>JANXHW010000003.1:223155508-223770508 GCA_026170595.1 Plestiodon gilberti rubricaudatus
CTGGCAGCAGCACGATCCCCAGGATCGCTGCTGCCACTGTCCCATTGTCCCCGCCCCATAAGGGGCCAACAAGAAACAGCAGTTCTCCTGGTGGGTCACGACCCACCAGGTTGAGAACCGCTGTTACAGAGAAACGTGCTCCCACTGCTTCCTCTGGGGTAGGCTCCTCCCCCCCAAACCAAAATCTTCCCTCCTTTTCCTGCTTGTGTATGGGCAGTGAAAATAGGGCCTTTTGTCTCAACTCTAGATTAGCTGTGGCAATAGCATGCTGTGTTTCAGATAACATCAATTATATCATTTCAGACTATCCTGTTTGCATTTATCTTCTTCATTCTCTTACTGACCTGGACTTCCTCCCTCACTCCAATCTTAGCAAGTAGCACAATCTGTCTTTTAAATGGGCTCATTTGTCTTGCATCTTTTGAAATGTAGGTACAATCTTCCTCTGTCTGGACCATTATTTTGGTTGCTTTTTTTTTAGTGATCACAATGTTTGATGTCAAGCCTGCAGGTATTTTGCAAAATCTTTTTTTTTAGGTTCTTTTGTTGTGCAAGCAACTCTTTCACTAATGAAACTCTTAGGACAGTGTGGAAACATTTAATTGGTCTATAGCCATTTGCCATGCCATCTGGCTTCTTTAGTGAGGACTTCAGGTAAAGAAAATAATCTTCCCCTTGCCTGAGGGCATAACACAGCCCCTAAGTGACCTAAGTTGATCATAATCTCCCCCTACACGCAAGCAAGCTGTTCTTTAATTACCCACATTGGGTTTTTGTTCATTTTCTTCTGAAACATCTGTAATTGTCCATCATCAAGGATTGGGACCCTGGTGAGATTTTTGAGCAGTCATCTCACTGCATGAAATACTACAAACTTATTTATTTCAATTATTCTGTTCTTCCTTCATGGAGCCCAGGACAGGGGATTCATTCCATTTTATCTTCATAACAATGCTGTGAATCGGGACTGGCTGAGAAATCAGGGCTATTCTCAGTGTTCCCATGCAGATGTATAGCCAACGTGTACTATATGCATGGAGGAGAATGGCAGTCTAGCTCTGTAGTGCTGGGTCCAAGCTCATCCCATATGAAGATATGTAGCTAGGTCTGCTGTGTCAAAATTAAATACTGTCCGCTACACTGGCTCCTTGGGAACCTACTACGTGATCAACTCAGGATGAAGTCGGGCTGAGATTTTTGGGGCCAGGACTTGGGGCCCCAGGAATTAACTCTATTTTTTAAATTGAGGCATCCCATATCTCCTTTTAGAAAGCTCAGAGTAGCTCATACCAACCCTATTTAAAATGATGGTGACGTAAGCTTGGATAGTGTCTTTTGAATAATATGGAGTTGAAATCCAGATAATAGACATGCTTTTCTCACACCATGTAATTATGCATACTGAATTCTTGGTAGTAACTTGTCAACTGGGCTCAGTGCCAATTTCCACATCTGACAGAATCCCAGACAGTAGTGTCGCCAGATATGGGGCGGTGTTGAGGTGGGCCCCAGGGCGTAGGGGCGCTGAAGCTCTGGGGGGGGTGCGGGCCTCCGTAGATTTCGATTTTTCCCCTTTTTTTCTTTTTTCAGGCTGTTTTAAATGTCAAAAACGGGATTTTTAACGTGTCTGTATGCTTTGAGGGCACTTATCTTGCATATGGATCGACGTTCCCGCGACGATCTTCTTCCTGCGCCCGGGTACAGCTTCTCCCTGCTCCCGGGCGCGGACTCTGTACCGTCCCCAGCAGCGCTTTCCGGAGCTTGCGCATGCCCAGAACGTCCCTGGAAACTCCGTGGGTCTGCGCATGCGCAAACTCCAGAAACCGCTGCTGGGGGCGTTACAGAGTCTGCGCCCGGGAGCAGGGAGAGGCTGTACCCGGGCGCAGGAAGAAGATTGTCGCGGGAACGTCCTGGAACGCCCCATATGCAAGATAAGTGCCCTCAAAGCATACATACACGTTAAAAATCCCGTTTTTGACACTTAAAATAGCCCGAAAAAAGAAAAAAAAAACCCAAAACTGTCAAAAATAGGTTTCAAAACCGAAACCTAAAATTTTGACAGTTTTATTGGGGGGCGTCGGTGGGGCGGCACAAGTAATGGGGGCGCCTGGCGACGCCACTGATCTCAGGGCAGGTTTGGGTACATAATATTAGGGGAGGTTTTCAATATTCCTTCATCACAGAATAACCCCCAAATGCAAAATTGGCAACTTGGGGCTCTGTAATCTTAAGAGTGAATACAGTGGCACACCACTGAGTGACTGTTTTAGGAAACAGCTTGGATGTTCCCTCCTTACCTTCTATTGCCACCATTGCCTCTATCACAGGAGTCTTTTTCTTGCCAGATTTCTGGCTGTATTGGAGTTTGGAGAGTCTAAGAGGCCTAATTTAGTGCTGAGCACAATCAGAAATGGTTCAGTAGCAACTATGCAACTAAAGAAACTTGCACCACCTTGATAGTTCTCAAATGCTGTGATGTGTTCCAGAAAACACATTCCAGAAGGAGAGTGTGCATCATCTAGTGAGAGCCAGCATAGCGTAGTGGTTACAGTATTGACCACAGTATAGCATCACATGTTCAAATCCCTACAGGCAGAGGAGGGCAGTCTGGGCGAAAATCCCTTCCAGGAAAGCGCTGAACCCCAGGGGTTCTTATAAAAAAATCAAACCCACATTATTAGTATTAGTATTAGTATTAGTATTGAAGAGACATGACAATCCACTGAATTACCCGTAAACAATGAACCAGGCAGACTGAGGGTCAAAAGGTAACTAGTTTATTAAAAGTCTAAATGAAAAGATAATTAAACAATATAGAGAAAGGAGTAGTAAAAGTACAAGCAGGCTGTTGAAAAATGCCTGATCTTGGCTGGAAAGCACTGGGATGTTACTCAAGCTCTCAGTCCATCACCACCCCCAATTAGGCATGTTTGTATACTGGGTGGAGTCACATAGCAGACAAAGTAACAAAATGTCCCTGATCGCACTCTATTTATTTTATTTATTTACAATATTTCTATCCCGTCTTTCTCCCCAAAGGGACCCAAGGCGGCTTACAACAAAAAGAAAATACAAAAAATACAGATAATTACTTTTTAAACAATAAAAAACAGTTAACAAACTAATAAAAACATCTAAAAATTGATTAAAATTACATTTAAAACAAGATCATAAAAACAGCAGCACCCCACCCATACCAGCAAGATGTAAAAAAGGCAAAGGCTCAGAAGCCTTCTTTGAACAAGAAGGTTTTTAGGCCTCGCCGGAAAGTGTCCAACGAGGGAGCAGTTCGTAAATCAAAGGGGAAGGAATTCCATAAGGTTGGTGCCACTACCGAGAAGGCCCTATTTCTGGCCGCCGCCCCTCGCACCTCCCTGGGCGACGGTACCCACAAAAGGGCCTTCTCTGCTGACCTAAGGAGACAAGCCGGACTATATAGACTATAGTCTAGCTAGATGGTCCCTAGCTTAAGCTATTTACATTGCTCAAGGAATCCCCAGTCCTTGCACTTGCAAGTATGCAAGAGGGTGCTCCTCTCTGACCTCCCAACGAATGGGTCACTTGGACAACAGGCAGAGAACAGCCAACATTTCCTGTGGGCTGGGAAATACATAAACCTGCTTTGGTGATGTCATCAAGCTATCTGATTGAA
This sequence comes from Plestiodon gilberti rubricaudatus, assembly GCA_026170595.1. Taxonomy (NCBI): domain Eukaryota; kingdom Metazoa; phylum Chordata; class Lepidosauria; order Squamata; family Scincidae; genus Plestiodon; species Plestiodon gilberti. The sequence goes on from JANXHW010000003.1 coordinate 223,159,161, forward strand.
GGAGTGGAGTCCACCTGGTCACTCCATCCCACTCCCTTGACCTAGGTGGACAGAATTGGCTTCCCAATCGATAAGCACATGCCAGTCTCAGTACTCCAGACATGAAGGAATTTCCCCAATCTACAAACACACATGGGGCTAAATAATGGCCAAGTTTCAAACAGAGGACAAAGGCTGCTTGCAAAGTGTGCTCCAGCAGCTTTTTATGCAGCTTTTTAGGAGTGTTTAGCTTCTGGGGTGTTAAAAAAAGAGAGTCAAAAAACACAGAAAAATAGGCGGGAAGGGGGACAGGGCATTTATCACATGTTTGTCAATCCCAAGTCATGAGTTGCTCTCTGCTTTTACAGTTGGAGAAAACCAACACAAAACTGGGTGAGTCGTTCATAGCTCAGCCCTAGTTTTCTCTTTCTCTTCCATAGCACAGAAAAAATCAGCAGGGTGGTGATAAGATTATCCCAGAGTGAAACATCTGTCTTGCTTCTGACCCTTCTTGTCCATTGAAAGAAAAGCTCTGATTAACATTTTATTCGTGAGTTAGCAATTTGATAGCCCATCTAATTAGGAAATTTACATAACACATCTAAATTCCCTTTGCTCACACATATGTGGCCCCTCTTCAGCTGAAGTACATCTTTTGAAATGCCAAAGTCAGGCATTTCCAATGGTCCAAGCTGTCTGTTTCTGCTGAAAACATTTTCCTCTCTTAAAAAACCTGAAAAAGAAACTCGGCATCCTTCAGCTCTGGTAAGGAAGGCTGGATAACTGATGATTCTGACTGTTGATTTTTTGTGGTGGTTGGCATTTAAACTAGAGTGCTTAAAAGTTAGGGGGTAGGAGAAGGGGCAATATACCTTTTTGTTTCTCTCCTCTCTTCTCATAGAGGAGATAAACTATTCCTTGTTAATGTGAGGTTTTGGGGTTGAGAGAGAGAGAATTTTTGTTGTTGTTCCTCTTTCATACTACTGGAATTTGGGGGTCACCCAGTAATATTGATTGGCAGGAGCTCCAGAGAGATAAAAGAAAGGTCTTCTTGCTGATATGCATATCCTTTGAGGTGATTATGTTGAATTGATTCACAGCGCAATCCTAACCAACTTTCCAATGGCCGATGTAGCTGTGCCAACAGGGTGCACATTGCATTTTGCTGTGCAGGGGGCAGTCATGGAGGCCTCTTCAAGGTGAGGGAACATTTGTTCCCTTACCTCGTGGCTGCATTGCAGCTGCACCGGCACTGGAAAGTTGGTTAGGATTGCGCTGTGAGTCTCTGATTGGCTCAACGAAATGGATGAGTCGTTCATAGCTCAGCCCTAGTTTTCTCTCTCTCTTCCATAGCACAGAAAAAATCAGCAGGGTGGTGGTAAGCCAGCTCGACTTTGCCCGTGTTCACGTTTCATTCAGCCAATCAGAGCCTGTTGTTTGACCTGGGGACGGAACACCCAGAGGCATACGGAACGTGAACGTGTGCGATGTAGCTCCGGCTTAACACCTGAACCCTGAACAAGCAGACATTGGAAGTGATGCCTGGAGACACAGTCCCACCTCCCCTCTGAATATCCAGCATATGCATGGGGGAAGAACAGCTGCAGTGGCGTCACTGCAGGGGGGGCGGAGCTCTAAGTTCTGCTGAGATCGGAGCCTCCGTTACACGGAGGAACGAAGCGACCCCGCCCCCTCGCCTTCGGAGCCTTACAGGGAAGCGAAAGCAACACGCCCTGCGCGTTGCTTTCACTTCCCTGAAAGGCTCCGAAGGCGAGGGGGCGGGGCCGCTTCATTCTTCCGTGTAACGGAGGCTCCGATCTCAGCGGAACTTAGAGCTCCGCCCCCCCTGCAGTGACGCCACTGAACAGCTGTATGGGGCTTAGCTTGCACCACTGCAAGTGCTAGTGCAGGGATTCTTATCCAGAGGTATCCATGCCCGTTGGGGGTTTGGGAACCAAATGATGAGGGTATGGGACTCGATCTCTGAACAATTAAAAAAAAAGATTTTATTAGATTAGATTATTAACTATTAACTTATTATCAATGACTGAGATGTTTGTTCCTAGTAGCTATCCATATGTAAAGTAAAACCAAGCCATTGACAACTTTTGATGTCATACTGGTACCTAATAGGACTGGTGATGATAATGATTTCAACAGTCCGGAGGGCGTATGGGGCCATATTGGGCAATCCATTGGGGGTCTGTAATTGTAAAAAGGTTAAAAACCCCTGCGTTAGAGTATCAATAGCCCTCTTACAGTGCAATCCTGTGTAACCTTACACCAGTGTAACAGCAGATGCACCGGTGTAACAGCAGATGCACCGGTGTAAGTGCAATTACACTGGCGCATCTACTGTTACACCGATGCAAGGTTACACAGGATTGCGCTGTTAGTCACGTTAAATTCAAGCTGTTTACCTCTTCCCCATTGTCCAGTCATAAATGTATCTAGCACATGTGTTATAATGGCTTTCCTTATTTAGCTGACGTTCACAAAACGCCTTCTCTTGCCTGGCTTATTGTCCTTCTCATCTGGGCCCCTACACAATAGCTTTCTCGTACACGAGCTCTTACTGCATCATCCTAGAGACGTATCTTGAAAGAGTCAACTTTCAGATTGCTATATTCTGTGCATATGCATTTATTTTTGTTGGGAGTTTTTTTGCACCTTGTTAGTAAATATTTCATGGATCCATCTGCTAAATAATTCAGTCTGAACTCTCTGTTAAATGGGTTGTGCTCAACCTTGCTGTAGTAATTGAGTTTTTAACTACAGGGTTTCACTTAGCTCTGTGCATCCAGCTACAGTCCAAATCTGTACTATTTGTAGAATTAGGATCTAGCCACACACACCAGAAATGCCTGTTGGTTCTTGTTTACAACACACAGCCTAATCCTGGGTCGCTGTCTCGCTGGAACGTGCGTTGACGCAGTGTGCACTACGGTCATTGCGAACTGTGATGCACCATAGACCACAGCCTGATGGGAAGGAGTGGAGCATTAATTGAGAACATCTCTCCCCATATCTCTGTTGTCTGAACCTCATGTCTAGACTCTAGAACAGTGGTTCTCAAACTTTTTAGCACCGAGACCCACTTTTTAAAATAACACTCTATCGGGACCCACCTAGTTTTATGAGACACTCAAACATATACAGTATCTCCCTATATTTACACAAGCTTGCAAACTGCAGGAGCTCAGCTCCTTGCAAACTGCAGGAGCTCAGCTCTTTGAAGGGCAATTAGCAGCTATCTGATTTTTGAATAGCCTCAGGGCTTGTGGCAATTACTTATCTGGTCTTTCCATCACCTGGGACCCACCAGAAATCAGGTCGCGACCCACCAAGTGGGTCCCGAGCCACAGTTTGAGAAACACTGCTCTAGAAAGTACAGTATTGTTATGAGGCTGTTATCAGTAGATTTCATAGAACCGAATGAGATATAAAAGAGGAAGCAATTCCTGAAATGTCAAAAGTCAAGTTTACTATTGCATACCCTGCATCGCTTTGAATTCACCTCATTCTCTTTTGCCATACTGAAAAAATAGCCATAAGAAAAAGCATGCAGCATCTCATCTTCATTTGCTTCCTTCAAATATAAGTTGATGATTCTCTCGTCCCAGTTTCTTCTGCCTTCCAGTCTCCATTTAGTTGAGCTTTACTGGCAGTTCTTTGGTTCTGCTGCCATTACCAGGAAAAATGGTCAATCCTACGGAGACCCTTCATCATGTTTGTTGCTCCTGCCTGAATTTTAATAGCCTACAGTGCCTCTATTCTAACACAGCAAGACATGACATAAGAACATAAGAAGAGCCTGGCTGCTGGATCAGGCCAAAGGCCCATCTAGTCCAGCTTCCTGTATCACACAGTGGCCCCACCAGATGCCTCAGGGAGCACAAGACAACAAGATACCTGTATCCCGTCGCCACTCCCTTGCACCTGGCACAAAGAAAACCTACTCCTACAACCAGGAGGTTGCTTATCCCCATCATGGCTTGTAAGCTGTGATGGACTTTTCCATAAATCTGTCTAATCCCCTTTTAAAGGCATCCAGGCCAGGTGCCATCACCACCTCCTGTGGCAAGGAGTTCCACAAACCAATTACACGCTGGGTAAAGAAATATTTTGTCTGTTCTAATCCTCCCTCCACTCAATTTGCCTCATGGGGCTTGCCTTATGGGCATGCCAACCAACAGCCGTCTCAGGTACAATCCTCAAACAGATTCTGTATACCATTATACTGAAATTATGATAAGAAATGCATGAATGGGAAAAAAAGATCTCCACAGAAGCTACGTTTTTGGGGAGTGAAACCTGTATGTATCTTATGTAATGATAAATAACAGTTGGTGTTATTGAGGTAATAATTTCCCCTCATCATGTGCCCTGTATCTAACAAAAGTTGCTGTGCTGAGAATATGCAGTTACCTGTCTGCATGTTTATACTATCTGTACATCTTCTCTAAATTGACTTTTTTGCTGCTGTGTTTCTTGCCTTCAGCCAATCACTGAGAAATTTGCTGTGTGTCTTCCTACCGTTTCAGAAAGGGGCGTGATTAAAAAAGCACAAATCTGCTGCTCAGACCCCAAATTATGTTTTGGTCTGTTCAGTACTCAGTTCTTCATCAGGTGGAAACTGCTAGAAGAGTTTTGTATATTTGTCAGGCCTTAGTAGGGATCTGCTCTTGGTTGTTGGGTGTTGATACAAGAGTGGAGTCAAAACTGGAGCATGCAGACCGAAGTCCAAGGGGTCAAAGTCAAGTTAGGGCTGGACCAAGGGTCACGTTCCAGACAGGTGAGGTGCAATAGCACAATGCACAGCACCAGCTGTCTGCTGCTGCTCAAAGCCGCAATTGATGAGCTAGGTGTGAGACCAAGAACTTATAGCCCTAGGCAAGCTGGGATTCACTCTTACTGTCTGAAGCTGTTGCATAGATAGCATCACTATACAGGTGTGCTTGGTAGATCTCATAGACCATTGATGCTCAAAGTTCTCTTAAAGTATTTGTGGGGGCAGGGACATGTCATCGCTGAACTTCCAGGTTTCTGAGTTCCTGGAAGTGACCCCTCGGAGCTCGGCTTGGGAGGCTTTGTACAGGCCAGATGACCTTGGCTAGCAGCACTGGCGTCACTACAGGGGGAGGAGGAGCTCTAAGTTCTGCTGAAATTGGAACCTCCCTTACATGGAGCAACGAAGCAGCCCCGCAGGGAGTCTCCTGTGCGTTGCTTTCGCTTCCCTGAAAGGCTCCGAAGGTGAGGGGGCGGGGCTGCTTCGTTGCTTCATGTAAGGGAGGCTCCAATTTCAGCAGAACTTACATCTCCGCCCCCCCTGTAGTGACGCCAGTGGGTAGCAGGCCAGATCCTGCTGTTTGCCGACCCCTGCTGTAAAAACAAAAGCCACATACTTGGAGCTTCTTGACTTGGAGCAAACAAAGTCAACTCATTAGTGACCCAAAAGAAAGGTCTCCGGCCCTAGCTTTCCTCACCACTGATGGGCTGACTCCTTGTCTATATAGCCCTTGTATCAGGCTGTGGAGAACTGCGACTCAGCCACAGTCTTTCACTGTGGTTGGAATCTAGGCATATTCTTGCTGCTTCCTTCTCTTTCTCTTGGTCTTTCTCCTTTCCCTCTCCCCTCTTGCTACAACAACCCTCCTGGGTTTTCAGCCTCCACTCCCACTGGCGTCGCTGCAGGGGGTGGAGCTCTAAGTTCTAAGCAGCGCTTTCACCGCCTTGAATGGTTCCGAAGGCGAGGGGGCAGAGCCGCTTCGTGCTCTGGTATAATGGAGAGTCGGAGCCGCGGTGGAACTTAGAGCTCCGCCCCCCCCTGCAGCGATGCCAGTGCCCACTCCCTCTGGGTAACCCTCCTGATTTCTCTACATCCTGCTCCCCCCTCGTCTGCTTGCGCCATTATGCACTCCCCTTCTCCTTGTAAGGACTAGTCTGCCTTTTCCTTTCTACACAAAAACCATTCACCTTTAGGGTTTCGTTGTGTGCGTGACTGCTGGATATATTGCATTGCATTTTAGTTTTGATTCCGCTTCTCTGTTGTTGCATTATTATCCCCACCACAAAAAATTATCTGTTGTTGCACCTTTAACCTTGTCTCCTTCCTGTTTTTATGCCATTCCACTGAGTTTTGTCATTGGCCACTGTCCATATAGATTTCCCTTGTATAGGACCTCTGAGAGGAATTTTACCAGGGGGTACAAAGTTTCTTTTAGGCCCCCTTCTCAAAGGGGGGGGGGGCAAAATGAGGCAATGGGAGGGCAACAAGAGCTGGAAAAGTCTCTGGAGCCCAGGTCTACCAGGCTTCCAGCACCCAGATCTTACCTGCCCGGTAGACCTGCCCTCCCGGTTGGCCTAACCTCCGTCTTCTACTCTCCATGAGGTCAGCTGAGATCCCAGGAAAGTTCTGGGGCCCCCTTGGCTCCTGGGCCCCCTTTTTGACCCTGGGCCTGGGTACAATTTACCCCCTTTACCTCCCTCGCATGTGCCCTGCCCCTGTGTGCATGTCTACAGGTGCCTTTTTAAACATCTTGCTGGTACAGGTGGGGGTGCTGCTGTTTTTATGCTCCTGCTTTGATTGTAGCCATGATCTTTTTAACTGTTTTTTAGACACTGTTTTTATTAATTTTCATTAATTGTTTTTACTGCTTTAAAATGTGATATTTTTATATTGTATTTTTTGTATGTTTTTTCTGTTGTAAGCCGCCTTGGGTCCCTTCGGGGAGAAAGGCGGGATAAAAATACTGTAAATAAATAAATAAATAAATAAATAACTAATACCTAGTAACAGGTGTGGCAAGCCGCTGAGCCACTTGATCTGCCTTTGGCTGCATGAACCTGCGTGCTGAGCAGGGCCCAGGAGCCAACTATTCACTCAGAACCTTCACTGGATTTACCAAAAGTGCCCCAAAGCATAATGCACAGTTATCTGACCCTGATAATCTCAGGCTAATATCTACAGATTGAAATATTTGACATGCAGCTCTTCAGCCACAAACCACCCACTGATCATGAAATAAAGAGAGTTACCCCTGAATGGCAGAGAATGCTGGCTTTGCAATCAGACATTTTACCTCTCTGCAGAGATACTTTTAAGCACAATAGGTCACAGTGACAGTCTCTAGCATTTACACTGGCTTTGGAAACAAAACACTTCTGTCCAGGCATTTGAAATGCTGTTCTGAAAGCACTCTCATCAAGTTACTCTAGGAGATAACTGATGAAATTTTTAATATTTCTGAGCTGATGGATCTGTGAAGAAGTGAAGATAAGCTGTCATTTTTTATTGTATTTTTACAGACTATTCATCTTTTTGGCTCATCTGCGGCATGTTTTATTGCACGAGTGAACAATGTGAAACCTTTATGAAAAAGAATTCCCTCTTTACATAATGAGTAGTGTTCCGATTCATTTTATTTGAAAATGCTTTTGGAGATCTTTTTTGTCTTGTTAGGGATACAAAACAAGATTGCTAAGCAAATGTAATGCTGAATCGGTAAATGGCTTTTGCACAATTGGTGTTGATGAATTGTTACAGGGATCCTATTTGAAGACATGATGAAGCCAGCTTTGTTCATCGCGTTTCATTATGTTTATCATTCTTCTGCGTTATAATGGAAACCAATTTTCTTTTTGGCCATCTGGTTGGGTAAAACAGAGCATTGGACACTGAGGCAAAACACAGAGAGGGTTCGTCTTCTGACTTTGGGGCCCTTTGAGCAAATTGAGAGCCGTTTTGGAAAGGAGATATTTCATGTGCATGGGGAAAAGGCGAGCAAGATTCTGGAAACATAAGCCGAGTGAGTGAGTGAGTGAGTGAGAGAGAGAGAGAGAGAGACTGGGGCTCCCACCAGACAAACTCCAGCCCCTCCTCTCCTCTCCATTTTTATTTATTTATTCATTCATTTATTGTGGTATTTATATACCACCTTTTCTATACAGACTCAAGGTGGTTTACATAGGCAGGCAATTCTAAACCCCATTTTTTTTTCAAATGGGTAAGTGCAGCCACATCCTGGTTGTGCTTCTGCCTTCCAAAAGTTTCACAGCAGCCACAGGTCTTCCTCAGTTGGTTCTCAAGGGGTTCTCCATCTTGCCAGCTGACTCCTATACATTCCACACACTCCACACTCACAGTGCCTTCGCAAGATCTGTCAGCGGCAGTGGTTCCTCTTCCAAGCAGCAACCAGGGCTGAACCTGCTTAGCTTTCTTCAGGCAGGGCAACAGCTCAACCTCCAGGCCACAGTTCCTCCATGAGCACATTGTTTCTACTGCAAGCACTGAATGCTGAGCTTTGATCAGAAGTTCTTGCTTGGGTGAAGCATTTGCAGAACTTCACAGGAAGCAAAAACAGTTTCAGTTAAGGCTGAGCTTTTGGCTCAAAACAGGAAGGGAGGTGGATTTCAAGGGACATAATGGGGGGGGGATTTCTGGCCATGTCATTGCCTCATCCTACTTCCTTTCCAAAAGTTCACAATCGGGTTTTCTTGATTTTTCACATCAAAAGTTATTTTTTAAAAAAATGATCATAATAGTAACTGATTGCTCTGCTGTGGAATTTCAAGACGCCTAACTTGGATTTCCTTAATATCTCAGAATGGGGCTGTGATGAATATTCATCTTTTTAGAGGGCATAGAATTTCCTGGAAACCCCTTTGAAAATATTAGCTTTTAATATCTGATTTGGGGGGCATTGTTTGGGGTCATTTAGGGCCACTATGTCAGCATAATTTAATTTTTCCTTGTTACTACTCCAATCTCCCTCCTAGATCAGTGACTTTAGTCATCCCAGCCAATCAGGGATGATATAGTGACTAGGATGATATCATGATGCTATGTAGCGAATTGGTTAAGGCAACTTGATGACCTACTTGAGGGCAAACAAAGTGAATTGTGAAACAATTAGAGCGAGTAGCTGGTTAATGGTTTTAGGAATTGCTAAAAAAAATCAAAGGAGGAAGATGTTTTTCAATACTGCTGTGCTGAAGATGTACTGTGGATTGGTTTGGATTTAGCTGTGATGTCATAGCTTCTGTAGTTAGACATTCAGAAACTAATAATAGCCCTTAATAGTCAGATAAGATGGACGTCCAGCCATTAATTTGTATCCGAGTGACAGACCTGATAGCTTGTTGCAAAATTCTGCCAATGTCTTTCTCTCTCTTTGGCAAAGCATAACAGTGACTGAAATTAATTGCAAAGTGTTAAGGCCGGATGATTCAAAATCAATTTGAATCTTTAATCTGGATAAACACATTTCTTAATGCATTCCACTAAAGAGAATTCCTGTCTAGCTTTACAATTAGTGGGCTGGTCAGAGCCACTACTGAAAATGTGTGAAACGAACAAAAAAAGCTTTTCAGAGACTGCCACTATTGAACTAGAGTCCAAAGATGTGGGTCTTCAGGTGTCCCAGTGGTATGGAATGACCTCCCTGAGGACTGTAGCGGCAATATCATGTCCTCCTCACATCCTTCCAGCATCCCCGTAAGATCTGTTTATTTCAAAGGACTGAGTCAAGTCTGTCGACTGGTTACCGTTGCTGCTGATTTTGTACATGCGCATTAGGTTTTGAGTAATCTTTGTTGCTTGTTTATGGTATAACAAATTACAGGGGAGTCGTTTTATTAGTTTGTCGTAGCAGTATCGTAAAGAGTAACCGATGATTTATGGTTTAAGCTTTGTTGGACTAGTATTTGTTTGACCAGATGTATGAAGTGATAATCTCAGTGAGTAGGTATATATGTTTTATGAGTGAATTGGCTTTGGAAGGTTTTGAAAATTGTAATCCTGCCCCCACTGTTTGCTGTGCCTCAACCCTTTCTGAAGTTTTATTTTGTGTTCACTATTGTCAGAGGTGTCCCTAGAGTGGGGCCATCTGGTGCGGCACTTACCTGGGGAGCTCAGCATTCCAGAAGTTCGGGGGTGATGTAATGATGTAATCATGTCGCCCCTAACCTTCTGGGCTTTCGCATTCAAAGCCCACCTCTGGAACGTCTCCGCTCAGTGATCTTCGGCCACTCCAGGCTTGGCTTTCTGAGTGACGAAAATGCATTTGTTGGCGAGAGCTTGAGGCGGCCGGGATGGAGGTTGCCAAGCTGAGGCATGGGCGATGTGGTATCGCTCCCCCCTGAGGGTGATACCAGGTGTGGGATGCACCAGTCGCATCCCCCTTATGTCCCCTGCTATTCCCCTGATCTGCTCTATCCAAGCAAACATTTCCTTGCAAAAGGAGGGAACTGGAAGTAAGAAGGGTTATATGCGGACAGGGGGATGATTTTTTTCTTCATCCTTAAGGTGTGGCTGCACGGTTCAGATGTGGAGGACATAATTTCCTGCCAATGTGCATAGGATTTGTAGCTTGCCTCCTGGCTCAGTTCATTGGAGGTCACTTGTCCCTAACCATGAGTACAGTGGTGTGGACGGAGAATGTTTTTACAAAGCAAGGAGATGCGTAGGACAGGTGTGTCATATTACTATGCAGACCACAACTGAAAATGAGATTCAGTCCAAAGAATAAACTGTCCAGTGGTAGTGCATAGTAGCTCCCAATTAATGATGAACTGGCTCATTGAAATGAAAGAGTACGTTAAGAAGGACAGGCTGTATTGAGCCAGGTCTGTCAGTGCCAAACTTGCAAATGAATTTCAACTCAGACTGGCTTTGCAGCAAGCCCTTCTCCCCATTGGAGGTTTTCAAGCAAAAAGTGGGCAGCCATCTGTCAGATTTAGTTTGTGTAGGTGCCTACACAGAACAGGGGAGGGGGGTTGGTCTAGATGGCCTCCAAGAAGCCTTCCAATTCTATGATTCCGATAATTCTTTTATGACCTGCTGGATCAAATCATAAGAACATAAGAACATAAGAACATAAGAAGAGCCCTGCTGGATCAGGCCAAAAGCCCATCTAGTCCAGCTTCCTGTGTCACACAGTGGCCCCACCAGATGCCTCAGGGAGCACACGAGACAACAAGATACCTGTGTCCAGTCGCCACTCCCTTGCACCTGGCACAGAGAAAACCCACTTCTAAAAAACCAGGAGGTTGCTTATGGCTTGTAACCTGTGATGGTCTTTTCCTCCATGAATTTGTCCAAACCCCTTTTAAAGGCATCTAGGCCAGGTGCCATCACCACATCCTGTGGCAAGGAGTTCCACAGATGAATCACACGCTGGGTAAAGAAATATTTTCTTTTGTCTGTTCTAACTCTCCCTCCACTCAATTTTAGTGTGTGTCCCCTGGTTCTGGTGTTGTCCGAGAGGGAAAAGAATTTCCCTCTATCCACTCTCTCCATCCCATGCATAATTTTATAAGTCTCAATCATGTCCCCCCTCAGGCGCCTTTTTTCTAGGCTGAAAAGCCCCAGACGCTGTAGCCTTTCCTCGTAAGGGAGGTGCTCCAGCCCACGAATCATTCTGGTCGCTCTTTTCTGCACCTTTTCCAATTCAATTATATCCTTTTTGAGGTATGGTGACCAGAACTGGACACAATACTCCAGATGTGGCCTTACCATCGATTTGTACAAAGGCATAATGATATTGGCCGTTTTATTCTCAATCCCCTTTTTAATGATCCCGAGCATGGAATTGGCCTTCTTCACAGCCGCCGCACACTGGGTCGACACTTTCATCGACCTGTCCACCAGGACCCCAAGATCTCTCTCTTGATCCGTCACAGACAACTCAGAACCCATCAGCGTATATGTGAAATTTTGGTTTCTTGCCCCAATGTGCATCACTTTGCACTTACTTACATTGAAGCGCATCTGCCATTTTGCTGCCCATTCTCCCAGTTTGGAGAGATCCTTCTGGAGCTCTTCACAATCCCTGCTGGTCTTTACCACCCGGAAAAGTTTAGTGTCATCCGCAAACTTGGCCACCTCACTGCCTATCCCCAACTCCAGGTCATTTATGAATAAGTTGAAAAGCACCGGTCCCAAGACCGATCCTTGGGGCACACCGCTTTTCACCTCTCGCCATTGTGAAAATTGCCCATTGACTCCCACTCGCTGTTTCCTGGTCTTCAACCAGTTCCTAATCCACAAGAGGACCTGCCCTCTTATTCCCTGACTGTGGAGTTTTCGCAGGAGCCTTTCATGAGGGACCGTCCGAAACGCCTTCTGAAAATCCAGATATATAATATCCACGGGTTCGCTCGCATCCACATGCCTGTTGACCTTTTCAAAAAATTCTAACAGGTTTGTGAGGCAAGACTTCCCCTTGCAGAAGCCATGCTGACTCTCCCTCAGCAGAGCTTGTTCTTCTATGTATTTTAAGATTTTATCCTTAATGAGACTTTCCACCATCTTCCCTGGAACAGATGTTAGGCTGACCGGCCTGTAGTTTCCCGGGTCCCCCCTCCTTCCTTTTTTAAAGATTGGTGTGACATTAGCTATCCTCCAATCCTCTGGCACATTGGCCGTTTTAAGGGACAAGTTGCATATTTGGGTCACAGGTCCATCTAGTTAGCATCCTGCATTCCCTTATGCTTTTACTGTCAAGCCCAACTTCTGTTAAGGGGCGGGTGAGATAAGGCAAAGCCGCAAGGCCCAGGGGCAAAATGAAGTGTAGGAGCAGAATCTCTGCATTGCAGAGATCAGAAAGGTAGTCTTACCCGGGAGAAGTACCTGATCTGCTCTGGCCCAAAGAGGCTTTTTTGTTGTTGATGTAGCTGGTCTTGGTTCAGTTCATTTGGCTGCAGCTTCGTGGTAGGCTAGATCCTTGTTCATTCAAGTCCCAGTGCAATGTTTAGGCCTGGCATAGATATTAACACCAATAGAGCATTAGCTGCACTGCATAAATACAAGTGATGCCACCTCTTCCTTCTAAAAGGGATTCAGGCTACATTATGAAGACAAGAAAATGGGGGTAAAGGAAAAGGTTAGCTTGACTGGCGAATGCTTGACAAAGCAACCTGAGTGGGAGAGGCAATGGGTCATTCATCAATGAACTGCGCATATTCAGGATGGTGTAGTGGTTTGGGAGTCGGACTTAGACCTGGAAGATCCAGGTTCAAATCCCCGCTCAGCCACGAAGCTTCCTGGGTGACCTTGGGCCAGTCACTATCTCTCAGCCCCACCTACCTCACAGGGTTGTTGTGAGGACAAAAAGGAGGGGAGGAAATATGTACACCACTCTGAGCTCCTTGGAGGAAGGGTGGTATAAAAATGTGAACAATAAATAAATAAATAAATAAATAAATAAAGAGCCCGATCCCAACCCCAACCCCCCACGTGGCAATGCAGCGGCGCCAGCGTGGGTTCTGCTGCATCCCGTGGAGGAGTTATGCATGCTGGAGGTTTCCTCAGGGTAAGGGGACATTTGTCCCTTTACCCTGGGGTATGTTCCAGCAGCCACAACTGCTCAACAGGGTTAGGTCAGTTCCTAACCCTGAATATGGTTCAGAATGTGGGGTTGAGCCGCATATGGTTCCGGTGCTGCTGGCCACATTGGGAACCTCAAAGAACCCGCAAGGGCTGCTGGGCTTATTTCTGACAGTCCTGGTTTAGGATGCTCAAGTGTTTTTTTTTAAAAAACAAAGTGTGACTCTCTCTGAAGGTCGATGTGCTTAAAGGTGCTTTCAGTAGAATTGCCATTTCACCAACCCTGGAAAGTAGGTAAGTAGTATTATTATTCTTCACACATTACAGATGGGGAGGGGGCAGGTTTGAGGCTACGAGGCTGTGGCTTGCTAAAAGCTGCCTGGAGAGTTCATGGCACAGGTGAGATGTAAGATTTCCTGATCCATAGCCCAGTCTCTCAGCCACCACTCTGTTTATACCAGTTTTATCTTTCTTCTTGCTTTTGGATCTCATTTATTCATTTCCCCCCCCCCCCCACGTACACACACGGTAATGAGCATCTGTTATTAACCTTTAATAGTCAGTTGCTTTAAGCCTCTGAAAAATACAGCACAGATGCGTGTGGGGATAATTGCTTTGCATGCCTTCTCTTCCCTCTTTGGGTATGAAGAAGAGGATGTGAGTAAACCCAACGCCTGCCACCCTCATCCTGCATCCAGATGTCTTGGTGTCTCTCCTAGAATGTTTAGCCTGCATTTGAGTTCGGATGAGAGTATCTCAGTGATAGGTGTGAGAATTAAAGATATATCAAACTCAAACTGAACATGATTCATCAGGCTGTTGGGGGTCTCTGTGACCCTTTCATAAAGGTTATCCGCATTTCTGGTTGACCAGATCATTGGCTCCCGAAGAAGGGGGAAAAGGGGTCCTTAATATGGATATTCTCTCTTGCACATGCAGATCCATGCCAATACATTTTTTCTTTTCAGTCAATCAAGGATGTCACAACATTTAGAGCTATTTCCAAAGACTTGGCTTTAAAATATTGACAAGGAAATTGCCGCTATTTCCTTTTAATGGCAGAAGTATGATAGACATTAATGCCCTAATATGATTTAAACATTCCTCTATGATTTTGCATTAATCAGATGGCTTGTACTATATAATTCATCCCTTTATTCCCATAGCAAATCATGTGAAGCTGATGAGGAATGAAAGAATTATTGAATAGAAAGCATTCCCATTAGAAATTGATCGCTAGTGGATGTGTCTGTATGGATCATGTTTTTGATAATTTTTGATTGTTGGACTGGAGTATATGTGCATCAGATTAACTTTTAGGCATGCGTCGTCATGAGCTGACTCTGTTCACTCAAATATATTTGATTCTCATGATAATGAAGAAAAGAAACTTATGGGTGATACCCACTGGAGAAAAATTATTGAAGAAGCAAAAGTAGCATTTAGGATGTAAGGTGAATCTGATAAAAAAAATCAAAAATTAGTGAAAGTTACATTTACTTTGCAATCCTATGCATGTTTTCTCAGAAGTAAACCCCATTGAGTTTAAAGGGACTTAACGGCCCAATCCTATCCAGGATTAGGCTGGCGTGTGCCTGGGGTTTATGACAGCAGAACAGAGGTACGCTGTTGTAAAATGGTTTTTGGCAGCATGCAGTGTGCGCCGCCAGCAGCCATTTTGTATGCGCTGCCGCAACTGGTCTGCCACCGGAGGAACAAGGGTCATCCTGGGAGTGGCGGAGGGCAGGGAGGGAGGCGCGGCTGCATCAGTGCTGGAAAGTTGAATAGGATTGGCCCCTAATCTGCTTCAGATTGGGTGAGGAAGTTTGACTGTGGTATTCTGCCTGCAGTAATTGCTGAACCAGGTAGGGAGTCTTGTGCGACTGATAGGGATGCATTTGAAATTCATCTCCGCAACATTTTTCCCTGGGTGTTCAAGTTCTGAACTCTCTGATTTCTGAAGTGGAACTGATGCAGTAGGAATTCTCCACTGTTCTGTTCATTATTTCCAAATTTTGTGAACAGAACAGTTTGTCACTGCTTTCAATTCCTTTGTGTCTTTCCCTTGTCTATATTACTCATGCGCTTGTGTGCATTAAAAAAACAACTGCAAAAAAGCAATTGTGAAGTGACTGAGCATTGAGTAGTAGGAAGATTATTTTGGTGCTGTGTTTTACCAACTGTGCAGGAGCACCTGAGTGCGCCAGTAAGGCAACACACAAAAAGAATCTTGATGCAACCATACATATCACACGATGGCTGCTTTTTCTGCAGTGTTTTATTCATGCACATGGATGGACATGCCCAAAGGGAGGAGAAGATGTAAATATGCTGAAGGAACTGAAAGCAAATCACGCATGTTCTAATTCTGAAATTAATTTTCGAAATACTTTTAGTTAAACTAGAAATCAGAAGTTGTGGATCAGAGGACAGTAAACAAGACAAAACAGTAAAGGAACATAACAGGGGGAATACTATCATCCCTAATAATTGTTTTCTTCATCAACATTGCATAGGATTCTAGCTATATTGAATATTGGCTTATACAGGTGGGCCCCCATATCCACTGATCCGCTATCAACGGTTTCAGTTATCCATGGATCGCGGGGACCATCCCCCCCCCTGGCTTTTACTTTTTTCCCAGTAAGCTTCATTTGTTCCTTAAACAGGAGAAGCAGCCTCTGGCTGCTTATCGCAGGCAAGTAGAACGAGACTAAGGCCTCAGTCCAGCCCAACTCAGGCACAGTTGAGGCCCAATTGTGGCACAATTGGGGCCCAAAATAGGACCGAGTTAGGCTGCAACTGTGCCTGAGTTAGGCAGGAGGCAAGAGCAGTGGGCCAGGATCGAGGCAAAACTTACCGCAGAGGCAGGCAGGCCCCTGTGGGGAGCTGTCAGTCTTGTGGAAGCGAAGAGCCCCCTCCTCAGCCCGTCTGCGTGCACCTACCACAGCTGCTGCAGCGGTCGCAGCAGATGGGCAGCCACAGGTGGGCCTGCAGGCACTGGGCGTGCGACAGTCAGCTGAAGGGCAGAGGTTGTGCCAGTGCCAGCTGCCCCAGGGCACCCTGGGCATTAGCCACCTGCCGCAGGGGGGAGTGCCACTGCCCTCCCTCCTGCAGACTGCGATGCCACCCCCAAGCCACGGTGAGGCTGCACGTGGGAGTCATGGTGGGTGAGCGGGGGAGAGAAGGGAAGGAGGGGGTGGGAACGGCACGCACAAGGGGGGTCTCATGAGGTCTGGAACCGCCTCCGCCATGACATGCCCGTGCGCTGCCTGAAGCCCTGGGCCACCAGGGCCGTGGCTATGCCCACAAAGAAGGCATCCCGGTATGCCTTCTGCTCCGTGCCCCGGCCAAGACCGAGAGATGCCTTGGGCTTGTCTGCTGTGAGCGGGAAGGGCTCACGCAGCTCATCACTCCCCAGATGGGGCAACGTAGGCGCCTCGCGGCAGGCGCTCTGGCGGGGTGGGGGTGCCAGCGTCCATCATCAGGGAGTGGGAGGGGAGGCAGGCACACAGGCAGGCGGACAGGGGGTGCTGGGGAGGGACACGGGTGGGTCAGAAACAGACAGACAACAAGGCTGGTGGGAGAGGGATACAGGGAGAGGGGTCTGCAGAGACCAATAGGGACACAGGGGTCACTTCGCAGATGGAGGCAATGCAGGAACGGGCGCCTCTCATGCAGACGGACCAAGGGCGGAAACGGACGCTGTTGACGGGCAGACTGAGGACGGAAACGGACGCCGTTGACGGGCGGACTGAGGGCGGAAACGGACACCGTTGACGGGCGGACACGGACGCCGTTGACGGGCGGACCGAGGGTGGGTGAGAGCCCCGGTTGCTGAAAGGGCTCTTCACGGACGTGGGGGACGTGCGCCATGTCACCTGTCACTGTTTGCCTGCCTGAGAGGCCCCCCAACTCCCCCCTCCCTTCTGAGCCCTGAGGGTCTGGCAGCCCCCCTGCTGTGTTCTCCCTGGGCTGGCTGTGGCAGGCCCTGGCTGGGATTCATGCAGGGCCTTGTGTGGTGGGCGCTGTCTCTCTGTGTGTGGGGCAGTGCTTGTATAACATTGGGGTCATGGTGTTCAAGGGGCCTTTGCCCAAGGGGCATCTTTATTGTTCTGGAACATTGGCAGGGATGGCCAGGCGTGGCTGCCAGGGGGTAGGCACAGCAGCCACTCAGAATGTAGCAGCAGCAGCAGCAGCTGAGGAGGGTTGCAGGGCAGGCTCCCAGACCTCAGGCAGCATCGAGGCAGACGACCATGGGGCAACCAGACTGCGGGCCCAGGGGTGCTCCCCAGAAGGTAGGTGGTGGTGGACATTCCTGGGGAGACATAAATCACAGGGGTGTTCCATGGCAGCTGCTGTGTGGTAGCAATCCCCATTGAAGAAATGCCAGTGTGCCGGTTGCAAAGGCCTGCAGGGAGAGAAATCAAACACAGCTGAGTGGTGTGACACACATAGCCTGGTCTGCGCTCCTTCCCTGGGTGTAAGGTGAGCATGATCCTGTAAGGGAAAGGGGTCAAAGAGAGAGACAACAACACAACTTGGGGGTCACAACCATGGCAATCCTAGCAATACTGACCTGTCAGTAGACCCTGTGGAGAAAAGAGGGGGGGGAACAGCTGGTGTCTACATATGGGTTACAGTTCCACACTCATGGCATTGTGTGCTCACATTCATACAGGCAGCTATGAGACAAGACATTGGTATAGAGGCATATCATGGCAGGCTATGCAGGCAGCTATGAGACAAGACATTGGTATAGAGGCATATCATGGCAGGCATTGCAGGCAGCTATGAGACAAGACATTGGTATAGAGGCATATCATGGCAGGCTATGCAGGCAGCTATGAGACAAGACATTGGTATAGAGGCATATCATGGCAGACATTGCAGGCAGCAATGAGACAAGACATTGGTAAAGAGGCATATCATGGCAGGCATTGCAGGCAGCTATGAGACAAGACATTGGTATAGAGGCATGTATCCTACCTATATTTCTCTATGCAAAGAGGCAGATGTCAGACCACATGTCAGCATGAACCCTGCACTTACCTGCACTTACCTGCTGGTGTTGTTGCCTGTGGGGGGGAGAGGGGCTGGGAGAAAGACATGCGTTAGCAAACACTTGCATGGAGACAGCTGCCCAGGCACAGGAGTACACAGTTTGGCCACAGGCAGAACAGCCCTCTCTGCCGTAGAGGGGGGCAGAGAGGAGAGAGGAGAAGAGAAGAGAGAAGTGGGGTGTTAGAAAAGTTTTCAAAGTCCCACTTTGTGGCTGCTGGGGGACAGAACCCCACGCCACGTGCTCAGAGAGAGAGAGAGAGAGAGAGAGAGTGGAGGGCTGGGGCTGGGCTTTTGTGGGAAAGAGGCTGGGTGGGGCTGGGTGCTGATAGGGTAACTATTTGGGTCCGTGTCCAGAGTTAGGCCACAACTGTTCGGTCCTAACTCAGGCCCAACTCGGGCCCAGGGTGTTAGAACTTTTCAGGAGAGGGCTGGTGTGGGTAAGGTAAAATGGCTCCTATGGGTCTCCTCACATTTGGGTCCACCCTTTTTGCTGGCCCAAATTTTGGGCCTGAGTTGGGCTCGAGGGGGCGTGTCAGTGGCTCTCCAGTGTCTGGAACCGGACCAAATTTCGTAACCGCCCCCGTCACACCCCCGACACGCCCCCAACACGCCCACTTTTAGGCTGCAATTGTGCCTGAATTGTGCAGTTGTGCCTGAACCCAATTCAGTCACAATTGCAGCCCAACTCAGGCACAATTCAGGCACAACTCGGGCCTAAAGCACTTGGGCTGCAATTGTGCCTGAATTGTACCGCAGTTGCCTTGGGCTGGACCGGGCTGTTAGTCTCGTTCTACTTGCCTGCAATGGAGGCTGCTTCTCTGTTTTAAGGAAGAAACAAAGCTTGCTGAAAGAAAAATAAGAGCTGGGGGCGCACGCACGCCTGCTTGTGGGGGAGGCAGAGCGGGGGGCCCTCAGGAAACCATGGAGGGGGTGTTTGCTCCTATCCATGGTTTCAAGTATCCACGGAGGGGCCTGGAACATATCCCCAGCGGATATGGGGGGAGTACTGTATTCTGTCTAGATTCCCTTCACATGAAGTATCTTCACTGCCACAGTGGTGAGCACTGTGCAATCAATAAGGAGAAACATTTTGTAAATGGGAATTGAAAGTGCATGACACATTTGTTCACAATCTGCAGTGGCTCTTGTTTGACATTTACTGTGTCCTTCAGTGGATCAGATTCAGGCTTACTGCTCTAGCATGTATATGAATCATTGTTAATTTCAAGCTGCTCCCAAGAAATGTCAGGAAAGGAAGAAATCTGGATGGTAATTGCAGTTATCTTTGTGGAGGAACTGCTCCCCTTGGCACCATATAGATGAGGATGTTTTGTCTCTAGATGCCATTATTGGTGGATAATAATATGGCAGCTCATGATTTATTTTAAAAATTGCAAAAAAAGAAAAAACAGTCGGAACATACGAAGTGGAAAAAAGGGGGGAGGGGCCGAGAGGTTGACTTTCCATAAACACCAACACATATATATGATTTTGCTTTCAGTGGCTTGTCTAGAATGTGTGTAATGAGAAAGTATTTGAAGTGTTCTTTGGTTACTAGATTTATCTACTGTATGTTAGCGCCAAACTAGACATGTTGAGGGCAACTGTATTTGTTATTCACATAGGGCGCTCCTAGGGAAAAGCAAGCCCTATCTCCATTTCTCCTCCCCAAGCTGAATCTGTATTTGAGGTGTATTTGAGGATCAAAGACAGATGTAGCCGAAAGGACCCAACCACTCTCCCCCATGTCGTTCAGGTCCAGGGGATGTTAATCCAGCCCTCTTCTCGCTCTTGAATACCAACCAGTAGGGTGCTGGTAAGATCAGTAAGATCCAATCTTACTCCTCGCTGACCCGTATGACCCCTGCCTGTTGTCACCAGATCCTAAGCATTCCTATAAACACATTGGCATCACAGCATGAAGCAGGCAACAAAAATCCTCCTGCCAATGCCAATCTGGTAGAAGGACAAAAAAAATTTCTATTTGGGCCTGAAGTGACCAGCTAGTCTCATTCTGTGGAAAACGGGATGATGGGTGGGCGCTACATCTTTGCCAGGGATGTCTGGTGTGAATACAGCAACCTCCCAGGTAAATCCCATCCTCAAGCCCAGTTTAAACTGGGTCTAACCACACACACACACACACACACACACACACACACACACACACACACACACACACACACACACACACACACACACACAATTAATTCAGTGCTCTACATAGTTCACATGGATGAATAGTTGTGGTTGGGTGTTTGGAACTGGCATATTTCCTGTAGTTTTGTTTTTGTCAAGTCCCTCTCTTTTTCTCCCCCCTCCCCGAACAAGCCCAAAGCAATTTGACTTCCACTTTTTAAAAGGCTGCATGCTCTACTTTTTGTCCCAGAAGTCAGATTCCAATCTGTCACTGCAACTGTCAGCTGTCTTATCTGCAGGGTAGTAAAACATCGCAGCTGGAAGCATTTGCTTCTTGTTAAATCGGAGGCAGAAAAAGATCTGCCTGCAGGAAGAGGGCTTGAGTCAGTTACCAGAGTGCTGTGCAAAATACTAGGCTGGAAGCAAAACACCCCAAAACAAAACTTAAGATATAGATGAGGGTCTTCTGGAAGGTAAGTGGAATATAGAAATACAATGGAAATGGTAAAACATGGTCAAATACGTATATTATCTCCTTAGCCCTAAGGGAAAACTGCTATAAGGTTGACACATTTTGGAATTTTATCACCATAGACTTTATCTATCTATCAATCTATCGATAGATAGATAGGGTGCCGCCATCTTGGATCTCGTGAGATTTTGCGAGATCCAAGATGACGGCGCCCGGAAAAAAGGTACTTTTTACCTTTTTTGAAGTGGCGGCGGAGGCTTCATCCGGGGCCGGAAAGCCCGGGACTGGAGCCCATATACACCCACCCAAATTGCAGTGTAGTGTTGGAAATGTGGAGAGAGGAGAATGGATTTTGCTCATTGCTGGTGGAATTCTTTGCAAGCACAAAGAACTTGGAAACAAATTTTGTATTTAATAAGAAAAACCTTCAAAGCCTACTTTATTTTGAATCCTTACTGGCTCAAGTGAACGATTAAGTCCATTAAAGAAAGTTTACTGTTTTCATGTGGTGGTAGCTGCAAGATTGATAATCATCGCTAAATATGGAAAAGCACTTTCCCTAGTGAAACCAAGAGAATAGTTAATTTATTCATAACATGCTTTAACTTTTAACATGCTATTGTACAAGGCACGATAACTCAGTTAAGGTTAACACTCACAGGAAAGAATGGGAAGATTTTAGGATCTTCTCCAATTCAAAGTAAAGTCTGATTTCAGGAAACCCATTTCTTTTGCTATAATGAATGGTTTATGATGAAATAATTATTCGTGAGGCTTTTGAATATTGTGTATCTTAAGGTTTGCATGTCATTAATAAATTGCTTGTTGTTCATTTTGTTAAAAGATAATAATAAAAAATATATATTGAAAAAGAAAATGTCAAAATAAAACGATTCAAATGTGGACCAAAGAGATCTGAGTTCACTGCCAGCCAAGCAAAATCTGGAGTTTGTGCCTACAAATGATCTAGGTGGATCTCAAAGTTCTCCCTGCGAATTGGGAAAGTCGTAAGCTTGCAATGGCAGCAGAGGCAGTCCTGGGATTGTGCCACCGGTAGGAAAAAGTTTTTGTTTCGTTTTGTCATGCCGGCCCTCCGGAGGGTGCGGGGGGACACAGCCCCCTCTGCGGAGCTGAAGTACTGGGAGGCCTGCAGAGGGGACCACGGCTCCACACACCCTCCAGAGGGCCAGCGCGACCCCAATAAGTAAAAAGAAACTTTTTCCCACCAACGGCGGGATGTCGCCAACATCACTGCATGTTGCCCCCCCCCCTTGAGGGGATAGCGGCCGCTTCCAGTTTTCATGGTGGGTCGCAACTCACCAGTTTGAGAACCACGTATCTAGATTATCACTTTTCTTGAAACTCTGATGCCCTCACTTATGATGTTTAACATCCATCTTGTCAGAGGCTTAACAAGCTCCAGTGCCGCCTGGGGCAAGGGAGCATACTGTGCCCCTGGAAGTGACGTCATGTGACGTCACTTCTGAGTTTGGGCGCTATCGGCTGCCCTTACGTTCAGCTGGGATCACTCCGAGCCAAACGCAAGGGTTGCCAATTGCCTGCTGCCTCCAGGCACCACCCCTTTTCTTCATGATTGTGAGAAGAAGGGGCGGCACGCAGAGGCAGCAGCCAAATGGCTGTCCTCGCATTCATCTCAGAGCGTTCTGAGCCGAATGCGAGGGCAGCCGTTAGGTGGTAGACCCTGAGGGTTGCGCCCTCCCTTGGCGTTGCACCCAGGGCAGCTGCCCCTCAGGTCCCACCCTAGTTACACCCCTGCATCTTGTCAATGTATTCGTTAGAATGTTGTTTTATGTATCTTTCCCAGTTGGCCTGAATGTATTTACTTGTGTTTAATACTTTCTTTTTTGCCCTGTGTTACTCTGAGCTTTTGTGACTCACTGAGTCTTGCTTATATGCTCAGTCACGTTTCTCTTTGAATATTATAGAGAGGGAAACGCTGCTGGTTTGGAAAGTCACCTGGATTAAGAAAGATAGGCATAGATAGACCCTAGAAGTATTTGCTCATTTCCCTTCATGCTTTCGGTGAATGTGGGGCAGCCATGTTTTGGGCATCGGTTTGAAAGGGGCCATAATGTTGTTGTTTTCATTTTGAATTGTTTTATTTTTGAACTGCCCCCCTGAGGACCTCCTGTTGGGAGGGGAAAGAATTACCGGCCCAGCCGTGTGGTGACCTGATGCAGTTTGTGTCTGCGGCAGGTGGTGGGGTGGTTGAGGGGGCAGTGGATTCGGGGTGCCCTTGACCCCAAGTCTGCTGCCACCGCCTCCTTCCACCCATGGTGAACAGGAGCCATATGGATCAGCTTCCTGCTCACTCAAGCAGGAAACGGATCATCTGCCTTCTTACCATGCTCCTCGTGCAGTTTTTTGCAAACCTGGAAGTGTGGGACTTCTGGTTTTATTAACAGAGACCATGTGAATGAAAGAGCTCCTTCATCCACACAGTTCCTTTGAATAAAACCGAAAGTCCTGCACTGCCAGGTTTGCATAAACCCCACAAGGAGTATGGTAAGGGGCTTTTCCCCCCAGCAGGCTGCACCAGAGGCAGCAGCGGCAGGCAGCATCCCAGGTCTCCCCTCCCTGGGAGAAAAGGTTGGGCTGCGTGTAATTCACCCAGCGTGTGATTCATCTGTGGAACTCCTTGCCACAGGATGTGGTGATGGCACCTGGCCTAGATGTCTTTAAAAGGGGTTTGGACAGATTCATGGAGGAAAAGACCATCACAGGTTACAAGCCATAAGCAACCTCCTGGCTTTAGAAGTAGGTTTTCTCTATGCCAGCTGCAAGGGAGTGACAACAGGAAACAGGCTATCTTGTTGGCCGTGTGCTCTTGGAGGCATCTGGTGGGGCCACTGTGATATACAGGAAGCTGGACTAGATGGGCCTTTGGCCTGATCCAGCAAGGCTCTTCTTATGTTCTTATGGTGTATAAAGGTTTTCCAGTAAACAGCCAGGCACATGTAGGACACTTCCATGGGGTTATGATTCTGATCAGCCGGGGTCCAAATTGTGTGGAGGATCCCTACACAGGAATGCCCCCTTTCACACAATCATCAAATAGTCAACTTCTAGGAGATGTGCTCAGAAAGTGTGTCAGTGACAGGCGTGAGGCAGCCCCTCTTCCCTCTCATCCGTTAACGGAACACCGCTAACGAACTGAACTGAGGGTGAACAAGTCAACACCTTTGGTGTCAGCCCAACAAACTTATGACTGTAATCCCTACACAATGCAACATGTTACCACCACCCCAAGCTGGTGGCTTTATTTTTAGCCCTATATTATTTCAGCAGTCTTCAGAATTTGAATCCTTGCCTATTGTGAATTGTATTTTTGATACCAACATACATAAGCCAGGATGGTGTAGTGGTTTGGGAGTCGGACTTAGACCTAGAAGATCCAGGTTCAAATCCCCGCTCAGCCACGAAGCTTCCTGGGTGACCTTGGGCCAGTCACTATCTCTCAGCCCCACCTACCTCACAGGGTTGTTGTGAGGACAAAAAGGAGGGGAGGAAATATGTACACCACTCTGAGCTCCTTGGAGGAAGGGCGGTATAAAAATAAATAAAATAAATACTTGGTTGGAAGAGTGTGCAGTGCTACTGCAGTGTGAAGTTTGATCCTTAACTCATGTATATAATGAAAATATATTATTGATGTGTTATTCCCTCAAGGATTTCTCAATCCATTCATTCCCTCATGGATTTCTCTCATGGGAGTGAAGAGGTCTTGAAACGTATTTTGGTTATCGTTCACTATAACCTTATTTTCTTCTCCTTTTTTTCCAGGCCAGCCCTGCTCCTATAATCGTCAACACAGATACCTTGGACACAATTCCCTATGTAAGTTTAAAATATTTCATTGCATTTTCATGTAAATATAATTTAGGGTACAGTTTGACTTTTAAAATATAATTTAACATGCAGATCCTAGATGGATTTATTTTGAAAGTAAGTTAAATTGAACTTGCAGATTTTAATAAAGTCATGATTTTGGCAATGCAAACACCCCTTACTAGTTTCAGACATTACATATATAGTGCTTTTTCTCATGATACAGAAAATAAACCTTAGCCAAATTGAAGACATTTTCTTGGTCTATCTTTCTTCACTTGGCTGCTACGTTTAGCTCTGACAGTTCTTGGACTCCCAAGAAGCAGTAAATCCCTTGTCCACTTCCTGTATGATCAACTTAATACATATTTTGCAGGAAAAATCACATCTGTTCTGACTTACCGCACAATCCAGCATAGACATAAGAACATAACATAAGAACATAAGACGAGCCCTGCTGGATCAGGCCAAAGGCCCATCTTGTCCAACTTCCTGTATCACACAGTGGCCCCACCAGATGCCACCTGGACATCGGCCATAGACATCGGCCAGTGGAGCTCTCGTTCCGCTGGCCTAGAGTGTCGTAAACGTTTATACGTTTGTACAAACTCTGTGGTATCTGCAAGTCTTTCAGTGCCATCGGCCTCTTACCAGGATCCCCTTACATTGGCCCCTTACTACATTCCCTTATCAGGATGGGGTTAATTCTACGCTGGCCTAATTCTACGCTGGATTGGGCTGTTAATTTGGGGGATTTGAACCTAGGCACGGGCGTCACTGGAGTGTGGCATGGGGGGTGGGCCGCCTGGGGGTGACGTGCGCCATGGGGTGACACGCGCACCCCCTCGCGTGTCACCTCCGTGACGCGCGACACCCTTCGGACGCTCCGGGAGCCGGCCTCGGAGCGTCCGACCCCGTCGGCGCTCCAGGGCCTTCTGAAAGAAGGCCCAAGCAGCGCGTTCATCCAGGTATTTTCCAGATTTTCGCGCATGCGCAGAGACCGTTTTGAGCCCTCAAAACGGTCTCTGCGCATGTGCGAAAATCTGGAAAATACCTGGATGAACGCGCTGCTTGGGCCTTCTTTCAGAAGGCCCTGGAGCGCCGACGGGGTCGGACGCTCCGAGGCTGGCTCCCAGGCCGGCCTCGGAGCGTCCGGAGGGCGACGCGACGCGGGGGGAGCCGGCATGCCCCCACCCCCGCGCCGCGATGACAGAGCGTCACTAGGGTGACGCGCGCCCCCCGCCCCAGGGTGACGCGCGTCCTAGTGATGCTACTGAACCTAGGTCCTGTCAGTGTAAGACTGACTCTCCAATCATTACACTACACAATTAGCTCTCTTTGACTGTGTGCACGACAGGGCTCCCTTTCACCTGCTTTCCACCATACCCCCAAAGGAAACCATTTCCCATAAATCGGTAAATGTCAAGAGTGACACATTTTCATTACAATTTTAATTAAAATACTAAAATTTGGGCGTAGTTTCCCCCCCTCTAATTTTGCACATGCTTGATAGAGAATTTTCCCCCCAAGTATAAACAGGGGGCTTTCATCAACAGAGGGCATTAAGAGTATTTTATCAAATCATCACATCTTAATTGAAATGATAGTTTATTCATATGAATAATGCAGCTGAATAATTAGAGAACGGATTTGAAAGCTTCTTAAAATCTGCTTTTGGCAAAAATCTCTTATCTCCCACATGTCAAGAACAGGACTCTGTTGAGCAGAGGCGTCGTTGGGGGGGCTATGGGGGCGGCGGGCGCCACGCGGCGGTAGGGGGGTGCACTTGCCTCCTGGATTTATTGCCGGGTCACCCCCTCCACCGCCGCTCCTGTCTTCTTTTTGCGCCGCCGGGTCACGAGGTCGACCTTCCTGCCCACCCTGGAGACATTTAGCTCCAAGATGACTCGAAAAGCGGCAGTGTGTGTGTGTGTGTGTGTTTTGCGCCGCCGCTGACATTTGGCAGCAGCACGCGAAAGTGACATCATGCCCCCCAGGAGACGGGGTGTGTGGCGTCACATGTGGGGGTGTCACGTCGGCGCACCCCCACGGAGGGGGGGGTGTATGAACGCCACTGCTGTTGAGATGTATTCACCAGTAAGCTGAAAATACTACAGAGCTGCACCCCAGGTAATACGACTGTTTCTCTTATTTATGAGGACACATTCTTAGGGAAGCAGGGACATTTCCTGAAGGTGGACTCCTAAGGCCCCTTGTCTGTTTTGTAACCCTGGGAGAAAAACTGGCTTTGGATGATAGGAATTGAAAGCTGCATTGTAGGAAGGATGTGGACTTCCATTGGTTATTGTTGTTGAGAGCTTCTGAGACTAGAACCAGGAATCCGTGACTCTGTGCATAGCTGCCCTGTATGGTGAGGCTGCAGTCTGGACTGCCTTTGAAGGCAATCACGTTTCCCAGGTTCTGAGATGGCTGTGCTCAGCCAGGCTGGTGATGATGTCCTTCTATACAGGAAGGCCGAGAAGGGCGACCTGTCTGAGCTAGGGTGCTTCCTGGGCCACAGTGTTTTTCTGGACCCAATTCCTGATGCTGCCTTGACCGCTGCCCACAGTTCAGCCCTGACAATTAGATCTTAAGGCAGCATTGCTCAAAGTGTGCTCCTAGGAGTCCTGGGCTCCTTGAGACCGCTCCATGAGCACACCATAAGTGGCCACCATCTGCTCGGTGCTACGCCATTCCACGCATGGACCAATGCTCCGCAGCTCCCTGAAATGTGCTGGTTGTGCTCCCTAAGACTCCATTTAGGAGTGTAAAGGGCTCCAGAGACTGAAAGATTTGAGAACTGAGTTTTTGGTCATCTTTTAAGCATTTAGGATGAAATGGTGTATAAATCCAAATAACCAAAGTGGGGTTAGTTGGGGGGGGGGGGAGAGAGAGAGAGAGAGAGAGAGAGAGAGAGAGAGAGAGAGAGAGGAGAGTTTTTTTTTTCTGTTGTGATACCTATCCTATGGAATGGCCTCCCAAGAGAGGAATGCCTATCCTCCTCTTTGCTAGAGCCTGCAAAGATATGTTTCTCATTGAAATTCATGTTTCTGATCTGGGAAGAGTGGCTTTGCTTGAGTGCTGCTTCTGGAAGATCTCCAAATCCCTTCTACCACACCACAGTCTTGTATCTAATTCTCAGTGAACAGGGTTAAACCACTGCTTTCCCTTTGTTTTCTAAGATACTGTCAGAATGTGCCACCTTAATTAATCTACTTTTTGGTCGGCTAAAATATATACCCAAATCTAGTCATCCTCCAAAAGGACTGGTAACATTTTATTGAGACGTTTACAGCACTGATTCAGCAGAAACGTTTTCTCGACGGTGGATGGCCTTTTGCTCAGAGCTCAAGTATCCCAGTAAATAGCTTATTCTTGACCAGCACTGTCTTTTTTCCTTAAGGCATTTGAATCTAACGTCCCCGTCAAAGCAGACATCTTATTTTACTCATCATACAGCAGTGATTGATATGCGACATTTTCCAAGAGAGATGATGTAATTAATTTTCCCTCTAGCATCCCTGCCCTCAAAGGACTAAAGTTTCTTTTTAAGAATTTCCCTCTGCTTGTCGCTGCTCAAGCTCATGTTGGTACTTAAGCTTCATCTCTTTAACTGCCTGTGGCAGACATGCTTAGGCTATCATGAAAGCATAAGTACAAGAGAGAAAAATACAGGGGGGGGGATATCCATGGGGGATAGGTTCCTGCCCCCTCCATGGATACTGGAATCCGTGGGGGGAACGCTATCCCTGCCCCCCCGTGTGCCCCCCGTACCCAGTACCTTAATTAAGCTTCCAGCGCTGGCACAGTGCCAGCTGGACAGAAGAGGGGGAAATATACTAACCTTCCTAATTAGGGTTATCCCAGGTCCGGCCGGGACAATCCTGGTTTGGGAGCCCAAATCCTGGGCTCCCAGACGGTCTCCTGTTTGTTCCGGCCGTCCAGGACTGCCGCCGTGGCGTCTTCATCTTCTTTGTTCCAGCCTCACACACCTATGCAATGCTAGAAGCACTCAGAAAGCATCTGAGTTCAAAGTCTCTGCCCCCAGTGACGTCACGATCCCAGACCCCGCCCCTGGTGACATCACTGCTCCCCCCCCCCGTGTCGGGGGAAATCTGGTAAGCCTACTCCTAACCCCTCTCTCGCCATGGCTGGAACACTGCTAGCACCAATAAATGAAGTTAAAGGGAATGGGGAGAGAATTGGTGGGGTGGGTGGGCTTGGATTTTAATCCAAGCTGGAGTTGAATTCAGGGCTTTTTCATTCTTCTCTCTTCTTGGAGGCCATGCCTTGTGAGCCCCCGCAGTTTTTTTCCAGCTCTGAACCTAGTATGCTTTGCTGGCACCTCTGACTTTGACCGAGTCACAGTAGTTACATTTTTAAATATTTCCCTGTGTAAAAAGTCCCTGCAGTTGGAAAACCAGCACATCAGGGGAGAGCAATCTGGGCTACATGTCGTTTTTGACATGCAGTTTTGGAAATGTGATTTCCCCCATGGGCACTCTGAAGTTGTATAGGGATCTGACCACCTCATTCTGCTGCATATATAGATCTGGCCTCTCTGTAAAACCCTATTATTGGGTAGGTGAATTTTATCCTCGTATTAGAGATGCAGCTGGGGCTCGAGGACAGTGGCTTGCCTGAGGCCACCATAGTCCATAGGGCTTGTGGGTGAGGTGACGCTTGACCCAATCCTTGACGGTGCTGTACTCGCTGTCAAGCCACTGTTGGTGTTTTTGCAACTTCCTTACATTGTTCCTCAAAACTATTCTAAGGAAAGCCGTGATATCTAAATTGCTTGAAAATAATTGCTGCAAGCGATACACAGTATTATTATAGCATTAACATATGTGTGAATCAATTGGCTTTGTGGATTTTTTTGCCATTTGTACCAGTGAAACCTTGATGGGGCGTAGTCTCTGCTCTCTGCCGCCGTCTTTTGCATAATAGAGGGATTCACTGGCCATAGGGCAATGAACTATTGAAAACACCTGGCATCAAGCTAGAGTTTTAATCTGCACTCAATCAAACAAAGCACATCTATCCTCAAACCCAGCTAGAGAAATGAATCTCTCTGTGGGTAGTGCAAATTAACTTTGTCTCATGAATACTTGATCCAATAATTTTCTACAGGAGATTGACTTGATTGGAAGGCAAATGTGATTCCAGGCAGCCACCATAAGGTAGCATTCCTGCCTTGTGGAGACAGCTCGGAATGAGAAACTAGATATCAAATGTAACTGGTACTTTTTGGGGCTCCAAGATCACTGCAGACGGAGACAGCAGCCATGAAATTAAAAGTTGCTTACTCCTTGGAAGGAAAGCTATGGCAAACTTAAACAGCATAATAAAAAGCAGAGATGTCACCATGCCAACAAAAGTACGTATAGTCAGTATAGTCAGGCAATGGTGTTCCCAGTAGCAATGTATGGTTGCGAGAGTTGGACCATAAGGAAGGCTGAGCGCCGAAGAATAGATGCTTTCGAACTGTGGTGCTGGAGAAGACTCCTGAGAGTCCCTTGGACTGCTAGGAGATCAAATCAGTCAATCCTAAATGAAATCAACCCTGACTGTTCCCTGGAAGGTCAGGTACTGAGGCTGAAACTCAAATATTTTGGCCACCTAATGCGAAGAGAGGACTCTCTGGAGAAGACTCTGATGCTGGGAAAGATTGAAGGCAAAAGGAGAAGGGGAAGGCAAAGGATGAGATGGTTAGACAGCATCACTGATGCAATGAACATGAAAATGAGCGAACTCAGGAAGATAGTGAAGGACAGGAAGGCCTGGCAGGATGTGGTTCATGGGATCACGAAGGGTCGGACACGACTTGACGACTGAACAACAACAACAACAACAACAATATATACTCCATCTGATACCAGAGGACTAAGGACTATAAATCCATATGGTTCACAAAACCTTGAGCTCTGCAATATTCTGCCAGCTCCTCTCCTACAATAAAGATCATTGCCCTCTTGGGCAGGCAGCAATCCTGCACCCAGCATGCATTGAGAGCTGCTGTAGAGTGACTGGCATGTGATTTATTATTTATAATTCAGCATGGTGTAATGGTTAGCATGCTAGACTAGAGCCAGGGAGGGTGTCACAGGTTCAAATCCCCACTTGGCCATGAAGCTCACTGTGGCCCAAACCAAATGTGCAGAAATCCATGTAGTAATGGGCATTTAGGAAGCAACACTCACATACGTTTCCTCATCTAATCAGAACAGATTTTTGAAAATAAAGTCTTGTTTGCCCCCCCCCCGAATCGTGTGTGTGTGTGTGTGTGTGTGTGTGTGTGTGTGTGTGTGTGTGTGTGTGTGCCACTAGTTACTCCAGCCCCTGATTACGGAAGTAGACGCAGAGCGTGGCCCTGATTCTTTTGGCATCCTCCTCATGCGCTTTCTTCCCCAAGTGCTGCCTGCCATCATCTCTCTCTGCCATGGATGGTTCCTGTTCCAGCAGAACCTCTCCTTGGGAGAGGCAGAAATTGTGCAGGATGCAGCACGTCGTCTCCTTCACTGGGTCCAGCCACTTGACACAGGCCAGTCTTTTCAGTCGAATCCACCACCATGCCTTCAGCTGTCCAAAGGCTCTCTCCACCCAACATCCTATAGCGGCTGAGGGTATAGTTGAAGTGCTCCTGCTTCAGTATGGGGGATGAGGTGTAAGGCTTCATCAGCCACGGGAGCAGCAGGAAGGTGGCAAGGCAACCCCAATTATGTCCTCTAGAGCACTGGTTCTCAAACTGTGGGTCGCGACCCACCATTGAGAACTTGAACTGTCCCCTGCCCCCTTAAGGGGTGGGGACAGTATGGCGGCGGCGGCGGCGGCGATCCGGGGGATCGCCACTGCCGCTGCTGTCTTTTTTTTTAATATATTTAATTTTTATTAATAGACTACAAAACAAAAACAAAACAAAACAATACAACATACTACGAAAGATTACAGCAAGCGTGAAGCAGTAAATCCTACTTGTATACTATTATCTATTTTCTACTTCTAATATCTAACTAAGCCTATATCTCTAATATACTATTCATTAAATTCACACTTCATCACTCCTTCTCTCTCTCTCTCTCTCTCTTAAAGAATCTATAAGTGGTATCCAAATATTCATAAAAAGATTAACTAACTTTTCTTCTGTCATCCAAAAATCTTAATTCCCACTTCAAATATTTTAATATATAAAGCCACCCCATTTTTCTCCAAATGTGTTAAAATAAAAACCTTCCAAATGTTTCTTTTTTTAAAAAAAATCTATATCCCCTTTTTATATAAAATTCTTAAAAACAAATCACATCTTACTTAAGTCTTTTCAAATAATAAAACATTATTTTTCTTTTATTCACAAAAGGGTTAACTAACCTTTCCTTTATCATCTAAAAGTCTTAACTTCCACTTCAAATTTCTAAATTTATTGTCACCCCATTTTTGTCTTCAAATTTGTTAATTCATCATCAAAAATTTTCCATCACTCTTAATATAAGTTTCTTAAAAACAAGTCATATCTATTTGTTTCTTAATAATAAAACATTTTTGACAGTTTGCCATTACCCCTTCCATCCCTCCCCTTCCTCCTTCCTCTTCTTCCTCTTCTTCTTCCTCTTCCTCTTCTTCTTCTTCCTCTTCCTCTTCTTCTTCTTCCTCTCCTTCCTCTTCTTCATCTTTGAATCTTTCCCAAAAGTCCCTTGTTTTTTAAATTATATCCACTTTGCAATCTTTTCCACAGGATCATTCACGTCTTCTATATTCCTCTCCCGAAAGACAATCTTCAACACCATTTTTAGTGTGTCTTCCAATAAATCTTTCTCTTTATTGGGAGCAAGGGAGGCCGACGTAGAGTCTTTTAATTCATCCTTTTCATCCTTTTCCTTCCCTGCTTGTTTCAGTTCTGCAATCATATTCTGAAGATTTTCCTCCAAAATTGTCATCTTTACATCGAATCTCTGTTCCCATTTCTTAAAGCAAGACAATATTGTAGTCATGTTGCAATTTTTTCACCAGATGCCAATCTCTCTTCTCTTAAAAAAAGAAGAGGTAATATAAAAAACTTCTGCGGTCGACGACGTGAAACAGAAGGATTAATTGCCAGGATCCATGAACTCTAACACGGAAGGGCTCATATTCTTTTAGCAAAAATGTCAGGAATGTCAACAAAGTCCCGGACAATTTTCTCTTGCCGAAATCTATTAAAAAAAACCTTTTTACTGTTTTAATCTTCCATAAGTACAAAACAAAAAAGTAATTCAATAAAACTCACCACTATTGTAACTTTAACTTCGTCTTTCCAACTTTCAGTTTCGAATGTTCAGTTCGCCTTATCGCAACGTATTATTTTTAGCGTTAACTCTTATCTCGGCTAATTTCTCCAACTCATAAATCATTTCTACGCCTCTTGCTTAAGCAAAGCAAAGCATGTCGGAGGTGGCTTGACTTGTTTTTCATCTGGGCTCCAGCTCGATGGTATCCAGCCTTCTCACCGAGAATCCAAAACTTCAAAGCCTTTGCCTTGAAGTGTCAGAAAGGGGGCGATTGAAAGCCTTGTGGTTTATCTCTTCGTACTCCCTTTTAATCCAGGGGTAGAGTAATTAAGTCCATCAGATGTACTCCGTCAATACAGAGCAATCGGCGGAGTTGTCAGCCAGCCATGTCCTCCTAGCCGGAAGTCCAACCACTGCCGCTGCTGTCAAAGTGCCCGAAATGCCCCCTGCACTTACCGGGGCTTGGGGGAGCTTCGGGGAGGCCTGTGTGACCCTTTGCAGGCCTCCCCGATCTTCAGATCGCCGTTTTGCGGTGATCTTCGAGCGCTAAGGTTGCTGCAAAACGGCGATTCGAAGATCGGGGAGGCCTGCAGAGGGTCTCGCAGGCCTCCTCGAAGCTCCCCCAAGCCCCGGTAAGTGCAGGGGCTGTTTCGGGGGCCATTTCGGGGGCAGTTTTGGCAATAGCAGTGGTGATCCCCTGGATCGCTACCCCCGCTGACCCCACCCCTGCACACACTCAATGTTCTCCCCGCCTTGAGTCTAGCACATTGGGTTCCCAGAGCCCTTCTACATTCTACAGAACAGAGTGACATCTCCAGAACCTTTTCATCTTGGCATCTGCTGGGCGCCTCGCAAAAATATACAGGAACATCACCCTGGAGTCCACCACCGCCTGCAGCACTATGGAATGCTCTTGTGGTTGAGGTCACTGTCTGCCCCCTTGCTCAGACACAATATTGGGATATCATATGACTTATATGTATCCAGAGCACCAACATAGTTTACCAATCCCTTGGCTCAAAAACCCTCAATGACTGACTGCACATCACCGGTGTCCATGATGGCCTCACGGACCTCTGCAAAGACGGCGGATGCTGTGGACATCCCGACTGTGTACAGAGCTGACATTTGAATCCAATGCCAGCCTGAAAATGGTCGTGACCACTTTTTTGGGGCGAGGGGTATCGGCTCCCTCCCACAACTGGCACACTCCTGGATGAGTAACACCGTGACCTTGTGTACGAGGTCCATAAGAACATAAGAAGAGCCCTGCTGGATCAGGCCAAAAGCCCATCTAGTCCAGCTTCCTGTATCACACAGTGGCCCCACCAGATGCCTCAGGGAGCACACAGCCAACAAGATACTTGTATCCTGTCGCCACTCCCTTGCACCTAGCACAGAGAAAACCGACTTCTAAAGCCAGGAGGTTGCTTATGGCTTGTAACCTGTGATGGACATTTCCTGAATCTGTCCTAACCCCTTTTAACGGCATCTAGGCCAGGTGCCATCACCACATCCTGTGGCAAGAAGTTCCACAGATGAATTACACGCTGGGTAAAGAAATACTTTCTTTTATCGTTCTAACTCTCCCTCCACTCAATTTTAGTGCATGTCCCCTGGTTCTGGTGTTGTGCGAGAGGGAGAAGTATTTCCCTCTATCCACTCTCTCCATCCCATGCATAATTTTATACGTCTCAATCATGTCCCCCCTCAACCGCCTTTTTTCTAGACTGAAGAGCCCCAAACGCTGTAGCCTTTCTTCATAAGGTAGATGCCCCAGCCCACTAATCATTTTGGTTGCTCTCTTCTGCACCTTTTCCAGTTCCACTATATCCTTTTTGAGATGTGGAGACCAGAACTGGACGCAATACTCCAGATGCGGCCTTACCATCGATTTGTACAACGGCATAATAATATTGGCCGTTTTATTCTCAATCCTAAAGCTTCTCAATCATTCTAATCAATCTGATTTTCAATCATAAAGCTTTAAAAGTCCCCTACTGTAATTAAGCTTAAGTATTTGTCACAGAGATAATCAGGTATTCTCCCTGTTTTTTCCTCCCCTTCCTCTATTATTTCTCATGTGAATATTTCTAGATTGTAAGATTCTCAAGTAGAAAACCTGTCTTCTCATTCATTGTCAAGTGCCACGTACATGTTTGGCACTATATACCGGTAATTAATAATAATATAGTGTGGGAAAATAAAACAATTAGTTTTATTATAAATGTAATATTCCACCCTTTAATTTGAATACCTAAGACAGCTCACAATTATAAATCAATGCAAACACAAGACATTGCAATTCAGTAACTAACAGTGCAAGCCTAGGCATGGCTACTCAGAAGTAAGTACACTGTGCTCAGTGGCACTTACTTCCAGGTAAGTGTGCATAGGATTGCAGCCCAACAGTAAAACATGAATGTAAAGTTTAGAAGACCATATAGCAGGGGTGGCCAAACTTGCTTAAGGTACGAACCACATAAGATAAACTTCAGATGTTTAAGAGCCGCAATATTTAAGAAGCCTTTAAATTCTTAAATACAGGTGGGCCCCCATGTCCGCTGGGGATATGTTCCAGGCCCCTCCGTGGATACTTGAAACTGTGGATAAGAGCGAACACCCCCTCCATGGTATCCTGAGGGGCCCCCCACCCTGCCTCCCCTGCAGGCAGGCATGCTTGCCCCCCCCCCGCTCTTATTTTTCTTTAAGCAAGCTTTGTTTCTTCCTTAAAACAAACAGAGAAGCAGCCTCCATTGCAGGCAAGTAGAATGAGACTATGTCCTAGAGAGGCTCTGCAAGGTTTCTGATAACCTTGCAGAGCCTCTCTAGTACTTAGTCTCGTTCTACTTGCCTGTAATAAGCAGCCCTGCTTCTCCTGTTTCTTTAAGGAAGAAATGAAGCTTACTGGGAAAAAAGTAAAAGCCTGGGGGGTCCCCACAATCCGTGGATAACTGAAACCGTAGATAGTGAATCAGTGGATATGGGGGCCCACCTGTATATTTACTCACCATGAACATTAAATTTATGTGTTAATCCAGTGGACTCTCAGTTTATATCTGGTGAATAATTATAAAGCTTGAAAATTTCTTATTTACCTTTTTATATTAATTGTAATGCAAAAAGGAGTTCAGCCAACATATTTCCAAGAGCCACACATTATATGTCAAAGAGCTGCATGTGGCTCAAGAGCCACAGTTTGGCCAACCCTGCCATATAGTCTTCCCAGAAGTTTCATCCATTTATAATACAACATTTCAGATAGAAGTTTTCCCAACTTTTATTCTGCCCATCAGGTAAAGCACCAACTCATAATGCCTAGGACACCTTTTCTCCCCAATACATCTCTGACAATACCTGCAGCTCTTTTGTCTCACTCTAATAATTTCTTGGAATCTGCAATTTCTCTTAATTGCTATTGCAGAGAGAGTTCTCTCCCACGTTAATGTCCTATGACTTATTCCAAGAAACATTCCTCTTTCTAAGTATTCCTATATGTCACTTTGAGAAAGCAGGTTCTGCATTTAAATGGTTTGTTTTAAAAGACAGAGCTCACCAAAGGCATTTTTTTTCCAGCTGAATTTAGGCTGAGAATGTTTGTTTCTGCATTTGGCATTTTTTCACTGAGGTGTTGTTGTTTTGTTATAAAGGTCAAAGCAGTTTAAAAGTAGAGGAGAATATTCAGCGCACTTTCATCAGCATGATGGGACTTTCTAACAATTTTTTAAAAAATTTGCTTGCATGTCACATTGTGCGGTTCTGATAAGTGGGTACAGTTTGACTTGCCTCTACTCTCTGAACTCTATACGAAATAAATACTGATAGTGCAAGGACACCTTGATGCATGTTATGGATGTCTGTGTGATACGCACAGGTGTGCATGTGTGCTCTCTCTCTCTCTCCCCCTCGGGATTTTTTGCTAGTCTTGAAGCCTGGCTACATGTTTCACTCACAGCGCAATCCTAACCAACTTTCCAGCACCGATGCAGCCACAATGCAGCCCCAAGGTAAGGGAACAAATGTTCCCTCGCCTTGAAGAGGCCTCCATGACTGTCCCTGTACTGCAAAATGCAGTGTGCGCCCTGTTGGCACGGCTACACCGGCTCTGGAAAGTTGGTTAGGATTGCGTTGTCACTCCATGACTGCTTTGCCTGTTGAGAAATCTGAAGGCTCCCCCACCAACAGAGAAAGCCAGTCAGAGAGAGCATGAAGCCAGTTTCTGGATGCTTCAGTGTCATAAGGCTCGGACCCCGAGTCAGAGGAGGGGGGAAGACTGAGGGCAAGACGCCTGCCAGTAGAGAGTTCTGGAAATACTCATCTTGTCCGAGACTCCCACAGAAGGGAAGTACCAGGAGTCAGTGTCTCTGGCATCTGTTTTACCCAAGGAAGTAGCCCTGCCCCTCTTCTCAGGGGGAGGCCCCACCACTACCACCCTACAGTGAGCCCCCCCCCAGTCCTGACAGGGTCAATGCCTGAGGAACAGACCCCACCCTCTTTAAATGGCAACAGCTGTAGCCCTGGGGTGGAGCTACAGAATGTCCTGACTGTAGAACTAGAAAGGCTCTCGGTTGGCTCCAACATCATACTACCTGTTGCTTTGACTGTCGCCTGCTCCACTAAGCAAGCCCCTGCACCTAGTCTTGTAGGGACTTTCAGCTCGAAACCAGACACTCTCTCCATCGGTTGTGCCACCGCTCATTTCTCCTTCTTAGCCGCTGGTTTCTCCTAGGATTTGGGAGGGGGGAAGTCTGTTGTTGCTGAGCCTGAGACAGCGGCTGAGCAAGAGCAATGAGTCACAACCCTGAAGATGATCGAGTCCGAGACATTGCTCGCTGAACAGGAAGGATTTCTGCTGCCTAGTGCTGCTGCAGTGCATTCAGCCATGATCCTCTAATGCAAGGACAGCCAACTGCTGTATTCTTGGAGGCCTCTCTCTTGGACAGGAGTGAGCGGACATACAAAGTGATGTTGTCACACGTGACCTGGGTCCATCACAAGGTTGGCCTTGTGAATCAACAAAGGCTTTCCAATGACAGTGTGCGTACAGTCGGGCAGAGACTGTGTTCCCCACAAAATCGCAGTTGGAGATCCCTGCTCGCCTGCCAGCTGTAGCAATCAGGTCTGTGCTTCCATGCTACAGTAGATGGGATAGGAGGGTGTCTAAAAGGTAAATATTATTGAGAATATGTATACACTGCTTTTCAACAAATAGATCATCTCTTTGGGAGAAACACGATGTGTAGAACGTTTCATGACTCTGCAGCAGTTAAAGAAGTTAACTCTTCTGGTCCAGAGCTGTTAACCCTGTGCAGAGATTCACAGCTCAATGCTATCCAACTTACACCACCAATGCAGTGAGAATGGGAGGCCCCAGAATGGAAAGGGAATTCAAATCCCCTCCAAAGGGGATTTAAATCTCTCCTCCCCTCCAAAGCCTCCCGCCCTGCCCTCCCCTGCTAATTACACCGGTGGTATAAGTTGGACAGGATTGCGCTGTCAGACTACTTACTAAGGCAATTATTTTTTCATTGCTTGAGGTGCATGCCTAATTGCAAACTACATGAAAAGCAATGCCCAGATTAGGTCCTGTTGCAATGCTCCATGATGTCCATGCAATTAATTCAGCATCTGCTGGTACTGAATTTATAAATACTTATTCCCGTCCATTTTGTTTATTTATCTGTGAGCTGGTCCACAGTGCTGTAGTCTTCCATAACATCATGTTAATTAGTGACACACTCGTTTTGTTGTTTTGTTTTTGTAGCAGCTGTAGCCATGGACAGGACTGCCAGTTCCACCATGTTTACAGCCCAGTTCACCTTTCTCCCCATGGCTGTGAACCACATGATCATGTGAAGGAAACTGAGGAGGCTGAACTGGTCCTGTGAACCCTGGAATTTAAATTGAATGTAAAGGTTGAACTGGTGTAGTGTTGTGGCGAAGAGACTGAGCTGCAGATCAAGATTTCCCTGGCTTGAATCTCACCTCTGCCATGAACTCACCAGGTGGCCTTAGGCAAGTCACTCCCTCTCAGCCTCAGTCTTCCACATCTGTAATACGGGGATAAAGAGGATACTTATCTTACAGGACTATTCTAGGATTGTAATGAGGTGACGGATTGCAAAAGCGGAAAATCACATAAAATAAATACAATATCAAAGCAAAATATCCGTAATAGCCACAAAACGACAACAACAACAACAAAAAGGAACGAGTTATAATGCAGAGTAAAGTATGAAGCACATTGGAATATAAATAGATGCCCATTCCTAACCAGAGTTTATGGCAATGGATCTTGCGATCTGCTGTTGCAAGTTCCAGTCCAGCGCCACAAATGCCGCACTGCTGTCATGCACTTTGGGGTCACTGGCGCAAATGGCTGGAGGAGGCCCCATGCATGCTCCAGATAGCTAGAATGCCTTTGGCAATGTAAAACCTTCTCTGAGGGTAGCTAGTTAATTCAGTACCTGTTGTAGTGGAATTTTTAAGCAGAGGATAGTTAATAATGGAGGACCAGGAAGACTGGTGAACAAGGGAAAAGTATGGGTTTATTTGGTTACGCAGCGCAGTGGACAGCACCCCAGGAGGGGGCACTGACCCTTTGCTCCATGTGAGCACAGTTTTTATACATTTCCAAGCAGAACATCACATGGTTGCTGAGAATGTGCATAGTCACAGAGTCATACAGGAAAAACAAGAGACTTTGGATTTACATTTTACAGAAGACAATGGGAACAATAGTGGGCTGAGCTGGGCAGGGGACTTCTTGATGGTCCGATCCTTGAGTCCTGGGAGACTTAATTGAGTTAAGCAAATGGAGTCTCCCTGCACCCAGAGTCAGTCTAATGTGTATGCTCTTCTTGAAAGGAGGAAAGATTAAGTTGCCTAATGTGAGGTTTTCCTGTGACCTGGGGAGGCAGATATGAACAGAAACCAAGAAAATATTTTTCTGCATCACTGTCCAATGTGGAGTGGATGTGGGGGAAAGCAGGGAAATAGCCACCCAGTGACCCAGAAAGTTGGCAAGAATCGCAATAAGACAAGAAGGAAAAGAGCCCCACAGTAGCCAGGTACTTCCTGATATCCTAAAGAACATTACTTTCAAATTCTCTAGAATGAGAAAGGTTCTCACATGAAACGAAGAATTAATTCTAGCAATGTTTGTGCCAATTTTGTTGGATGTTTAATGCTCTGTACTGTGATTTACAAATGAAGTCAGCTGAAAAGAACAAATATTAAATATCTCAGTAGGAGGAAATGAGAGCGGTGTGCTGCGTATCTCTTTGTGCGACTTTGATTCCCTTCACTGTGATTTGTTTGTTTTTGCAGGTTTGTCATTGCACCCACAATTCTAATTCTTTGTGGAGGTTTCGTTGAGCTCATTCATTTGCATTCAATAGTTCTAAATGTATGGAAGTTACTGGTTTGGATCCAAAGAGATCCATGCATGCAAAAGATTTCTGAGCCTTTGCTTCTGAGAGCAGCCCCATCATTGCCAGGCTCCCCACGTTTAGGAAATTTTAAGAGATGGGCTGTGACTTGTTGAGGGGCAAATTAGATATGACAATGACAAATGTGAGGACAGAGTCACTGATGAATTCCTTGATATCAAGCATTTGAAAGAGCTGTACAGGCGATGGGAGTGCAGAAACATTTCCTGCCTGCACTTCCCCCTCGCCTCCTCTACTTCTCCCCAGTTGTTTTTTGTTCTGGTGGCCTTGCAAGTAATCTTCACTGGGGAAAATGGCTAGGGAGAAAGAGGGGTGGGATGTGCCCCTCTTTCTCCCCAGCCTTCCAAACTTCTCTGACTTCTTCAATTCCACCTCTGAAAAGGAGGGAAGGGATTCCCCAGCCTTTCTTGAGACATCAGCGTCATGAGGGTTAGTTCTGTGGAACTCCTTGCCACAGGATGTCGTGATGGCACCTGGCATAGATGCCTTTAAAAGGGGTTTTGACAGATTTATGGAGGAAACATACATCACAGGTTACAAGAAATGATGGGTAGGCTTACCATATTTTCCCGGATCCAAACCGGAACACCCCCCCCCACACACACACACACACACACACACTCCAGAATGAATGAATGAATAAATAAATAAATAAACAAAAATTGGGTAGGCAGCCAAAATTTTATTTATTTATTTATTCATTTATTTATTTATGGCCACGAAAATGACCATTTTTGCGCCGCTGCCACTTACCTTGCTATCCCCATCGCTTCTCCGCCACTGCTGTCGTCTTCCCGCCGCCGTTCCGCTGCCATTCTGCTCCGCTCCGCTGCCATAATCTTCTGTCGCTGCTGCTACAAGTCTTCTGGGGAGCCTGGCCGGCCGCGTCCAGGCCTGCCAGGACTCCCCCTGACATTCCGACACTGCCACCGCTTGGTAAATGTAAAACTTTCCTTTTGGGGGGCGTCACCATCTTGGATCTCGTGAAATTTCATACTGCCTCGTGTGCCCTTACGAGATTTGGGCACCACCATCTTGGATCTCGCGAGATTTCGCGAGATTCAAGATGGCGGCACCCAAAAAAAGGTAAGTTTTACATTTACCAATCGACGGTGGCGGAGGCTTCAGCCAGGCCCAGAAAGCCCTGAACCGGCCTGGAACCGGGCAGTCCCAGGCTTTCCGGGATGGATGATAAGCCTAACGATGGGGATAAGCCACCTCCTGGTCTTAGTAATAGGCTATCTCTTAATGCCAGATGCAAGGGAGTGGCAACAGGATACAGGTATCTTGTTGTCTCGTGTGCTCCCTGAGGCCTCTGGTGGGGGCCCCACCGTGGGGCCACTATGAGATACAGGAAGCTGGACTAGATGGGCCTTTGGCCTGATCCAGCAGGGCTCTTCTAATTTTCTTATGTCCTGAACATAAGGGAAAGGGCTCAACATCTGCTCATCCAGGCTCTGCTTTAAATTGCTGACATCTTTTAATTGTCCCCCCCCCCCCACACACACACACTTATAGGCAGTTCCCAAATTTTAGACACATTTCAAATGTTCGCACTTGACCCATTCCACCATGCAAACTGCCAGTCAGCAAGGATACTGCTTTGGGAAAAGGGGTTCTATACCATCACCTCCTCCTGAGCAGGAATAAGAGGAAGGACTTGGGGAAGTGAAACCTCTTGAGGTCACCAAGTAAACAAATGTGCTTCCTGTATGGTATGAACTTTCATGCTCCAGTGCTATGCTAAAGCCAGTCTTTGCCCGCATATCTGTTCAATGCAGGGCACCATTCTTAAGCTACTTATCCAAAAGTCGTCCCCAGTGACTTCTCTTGGACTATAAATGTTTGAGAGCTCATGCCTTCTGTTTTTGCAAGATATATCAGAAATATAGAAGCATTTCATTTTGGGGACTTGTGATGGGATAGGGAGTATCTTGCTTGCAACCAGGGGTGGTTGGGGACTTGGTAAACACTTCAGCACTGGGTGTGCAGGGATATATTTATTTTAATAAATTTGCATTTTTCATATCTTCAAAAAAATTATTGAAAGCAGCTTACAAATAAAAAGTACTCTGAAACTTCAACAAAACCAGTAACTACCAAACAAGATAAGCGACTGGATAAGTAGGCAGTCTGCCATACTGTGCCTGTGAGGGAGGAGCCAAAAGAGATGGGGGGAACGCTGTTTGACAGAGCAGGGAGTGGACACCCAGATTTGGTTGAGTGTGCAGTGCTGGGAATCCTGTGTTGGGGTGACTGTTGGGCAAAACGTGCATTGTAACAGGGAGTGAGGTGAAATAGAAAGGGAATTCACCAACCCTGCTGCAGTTGGTAGTGGTAGACTATTGATGCTAGTTTATGGCGATAAGCTACAAAAGCAGGGTCACAGTGCAGTGGGTGAATCTTCCAGGAGTCTTCCTCACCGACCAGATGTGCAACCTCTGGAGTTTCTCTTTAACTCTTGTGCCATCTTAAAAGCATCAGGAGAATCCAGCAGGTCCCCGACTTGCATAAGTCTGAA
This sequence comes from Plestiodon gilberti rubricaudatus, assembly GCA_026170595.1. Classification (NCBI taxonomy): domain Eukaryota; kingdom Metazoa; phylum Chordata; class Lepidosauria; order Squamata; family Scincidae; genus Plestiodon; species Plestiodon gilberti. The sequence goes on from JANXHW010000003.1 coordinate 223,202,227, forward strand.
TTTATGTAATTTTTATTTCATGTGAAGTTTGGGCTGTGCAGGAGGAGCCACCTATGCTCGTCGTTCTGTAAAGTTCTGTAAAGCTTGCCGCTTGCTTTGATGTGTAAGCTGGGGTGGTTCCCAGAATGCCTTGCATGTCCTCTTTCATTTAGAGAGCCTGTGTGGAGGAAGGGGCCATATCACTAGGTTCTGGTCCTCAAAACACCGTGATCTGGCCCCTTGCTTTCCCAGTGGAGAAGGGAGCAAGGTGAGAAGGCAAGGGGACAGATCGCTGTGCTCTGAGGACCGGAAGACAGTGATCTGGCCCCTTCCTCCGCAGCGGCTCTTTAAACGAAAGAGGACACTCAGGGAGTGCTGGGAGCAATCCCAGTTTTGTGTACAGATGGGGAGCGTGGGTGGCTCCTGTTGCACAGCCCAGCTCTGACCTCTCTAAAACTCCGCTTGCATAAAAGTGTCCAGAACAGAACCGTTACATAAGTCGGGTAGTGCCTGTACCAAGTTTGACGAGTCTCAACACCAGTACTTAATACTTTCATAAGGAGAGGCAAGATCATCATCCCTTGAGCTCCTGCCCTCCCCCCCCAAATAGCAATTGATCATTGTGCAAAGAGAGGTGTCATCATAACGTGCCTCCTAATTTGTGTCAGTTCCAGTCGGCACATGATGAGGATATGGTTGGCTGGCATATTATGGGAATCGGTTACTTCATTATTTGAAGAACATTGGCGTCTTGTATTCTGTTAGAGCCATTCTGTGTATGGGAACTTTATCCATTATTTTACTGTTCCCAGACAGTAAGTCACAGGCATTCGCTATGCTCCGAGAATATGAAATGGCTCCTTTTGTGAGATGACTGAAGTGGACTTCTCAGCCAGTTGAGTATGGTGGGGATGGTGAAGGATATTGATGGGAGCTACACACCTGATGAGACCCACTGAAGCCTTGGGTGCCTGTCTTCCAATGGGAACTATGGCAAGTTTAATACAAACAGTGCTTGGGGGTGACTGCCAACTTACCGTCATTCTGCACCTTGAAACATCTCGGCATCTTGGGCAGCAAGAGATCCTTGGGCAGGAAGAAGATCCATGTGTCGTGCATTGCCTTACTGTGCTGTTTTAAAATACGTCATGTTCTCATATGTCAGACATTGTTCAAGAGGGCTATGTGGCACCTTAAAGGCGAACATATTTCTTGTGGCATGAGCTTCATAGGCTAGAGCCTAGTTGATCAAATACATTTAAAGGGGGCTCAAAGATATGGGGGAAATCTCTGGGTTGGAACCTGGGAACCCGAACTCACAATGATCATTGTGAGTTCGGGTTTCCAGTTTTCTATGCTATTGATGTACAGATTACTACATAGATCAGAAACAGTGGAAGTCACTGATGTTGAGAGGAAAAATCCCAAAGCATTTTACTGGATTCCTAAAAGACGAGAAGGGGCTGATGGGAATCTTTTATTTTATGTAGCATTTTTGTCCTTCGCATAATGTTATATAATTCTTCCATGCATGGAATTCCTCATTTATCTCGGTTGAGGAAATATTATTGATTGGGTTTTCATCTGGAAATACTGTGTTTGGTCACAGTTGAAAGAACTCTCGCTGTCATAAAAATATAGGGCTTCCCTTCCTTATATCCCACAGGTATTAACAGATTTCTCTGTTGTATCTTTTTTTTTTTTTAAGGTCAATGGAACAGAAATTGAATATGAATTTGAAGAAATTACATTGGAAAGGGTGAGTTAATTGTTCTTTGCACTACAGATTCAGGATGACTTTGTTAGCATAACAAATAAAGTAATTAATGGTGATATAATCCTTCATTTTCAATCTTAAGTATTTGGAGTGGAATTCCCTTTACGCAATTATGTGGAAAAATCCTCCTGAACAGGATCGCTGAGAGGACTCCAGTCCCAAAATACTCACTGATGTATTGTTAGACGAGAGGTTTTGCCATTATAATTACACCGATGTTTGTCATGTTGTTTCAAAAAACGTGAAAGGTCAGACCTTGAAAGTTTATGCAGTAGACTTTTAAGTAATGCAACATGGTGTTTTTGCATGTACTGTAGTTTCTGGCTAGTACAGTATTCCGGAAGTATTAGAATTATATCACTTATTACAAGAGGAACCTGCAACATAATGTTGCATCTCCCCAACACTGATTCTCAATTGGTTGAAACAGACCACGTCCTCTTTCTGCCTTCCCCCACCCTATTCTGCTCTTGTGTGTTTTTTTTTCAAACTGCCATCTCCACATTCTACAACTCCTGGGGGCCACTGAGCATGCTCAGGTTGCATTTTTTTAAAAAAAACTTTTGATCCTGATCTCTTGTTTGTATCTATTGAGCTATTGAGAGCCTTACCATATTTTGAGGTGCCCAAACTGGGGCACCCCACCCTACTTTTTTTCCCCTCCAGAATTTTATTAAAATATTTTTATTTTCAGTCATTTTTGCTTCTGGTGTTTTGTTGTTGTTGTTGTTTTGCAGGCGCATAGCGCCCGCTTCCCATGCATCAGCGCAGTCGGAATGTTTTTTATTATTTAATTATTTTCACCCCCTTTCGCCCCTGCCATTTTGCATGCCACCAGTCCTTCCTGCTGCTGTTGCCGCCACCACTGTCGCCGCCCGATTCCTATCGGGCCAGCCAGGACTTCCCCATGCAGGTCGACTACTCCCGTGCGGGTCGACTATCATCCCACCACCCCCGCCGCCGCTGCTTCCATGATTTATACTGTTTTTTTGGCACCGCCGAAAAAACCCATCCATCCGCCATCTTGGATCTCATGAAATCTCGCAAGTTCCAAGATGGTGACGCACAAATCTCACAAGATTTGGGTGCCGCCATCTTGTATCTCATAAGATTTTGCGAGATCCAAGATGGCGCCGCCGAAAAAACATTTTAAATCGTGGAAGCGGCGGTGGCGGGGATGGTGGGATGATAGTCGACCCGCACGGGGGTAGTCGACCTGCATGGGGAAGTCCTGGCTGGCCCGATAGGAATCGGGCGGCGACAGTGGTGGCAGCAACAGCAGCAGGAAGGACTGGCATGGCAGCAAATCTGGAAAACCAGGACTAACCCGGTTCTGGGACTGGCTGTCTGGGACCGAGCTCCGGAAACCGGGGCAGTCCCTGTTTTTACGGGACGGATGGTAAGCCTAGCTATTGAGCTACTTCAAATATTGACTATGAGCACAATCCTATCCAACTTACACCACCGGTGTAACCAGCGGGGGAGGGCAGGGTGGGAGGCTTTGGAGGGGAGGGGAGATTTAAATCCCCTTTGAATTCCCTTTTGGAGCGGATTTGAATCCCCTTTCTGTTCTGGGGCCTCCCGTTCTCGCTGCACCGCTGGTTACACGGTGGTGTAAGTTGGATTGGATTGTGCTGTGTGACTAGAATGACTCCAATGACTGAGAGAAATTGTGATTGACTTCTGCTTCTTAACTCCAGGTCTTTTCTGAAAGGGGAAACGTGTGTTTCCCCATTTTGGAGATATGCCGTCTGTGTTCACATCAAGAACACACATTTCCCCACTGGAATAGGAAGTACAAGCCACTTGTGCTTCCTCTCTCACTGTTTCTCTGGAATAACTGAAGCTCCTCTCTTCAGAAAAGAAACCCAGTCAGATCTCCCCGTCTCCATTTGCAGCAACCCCTAAGGATGACCGTGACAGTCCTTAACATTAAATGATCCACCGCAGTATTTTTGTATTTTAAATGTTTAATTTCCCCCCAATATGCAGGTGCTTAAAAAGTGCAGAAGCTTTAGATAGGTGTAAAAGATTTTTGCTAAAGAGATAATGCATATATTTATCCAAATTACAGATTACAAATGGCCCTACTGCCCAGTGTGTCCGTATCACAAAGGATAATATGCAATGGTTTTGGACATTTCGGGCTATGAGTTATTTGGGCATTTCAAGTTGTTCATTAACTGGAGCACCAAAAGGTCACTGAGCAGCATATGTGCCCCCCAGAGTAATATTTTTGAGTACCACGTTATTGTTAATAGATGCGGAAAGTTATCGGTTTACATTGTGCAGAGGCCAACATGATTTTTGTCCACTGTTGCAGCAGGAACTAGCACAGAGAATTGTTTTGCAGTCTGTAATTCCAGTGTTAAGTTTTGAATGAGGTTCATTTGATCAGCGTTTGCACCCATTTCTTTCTGAAGACCACAGTTGAAAAGTGTAACGGGTTGAGGGGAAGAAAGAGAAGATCACTTGCACACATTTGGGGCCTGAGAAGAGGCATCAGTAATAAAATCCCAACTGTACCTAGTGACAAAAGAAAAATGAAAAAGATCTATAGTCACGCTAATTATGCTTCAGAATACAGTCTTGACCAACGTGATATTTTCTGCTGTGGAGTGATCTACAAAGCCTTTCCCACCCTGTGGAATACAGACCGACCCTCGTCTCTCTGCTGCACTCCTGGTGCAACTAACAGCGCAATCCTACGTAAGGATCCAGCGGGCGGCCAAGGGCCGCCCGCCGGATCCTGTTCCCCGGCGGCCAGGCTGCCACCAGGGCGGCGTTCTACTCAGAGAAGGGGACCCTTGTCCCTTTCCCCGAGTGTAAATGCCTTCCGGCCCGACCAGCCTCCTCGGATTAACTGCCCAGCCGCCTGGCGGGGTCCGGGATATGGCGGAAGCCATCCCTCGCCCCCTCCCGGACCGGCTGGGCCAATGCCCCCCGGCCCGGCAAGATGCCCACCCCCGCCCGCCGGATCCTTACCTGGGTTCGGCGGCGGCCGCAGGGGTGCTCCGTCGCCGGGTGCTCCGTCGTCTCACGAGTCATCACAAACGAGGTTTCCGGCACATTTGCGATGCCTCCCGGCGCCAGAATGCTCGTTCCGGAGCCGGGGCCGGCCGCAGGATCGCGCTGCCCATGTGAATCCACCACAACCCCAGATAACGCCTCGTGTAAATGACATACCCCCATGTGGATGGCCGGTTGCACAGAGGTCCAGAGAAAGTAGGGAGAGGAGAGATCATGTGATACATTCGCTGCTTGAGGCAACCACTTCAGTGGGCCTCATGGTTGGGCCCGCCCTGCTCAGAAGGATTCTCAGATCCTCAGGTGATGATGACTTAAACAATCACAGCAGGCACATAATTCATATGCATGATTTTATCCGCTTCTACAAATGTTGATTCTTAGAGTTGACTCTGTCGAGGAACAATATATTTAATGCAATAGATATGCACCAAAATGCATTCAATCCATTCTGTATAGTTGCAAGAACAAAGACTCCATATAAGCACCTAATAATCTTTCTGTGTCTCCGGGAAGATATCTATCACCCTGCCCACGCTCACCAAGAGCTTCTCAACTGGGCCGTTCAAAATGTGTTGCACATGGGCTGAAAGGGGAGAGCAGGCGGAGCAAAATGATGGGAAGCTGGTGAGACCTTCTTGTCCTCATTAGGTGGTGGCAAAGCCAAGTTCCTGGGTCAGCCAGTGTCAAGCTGGGCCTAGTTCCATAAAACCTCTGTTCTTAAGAACAAGTCAGGAAAGACAGACACACCTCAGAATAGAGGTCCCTTTTTCTGACCACCCTGAAGCGTTGCATAGTTGCAGAAAGCAACTAGGAGCAGGGCTGGAGGTTGACAGGTGGGATTTATTCTTCTTTGATTTATGGCTCAGGGACTCTAAAGACCTGGACCCCATTTCTTCTGATGCTGCCATCCTCATTCAGTAAAATAACACTCAGCGCAATCCTATCCAACTTACACCACCGGTGTAACCAGCGGTGCAGCGAGAACGGGAGGCCCCAGAACAGAAAGAGGATTCGAATCCCTTCCAAAGGGGGGATTCAAAGAGGATTTGAATCCTCTTTCAATTCTAGGGCCTTCCATTCTTGCTGCACCGCTGGTTATACCGGTGGTGTAAGTTGGATAGGATTGCGCTGACTGTCACGTTAGACATTCACCAAACACATGCAGAATTCCCAACAGTCCCTTGCGATTGTCTCTCTGTATTACGGACATCCTCCCTTCTCTTCTGCAGAATTTTGACTTTCTGCTTCCACTACCTGAGAGACCCTGGACTTTATCTCTTCATGTACAGAAATACAATAGGAGGTCTGGGAGTAGCAGAAAGCTTGGCAAGTGGTAATAAACTGTAAAGCCCCAAAGCAATTTTAAACCAGTATTCTTTCAAGGAAGCCATTACTCTGCTGAAACCCTGGTAATAAAAGCGCCATAAAAAGGAAGTGCTGGATGGAATAACTTGAATTTAGTGCAGTGATATTAGTTCACTTATATCTTTCATTGGAGCAGTGGTTACACTTTACTGTCACAGGACAGAATCTACTGAATTTTTCCTGCATGGAAAACTGCTTCGAGCAGACAGGATCCATGCAAGAGATGGGTGTTCTCATTCAGGTCAGTGGGGGCTGGTCTGCTGTCCACGTCTGTAGCGGAGCGCTGGAGTCAGAGAGGACAATCCTATGCATGTCTACTCAGAAGTAAGTCCCATTTATTTCAATGGGACGTACTCCCAGGTAAGTGAGCCTTTAGGCAAGGAAGGCAGAAGACGGAGTTTTGCCCTGTGTTACTAATGATCTCGTAATCTGCCACCTCTTACGCCCTTACATATCAGTAGACATCCAGGACTCCGACAGACTGAAGCCTCCTCTGATCTTATACTTACTGAATGAGAGAGAAATTGCTAAGAGTTTGGGGGGGGGGGGGATACAAAGTATTTCAGTTTCCTGACTGTTGCAGAGATTTATGAGAATTGCTGCTTTAAAATTGTATTTTGTATACATCTTAAGATATGGGCGACTCAAGACACTTCCCATTGTACAAGCCTTCTTTCCACCACCACCCCATTTTTTGGTCTACTTTGCTTCCTAGTTGGTGTTTTGTTCCCACTTTTTTCTTCCCTACTTCTTTCTCTCCTTGGGGTGCTTGCTATCTGCCTCTTCATAAACGCAATACTTATTGATATATTTTAAAAGAGAAAGAGGGATCCCTTCTTTTGGGGGAGCAAGTTGAGTTTAATTTAGAGTGCTTTAATTGGTATTTTATATTTCAATTTTTAGTAGTTATTTTGTTTTATTAGCTGGGTTATTTGAATATACCGTATTGGTCTGAGTATAAGACTCACTTTTTTCTCCTAATTTAAGTTTTTAAACTAGGGGTGTGTCTTATAATCAGGCCGTTGCAATTTAATGCCAGTGATGTAATTAAATTTTTTTAATAGCACCAAACTTTAAGGGTGCGTCTTATAATCAGGTGCATCTTATACTCGGGACAATACGGTATATTTAAAACACACACACACACTGTATATATATGGCCAAAATAGGGGGTTGGGTCCCCGCACTGGTTGAATTGCCCCAGGCCCCAGGGTTGACCCTGCTCTCCATCAATAGAGGCTGAATAGTCATCTACTGCGGTATCAAGGATGTTTTAGTAGTGGGCAGGGAGTTGGCAGGGAGTTGGCCTCAACGATCTTGTAGGTTCCTTTCAACTCTAAGTCTATGATATGATTCTAAATAAAGAAATAGTATGGAGACAATTGTACTGTCCTGCTTTACAAGGTTGGTGTAAGGAGAACTGAGGTGGGGCACATGAAGTCGTTTTATGGCATTTCCCCCCCCCCCCCTAAATATTATTACAGTATTTAGTATCTGAAAATATGCCATTTCTACATGATTTGCTAAGATCCATTAGTACCAGCTGGGAAACTCTTGACAGAACTTGCAACAGATGGTTTATCAAACTGCCGTTTACTTTTTGACATTTCAAACCTGAACATGTCTGTGGGAGCCTGGGCTGATTCATTTCTTAAGTTTTACCATTCTTTTCGTCTGTTTCCCTACCTCCATCAAAAACCTCACATAAGGTGAAATTATCTAAAATAGCTCATAATGCAAGTGCTAATTATAACTGCAGTCCTGTTGATTTCCGTGAAGATGCTGGACTTTTTCCCATAATGCTCTGCAACGAGTCACAGAGATTTAATGGTTACAATTAAGGGTGGTGACGTAATCAGGCAGATTCAATTTCCAGTGTGGATACTGGATTTCTACAGGTGCTTACAGTTATCCTCAACTTTCTTTATATCTAAAGCCGGAGCTATACCGCATGCGTCTCTGCCCGCCCCCCGCTGCCAGAGCTTGTATTAGCCACTGGGACTCAATTTAGGATTGACTGATTTGATCTCCTAGCAGTCCAAGGGACTCTCAGGAGTCTTCTCCAGCACCACAGTTCAAAAGCATCTATTCTTCGGCGCTCAGCCTTCCTTATGGTCCTACTCTCGCAACCATACATTGCTACTGGGAACACCATCGCCCTGACTATACGAACTTTTGTTGGCATGGTGATATCTCTGCTTTTTATTATGCCGTCTAAGTTTGCCATAGCTTTCCTTTCAAGGAGTAAGCGTCTTTTAATTTCATGGCTGCTGTCTCCGTCTGCAGTGATCTTGGAGCCCAAAAAAGTAAAATGTTACTGCTTCCATTTCTGCCCCTTCTATTTACCAGGAATTGATGGGCCCAGATGCCATGATCTTAGTTTTATTAATGTTGAGTTTCAAGCAAACTTTTGCACTCTCCTCTTTCACCCTCATCAAAAGGCTCTTTAGTTCTTCTTCACTTTCTGCCATTAGGGTGGTATCATCTGCATATCTGAGGTTGTTGATATTTCTCCCGGCAATCTTGATTCCGGCTTGCGATTCATTTAGCCCTGCATTTCTCATAATGTACTCTGCATATAAGTTAAATAAGCAGGGTGTCAATATACAGCCTTGCCGTACACCCTTCCCAATTTTGAACCAATCGGTTGTTCCATGGCCGGTCCGAACTGTTGCTTCTTGACCCGCATACAGGTTTCTCAGGAGACAGGTCAGGTGGTCTGGTACCCCCATCTCTTTAAGAATTTGCCAGTTTGTTGTGATCCACACAATCAAAGGCTTTTGTGTAGTCAATGAAACATAAGTAGGTGTTTTTTTGGAACTCTCGTGCTTTCTCCATGATCCAGCGCATGTTGGCAATTTGATCTCTAGTTCCTCTGCCTCTTCGAAACCCAGCTTGTACTTCCGGTAGTTCTCGGTCCACGTACTGCTGAAGCCTAGCTTGTAGGATTTTGAGCATAACCTTGCTAGCATGTGAAATGAGTGCAATTGTGCGGTAGTTTGAACACTCTTTGGCACTGCCCTTCTTTGGAATTGGAACGTAAACTGACCTTTTCCAATCCTTTGGCCACTGCTGAGTTTTCAAAATTTGTTGGCATATTGAGTGCAGCACTTTCACAGCAGCATCATTTAGGATTTTAAGTAGCTCAGCTGGGATATTATCATCTCCGCTAGCTTTGTTGTTAGTAATGCTACCTAAGGCCCACTTGACTTCACTCTTTAGGATGGGTCAGTGGCTCTCTAGGCTCTGGGTCAGTGACCACACCAGCGTGGTCATCAGGAACATTCAGATCTTTCTTGTATAGTTCTTCTGTGTATTCTTGCCATCTCTTCTTAATCTCTTCTGCTTCTGTTAGGTCTCTGCCTTTTTTGTCCTTTATCATGCCCATCTTTGTACAAAACGTTCCAATTTTCTTGAAGAGATCTCTCCCCATTCTGTTGTTTTCCTCGATTTCCTTGCATTGTTCATTTAAGAAGGCCTTCTTATCTCTCCTTGCTGTTCTCTGGAAATCTGCATTCAGTTGTTTATATCTTTCCCTTTCACCTTTGCTTTTCGCATTCCTTCTTTCTACAGCTATTTGTAAAGCCTCATCTGACAGCCACTTTGCTTTCTTGCATTTCTTTTTCTTTGGGATGGTTTTAGTTGCTGCCTCCTGTACAATGTTACGAACTTCCGTCCATAGTCAAGGCCCACTTGACTTCACTCTCTAGGATGTCCGGCTCTGGGTCAGTGACCACACCAGCGTGGTCATCAGGAACATTCAGATCTTTCTTGTATAGTTCTTCTGTGTATTCTTGCCATCTCTTCTTAATCTCTTCTGCTTCTGTTAGGTCCTTGCCTTTTTTGTCCTTTATCATGCCCATCTTTGCACAAAACGTTCCCTTGATATCTCCAATTTTCTTGAAGAGATCTCTAGTCCTCCCCATTCTGTTGTTTTCCTCGATTTCCTTGCATTGTTCATTTAAGAAGGCCTTCCTATCTCTCCTTGCTATTCTCTGGAACTCTGCATTCCGTTGTTTATATCTTTCCCTTTCACCCTTGCTTTTTGCATCCCTTCTTTCCACAGCTATTTGTAAAGCCTCATCTGACAGCCACTTTGCTTTCCTGCATTTCTTTTTCTTTGGGATGGTTTTAGTTGCTGCCTCCTGTACAATGTTACGAACTTCCGTCCATAGTTCTTCAGGCACTCTGTCTACCAGGTCTAATGCCCTAAATCTATTCTTCACCTCCACTGTATACTCATAAGGGATATGGTTTAGGTCATATCTGACTGGTCTAGTGGTGTTCCCTACATTCTTCAATTTAAGCCTGAATTTTGCAATAAGAAGCTCATGATCTGAGCCACAGTCAGCTCCAGGTCTTTTACTGACTGTATAGAGCTTCTCCATCTTTGGCTGCAAAACACATAATCTATCTGGTTTCAGTATTGACCATCTGGTGATGTCCATGTGTAGAGTCGCCTCTTGTGTTGTTGGAAAAGAGTGTTTGCTATGACCAGCGTGTTCTCTTGACAGATCTCCGTTAGCCTTTGCCCTGCTTCATTTTGCGCTCCAAGGCCAAACTTGCCTGTTGTTCCGTTTATTTCTTGATTTCCTACTTTAGCATTCCAGTCTCCTATGATGTAAAGGACATCTTTTTTGGGTGCTAGTTCTAGAAGGTGTTGTAGGTCTTCATAGAACCGGTCAACTTCATCTTCTTCGGCATCAGTGGTTGGGGCATACACTTGGATTACTGTGATGTTGAATGGTTTGCCTTGGATTCGAACTGAAATCATTCTGTCGTTTTTGAGGTTGCACCCCAGTACTGCCTTTCCCACTCTTTTATTGACTATGAGGGCTACTCCATTTCTTCTAAGGGATTCATGCCCACAGTAGTAGATATGATGGTCACCTGACTTAAATTCGCCCATTCCTGTCCATTTTAGTTCGCTGATTCCCAAGATGTCAATGTTCAATCTTACCATCTCATTTTTGACCACATCCAGCTTGCCTTGATTCATAGACCTCACATTCCATGTTCCTAAGCAGTATTGCTCTTTGCAGCATTGGATTTTCCTTTCACCCTCAGACACATCCACAGTTGGACGTCCTATTGGCTTTAGCCCAGCCGCTTCATCCTTTCTGGGGCTATTTGGAATAGTCCTCCGCTCTTCCTCAGTACGATATTGGACACCTTCCGACCTGAGGGTCTCATCTTCCGGCATCATATCTTTTAGCCTTTTGGTACTGTTCATAGGATTTTCTTGGCAGGGTTACTGGAGTGGGTTGCCATTTCCTTCTCCAGTGGATCACTTTTAGTCAGAACTCTCTGCTACGACTAGTCCGTCTTGGGTGTCCCTGCACGGCATAGCTCATGGCTTCATTGAGTTACGCAAGCCCCTTCGCCACGACAAGGCAATGATCCATGAAGGAGTAAGCTTCTCCTTCCATAGCTAATAGCAGATCTGGGGAAGGAATTTGACTCAAGGCTGCAGTGCAAGGGGGAAAGGCTAGATCCTCCTCTCCCCTTGCACCATGGTCCCAATCTAAATGACCCCTCCCTTATGGCTGCTTTTGGGGGGGGGAAAGATGTCAGGAATTCTAGTTGCACAGCTCTCACGTTGTGTCTCGTTTGACCCTGAGTGTTGATGTCTGTCAGCATTGCATTTCGCAGAGGGAGGCATGTTCTTATGTACAGTGCGGTCCACAAATGGTACACCCAGTCCTGTGGAACTGCACAGCTAGAGCTGAATCCTGGAATACATGGGCAAAGTGTAAGAGATTCAGGATGTTCTGTGTGCTTGCTTTTTGCAAGAGCAAAGAACAAATATGGGGCAGTGGGCAGGCGCTGCTGAGTATGCGGCACGCAAGAGGAGGCAGAACAGGTGCCCAGTCAGTCATGGAGAGGTAGCTGAGTGAGTTCCTCAGAGTGAAATGCAGCAAGAGATCCGGGGGTTATATAGGAAGAAATGGAAGGTGGCTAGTTACTCATGATTGCCCAACTCTCCTCAGCTTGGAGCTTCTTTCCTTTGCCTCAAAGGGCATGGTATTATTCCCCTTGACCAGCTATTCCAGTGGCACGGAGAGCAAGGAACACTTACCTGCTGCTCAATACTCCTGGTTCAAGAAGCACAGTAGAGTCTGACACCAGAGGGGCAGTTGTAAGCACTGAGCAGTGTTCACATTGGGATGCAGGGGAAAGTAAATCATTTGCCACTTGATTGATTGATTGATTGATGGCCTTTAAGGAGAACATCGCAGAACATAGTTTTCCATTGATTTTGATAACAAGCGTTAAAGAAACTGCAGCTGCAAAAATGGCTGGGGGGGGGGGAGAAACTGCAACCTACTGCTGAAGAGCTTCAGGTTTGCAGCATTTCCCCCACCAGCTGTGTTTGCAGCTGCAACCTCTTGAATGCTTCCTACTGAAATCAGTAGAGAATGATGATGGAGGGTTTTTGCTTTCATGAACCTGCTAATGGGCATCCCAGAGGCATCTGGTTGGCCACCATGAGAACCGGAATGCTGGACTCACTAGACCTTTGCATCCTTGGTGTAGTGGGTGTAGGCTGGTGTAGACCTTGCACTAGACCTTGCCCAATCCAAGAGGGCTCCTCTTAGTTCTTGCATGTGTTGCGTCTTGTCATACTGGTAGTGGATTACGACACAACACAAATGCAAAGGACCATCCTAATTTTGGAAAGATTTGATGTGGCAGTGCCTAAGTGAATCTTCAGTTAGGTTTCACTTAGTAGCTGTTTATGTCAAATCTGTCGACATATGTCGCATTTCTCAAAGTCATTTTGGGGAAAAAATGCCTTTGTGGGGACAGGGCAATGTTGGAGGCAGCGCTCCAGGATCGCGCCCGCCCCCGACAGAGAAATGCTCTTTTAAACATACCTGGTTGTCCTGCCAGCTCCCTGAAGGGTTTTAGAGGGCTACTGCGACATGATTGGCACCGTTTCGAGCCTTGGGGAGGCCTGCAGAGGCAGCAGCGCCCCCCCCTACCCTTCAGGGAGCTGGCAGGACAACCAGGTATGTGTAAAATAGCGTTTTGGAGGTGGTGAGTCGCAAACCCCTTAGAGAACCCCTGTGCTGTTCTATTGTATCTATTAGTTTTGCATATAGTGTTTGTTACTCAATAGAATGCGTAGTTATGAACCCAGCTGTGTGTGTGTGTGTGTATTAAATGCAAATGCATTTGTAGACAAGCCCCAACTGAACATTGTTGGCCAGGCCTTACTTCTGAGTAGGCATGCATAGTGTTGGACTAACTGATAGAAAATTAGAGGTGGATGCAGAAGAGAACTGCTTGATAAATTATGCAAGAAAAGCCTTACCCTCTACCAGTATGTAAGCTGATGCATATTTCATATGCGTTTTGGAAAAAAATAGTGAATGTACGGTCAGGACGTTATTAAGTGGTAAGAAATTAGCAATGGTTTCATACCGCAATGGGAGGAAGCTGCTGTTTAATTTCTCTGCTGCCAGCGATGAAGACACTCAGCTGCGACTGCATTTGCACGACGAGACTGCAGTCCGTTGATTGTCCATCCCCTGCCTCTTGCTTGCCAGCTTGTAATGTCATCATTGCAGGTGTGCAGCTGGCATCAGGTTTAGAGTTTTATCATACTGTTGTTACTCAGTAACAACAGTTGGAGGTACGTTGTGTGATTGTACACGTGATTGCACATGTAACTGGAATCTTACTCTTGGTGGCAGGATAAATTATGCAGCAGAAGAGAATACGTACAAACGCATATATTTTACATAATGCAATCATCATGCATAAACGTATGCATTCTTGGCCCAGAATTTGGAGTCAACCCTCTCCGAAATGCATTGTCATACAACAATTTTACTTTTTTTTTTACTGAGTTGACAGATTAAGTTTTTAAACAAAGTAGGTGCATACATACTGTACACTGTGCCAGTTTGTTATGCCAGGGGAGCTAAGGTTTGATCTTGCAAGATGCTGAGCACTCTGAAAAGTTTAACTGAGCACTAATTGTAAGCCAGGGAAGGCCGTTGAATGCACATTCAGCTTCCAAAGAGCATCACAGGACTGGGCCAAAATGTAGCACGGAGTTCTAATTGGTTTATATAAGTGTTCCCCAGAGCCTGAAGATTGTGTTCGGAGAGCATACAATAAAAATTTGGCTAGCTAAACTGATGGTGTTTTTGCAGTGTCACTACAAAGGGTATCAGTTAATTTGAAGTGGGCAGCTTCTATGGCTGCTCTGATGATTGTCAAGTAGAGCTTGCAGTTTAGTATGGTAAATCTTGGGCATTGTCCACTTCCCCTTGATATCAAGGGCAGAACGAAGTGCCATTGATTTTGATTTTTTGGTGGAGCTCAGTGGCATCTCCTTTAATTCCTCAGAACACTTATTGCATTGTGCATTTGCCGGTCTCACTGAAGCCAGTAATAAGTTCTCTGATTTGCTCTGCCTTGCCTTCCACTCCATTCCATTCAGTTCTCTGATTTGCTCTGCCTTGCCTTCCACTCCTCCTGAATTCCAGTTTAGATAATTTCTAAAATTAATTCCAGAACTGGAGCACTGATCGTTTGCCACAGCGTTTAGTTTTCAGTTCATTCACATCTTTCTGACCTTCTGTGTTAGCAACGCACACTTGTGTGTTGATAGACTACTGCAAAAAGCAATCTTGATGTGATCATGTGTATGAATATTTTACTGAGGCACACAGGTGCTCCTGCACATTGGTAAACGTCATCCACGCCAAAAGAAGTTTCATTCAATTGCGTTAGGTTGCTTTATCAATAAGCAGCAGCAGTTTGTAGGAGGAAAGGCATACAGACAAACAGAGGGCTATCAACAGTCCACATAAGAACAATATCATGTACAGTATATTGCAGGGGTGGCCAAACTTGCTTAATGTAAGAGCCACATACAATAAACTTCAGATGCTTGAGAGCTGCAATATTTAAATTCCTAAATATATTTATTCACCATGAACATTAAACTTATGTTTTAATTCAGTGGACTCTCAGTTTATACCTGGTCAATAATTATAAAACTTGAACATTTATTATTTATCTTTTATATATTAATTGTGATGCAAAAAGGAGCTCAGCTAACATATTTCCGAGAGCCGCACATTATATGTCAAAGAGAGCCTCAGGAGCCACAGTTTGGCCACCCCTGGTATATTGTAATGTATAAAAGCAGAAAGGCAGGATAAAAACAACATTATGGAAGGTCCCCATCAAAAATGGTATTTCCTTGATGCAAGATATGTCACCCGGCATCCTGAGACGGGATCCCAACACTGAAAAGTCCCTTTCCATGGTCATCATCTGCCTATCCTCAGAAGGCGGGGGGGGGGGGGACATGAAGAAGAAGCTCCTCAGAAGAAACTCTTGGTATTTAAGCAGGTTCATACGGTGCTAGGGAACGTTTTAATACTGAGATCCCAAGCTATATCGAACGGCCTTTGAAGGGTAAAACCAACATTTTGAATTGAGCTTGGAAATGGTCTGGCAGCCAGTAAAGTTATTTAAGAACTGGAAATATATACCACTAGTGGGGCAACACGAACGGTCTGTGCCCCACTCTTTTATAGAAAAAATTCCCATGGGGAGCATTTATTCATTCATTCATTCATTTATTTTAAAGATATATATTTTTTAGCCTGCCTTTCTCCCAACAGGGCAATCAAGGAGGCTTACAATTAAAACATATTAAAATATACACATACAATAAAAATTTAAAAACAAGGAAATTAAAACAGTTACAAACACACACACACACACATACCACTGGGTCACCTTACAATTACATTGATTAAAAAAGCCAGCCCACCATGTCAGTCATCGAACACCAACCTAAATAAAAACGTCATGACGCCCTGCCAAAAGGTCTCTAAAGAGGGAGCCGTTCTTAATTCCAGGGGGAGGGAATTCCATAATTGAGATGCCACCACCGTGGCATAGTTAACAGGGCCCCCCTGATGACCTCAGAGAACAGGTCGGATTATAAGGAAGGAGGCAGTCCCTCAAATACACACAGAGGATGTTGTGAAGTGAGCTCCTCAAGGACCCTCATTTTGTTCCTTGATGGTCCACCCCCAGTTCAAGAAGGTGGCTTCCAGTGTTCTGCACCCTGCTGAGGGTGCAGCAACAAACTTTTTGATTGCTCTGGAGGCCCAAACCTTCATTAGTATGTAACCCTTGATTGAATTGTACCCTGAAGTTGAGGAAGGAAATTAAGGTCTTTGTGTCTCCAAGAACTTTGCTGCTTCAAGGTCAGGGAGCTCCCAGGATGTGGCTTGCTTGCAGATTCAAATCTGCTGCCCAAGCAAGGTCCGATTGGTCATAGAATTTCCCAGAAGGCAAATTCTCCTGAGCAGGAGTGGGGTGGGGAGTGGTTTGCTCTGCAGAGCCAAAGTCTGTCTGGCCATTTACCTAAGGCCTTTGGAGCCGGATCCTTCTGTAGCCATTCTGTAGCAAATGTAACGATGCTGGCCTGTGACATACGCGCCTGGCATGTTCCCAGCAGCACCACGTACACATGTATATAAAAGGATGGTCGGGCAACCAAATCAGTAAGTAATCCTTGGTCAAACCAAGTTACATCAAAGGCTTCAGGTGCACCACGGTTTGGTCCAAGAGGGGAAGTGTATTAATAGCCGAGATGCCTGTTTCATTTGGTGCAGATATATGCATATGTCGATGTCTAAGAAACACATCAATAATTCACTGTTTATTTCCCAAAGTACGCATTGCCTGTGCTTGCCGTTAATTTCACAAATGACTTTGGGAACGCGTCCTCTGGAAGCCAATCTCTGCCACCAATATAGAAACGGCATTAGGCACTGAGAATATATGTCCTCAAAACTCAGCTCTTGAAGCTGTAGTAAAAATAAATTGTTTCTCATCTTCAAATCATTTTTATAGATCATGAACCAGAGTCAAGACATAGAGCAAGTCACTGCTACCATTCAATAGGCACGTTAAAATGCCATTGAGGGTGGAGATTATTCTGCTGCTTGCAACAGCTATTACAGCCCCTTTAGGTTTCATTGATTGCATTGTGACGGTTGTATCAATGTAAGTGCCTTTGGGATCTGAGCCACACAGTTTTGAGATCTAATCAGCTTTCGATTTCGGTGATCATCTACTGGAGATTTTGCGTTTGCTGCACCTATATTTAGGCACTTTTAGCTAAACGCTGCGCCTGATTTTCTGTTGTTCCCGCCAGTGTGGGAAGAACAGTCCCTCTGTTTTTCTAAGGATCATACTGCACATTATGTGAAGCACATCACTGGCCCGTATGTGCTTGAGATTTTTGTGGGGATGGGGAGGGGCTTGTTTCCTAACAACAGCCACAGGTGCCTGATCTGGGCTGGGACCGAGGTGAGAGCAAAGGGTTAAATTGGGCCGGCCCCTCCATGAGGTGAACTGATGCAGTTGCTTTAAGCAGTGGATTGATGGAGGACACGGTCTCTGCCCACTGCCTCCTACTGCCGCCCCGTCATCCTCCTCCACTACTCATCCCAGAGGCGTCGCTCCGGTAGGGGCGGGGCTGTAAGTTTTGCTCGGTCGGAGTCCCGTTTACCGAACGAGCAGGAGGCGGCCCCGCCCCCTCACTGTCAGAGCCATTCCCCTGCGGAGAAAGCAGCAGGCAAGAGACCCTGCCTGCTGCTTTCTCCGCAGGGGAATGGCTCTGATAGTGAGGGGGCGGGGCCGCCTCCTGCTCGTTCGGTAAACGGGACTCCGACCGAGCAAAACTTACAGCCCCGCCCCTACCGGAGCGACGCCTCTGACTCATCCTCTTCCAACATGGCTGGATTTAAAACAGAATAGGGGGAGAGAGAGCAGAAGAGGAAGTGTGGAGCAGATGAGACACTCTGGCCCACTGCTGTCCTCTGCACTTCCTCTTTTACTCGATTCCCCTCTTCCGTTTTGAATCCCGTGGTGGCTATTTAGTAAGTAAAACCAAGTGTGCAAGAGTCAAGTATCTGTATAACATATGGTGTAGTTTGACCCTACTCTTGCCTTCTCTTCCTAACGGTCTTGGGTTAAGAACATATGAGATACAGGTCACTGGGAGATACAGGAAGCTGGACGAGATGGGCCCTTGGCCTGATCCAGCAGGGCTCTTCTTATATTCTTACCCTCCTAGCCAGGGTCACTACATCCATGAAGAATATTGTGTTGAGTAAGTCTGTCACTTCAATGTCTATCTGTCTATGTTCTTTAAGAAGAGCCCTGCTGGGTCAGGCCAGGGCCCATCTCGTCCAGCTTCCTGTATATCTCCCAGTGGCCCCACCAGATGCCTCTGGGAGCACATAGACAACAAGAGGCCTGCATCCTGTTGCCATTCCCTTGCATCTGGCATTCAGAGACAGGATACCTCTAAAACCTGTAGGTTGAATACAATCATCATGGCTTGTAACCTATTTAATGAGATGGCCCTCTTGCTAACAAAGGAAAAGAAATGAGGTAAGCGATTCCCTCTAAATGTAGTCTTAGGCCTTATCAACATCTTTGGCAGAACGAGGTGGTAATGAGAGGGAGGAGTTTTGGGTTGGTAGAATGAGCTGTGCTACTTCGAACTGAAGAAGGGGGTCACATTTTTAATGCACCCCTATGTAAAAAATATGATGGGCCACAGTAGGAGCAGAAGGTGGCGAAAAGGTGAAGGTTCCTGTGAAGAATGCTGGAAACTTCTCGCCGTCTTTCCCTCCCACTCCTTCGTGATGCATCCCTGCTGAGGTTCTCTTGTTTTGGAAGTAGGCTGAGTAATTGATCTGGGGGACGGAGCTTGTGTCGTAAATGTAAAGCCTTCTAAGCAGAAACATTGGGCCCTGAGCTGCAATCTGTGTGATCGATGAGGTTTACTTAGAGCTGGGGAAAGTGCTCCCGCTGTGATTGAACATGAAGGTCCCTTTGCGTGTCTGCCTGCAGCTCAGCCTGCTGGAATCTGGAAGCAAGGAGGGCAGAACAGATGGATGCAGGCTGTCCTGAATGTGTGATGATGGGGAATAGTCATACTGGCTCAGACCAATAGTCCATCTAAGTCATTATCCTGCCACTGACTCATCCATACAGTCTCACTGGGCAAAGGGACAGCTTTTTCAAATGGCGGTTTAGCTCTCGTATACTTAGGAGGGGAAGAGCAACTGTCGCTGTTCATCCCAACATAGCGTCCCTCCCAGCGACTGTTGCTGGTGTCTCCCTTGTGTGCAGTTGTAGATTGTGAGCCCTTGGGGACAGGAAGCCGCCTGTTTGTTCCTTTTGCTGTGCACAGTAAACCATTTTGGAGAACCTCCTTCTTGAAAAGCTTTTACAAGAGGTGCTGTGAGACGCATGTAACACAGGGGAAATCAAGGCACATGTGAAAGGATCTTTATGCAATCGGCATGTGACACATCAGAATGGGTTTTTAACAAGGACGAGAGAGACTGGCATATACAGGCAAAACACAGTCTATTGTGGGGATAACATTACAGTAAGTGAGATGGAAATCAAGAATGAAATGCAATAAAATATCTTGCCAGCATGCATACTGTATACTGTACGTCTAGTGAAACCCTCAGTGGAATGTGTTGCAAGGTACAATAGGGGCAAGAAAGAGAGAGCCAAGTTTTCTCCAGACAGAGGCATGTGGAGGTAGCTCTTCGCTCACTTATGGTGGGACAACTGGTCTCTTTCTCCAGGCCTCCACCTTAACCTCGTAAAAGATGCAGCAGTGAATCCTGGACTCACTAACAGTCACACAAGGGACAGAGGCATGAAGCATGTTGTCGGTTGGCTGAGCGCAAGACACAGAAGATACCATAGCAGGCAAGGTTTCTGCTGGGACGGTTTCGTCAAAGCTTGTGTTGATGCAGGAGCCATGGGACTAGATAGCCGAGAAACTGCCAGGTCCCATCTGAAATCAAAGAGAAAACAGTAGGGACTTCACTAGGCAAACCCAGCAGACCTTAGGAGTAGCCTAACTTGGTTTCAAGAGTGGGAGATGAAGCAAAGGGGCAGAGGATGGTTTTCCAGGGAGAAGGCTGCAATGAGGACTTTGAGAGGCACTCAGTGGGTGCTGAACTGGATTGTCCAGTTTAGGAGAGAAAGACACAAGGAGGAAGGAAAAAGGAGGATGGAAAGAATATATCTATCCTGGGTGCCTGGAGGAGAAATAGCATTTCCTGGTTTGCTGGCAGGATGGGAGTGCCAAGTGTAGCAGAAATAGGTCACACTCAGATGCACCACATTAGGTGAAAGAAGAATTCCTGGAGTTCAGAGACTATGCTTTGGGGGCCTCTGGCCAAACCTTTCATAGGAACTTTTGCTATCGACTTACATTGAGTCTTTTGTGGGATGAACTCATCCCAGACTATCCTTTTGTTTGGAGATGGTTCTTCTGTCCTCTTGTGTCAACCCTTGATTGTGTTGAGTCCTAAAGTTTGCCTTTCACAAGATGCTTCTGAGACCCATGGTCTCTTAGCACCAACTCTGGTGAGTGGAGACACAAGTTCTAATCTGCCCTCTTACCATTCATCCTTCACCAAGTACATGGTTTTCAAGCATCGGCACAGAATGCTGGACTAGATAGACCATTGGCCCAGGATGAGTCCAAATGCCCCGTAGTTTTGCAGGCGGTGAAACTTGTGGTGATTTTGGTGGTTGGGAGGGCAAAAACCAGTGGAACTTATCATGGGTAGTGGTGCTCTTCCCACCAGTTGATAGCTGCCATTTTTCTTTTCCCACAATTCCTCTCTGAATGACACTATATTCTGATGCAATATAATCTAGTGGAGGACGGGTTTGTGGATAAAAATGGCAGCTGCCAGCTGGTGGGAGAAGCATCATTATGAAACAAACAACAATGAACCAAAACAAAACGGTGAGCCAATAAAGGGATCTTGGCATACTCAACCTTGGCACACATTTCAACCTGACATTTTCCCTTACATTGAGAACTTTGCAGTCTACTGTTCAAAACAGAATGCTAGACTAGATAGACCATGGGGGCTGATCCAGCAGGGATGTTCCTTATGGTCTTGTGAGTTTTGGCCCGTTCTAAAGAAGGGTGTTTTTGTTGATAATAGTTTCAGTTCATTAATCAAGCCTTCTGACTGACAACAACCCAAAGAAAACCCTTTCAGTAGTCTTTAATTACCTGTGTATTGTCCCAAGTATAAGACGCACCTGATTATAAGACGCACCCTTAAAGTTTGGTGCTATTAATTAAATCACTGGCATTAAATTGCAACAGCCTGATTATAAGACGCACCCCTAGTTTAAAAACTTAAATTAGGAGAAAAAAGTGAGTCTTATACTCAGACCAATACGGTATATAGCATGTGTTCTGCAGACAGATTTGGAGTGTAGCAAGTCCCTCTGCAAACAGCCAGCAAGAAGTCACATGTGAAAGTGTTTGCCGTTTTGTGTATTGCGTGTGTGTGTGATGAATGTACTGAGCCTTGACAAGGGTTGAACATTGCAGGAGGTGCAGTGGCAGATGACAACATGTGCCATGTGCAACATAATGAGCTGGCTGCGGAGTCTCAGAACTCCTACTCCTATGAGAGCTCCAGCTGATGGGGGCGAAGTGGGAAATTGACAAATTACATTTCCCTTGGGCGGAATGGAAAGCACAAAAGGACAAAAAAAATTCAATAGCAGGCACGTTGATAAAATACAGTATGTTGATATTTCTGTTCGCTGAACCAAATGTGGATTACTGTTTCTTCAGAGAGGGTGAAGAAAGTTTAGTTGATTCAGAATAGACAAAAGTAAGTACTTCTTTGCACAATGCATAATTGACTCATGGGATTTGACAATGGCTGCTAGCTTAGATGGTTGAATAAAAGGGATTAGCCAAATCAGTAGCCTATCAGTATGGCCAGCGGGTGGCACAGTGGTTAAACCGCTGAACCATGAGCTGTCGATCGAAAGGTCGGCAGTTCGAATCCGTGACAGGGTGAGCTTTCGTTGCTTGGCCAGCTCTTGCCAACCTAGCAGTTCCAAAGCATGTTAATGCGAGTAGATAAATAGGTACCGCTTGCGGGAAGGTAAACAGCGCTCCGTGTTCCAGCCGCATGCTGTGCGCCGCGGCAAGGAGAGTCATGCCGGCCACATGGCCACGGAGGCGTCTTCGGACAACGCTGGCTCTTCGGCTTTGAAATGGGGATGAGCACCACACCCTAGAGTCGGACACGACTGGATTTAATTGTCAGGGGTCACCTTTACCTTTTTAGCCTATCAGTGACTACTAGCCGTGCTGACTATATGGTATCTCCATGTTCAGAGGCAGTATACCGGGGGGGGGAGGGGAGCAGCGAGAAAGCACTGTTGCTTTCAGTGGTTGGCCCAGTGTGGGGAGCAGGATGCTGGACTAGATGGACCTTTGGCCTGATCCAGCAAAGTTCTTTTTATGTTTGTTTTTATTTACCGTATCCTTCTTTGTCACCAACCTGGAACACAGTCACTTTATTCCATAAACTATATTGACCTCTCTCTTTCCGTACCGCTTCCTAGGGATGGCCCCATAGCTCAACAGAGGAGCACCTGCTTTGCATGCAGAAGATTCAAGGCTGGATCCAGGTAGGGCTGGGGGAGACCTCCTGCCTGAAACCCTGGACAGCTGCTGCCCATCAGTTTAGACAATAGTGACCTAGATGGATGAATGTTCGAACTCAGTAGGGCCCAATCCTATTGGGGCCCTGCGCGGCTGAAACTAGCGTTCTGGCAGTGCAAGGACCTTTATGGCGATGCAAAACCCAGGCTGCCACCACATGCTTCCGGGCCACTGCTCCAAATGGGCAGTGGCGTGGCGTTTGCAGCAGTGACTCCAGAGCCTTCTGTCAGCTCCGCCGCTTCTGACTAGGGCAAAAGTGGCATTTTCGCACATGCACACAACGCCGTTGAGGGCAAGAGGCTCCAAGCGGTGTTGTGCGCATGTGCGAAAACGCCGCTTTTGGCCTAGTCAGAAGCGGCTGAGCTGCCGCCTGAAGATGTGTCGTCACCCTCTCCCGGCTCGTATTGGGGACAGGCGGCAGCAGGGAGTGACGCGACGACAGTGGTGGGTTATGCGGTGGCAGTGTGGGGGGGTGACGTGCCGACCTCCCGCCGGGGGTGACACACCACCCATTGATGCCACCCATTGACGCCACTGCCAGATGGTGGTTCCTGCCACCATCCAGTGGTCAAAAGTTATTTTTGAAGAATGTTCAGCCCAGCGTTCACTGAAGTCTCTCGATGCAGCTTGACCCAGTTCCCTGCACCTCCAAATGGACAGCAAAGGAATGGCACCGAGCTCCAGGGTAGAGCCCTTGCCTACAGAAAGTCCAGGTATCTGTTGAAAGGACATCTGCCTGAGGCCTTGAGGAGCCATTTGCCCAGCAGAGTCATAGCAAAATGGACTCCGTATCTGGTAGCCTCATTCGTTCGTATTGTGGCAATACAGCCTTTTTTTTTTTTTTTACGTTCTGGAGCTGTTTTCAGTCCTATGGTTTAGCTACAGTTGTTAAGGATTGCGCTAGCTTCACTGTGCCTTTTTAACACAACATGCTTGAACTCGGTTTTCAGAGGAGGAAAGAATCAGGGGTAATCTTTTGAAATGCTTTTTTTGTGCTGTGACAAGGCCTTGTGAGGACTGTGCTCAGTGACTGAGCAAGCCGAAGAAAGAGTGTTGCAGACCCTGTTGATCAGGTCAAGGATTGCAAGAGGATTAATTACGAGCAATTTTCAGGATCTTGGAGTGCCTGTAAGGGGTGCTGCCCTCTTCCTTTGTAAGGGTGCTCCCATGGGGCGGTGTTGGAATAGTCTATGCAGAGCCACTGACAGGCATTTCTAGATAACGGTTGAGAGCCGGCAATGATTCATTTTGAAAAGCTGGTGGCTTACTTTCCCCCTCTTTTTCTTTTTGCTGTATCATTACTTAGCTATCAGGGGATGTTGCGACTGTTTTCCGAAGGCTGGGAGGGGAAAGGGAATGGGGGAGATTGCAGTGAAGGTATGCAAAGGAGGGCTGAGTTGAAAATGACTCACTCTACTTGGAGAATATATTTGGAGCGTCAAGGTACCCCACTCTTTGGATGATTTTGGGGGGCAGTGTTGCCTGTGAAAATGTCCACCTGTCCGTTTATGGGGTCTTCTTTTGGCTTTCCGACTCAATCGGCTTTGTTTGCTTTCTGTGATGTCATCGCATAACCCAGTCTGATTTGCCATATCATGCTGTGAGGTCACCCAAGTCGGAATGTTGCCCTTCCCCCAAACTGGCTGTGTGGGGCTGGTCTGAGACAGAGGGAGGAGAAATGTGAGAGCTGGCATGGCATGGAGAAGAGGAGCAAACAAAGCTGTCTCGGTGCGGGGAAAGGTGACCACCTACCCAGCCACCTGGGATCAACAGTGGGATTAGTTGATTGGCTGTCAATTGAGGCAGAAGCGTCGCCGGGTGGGGGAGCGGTGGGCCTCCAGGCGACAAACGAGGGGTGACAAAGTGGCGCGGGGGCAACAACCACACCATTTCGGCGGCGGGAACAGCGGGCAGTGGAGACGGTGATCGGTTTGGCACACCCTCCTGCCCTTCGCCTTTGAAGGATTTGCAGTGGATTCACTGCGTTCCTCCTGTTCTTGCACAACTGTAGTCCTATTGGTAGTGAGCTGAACTGTGGTCACAAATGGACAGTACAATGCAGATGTTCAGAGTTATGACTGATAAAGCTGTGGTCTCTTTTCAACCCCTTGATGTTGTCTCACGTCTTTATTGGGTGTGGAGGCCATTGTCATTTGTCGGGGAGTGAGGTTCTGATCCAAGCCTCCAAGGCTGAAGCATCATAGAAAGAGGCAGGCACAGGAGAAGAGGCAAGAAGCCTGCAAGTGTACGTGCATCGATGCATCAGGTCTAGAAAGTTTGTTAGAAACCTGACACCGAAGGAAGAATGGATAGGGAAAAGTATACAGCCCATTGGGATGTGACGCTGAGAGCTCCAAACGATCCATATTTATATCGTTGCTTCGGTGGCTACGCTGGCTGCCGGTTTGTTTCCGGGCACAATTCAAAGTGCTAGTTTTTACTTTTAAAGCCCTTTACGGCTCGGGACCAGGGTATTTGAGGAACCACCTCCTTCCTTATAATCCAACCCATCCTCTGAGGTCATCAGTGGGGGCCCTGTTACCCGTGCTGCCATTGACGGAAGTGAGGGGGATGGTGGCAAGAAATAGGGCCTTCTCGGCGGTGGCACCCCAGTTATTCCCTCCCCCTGGAATTAAGAACGGCTCTCTCTTTAGAGATCTTTCGGCAGGGCCTCCAGACATTTTTATTTAGGTTGGCGTTTGATGACTGACATGGTGGGCTGGCTTTTTAAATCAATGTAATTGTAAGGTGACCCAGTGGTGTGTGTGTGTGTGTGTGTGTGTGTGTGTGTGTGTGTGTGTGTGTGTGTGTGTGTGTGTTTAATTGTTTTAATTTCCTTGTTTTAAATTTTTATTGTATTTGTATATTTTAATATGTTTTAATTGTAAGCTACCTTGATTGCCCTGTTTGGAGAAAGGCGGGGTAAAAAATTATGTAAACAAACAAATATCCTGGCAGAGTATGGGTCAAAAAATGCATCTTGGGAGCCTCTCTAGCGGCTTAAAAATATAATTGTCCCTCCTCCTAAGAGAAGAGTCTGTGTTAACAAGGAGCCACCCTGCCAAGCGACTCGTTGTGGCATAGAACGTTTGTTTCTGCAAATCTGATCACGATTCGCTTCATGTTTTTTATGTATGCCTGTGACACAGCATTAACTGACAAGTGGCATCCTTGAAAAGATTCATTCAGAGCTGTTTTTCTTTGAAAGCTGCTTTTGCCCAGTCATTCATTGGGGGCCTAATTTGTGGTGTTCCTTCGTTTGCAGTTCTGCTGTCCTTTTCTCAGTGACAACAACTGTCATATTATAGTTAATATGGCAAAATAACATTAACCCGGGTCCTCCATATGCTACTATCCCAACATTCCTGGCTTGTTGTAACTGTGAAGAACAAGTAAAAACCTTTGGCTTAGGTCTCATTCCATTTTGTAGGCCAGAAGCCATTTTGAAGCAGCTGTGGGAAAAGAGCTTGTTAGCAGGCTGAGAGCAGCCTCCTTATTATCAGGATCCTTCGCCGCAGCTGGGCTAGGAGCATGAGAAGAGTGCTGGTACCAAGGTCTCGCTAATTGGAGTAACAATCTTCAGCTGTGAATTTCCAGTTAGGAGGGGTCAGAGGAATTGACCTGCAGTAACACTAGGCTTACCAGATCTCCAACCAGGACAGAGTGCTAGACCTTTAGGAGAAGGAATGTGGGCAGGTGTAGCTTGTTAAACCTTAGAGCACAATCCTAGGCATGTCTACTCAGAAGCAAGCCCCACTGAACACAATGGTCTCCACCTGCGTGAGTCTGCCTACCTCCTTTAATTCATTCACACCCTCTTCTTCTGGGCCAAATCCACACCACCATTGCTGAGAGAGCGAGCGAGAGCGCGTGTGCTCTCATGGTGAGCAGTGGCTGCTCCCTGCTTTCTTGGAGGGGACCAGTGAGCAGGTACTAACAGTACGGATGAGGTGAAGCAAGGGCAGCAGTAGGCTCCAGAGGTTAGCCATAGTCTCCTGCTCAGAGGTGAGGCTTGGCAAGTGCCTAATGATTAGGCTTACCAGATCTCCAACCGGGACAGAGTGCTAGACCTTTAGGAGAAGGAATGTGGGCAGGTGTAGCGTGTTAAACCTTAGAGCACAATCCTAGGCATGACTACTCAGAAGCAAGCCCCATTGTGTTCAGTGGGGCTTGCTTCTGAGTAGACATGCCTAGGATTGTGCTCTAGGACTTAATAAGCTACACCTGCCCATATTCCTTCTCCTAAAGGTCTAGCACTCTGTCCCGGTTGGAGATCTGGTAAGCCTACTTCAAAAGAGCACGTACTGTATAAGCAAAGCTATTTAGCAAACAGCTAAGAATTTACTTTTGTTCTCTAGCGTGCTGTTGAATATAGTATGACGGGATGCTGCAATCCCTGGGCGATTTATCTTAGTAAAGTGAAGAGATGTGTAGCAGCGACAAAATAATCTTCCAGTATTAAAGTGATGCACTTTAAAAGTTCCTTCTACCAAGGCAGCATAGCTTTTTAGCAAATGGGAACCAAATCAATATCTACCACTTGAAATTCTGTAGGCAGAGTCTCCTTTTCTCTGTTCAACTGAGTAGTATTTTGATTTCAGTGCCAAGAGTTCACCGAAGCGCTTTGATTTAAACCACAAAGCGCTTTCTTTGTTATATTTCAAGTTATTAAACAGTGAATCTTAAGTAGTCGGAACTGATCTTTCTGTAGCAGAGGGTAAGTTGTTTTCTTCTTCTACTCACCTTTTCCTGTTCTTTTCTTCAGGGTAATTCTGGCCTGGGTTTCAGTATTGCTGGAGGAACAGATAACCCACACATTGGGGACGATCCTGGAATTTTCATTACCAAGATTATACCAGGAGGAGCTGCAGCAGAAGATGGAAGACTCAGGTAATAAGCTGGTCATCTAGGAAACTTTGGACCACCTTGGAGAAATTTCACAATTTGTATTTTTGCTTCCCTCAGAGTTTACTGAAGCCAGACCCTGTCACAACCTACAGATGTTTTGAAACCTCACAGAGAAATGTCACTAGTTTTATTGTTACTCTTCTGTCTTCCTCCAAAATTCTTCACATGTTTTGCTGGGGGAAAAACTTCCAAACTTGCTTCAAAATCGGCCTTGAGAGAAATTTTGATAGAAACTTTAATCTTTATCTTTTACAATGCTGCAAGTTGCCTTAAGGAAGGTGATGGGGTGAATTAACCCATGCTGTCTTCTTTACAACTCTAAGGGTCAACTAGATGAGTCATTAAACTCCTCACTTGTGCATACGTTTTCCATTAAAAACTATAACTATTGGGTTTTTTAAAAACCAAGGTTAAGAAACTGTGGGGTTTGCCTTTTTAAAACCCTTTTCCCACCAAAAAGCTATCAGGGGTATTTTGGGTGGAAATGTACCATGGAGGCAATGAACTGAACCCCCACCCCACACCTCAATCCCAATCCAGATGACTGGGGCACTGTGACTGCTATTTAAATAAAAAAGCAGACACACAAGAGGCAATGATGTATTTCACACCTCATGTAGTTTGGCTCTAAGGCTGATATCCAAAGAGGAAACTGGCATACAGTGGTGAGTCTCACGTACAGCTTGAGTTTGGCTTCCTCATCCGGCTTCAAAACGTCTTTGTTATTATGATTATAATATGCAAATCACACAAATAGAATAAGACAGTGCATAAATAGCATCAATAAATATTTTCATAGAGCGGTGCATAAGAGAATGTAAAGTCTATGGATAAACATTGTCCTGAAAGCTTGTCATCTGAGGGTCTATGAATGAATTCTATTTTTTTTTCAATAAAGCTGTCTGCTGATAGTCCTTCTATAACCAAGGGTTCATAAATATTAGTCTGGCTTACTAGCCAAGCATCTATGAGTCCCCAACCCCCCCCTTCATGCTCCCGAAACAAACTTATTAAACAACCCCCCCCCTCATTACCAACTAGAGGCCTGGTAATTACATCAGGGGACAGTAATTCAAAATTATGCTTACTAGCCAGCCAAGAAAGTAAAAGTGTCTTCGTACAGAGACGGACTTCCTTCCCTTTTCAACTGAACAAGTGCATCCGTTCCCTTGGTCCTCCCCCTCCAGAATGAAAGAGGAGGACTTACTTGGTGATAGTATTGCTCCTCCATATGTTAGAGCCCCTGCACACCTTTATAAAAAAAATAATAAAGCAGGTCCATACAAAATATTATCTCCCCGTAAGAGGGCTGAGCCTCTGGACCCAACTGCTCATTAATTCTCAGATAACAGCCAGAGATGTTTCATGGTGGTCAAGTTGCAATGAAACTGTTAATTATGGTTTTGAAATGAATAGCAGAAATATTTTCTGGAAGAAAGATGACAAAGCGATAAGAGTTTGAACCCAAAACATTTGAAATACCACCATTATGTGAAGGAATGGGAGCACAACCGGCTCTAGATCAAGGGAAAAGCCATAGCTCAGTGGAAAAAGCATGTATCTAATGTGCAGAAGACCCAAGGTTCAATCCCTGGCAGCGTCTCCAGGTAGCTCTGGGAAAGACCTGGAGAGACGCTGCCAGCCAGTGTACACCGTACTAAACAGGATGAGGCAATAGTCTGAATCAGCAGAGGGCAGCTCACCACGTTTCAAAACTCAAATTGGTCGCCAGATTGACTTAGGAAGCTGCCACTTTAGTTGAGAAAAAATGGAGTTTCTTCCTGCAGGTTTCACTAGCCTTCAGTTTAGTGAATGGATCTTGAGTATAGCGAAGAAAAACCCATTTAATTCTCTTCCCAGCTGTGAGATCTTTGCTCTGTCTGCCGTGTGTGTGTGTGTGTGTGTGTGTGTGTGTGTGTGTGTGTGTGTGAGAGAGAGAGAGAGAGAGATTTATTTAGCTGTGCAACTGAATTGATTATCAGGGTAGAGCACAGAAACCAATTTTCCGTCATTGCCATCTTTCATAGTGACTCGCTGCCTCTTATAAATGCAATTCCTGCTTAAGAAGAAAAAGAAACTGTTTGAAAGACCCCCATTGCTTGGCAACTGTAAACTTTATGGTAGACTTGCTGTGTCACGATGACTCAGCCATTTGGAGAAGGAGTCTGTGGAGGAGCTAATTATGATCAAGTATAGAAGTAGCTGTGACTGAGTTTGTAAGGCACAGCATTTTAGAGAGCTGACTGTGATAAATAGAAAATTTAAAGATATAATAGGAATAGATCTCATCTCTTGAAACCTTGATTTAGAGTCAATATGCATTCTATCCCAGTTGCACAGAAGCTACTTTGAAATGCTTCCCTCTGGTAATGGCTCTCTGAGGAAGCTTTAGTTCAATGGTAAAGTTGGGAAGAGGTGGTGGTGCTGTGCAGAGAGACTGTGTACAGTACTCCCCCCTTATCCACTGGGGATATGTTCCAGGCCCCTCCGTGGATACTTGAATTCGTGGATAGGAGCGCACACCCCCTCCATGGTTTCCTGAAGGCCCCCTGCCCTGCCTCCCCTGCGGGCAGGCGTGCGTGCCCCCCCAGCTCTTATTTTTCTCTCAGCAAGCTTTGTTTCTTCCTTAAAGCAGAAGCAGCCTCCACTGCAGGCAAGTAGAACTAGACTAAGTCCTAGAGAGGCTCTGCAAGGTTTCTGTTAACCTTGCAGAGCCTCTCTAGGACTTAGTCTCGTTCTACTTGCCTGCAATAAGCAACCAGAGGCTGCTTCTCCTGTTTGTTTAAGGAAGAAACGAAGTTTACTGGAGGAAAAGTAGAAGATTGGGGGGTCCCCGTGATCCGTGGATAACTGAAACCGTGGATAGCGAATCCGTGGATATGGGGGCCCACCTGTAGTTTGGTGTAGTTGCACCCGATGACATGACAAAATTACCCCACCCACCCAGCATGCAGAGGCTGAATGGAAGGAGGGAAGGCAGATCATACCGAAACACAGCAAATTTGGATCTGCTACACTCCCTGCACTACTGTGTCCTAGTTCATAGTCTGGGAGCTGTTACTCTTGAGGCAGCAGTGTGTGGCTGTTGTCAGAATCTGACAACATCTAGGACTTGATTCAGCAAGGCACATCTTATGTTCTTTTGCACGCTCTTGTGTTTGGGAGCCTTCTGCTGTTTGGCCTTAAGAGGCAAAAGGGGGCAGTGGTCACAATTCAGATTAAAAAGAAACAGCCATCAGTAGGTGCCCTGTTGGTTCATTAGAAGAAAACAAAACGTTCTAAATTATCAGAAAGTAGCGAGCCAGATTTTGAGTTCTCCAGGACTCTTAATCAAGTTGGATGTTATGCAAACGTGGAGGGGAACAGGAAGAGAAAAAGCAAGATGTAGGAGTTTCAAAATCTGCAGTATGTAGCAGATTTAAGTGGAGAGCAGGAGAAGTTATGCAGATGTAATTGGATTAGCCTCACTAGCACCTAGTGAAGCTAATCTAATTATCTCTGCATAACTCCTCCTGCAATCCATTTTAACAGTGCAATCCTGTGTAACCTTGTACCAGTGTAACAGCAGATGCACCGGTGTAAGTGCACTTATGCCAGTGTAATTGCACTCACACCGGTGCATCTACAGTTACAACGGTACGAGGTTACACAGGATTGCGCTGTAAGACTGTTACAAAATGTAGATGTGGGTGCTTTTCCATCAAGCCCAGTTTTGCCTCCCCATCCCTGCTTTAGTGTTTTGCTCAACATCCAGCCTGTGGAATATTGCTCTGCTTTGACTTTGGACAGTTTGAATCAGTGCCTCGGTGGTGGAGAACGTGATCTGGGGAACATGTTGGGGTGATTTGGTGAAGGCATGGAGATCCGGCATGAAGTGGAGCTGCTTCCACAGGTGTGTGGTGCCAAATTGTGATTAGGCATATTCATGGCAGGCAGATCTGTTAGCCATGATGTTTGAACTGAGTAGCCATGATGGCTGTATAGAACCTCTGTGGTCAGAGGCTGTATGCCTTGGAATACCAGTGAACATTCCAGTGGGAGCTACTGTGGAGGAGTGGTTAGGGTGCACAATTAATTCCATAATTAGTCAGTGGAATTCATTGCCACAAGATGTGATAGTGACCACTAGCTTGGATGGCTTTAAAGGGGGATTGGACAAAGTCATGGAGGACAGGTCTATCGATGGCTACTAGTTATGGTGACTATGCGCTACCCTCCAGCTCCAGCAGCAGTATGCTTCTGAACGCCAGTTGCAGGGAGCCAATGACAGGAGAGAAGTCTGCCTTTCTCTCCTGCTTGTCGGCTTCCCAGAGGCAGCTGGTGGGGTACTGTGGGAAACAGGAGTAGTTGGGTCCCTGGCATAATCTAGCAGTGTTTTCTCATGTTCTTCTGTCTTGAACTAGGAGTGTGGAGACCCAGGTTCAAATCCCCACTCAGCCACGAAGCTCATTGGGTCTCGATGGGTTAGTCACATCTCTCACTGTAGCCTACTTCACAGGATCGTTGTGAGCATAGATGGGGTTTGAGAAGCTTGTACACTCAGAGGCATAGCTAGGCGCCCCCCTACCGGGGTCCACCGGTTGAGATGATGCCCTCGGAAGGCCACGTCCCCGCCGCGTGACGTATCCCGGAAGCAACGCCCCCGCGGTGACGTCACATGGCCTGTCAGAGGCCCAGAAATGGGTCCAAGGGCAGGAGGGAGGGCGAAAACGCCTCTCCAGGCCTCGTGGAGCCTCGGTAGCGGCACCACAAGGCTCGCTGCTGCTGCCGAGGCCCAAAAAAAGACAAAAAGCAGCGTGAACGGAGCCGCCGCCGCCACAGGGGTGAGTGATGTCCCCTGCTGCCCCCCCGGGCCTGCTGCCCAGGGGCGGACCGCCCCCCCCCCATTTCTACACCACTGTGTACACTATGCCTATTTGGAGGAAGGATGGGGTCAAAGTAGCACTAATCAGTTGCTGGAGAGAGCAACCGATGGGGAGAGGGCTATAACCTCCGTGCCCTGGCTATGGGGTTCTCAGAGGCATCTGGTTAAGAACTCCAGGCAGCAAAGCGGCTGGGCTAGATAGACAGATCCAACAGGGCTGCTCTTAATGCAAAGCAGCTATGAGGCCACTGCTGTCCATCATTCAGATCGCTACCCTGCTCTGGTTCAGCTCTCTCTCCCTTTTTTACAGACTTCTGACAATGCTGTTAGCTGAGCACCTAATTTAGCAGTAAGTTAATCAAGAGAGGAGACCTTCACCCCATTAAAAACGACATGCTTGCTTTGCAGGCAGCTGTAAATTAGAGCCTGTGTTAACGGATTGTGTACACTGCCCTGCTTTATGCTGGGATGTTGATGAGCTCATTAAGTTGGATCATTCCAGATATCTGGGCATATTAGCATTTTTGTTTTCGTTTGCTGCCAATGAAAAAAGAAATGGTCCTGGCACTGACTGACCCATCTTCAGCAGGGTGTTCAAGTTTTCATAAGGTAGTACAATATTTGGAAAAAAAATCCACTTTGCTGTGCATGCGTTTGCCATGTAAATAAGTCCAACAACCACATAATGATACACTTGCTGCATTAATTGTACTGGGCCAAATGTTGCTTTTTTTTAAAGAGCAAGCTGATAACCATATTGACAGAGGCTGCAGTATTCCTTGTCCTGCAGCCAACCAGTAGACCAGTGGTTCTCAAACGTTTTAGCAACGGGACCCACTTTTTAAAATGACACTCCTAGCTTTACGAGACTTAAAAAAAGGTGATCTATCAATGAACTTATTTATTTATTTATTTGCTTACAAGTAAAGAGCTCAGCTGCTTGCAGGGTAATTAGCAGCTATCTTGCAAACTGCAGGAGCTCAGCTCTTTGAAGGGCAATTAGTAGCCATCTGATTTTTGAATAACCTCAGGGCTCGTGGCAATTACTTATCTGATCTCTCCATCACCTGGGACCCACCAGAAATCAGCTCACGATTCCTGACCCACAGTTTGAGAAACACTGCAGTAGAGCATTGTACAGCCAGATGTTTATTACTGTTGTACTCTTTCATTTTTCTCTTCCTAAATACCATCCGTGTTTTTATTAATGATGGGAGAGATAATACTAACGACATGACTTATAGACTTGGTGTGAGGCAGGGCTATCAAACAAAGGCCTGTGGACCTTACAAGTCATAAGCAACCTCTTGGCTTTAGAAGTAGGTTTTCTCTGTGCCAGGTGCAAGGGAGTGACAACAGGAAACAGGTTATCTTGTTGTCTCGTGTGCTCCCTGAGGCATCTGGTGGGGCTACTGTGAGATACAGGAAGCTGGACTAGATAGGCCTTCGGTCTGATTCTCATCCAGTCTTTGGGGGGTACCTACCGTATTTTTCACTCCATATGACGCATCGGACCTTAGGACGCATGTGTACTATGGAGCTAAAAATAGGGAAAAAATATTTTTACTTACTGGTGCTTGTGGGGGCTTCGGGGAGGCCTGCGCGACCCTCTGCAGTCCTCCCCGATCTTCAGTTCGGTGATAAATGGCGATTTTCGGCCATTTCCGGTTTTCGTGAAAACCAGAAATGGCCGGAAATCGCCGTTTTCTGCCGAACTGAAGATCGTGGAGGCCTGCGCGATCCTCTGCAGTCCTCCCTGATCTTCAGTTTGGCGCTAAATGGCGATTTTCGGCCATTTCCGGTTTTCACGAAAATTGCTAAATGGCGATTTTCGGCCATTTCCGGTTTTCACGAAAACCGGAAATGGCCGAAAATCGCCATTTATCACCGAACTGAAGATCGGGGAGGACTGCAGAGGGTCGCGCAGGCCTCCCCGAAGCCCCCACAAGCACCAGTAAGTAAAAATATTTTTTCCCTATTTTTAGCTCCATAGTACACATGCGTCCTATGGTCCGATGCGTCATATGGAGTGAAAAATACGGTAGGTATTCACGAAAACCGGAAATGGCCGAAAATCGCCATTTATCACCGAACTGAAGATTGGGGAGGACTGCAGAGGGTCGCGCAGGCCTCCCCAAAGCCCCCACAAGCCCTGGTAAGTATTTTTTTTACATTTCTTTTACATTCGGTCCATAAGACGCACAAACATTTCCCCCTATTTTGGGGGGGTGGAGTGCGTCTTATGGAGCGAAAAATACAGTACTTCCTAATACTCTTTTTTTCTGCAGCCGTATTGCACACACATCATGGAACTATCTTCAGGGCAAGTATGTATGTAGGTCGGAAACTGATATGCCTATTTTGATAATTGGTTCATACACTCCAATTGTTGTATACTCCAGCAGGAGGAAAGGAGATTTCATGAGAAGAGGGATGGGGGAGAAACCTGGTGGCTTATAGGGTATGGCCAAGTATCCTACTGAATCAGGGGTGCAAATATTCCAAATTGATTTGAATTGACCTGGATTAAGCCAAGTGATTTCCTGACTGGGGGGAGGGAGGAGCTCCTCTGAGACAATCCAGTTTGGACCTGGGAGATCTCACCTGGTCATTAGTCCTGACGTATTGTGCTGATGTTGTGCTAGGAGCTGCATGGCTAAAATCTAAACCAGTCCTGGGCAGCGGCTTACAGTCTACAACATAATTAACAGTTTGTACTAGAGACTGTGTTGATTACTAATTATCTCCTGGGAAATTACGACAAGAGTTTGAGAGTGCTGCAAAGGCAAAAACCAGCATTATGATGCTTAACCCAGATGATTGGTTCATCAGCAGCTTTGAGTACTGCTATAGCAATCATGAGTATTAAATAGCTCTATAATCACTTCGAGGGAGTTGGGAGCAAACTAACTACTAAAGTCTCTACAGAATCTAGTATTAGTGAACAAAATATCACATATTCAGTCCCATCTCACACAGTGCAACCAGTGTTTTCGTTTCCCCTGGTGATATGAAGCATGCCCTCCAACATTTCAGAGTTCAGATTAGGATCACTGTTGTAACACCCCATTTTCTCACACCAAAGATCATTGCCTAAGCACCCTTCTCCATTGGAGTAAATGTTACTGCAGCATAAATGCATACAGTACAACAAACGACAGACAGTGTGGAGCATACCCCAGCATACTGTGCACCAATTTCATATGATGTATGCTCTACACTGTCGTTTGTTGTACTGTATGCATTTATGGTGCAGTAACACTGATTGAAAAGCCAAGACAATGCTTGTTCTTTGAGTTAAAGATATATTGGATAAACATAATGATTTGGCAGAGAGCAATCACCATTCCATATACCTCAACCTTTGCAGTGTATGAAATGGTCCTGCCTGCCTGTGCCTTTGCATTCACGGGCTTGTGCATCTGGGCCTGTGCGATAGAGAGACAAGTTGCATCCATCGCCACTCCTTGGAAATGTAGCTTCAATCTGGGACACCACAGGGAGGACTACTATGAGCCCTGAAGATGTGACAACTTGAGTCATTCACACCAACCGTGATTTCACAAGGCATCTCAAAGGCAAACCCAGGGGAGAAGAGGCAACAGCCTCTGGAAGAGACACCACGCTGGGGTGAAGAGGGACTGCTGCTCTCCCCCTGCTAAATATAAGAGGACACCACTTTCCAAGAGCATTGTGTTTCCAAGAGTAGCTAGTCACATGCCTCTGGAAGCTCCCAAGCCAGGATGCAAAGGTAATAGCCTTATTGAAGGTAAAGGTAAAGGAATCCCCTGACAATTAAGTCCAGTCGTGTCCGACTCTAGGGTGTAGTGCTCATCCCCATTTCAAAGCTGAAGAGCCAGCGTTGTCCGAAGGCGCCTCCGTAATCATGTGGCCGGCATGACTCTCCTTGCCACAGTGCGTAGCATGCGGCTGGAACACGGAGCGCTGTTTACCTTCCCGCAAGCGGTACCTATTTATCTACTCGCATTAACATGCTTTGGAACTGCTAGGTTGGCAGGAGCTGGCCAAGCAACGAGCGCTCACCCCGTTGCGGGAATCGAACTGCCGACCTTTCGATCGACAGCTTATGCTTCAGCGAAGGTACTGTTTAGCTAATAGCCTGGCTAATAGCATTGGTGTGCTTTTCCTCCCTGAAAAGGTTCACAGCCCTGGATGAAGCTGTATGTATGTATGTATGTGCGAGCGAGCGAGCGAGCGAGCTTCATCCAGGACCTACTTCTGCTTCATTGACTACGCAAAAGCCTTTGATTGTGTGGATCACAACAAACTGTGGCAAATTCTTAAAGAGATGGGGGTACCAGACCACCTTACCTGTCTCCTGAGAAACCTGTATGCGGGTCAAGAAGCAACAGTTCAGACTGGCCATGGAACAACCGACTGGTTCAAAATTGGGAAGGGAGTGCGGCAAGGCTGTATATTGTCACCCTGCTTATTTAACTTATATGCAGAGTACATTATGAGAAATGCAGGGCTGAATGAATCGCAAGCCGGAATCAAGATTGCCGGGAGAAATATCAACAACCTCAGATATGCAGACGATACCACCCTAATTGCAGAAAGTGAAGAAGAACTAAAGAGCCTCTTGATGAGGGTGAAAGAGGAGAGTGCAAACATTGGCTTGAAACTCAACATTAATAAAACTAAGATCATGGCATCTGGTCCCATCAATTCCTGGCAAATAGAAGGGGCAGAAACGGAAGCAGTAACAGATTTTACTTTTTTGGGCTCCAAGATCACTGCAGACAGAGACAGCAGCCATGAAATTAGAAGACGCTTACTCCTTGGAAGGAAAGCTATGGCAAATTTAGATAGCATAATAAAAAGCAGAGATATCACCATGCCAACAAAAGTTCGTATCGTCAGGGCGATGGTGTTCCCAGTAGCAATGTATGGTTGCGAGAGTTGGACCATAAGGGAGATTGATGCTTTTGAACTGTGGTGCTGGAGAAGACTCCTGAGAGTCCCTTGGACTGCTAGGAGATCCAATCAGTCAATCCTAAATGAAATCAACCCTGACTGTTCCCTGGAAGGACAGGTACTGAGGCTGAAACTCAAATATTTTGGCCACCTAATGCAAAGAGAGGACTCTCTGGAGAAGACTCTGATGCTGGGAAAGATTGAAAGCAAAAGGGGAAGGCAAAGGATGAGATGGGTAGACAGCATCACCGATGCAACGAACATGAAAATGAGCAAACTCAGGAAGATAGTGGAGGACAGGAAGGCCTGGCGGGATATGGTTCATGGGATCACGAAGGGTCGGACACAACTTCACGACTGAACAACATATAATGAGGTTGCTTTATATCAAGTCAGTCTGTTGGGCTGTCTATCCCAGTGCTCTGACTGCTAGTGGCTCTCCAAAGTCTCAGGCAGTCGTCTTTCCTTGCTACGCAATATCATTTCAAACAAGGATGCTGACGTTTGAACTTAGTCACAGCATCCAGAGGCTGAGGATTGAACTTGGGATTTCCTGTATGCAAAGCATGTGCTCCACCAATGAGTTGTGGCCCTTCCCTTTCACCTGAGCACTGTTCTCGCAACATATCCAAGACGAGTGAATGTCCCTCTCCTTCCAACCCCACTCACTGTTCTGCAGCTTGACTCACAGCCTCTTGTCCTGTTTCCGCTGGCAGTGACAAACACGTTTTTTCCAGCTTGCTTGAATTTTCAGATTGCCTTCCAGTGCTCTACCTTCAGTGGAATATTCCTATTTTCTTGGCTACTCCCCTCATTTAAATCTGTTGGGAGTCTGCAAAGACCTCAAGCAATGGGGAGCTCAGCCTCTTCCTTTGTAGTCTGGAACAATGTGTAATTGCCCTCCGAGGCGAGAGCTGCCAAGTGCCCATTTTTTTAGAGCCTGCCGTAATTTGGAGTGCTTGTTTGGTTGAATGCACCAGCGAAGGGTGTGGCTCGCTCTGTTTTGGGTTTTTTTACATGTTTGAACAAGAGGATGAGATTTCAGTTCTCCACCTCCTGGCAGGCTGAGAATCCTTTCCATTTGGAGTGGTGATATTTCTCTCTGCTTATAAAATTGGGTGGAATTTTGGCCGGCGGGCTTGTTGTGACTCTTTAATTTGTTAGTGTTTGTCAAGGACTAGGAAAGCCACAGAGAGAGAATGAGAGATGAAAGCTGCTTGCAACATACCCAATTTGGAATAGGCCTTTGGGGAGGTATGAGTTGCAACTGGTTTTCCTGCATAAACATGAACCCATGTCAGGTTTTGTTAACTACTTTCTTGAGAGTCAGACTGACAGGTGGCAAGTAACTTAGAAGGCTCCTAAGCTGCGTCTCTGGACAGAGAGCATCTTGTCTCTGCGAAGTGAGGCTCTGCTCCTGTCGCACCTGTACTTATATATCACCTGAGGCTTTGCCACTTTGGTGGCCCACCTGTTATGCAGAGCAACAGCTGTGAAAAACCTTCTCAGAGAGTCAAAGACCTTGTATTCTCCAGAGTTTGGAGAAAGCAGAGCACCTGTTTGTACCAGGAATAAGGGGTAAGTGTACGCCTCTTTTGAGCTGTTCATCCTTTCCAAAGAGACTCCTGGCTGATCTGTACTGACTGAAGGAGGGGTATCTGATTGGCTCCTGTGGGGAGTGAAATGCGATGCCAGCAGGACCTTTCCTGGGGTCTTCAGTGTCACCCACCCTAAGTCTGAGTTGTTAAAATAATTGCATATTCTTCCCTCTTTTATCATCTGTGTGTGACTTACCTGTGGCCTTCCTGTATTGAATGATGAGATTTTGGAAGCCCACTGGGGCAGAGACTCGGCTTCTTGTACTTCATTAAGCACTGTACACATGGATGATGCTAGCTAATTAATTAATAATAGTAATCAGAATGCACATGCGGAAAAAGTTGTTGGTGGTACAGTGGATGATACCACTTTAGATTGCAGGTGGGGGAGAATGCTTTTTTGAATGTAAAAAAAACAAACCCAGCTCCTCCTTGAAAGTCTTAAAAGACATCCACAGATGACTGCTGTGCCAATTTTCTACTTACTTTCTTACGTACTCACTCATTTTAATGGAGGGGAACATTCAAAAATATGTTCACTTGCAGTCTTTAAATGGAACAGTCCTGTCCACCTCTTTTTTCCCACCTCATTCTGTTGCATGTATAGATGGAACCTCAGTTGGAAAGAGGTGTATCCCTTCCCCCAACTGGAAAGGAGCGACAGAAATAAGCTATTCCATTTTGCTGGCATCTTCTTTCCTGTCTCTCATGGCTCATTAGTTCTATATGCTTGAACTGTACCTGGTTTGAAAACTGCAACACCTGTTTTGTCCTTGGCATACAGTTTGCTGGTGTCTAATGGATGTGTGCCTAATACTGGCACTTAATCTGCAGTTGTGCTTATTTCACTAATGTGAATAATATTTCAGGCAGCTGAAGTATTACGGACGACAAAAATGCACACGTTAATGGCGTCTAACTGTGAAAATGGGCTTTGGGGTTATAATAATCGATGCATTTTCGAGTTAAAAAAAGTCTCCCTGGGCACCATCCAACGTGAAGGGCTTCTGCGGAAGACCCATTGAAATGAATGGGACTTATGCAGAATTCTGTGCCAAGATATTGCTCTAATTCTGCACCCTGTGAAGTTGGATTCTGTGTCCAGTTTTACATTTTAAAAGTTAAGCACATTTGCATTGGTTTGTATAGAACAACAAATGCATGCTTGCAAACATATATGCTGTACAAGTCCTCCTAGTTCTCAAGAATTGTTTCCTTTTACATGAACCTTCCTGAAAATTCTGTTCCACTGCTGAGGCCCTTCTCTGTGTCCTCCCAGCATCCAGCGGTGTAGGAATGGGGGGGGGGGGGGAGCCAAGGGGCGATCCTCCCCCCCCAGGCAGGGGGCAACAGGGGGGCAGCACTCACCCTGATTCAGCGGCAGATTTGGCGGCGGTGGCTCATTTCTCGCCGCTTTTTTTATGGGCTTCGGCAGTGGCGACGAGCCTTGCCACGCCACTGCCCAGGCTTCCGGAGGTCAGGGAGGTGTTCCCCGCCCTCCTGCCCCCACCTGGGGCTGTTTTCGGCCAGTTACAGGCCACGTGCCGTCACCTGGGGGCGTGGCTTTCGAGTGACATCACCCCGGGGCGTGGCTACCGTGTGGGAAGCAGCGCGGCCTGCGGCCCCCGTTACTATGCCCCTGCCAGCATCAGAAGTGTGGCAGGTATCTCTAGGGGAGGGGGTGGGTGACCTTCTTTGCTGTGGCACCTAGATTGTGTAGCAGCCTCCCTGGGTAAGAATACCTAGTGTCATCACTGCCCACTTTTACATAGGCTGTGAAGACTATGCTGCTCCAGTGAGGCTCTTATACATACAGTTTCTCGAAATCAATGTTGTTGTGTAGTTATATAGTTGCAACATTATCGTGTGTGTGTGTTTTCCCCCATATTATTGTATTTTAGTTATCTTTGTTGTGAGCTGCTTTGACGATACCATGTACTGAAAAGTGGAATATCAAGTAATTAACGTAGCTACATACACTCTTCAGTGATCCAGGATTAGTTGCAAGTCCATGTGGACACTTGATGGTAACCTTGGGTCACTCCTGAGTAATGTGTCAAGCAGCCCTGTGTTCTAAAACGGAGAAGTCAGCAAATTCCTGAGTCACAACAAGCCTAAGGTAGCTGAGCCTGAACTTCAGCTCTTGAGATGGAGGCTGATGATTAGCAGTCACTTGGCAGTGACAAAATTACTGTTTGGGACAACTGTGGAAAGACTGGAAGATCCAAAAAAATAATGGGTACCGCACCTTCAGCTCCACCTGCACCCCCAGCTCTAGTGCCGAGCATATAATGAGTCACTCTGCTAAACTGGAATTCCTCTGTCAATAAAAGGATGTTTTGTATAGTGTGCACATTTTATTAGCGAGGCTCATTATCTTCTGAATAGGAATGGAAGTATATTTTCAAAGCTGTTGCTAGTCTTTTGTGCACATCTCTAACACCTGTCATCTAGGACATATTTCTAATCTTGCATAGTTTATTTAGAAGAATGCAGACGGTTGTTTTTCTTTCCTTCCCCCCCCCCTTGATCAGCATACTGTCTTTTTGAAAGTGTAGCACCTGTTATGATGGGATGACTTTGTTTGCAGGGGTGATTAAAGGCTGACCTCCACCGCACGAATTTCGGCACGTCCCGGGCGCATGCAGAGAGTGCGGAGCTGTGTGGCTTCCATTTTATCTGATCGCATCGGAACGCGTTCCGTTGCGATTGGCCGTGGACCCTACTCATGATTTTGAGAGGGCGGTACGCGGAGCTAATCGTTTGACCAATGGGATGAGAGGATGAGAGCCAATCGGAGAGCTCTTGTGCTTCAGCCAATCACCGTTGAGCTTTATTAGAAGGCGGGACAATCAGGAGGAACTACTTGCGTTGAAGAAACTGGTGGAGTCCAGGGCAGCGTTTCGGGCGGGGCTTCCTGTCCCCTACGCTTGCGTGCCTCCTGACGCAAGTGCAATGCAGTAGGGGTAGGGGTAGATCAGCCTTAAGGCTCTCTGTCCTTGGTCAGCAACTACATGCCAAACATATGAAGCTGCCTTATAAGTCAGACCATTGATTCGTCTCGCCCAGGGTTGCCTGTACTGGCTGGCAGTGAATGGCCACGATGTCAGGCAAAGGATTTCCCATTACCTACTGTCTGATCTTTGGGATTGACAATGCTGGGGATAGAAACTGGGATCTTCTGTCTGCCTGTAGTGTCCTCTACCACTAAAAGGAAATGTCAACAGGGAACGAATGGCCTACTGCGCAAGACTGGAAAAGCTAGCCATTTTGACCCCCGTGCACTGAATTTCTCCCACTCGAAGCAAGAGCAGGCAACACCCTTTTTCCCCGGGTTCACAATTAGATTCGCAGCATTGGTGTGATGCTTTCTAAGCATACTACTCACGTCCTGTGTGTTACCATTGTCCAAGGGAACCTGTCTTTCAACAACTCTGTAAGATAAGTAACTACTACAGTATTATTATCCCCATATTACAGCTGGGAAGCTGAGCCTGAGAGGGAGTGGCTCCCTTGTGGCCCCCTGGAAGGCAGAGGTGAGGTTCAAACCAGGGAAGTCCTGATTCGCAGCTCATCTTTTAGCCACTATACCAGTGGTTCTCAAACTTTTTAGCACCGAGACCCACTTTTTAAAATGACACTCTATCGGGACCCACCTAGCTTTACAAGACGCTCAAACATTTATCTCCCTATATTTACACAAGCTTGCAAACTGCAGGAGCTCGGCTGTTTGCAAGGTAATGAGCTGCTATCTTGCAAATTGCAGGAAATCAGCTCTTTGAAGGGCAATTAGCAGCTATCTGATTTTTGAATATCCTCGGAGCTTGTGGCAGTGACTTATCTGATCTTTCCATTACCTGGGACCCACCAGCTGGGTAGCTGCGGGCATAACAAAGAAAAGCCTTTGCTGCTGTCCAGATCCTGGAAGTGTGGGTTGAAGAGACCGGTCTCTGTGCTTTAGCTTGAGAG
Source organism: Plestiodon gilberti rubricaudatus (assembly GCA_026170595.1). NCBI lineage: Eukaryota > Metazoa > Chordata > Lepidosauria > Squamata > Scincidae > Plestiodon > Plestiodon gilberti. Next base: position 223,245,234 of record JANXHW010000003.1, read on the forward strand.
AAAGCGGAGATATATAGCAATACATGGAGGGAAGGTTCCTTGGTATCAAGGAGGCCAAATGGAAAGCCCTTAGGAACAAAATGGAACTCCCCCGGCCTTCCCCACCTCACCCCCAGTTTCAACCCCTTCTTTGTATCTTCGACATATAATTCAGGATTTTTCTTGGCTTGTGGTTTTCAATAAACTCTTCATCTTGTAAAAGGTCATTGGTGGGGATGTCACTAGGCTTGTACTTCTGGGCTTGGACATATATGACTTGCAGGGGAAATGATACTCGCCTCAACTATAGGGCAAATCCTTCTCCACATGACCACCAAACCCTTCTCTGGTCCAGAGTAGGAGAAGCATTATTTTCCAACCATTTTTCAACTACTCAGGTCCTTTCAAACCTTCTCACCAATCCTTTATCCCCCCCCCCCTCCTTCTTTCAACTCAATTCACACATGTTGCTGCACTGGCAGCAACATGTTCTGAGGAAAGGAACGGTAAGGAGGTCTCCCCCACGTCCCCTCTCTGGTGCTAGGTTGCAAGGCTGAAGTAGCCCCTAGGAAATGCAGTTTTCCCCAGGACCTTTGGGAAACTCTCTGGTGCTAGGTTGCCAGGCTGAAGTAACCCCTAGGAAATGCAGTTCTTCCCAGGACCTTTGGGAAACTCTCTGGTGCTAGGTTGCCAGGCTGAAGTAGCCCCTAGGAAATGCAGTTCTCCCCAGGACCTTTGGAAAAACTACATTTTCCAGGTGCTGCTTTGATCTGCCTGGGCTGTCATGCTGCTACATAGTGTGCCAGGCAGTAGAAAGGGAAGGCGGAGAGAGACGTCTTCCTTACCTCCCCTTCCCCGTGACTTGCTGCTGCCGCTGCCCAGGGAATTGGACGACTACTTCAGCCTGATAAGTGGGGTGGAAGAGAATGGGAGGGAGTTTGGGGCATCAGAGGTTCAGCGGGGGATAAGTAAAAAAATAGGAGGCAAAGTTATGCTGTCTGGGAAATAAGCCAAATTACTTCCCAGTTTCTTGGTGAACTAATTAGGCTTATTTCTGTGTCACCTGGATTACAGCTGGGAGGACGGGGATGGGAACCCTCACTCACCCCTAGTTTTTAACAATATTTCAGGAGAGGAATCCGGTGGGTGCACTTTTCCTGCAGTTTGCTTTCTCTTGAGAAAAGAGGTGGCTTGGTGTCATTTATGTCTAGTCGTCGAATCGTCATTTTCCTTCCCCATTATATCTGCAAGGAATCGTTAACTGTGAGATTCTAATGGGGAATAAAAGGTGCTGTAATGGACTTGGCGAGAAGGAGGAAGGATTTACTGGCACAGTTTTAATTCAAACTAGTGGCTGAAACGTGTGTCTATGAATGGTGAACTGGTCAAAGAATCGATATGCAAACCCCAGATCTGCATTGCTGGGGTCCCCTTTCTTCTTCCTCCGTCGGCGTTTGCATGCTGTGCCAGCATTCTCGGTGCTGTGCAGCGCGTGCAAACGGAGCCCCACCAGAGCTCTCCTTATCTGGCAGTGGCAGGCAACGCTGCTCCTCTGGATGGGTGGATGGATGGCAGTCACTATTTTTCCCAGAAAGCTCCAGATGGAGCACTGTACAGCTAGGAGGAAAGGCAAAGCTGTGGTCATACATTTCTTCTTCAAGCAACACATGGCCCGAAATCTACATGCAGTCGTATATGATGTAAGTTTTCAAAAGAGTGGTATAAAATCGCAAAGGGCACCTTGCTTTGCACCAGGGGAAAGCTGTAAAGTGTTGAATGGAGAGCCAGTGCTTGCCGTGGATGGATTCATTTCAAGAACTCATTTCCTTATGGAGTAAAGTTCCAGTAGCCTTCAGAAATATTTAATTTGTTTCTGTGTTGTTAATGGGCTAGAGGGCTTTCCATTGTACTGTATTGGTGGCACCTTCATCCCCTAGAAACCATTTCACTAACTTGAGTGCTGATGATTCACTTTCTTATTCAAAATTAGAATTTCCAGTCTCCGATTTATTTATATTTTTGTCACTCTTCTCTTCAGAGTCAATGACTGTATCTTGCGGGTGAACGAGTTTGATGTATCTGAAGTCTCACATAGCAAAGCTGTCGAGGCTCTAAAAGAAGCCGGTTCCATCGTGCGACTGTATGTCCGTCGAAGGAGACCTATTCTGGAAACTGTGGTCGAAATCAAACTGTTCAAAGGGCCGAAAGGTAAGAAGGAAACCAACACAGCATTCACCACAATGTCAATCTGTTGCACTTGTTTGTGACCCCATGGAGTGTCGCAGCTGAAGCAGGGCTGCCCCAAACCAGTTTCCCATAGCTTGTAATTTCCTCTTATTCTGAACTGGGAAAATTTAGGGTGTCATGGCTCAGATGAAGTGACAAAGTACGTTGAAAGTTTTCATGGCCAGTTACAATGCACAACGTTTTCAAGGTTCCAGGTTTGTCAGCCATGTAAAAATACTTTATATTAAAAACACGTTAACAACAAGTTCAAAAATATTATTTAAAAAAAACACACAAGTAAAAACAGTTTCTAAAACAGTACAATGTTTCATCCACTGGCCGTGGACCTCTTCAGGTAAGCAGCCAGACACCCTACAGTTCCTGGCTGCTTACCTGAAGAGGTCCATGGCCAGTAGACGAAACGTTGTACTATTTTAGAAACTGTTTTTACTTTTTTAAAAAATAATAATATTTTTGAACTTGTTACGTGTTTTTAATATAAAGTATTTTTACATGGCTGACAAACCTGGAAACTTGAACACTTTGTGCATGTCGATCGAAAGGTCGGCAGTTCGAATCTGCGACGGGGTGAGCTCTCGTTGCTTGGCCAGCTCCTGCCAACCTAGCAGTTCCAAAGCATGTTAATGCGAGTAGATAAATAGGTACCGCTTGCAGGAAGGTAAACAGCGCTCCGTGTTCCAGCCGCATGCTACGCGCTGCGGCAAGGAGAGTCATGCCGGCCATATGACCACGGAGGCGTCTTCGGACAACGCTGGCTCTTCGGCTTTGAAATGGGGATGAGCGCCACACCCTAGAGTCGGACACGACTGGACTTAATTGTCAGGGGTCACCTTTACCTTTACCTTTAAAGAAGATGTACTTCTTCTCCCCTCCTTCCTAGTGCACAATTAGAAACTTCGGTTCATCGTTTCTAATGAATTGTCATGGATTGTACAAACTATGTAGTTAACAAACCAGATCCTGATTTGATATTCTGATTAACTAACCATGGTTTGTATAAGCCACATTTACCATATTCAGATAAAGCAGGAAACCTCCATCTTGTTAGAAATTGCTATCTGAAGCTTCTAATTGTACGGAGAAGGGAAGTAGAAGTGTAAGGAGAAGGGAAGTAGAAGGGGAGAATGCATGAGCTTAAGTCTCATCCTGGCTCATGCATGTAACAGCAAACCATGGTTTCTTATCACATCTGACCAATCAACAGTGTGCCTATACAGCTGATGGAGATACCAAACTGATTTGCATTTGCAAGTCCTCGCTAGGCTAGAGTGGTTGTTATCAAACCTTTTGGTCTCCAGTGCCCTTTACACTCCTCATCGGAATCTGGGGGGGCCCCACGTACAGTGCGCCAGCGCATGTGTGGAGTGGTGCAGCGCCAAGCAGATGGCAGCCACTTATGGTGTGCTCATGGAGCCCCTGGGCTTCTAAGAGCACACTTTGAGCGACGCTGGACTAGAGTACGGAATTTAGAGGAGCGTTGTGGAACACAAAAGATTTACCATGTGACATTGATTGATATCTGCTGCTTTCTGGAGGGAATTGAGACCCGTCTTGTGGTTTTCCTTTGGGTGTAGACCTCACACCTCGGTACTTGCATCTCAGCATGAATAGAACTCCATGTTGCACCTGTATGGGACTGCTTCTGAAAACAGAACTCCCATTTTGTGTCAAAAGTGACAAAATCTGTACACAGTTGTGCTGACTGGAACAATTTTGCGTTTTCCATTGTGAGAAAGAGAGTTGAGCTTTTACCCCCCCCACCCCCCCACCCCAGCATCTCAAATATTGATTTTGATCATTAAGCTTTCTGTCTATAAAGTTAGTTTGGAAACATATGCATTAGTGCTTGAATTTTGCTATTAGCCTAGGTGTCAGTTTAGATTTCTGTTTCAGCATTGCAGAGAGGAGGTTGTGTGGAAAACATACTAAACCGATTAAACCATTTTGGGGCTTCCCAGGTACAGATTTTTGGCAGCTGGTGTAGGGTAATCAGATCATATTCCCACATGGCTTCTAGGGCAGTGGTTCTCAAAACGTTTTAGCACCGGGACCCACTTTTCAAAATGACACTCCATCGGGACCCACCTAGCTTTACGAGACTCTATTTATTTATTTATTTATTTATTTATTTATTTATTTACAAAGAATATATTTCTTTCTTTCTAGATCACCTTTTTTATTTATTTGCAAAAAAAAAACCTCAATCCACTTCTTGTAATGAGGCAGCCCTAATAAATATCCTCAAGGCTTGAGGGGCTTAGTTATGTGACCCATCTTTCACCTGCCCCCACTACCTGTCATTGACAGACTTGCAAACTGCAGGACAGGAGCTCAGCTCTTTGAAGGGCAATTAGCAGCTATCTGATTTTTGAATTGCCTCAGGGTTTGTGGCAATTATCTGATCTTTCCATCACCTGGGACACACCAGAAATCAGGTCGCAACCCACTAAGTGGGTCCCGACCCACAGTTTGAGAAACACTGTTCTAGGGCAATTTAAGGTACTGATCTATGGGTTTGAGACTAGGGCTGAGTCACATTTCCAAACGTTTGGCCCAAATATGAAGGGGGGGGGACATCCTCTCCTCTTTCATGTGTTTTGGAATGGGGCATGATTTGGGTGAGAGCTCATTAACTCAGCTGCTAATAACTATAATCACACAACAGAAGTGCAGAAGCTTTTGTAAAGGAAGCTCTTTTGACCATAGGTTTTTATAAGCAAGGAATCAGCTTGTAAACGGGCCTCTGATACTAAAGGCTGTGACACACCGGCCTTGTCGTGATGCGGCGCAGCACAAGAGTATGCCATGGTGTCGTATCGCACCGTGACACACCCTGTCTACACCTGCGTTGCCGTGCGATCTTACAAAAGACACCGAGGTCTTCGAGCCACATGCTGATGCTGTTCTACGCAGCACGCTGCAGCGCGGTGTGTCACAACCTTAAAGGCTGATTCACACTACACTTTTCCAGGCACGGATGCCCCTGCCCCAGCACGCAGAGCTGGCCGAAAGTCCTCCTGCTGTCCCGCCTTCTTGTGAAGGTGATTGGAGGTAGTTCTGATTGGCATGCAGCCACTCTCCCCGATTGGTAGACTGCAGTAGCTCCGCGAACCCTCCCAGCTCCGCGAAGGCAACCTCCTCAAAAAGATGAGGCGAAGCCATTTTTCCAGCCTCTGCGTTGCGGAGCTCGCAGCTGCTCCGCAAGCTTCCAAAATGCTGTCAAAGAGCTCCGCGCTACGCTACGCAGATCTGTAAAGCGCTTGGATTCCTGTAGTGTGAATCAGGCTTAAGAGCAGAGGCAGAGGTTGCACTGGCTGTGCGAAGGAAGCAATGTTGTGCTAGTTTGTGCTGCAGTGTGCTGCAGTGCAGGCAAGCGCTGTGTATCATCCGGGAATTCCCGATCAGCCTCAGCCAGCAGACAATGTGTCCTTTTGCTTGAGTTCCTGATTATGTTGCTTTTAAGTGTTTTGGATTTGCAGGGGGCCCTATGGGTAAAGAAGGGTGCCCATAGATTGCCTGGGGTGATGGAAACCCATGTTCCTCACAAGCTCTGTGGTGTGGTCTGAGCTCAGTCAGCTTCTAGCCACCGGCCTGCGGCCAGCTCAGTTTTTCTTGCCACCCCACCGCTGGTTTATACTGTCTGGGCCTCATGTGTCAGTTGTTGCCTAGCCGGAGGACCCAGCTCTTGCCTTGTGTGCCATGAAGGATAAGTGAGAGGTCACGTTCTTGCCAAAGACGGAACTGGAGTGGCACAGTCAGGGTTCTTGTAAGTCCCGCTTCCATTCATGAATTCACGGCTCTGCAGAAAATGGCTCTCCAGGATCACAAGTGGATCACAACTTGCTCATGATCTGTGATGGATTACTCAAGTGGGTTGGTGGTGACACAATGACATGTGACATCATCACGTCGCTGCTGGATTACTTCTGGGTTGCCGGGGTCCGTGGCGGCTCAGCGAGTTGCTGCAGTGGTCTGTGGTCACCCAAACTTTGGGCACCGCTGATTTAGATGTTTGCATGTGTGCCCTGGGCCATACGTTCGTTTCACTTTATTCCCAATCAAATGCAGATCTGCTTCAGTTGAGTTCATTCACACTGTCGCCTGAGTCACAAGCATTGAGTAACGAAACAATGAGAAATCAAGTGTTGTACATATATGTGCAAACTGCCCTGTAGGGCCAGAGTGAGTATGCTGTACATGCAGATGTATGTAGCAGGAGCCTGACAGAACTCTTGGAAAGCTGGTTCAAGAGGAGACGATTAAGATCAGAGATGCAGGGGAGAGACGGGCATGCAAACCTTTCCCTCCCTGGCATTTCCAAAGTATCTCTCCTAATGGGCTTCACCTGTTGGTTCGCCCGCCCATTTCACAGACTTCAAAAGTTATAGGATGAATCTCCTTTTGGCATAACTGACAGCGGCTTTTGCACTGATGGAGACGTCACTTTCAAATACACCTCACTGTGAAAAAGATAACGGCAATAAAAATTGAAAATGTCACTGAAGAAATGCGAGTTTCATGTCTCCCAGCAGAATTCCATTGCTTTGGAACGTTTCAATTTATTACAAGCAAGAAACCAAATGTTTCCGTTTGGTCTCTTTGTGATATCTCCGAGCTCCAATGCATCTGTTTGGCACCCTTGCCTGGAACAGAAGCTCCTCTGACGAGTCTGGCTTGACAGGAGGCGGGCCTGGGAGAAGAAGCGATGCCCATTGGTGAAGCTTTAGCGGCTGTCAGTGGCGCCATACTGGGATGCAAGAGCTGAGGATCTTAGTAATGAGAATAAGGCAGCAGCCCTTTGAAGTATTTGATGGTTGTTACTTCCAGCATATGATTGGAACAAGACAAATATAGATAAGAGATGATCGTGCTGTGGCTTGTGACCCAGATTTGTGACCCAGATTTGTCTCCCAACTTAGTTAACATGGGGGGGAGAAGGTGGTCTCCCAAATCTAGATTACCCCTGCCCCCAGCTGCCGTTAGCTCCACAGGGGAGAACATACATGTGTCGTGGCAGAACTAACTGCAGTTTGGGAGGGGGTGGGGAAGTGTAAGCATTCACGAAAAAGAAGTCGATGTCACGGCCACCCCAGTCCTGACCTCCTGTCTCGTGGCTGCTCCAGAAGTGACGTCACTTCCGGGTGTCGCCAGGCTGGGGGGTTGACGCCCATCCTTGCCCGCCCCATCCTCTCCCATCCAGGGCTCCTGAGATCAGTTGCTGGCTGTGGATACTGGAGCTAGGCATAGGGGTTAACTATTGGAAGGGCAAAGTCTGTGGCCTGAGATGCAGCAGACCCAAATGACTGCTGTTGAACAGGTAAGGAGTACAGAAGGCCAGGCTCCTCGCGTTGAGACCAGCCCAGGCCCCAATGCAGAGCTTCACGGGCTGACACCTGTATCTTCTTCAAACACTTGCGGAGGATGCTCTGAGGCTTGAGCTCACTTGGTTTCAAATCGTTCACCAGGCTAGGTCCCAGCCTCAATGGAACTTGCATGTGAGTAAACATGGAGCACGCAAATATAATTTTTATATGTACGTGGGATATTGTTAAATTCCACGGTTCAATTTTTATGCGTTTGTTTTCCAGTGGTGGCCAACCTTTCAACATGAATGCTGGCCCTTGAATGGTTGTATAGGTGAGGGCATTTCAGCAGGTACAGCTGCTTTAGCAGCACCATCAGCACTGGCAGCTGCCAAGATTCTGTCTTCTACACAACTCTTAAGAACACAGAAGCCCTAATGGTGGAAGGTTGGCCACCCCTGCTTTAAACCATTACAACTCACTCCAAGAGTTTGAGATGAAATGAACTCGATCCTTAATTGAAGTGTGATAACTTTCCAAGTAGAAATAAGTGGCAGGAGCAGAAAACACTCAAGTTAAGACATATAAAGTTGACTTTTTTTTGTACAGTCTTAGTGGGATGTGACTATGGGAGTTTTCTGTCATGATGAGCTCCTGTACTTCAAAATTTACCATGACACCACTGATCATATGATCTGTGATGCATTACTCAAATAAGGTTGCAGGCAGGCGCGTCACTAGGGCGCGCGCCGCCCAAGAGCAGGGGCACGCGCGTCACCCTAATGGCGCCGCCCAACCCCCCCAAAAAAATCTTCCGCGATGCTTCGTTTTAGCCAGCTCCGAGGACATCTTCCCCGACCGGCTGTCCTGGGCCTTCTGACGAGGCCCAATGCGGCGATACATAATTTATAACATTTTTCGCGCATGCGCAGACCATTTCTGAGGGCAAAGGGCTGCCCTTTTTCCATCAGAAACGTTCTGCGCATGCGCGAAAAACATTATAAATTACGTATCACTGCATTGGGCCTTCGTCAGAAGGCCCTGGAACGTTGGCCGGGGAGGTCGCTCCGAGGCCTTCTCCCGGCCTCGGAGACTTTGAAGGGCAACGCGCGCAGCGGAGGTGACGCACGTGGGTGCGCGCGTCACCCTCCTGCGCGCGTCACCCCCTGGCAGTCCGCCCCAGCCGCCACGCTCCAGCAGCGTTCGTGGTTTTGCTTAACAAAAACAACTAATGGCAACGAATGGGTGTTCCAATACAGAACCGTCAATTGTTGCTATTTGTTTCACTCGTTCTGGGGAACATTTGTTTTGGAATGAATGGAAATGAATATGCATGGGATGTGTTTCTATCTCTTTCCATTCATTCCAAGAACAAATGCACATGCCGACTGCCAGTCTCATCAACTGGAAATGCATTGAAATTTTTTGGAAAACATGTGTTTTAGTGATGTGGATGAAAGCGTTGTAGAAAGTCCTTTCTTTTTATCATCCTTTGGCAAAGTGAATTGGCTGAACAGAAGGAAAACCAGCATGTTCTGGTTCCTTCTCCTTGCCTCGTAAGGCTCTTTGCAACCTTGGGCTCTTGGTTAAGAGGAGCACCTATCAGAGGCATAGATATTGTAATTGTGTTGCATCAATTGTGTGTCTAGCAATGTACAGGAGACATTTTCAGTGGTCAGTCTATTTCTTCAGCTCTTGACTGTTTTTCTTCTGTGGAATATCGGCGCACATTTCTGTTTTGTCAGGGTGCCCTTGGCAGCAGAAATCCATGACTAATTGAACAAGCTGATTTTTAGGTTAGCTTCATTGCATGGTTTGATTAGAAATGTTTCATTTTATGTGGAGCGATTTTGACTGCTCTAATACTTTACTAATATCATTCCTTAGCATCTGATTGTTGTCTTGTGGTTGTTTTTTTTTTGTTTTGTGTTTAGTATTTTAGGAACAGCCAGCATTTGGGGCATTTGTCAGATAGAATAGGGCTGAGCAAATCCCCCCTCCCCCGTTCCATTTTGTTACTGTTTCAAGCGTTGGCTCTGCTCCGACTCTGTCTTCCTTCCGGTTTAAGTTGGAGAATTTCAAAAATTAATTTCAGTTTTGAGGTCATTTTCCCCCCTGCTGCAGGTTCCTGATTTGCATGGGCGCATTGATTAAAATACCACCCAAAAAGGAATACTGTATATCAATTCCATTGTGAAATAATATTAGGGTACCTTTTGCATTGTTTAAATCTGTATGCACTTGAGTCTCCTGTGTGGAAGGAAGACATGAACGGAAAGTTGCAGCAAACAGCATAAATGCAGTGATCAGGAATAAGAAAAGAAAGAATAGCCGCTCGCTCGCATATCAGCACTGCCCCAAATGTATGGTCAGATCATTCTGAATTCTTTGAGATGTTCAGGTAGGGTAGGGAGCAACCCTTGTCCCAAAATCAGGATTACCATTCAAACTGAGTCTTGCCTAAAAGTATGGTATGAAGTCCACGTGAAGGATCCTACTGAGATGGAATATCTGTTCTAAACTTTCTTGCCATTCTTCCAATCTCTGGACGAGTATCAAAAATTTGGGGGGAAAGGGGGAGGAATTGCACATCCACTGGCATCGCTAGACGTGGGGCGGAACGGTAAGTTCTGCACTATGCTAACCTCCATTTACTCCCCGGCACGAGGCGGCCCCGCCCCCTCGCCATCGGAGCCATTCAGTGCAGCGAAGGCAACGCGCAGTAGACTCTCCAGCATCGCATTTGATACTGCTGGCCAGCCAGGTAGGATGTGTTGTAAGAAGAAAAAAAGTAAGAAGAAAGTAAGAAGAAAGTAGTAAGAAGGAAAAAAAACGTTGCCTTTGCTGCCCCCTGCCTGCTGCCCGGGGGTGGTCCTGCCCCCCACCCCATCCCATCCTACCCCTTTGTATGTAATGGTCAGTCCTCACTGGTGTCTGTTATGTCTCCCCTTTCATCAGGGGAAGACTGCTTGCTTGAGAAAAATGGGAGGAACTGTCTGGAAGAACTGGGTAATAGCAGGGGCAGAATGAAAGCTGCATTTGGAGTCTGCTCCAGCTTGAAGGCAGCTCGACCTCTTTTGAAATTGGGCCAGACTTTTCTAGCAAGGGCGGTTTGAATGTGGAACTCCTCCCCGTTGAAGTCCTGCAGCATCTTCCTTTCAAACTCTATATGAGGGAGATTCATCAGGCATAAAACGAATCTTATATACCTTCATTCAGGTCTTTAAAAGTCTGACTCCTGTGGCGTATATGTTGGTAGATGTCAAATACAGACTCATAGGTCCACTTTTCTTCATCTGTCCTGAGTAAACTATTCCTCCACCACCTTGACTGATCATTCATTGCAATCTTATAACAAAAAAGAGCCAGCTGCCATCAGTCTAGTGACTTGAAATAAATGATGGTTTCCTATAATTTGCTTTTGTTTCATTTCCCCTTGGATCCACATGCGGATATAAAAATGCTAAGAATGCAAACATAGAGAAAGGGCAGAAAACTAAACTCTGTAGAGGAAAAAATATATATAATATATTCTGATCAGTGGTCCACCTAGGCCAGGGGTGCCCCCCCCCCATCGGTCTCCTTACCTGGCCGCCTCAGGCTCCGTGTGTCACTCCTCTGACCTAGGCCGCCGGCGCCGTCTCGGCGCATCGCTCCTCCGACCTAGGCCGGCAGCTTGGCCCCGTTCTGAAAGCGGCGTTGTCGCATATGCGCACAACGCCACTCAGGCCAAAAGGGCAGTCTCTTGGCCTCAGCGGCATTCTGTGCATGTACGGAAACACCGCTTTCAGAAGGGGTTGAGCTGCTGGCCAAGGAGGAGGCGCCGAGGTGACATGCGGAGCCGGCGGTGGCTCGAGGTGAGCGCGGAGCCTCCGGAGACCGATGCCGGGTCTGGGTCTCGTGTGGGTCGGACCGGATGGACTCGGGATTGGTCTTGCGCGGGCCGGACCGGATGGCCTTGGGGGCCGGAGGTTCCCCACCCCTGACCTAGGCCAACACAGTCTTCATCATGGTCAACCAGATGCTGGAGGACATTTTTTTGATGTTCAAAGTACTTCTGAAATCCATGTTTTGTTGCCTCTGCCTGGCATCATTCTTTAGTTCCTAGTTCAAATCTTGTCCCATAAGAACACAGCTCGCTGGATCAAGCAGTGCTCTCCCCATATTCAGCCCTTGTGTCCAGAGGTGAACTCCAGGGAGACTCAAAGGTGCAATGAACAAGGTAGGGCAGTTTCACTCCACACCATTTGCCTTTGAGCCCCGAACACTGCCTGAAATGCTGTCAAATCACTGGTCCATCTAGTTCACACAGAGGCGTCGCTGGGGGGGGGGATTGCCCTCGGGTGCACGGCCTGGTGTGTCAAAGCCCCTGAATCGGCGGTGGCAGCACGTTTTTTTGCGCTGCAAAGCGGCACGAATAGGGCCACAGAGGCCACAGAACACTCCTGGAAGGCGGGCGGCGGGGAGAAATGTCCCCCCCACTCGCCTTCCAGGAGAGGTTTTGCGCTGCGTGACGTCACTTGGGGGTGGGGAGAGTGACGCCCCTCCCCCTGAGTGACATCACAGGAGTGCGCCCCCCGCGGGGGCGTAGCTATGCCTCTGAGCTCACTATAGTTGACACCAAGTGGCAGTGCCTGTCCAGGGTTTCAGAGCGGATTTTTTCTGTCCTCTACCCAGAGGTGCTGGAGCTGGAAGCAGAGACCTGCTGTGTGCAAACATGTGCTCTACCACTACGCTACAGCCCATCTCCTGTAAGAATCTCCTGCTCTTTAACGCAGTGGGTAGTGGCAGCTACTGGTTTTTGTTTTAGGGTGGATTTTGTCCAAGCAATCAAGCTGAAGCGCTCGGCAGTCTTCCAACCTGGCCGTCCAAGTGACTTGCTGAGGTGCCAGGTAAGGAGAGAAGCCAGAGCACTCCAAACAGCCCTGGGGACATCACACACTTTGACATGGTTTCTGAAGAGCAGCACATATTCCAAAATCATTTGCATGGTGGGGGGTATTCCAGATGAGGGGGAGAGCAGCCAGAATGCAGTTATGTAAGCAGTTTTGTGTGATCCATTAAATGCTCACTTGCTCGCATATTGCCTGCCAAGCGCTTATGGGGTTGTCCTGAAGCTCTGGTTTTTGGACAGAAATGGATTCCTATGGTGATCAATTTAGACTGAACAAATGATGCTCAGAGGAAACGGAGAGGCTCTCTCCTTCTCATGCTGAACAATTTCTTTCTGTCCTTCCGCCCTGTCGCTTCCACTCAGATAGCTTTCCTGGACATAGAGTGGCTTTCTCCCCTGGCCGTTATGTTCAATTGGTCTGCTTCCAATTTTTAGGGCCTCAGTTCATAATTGGTTCTGTACTCGGTCCTGTTGCACACCATGTACACAGATGTGGTGGCAACAGACAAGATATAGCAACATCCTTATCTTGGAGCTCCCCACTTTTTGCTAAAATGCTGCCAGAACCCTGGCTGCGTTTATATCAATCTCCCAGCACAGCAGTGCAGCACTTTTTCTGGAGGCAGGGCTCAGCTCTTTGGTTGACTTAGAAAAATGAACCGTTTGCATTGAAGAATTCAGCCTGTGCTTTCTGTGAGCACAGTGCCAAGAGTACCGTGTTTTCCCGAAAATAAGACAGTGTCTTATATTAATTTTGGCTTCAAAAAATGCAGTAGGTCTTATTTTCAGGGAGGTCTTTCCCAACCTGTGGCGCGATCCCCAGGCACCCCCCACGACCTCCCCCCCCCCGGCACTTACTTTGACCGATTAAAGCTTCATTCTTTCCCGAGGGTGCAAGGCCTGCATGGCCTGTACTAGAGTCCTCCACCATGGAGACGACATGCTAGAGAGACTCTGCAAGGTTGCAGCCTCCTTGCTGGCCTCTCTAGCAAGTTGTCTCTATGGTGGAGGACTCAAATGCAGGCCTTGCACCCTCGGGAAAGAACAAAGCTTAAATCAGTCATAGTAAGTGCCGGGGGGGGGGGGTCGCATCTGGCTGATGATTCTAGCTAGGTCTTTCGGGGAGGACTTATATTGACTAGTGCCAGCAAAAATCACGCAAAAATGACGGTAGGTCTTATTTTAAGGGTAGGTCTTATTTTCAGGGGAACAGGGTAGTAGAGTGCATGCCTTGCATGCCAAAGGTCTCTGGTTCAATTCCCAGTTAAAGGATCGCAGGCAAGAGGGTGGGGAAAGATCTTTGTCTGAATCCTTGATAACTCGTGGTTGTGGGTTAAAGAGGTCAAGGTTCAGATTGGTATAGTGTAATGTCCACATTATACTTAGTCTGACCCCATGTCTGTTTAACCCAGGAAGCAATTCTATACCCCCCTGGCTGTAGTTCTTCCCACACGTTACTGAAGCCATTTCGTACTTATGAGTTGACTCCCATGAGTTTGCTTACCTGATGCATGTGTTTCATTTAGATCTTTGTAAACCCCTTTGTCTCAAACTGCCTCTTTCTACTGCTTGTGTGAAATGTTGATACCAGTACTAGGAATGTGCTGTGAAATTCCGCTTGTAAAAACCCGTTTGACGTCCCTTCGAAATCTTCAGGTGTTTCTCATTGGAGTTAACCCTGAATTTTACTTTGAGTCTCACTCTCCTGAAATGTCGGTGCCAGCCCTGTTGTGTGCAACTGAAGCATCTACGTAGGCAGAGTCAGTCACACAGCTCTGTCCCCTGTGGTTGGCATCACCCATGCCCATAAGGTGCCCCCTGGTATGGAAGGACTCACATGCTTGTTTCTGTCCACACTGTTGTTCGGTTTGCATGAACTTTGCAGCAGCATGAGCTCCCATAATCGGAAAATGGCTGCAATCCATGCTCCTGCCTCTCAGTGGCGTCCCTACACTGGTGCAGGGGGTGCAGACCGCACCATGTGATGTCCTCAGGGGTGGTGACATCACTAGGGGCCAAAATTGTGAAAACTTTTGTCTTTAGGCATAATTTCATCATGTTATATACCATTCGATGCGTAATCCCATGCAGAATGCAATGAAGCAAATGGTTTCTTTATGCTATCAAAAGTTATGGCCAAATAACCAGAAGCACAAAACACAACTTCCTTGTGTAACAAAAAGTGGATTTCCTTAACTCAAAACAGACCAGTGAGACTGGTTGTTCTGAGAGCTGAGTTGGTTACTGATTTGTTGGGTGACCTGTACTGTTATATATTAAAATAAAGTTAATGCTCTCATACTGAGTGACGCAAACCCTTGTGATGCCTTTGTTTAGGCTGCAAACATACATTAGGCTGTGCATATAACATTGTAAATTTAAAGGTGTAATTTTGATTAAGCAGGAGATGGGGCAGGGTGATGATGCGACGCGTTTCCCCACCCGCTGCACGGGAGAAGGTTCATCATGGGGGTGATGCACTGGCCTCCTGCACCGGGTGACGCAAGTCCTAGGTTCGGGGCGGGAGGGGGGGGACTAGGGCCACAACCAAAGGCTCTGTGAAGTCTTGTGTGTGTTCCCTTGCCATCAACTCTTTCAGCTGCTCCGGCCCTTTAGAATGCACCACATGCCCATTTATTGGGGGGAAGGTTCTCTGTTAATATGAAAAATGGTTGGTTTCTTCAGCTGGAAATGAGATGATACTTTCTTTTTATCATCTTGCTGCTTGGAACTAATTTCACTTAAAGTAGTAATTCATGCAAAGTTCACAGATTTCTGGAAAGAAGTTCCGGAGACTTCCTCATACAATGTATTGCAGCTGCCCTTAATTAAGCCATTCTATGATAGCATCTCTTCTTTCTGAAAAGGGTAACCCTCAGATAATCATTCCTTAGCAGGAACCCTATTATTCTTTTCTAGTAGACTGAACTAATGTCAGAATATCTCCACTGTCATGGACAGTAATCGCAAGTATTAGCCTGGCTTCCTAGCTGAGTATCTTGGTTTACTAGCCAAGCATCCATTTGTCTCTCAGTGCACACTCCCCCTTAGAGTCAGCAAATTCTGTCCAAGCTTGGGAGCCGAAGATTCTTTCTTGGGAGCTGTGGGGATGCTTCTAAGAATACATTTGAGTCTTTGCATTTGCTCGGTGGAAAGGAAAACTGCCCCCACCCTTTTAAGGAGAAGGGCTTCTCGGACAGATGGCACTGCTTCCCCCCCCCCACAATCACATTTAAATTAAACACGCCCCTGATCTACCTAGCAAGTGTATCATATATAATTAGAGAACACAAATTCATTTTTCAAAAAAAAAAACAAAAAAACATCGTGATTTTTCTTGGCTCCTAGCCAGAGGCGCTTCACAATTAAAATATTCACACACACCCAACAGATACAGTTCTCCAACTTTCTTGCAACAGGTGGATGCTTTTATTCTTTGCATGCACCTGGACACAAGACTTCGTTTGTACAGATCACAGTCTAGGTGGAGTCTGTTTCCAACATCAGGGCTAAAAAAAACTTAGCAGAAAAGAAAAACATCTGTTCTTGCTGCTTTTTCATGGTGTTCTTCTTCCTGGGGTGGGAAGAGGAGCCAGCTACCAATGTGTTCTGGTGCATTGCCAGGAAAAGGGTGGGGGCTGGAGGAGGGACTAGAGGTGGAGGCACAGAAGAGAGCAGGAACCCACCGCCCCAGGAAGGCGGCTTGCACACAGCAAGAAAGCCAACACAGACTGCGCAAAGAACACTCCAAAATGCCATGTTGCTTCCTCTCTCAGGCAGCCCCAATGCTACCCAGCACTGGTGCAGTGTGGGTGCCAGGCCCACACGGTATCCTGTGCTGGAGGGAGTAGCAGACTAGAGTAAGGGGACATTTGTCCCCTTACCCCAAGTAAAGCCTCAGCCTACTCGGGTCAGCGCCACCTAATTCAGCAGCACTGAACCGAGAAGCCCCATGGAGGCCTGGGAGGGTGGATAGGATATGGCATCCAATGAGGACACTGAATCCACCTCCTCCTATCCGCCCCCTCTCCGCCCTCCCCCACCCCGTTACGCCCCATCCCTGCCCTCCCCCAGCGCCACTCAGAGCTGTTCTTACCCATTCCACAGTGCTGTCCTCTGGCCTCCTACTCTCTGGGTGCCACAAATGTGCTTTACCTTTTACGGCATGTTTGCGACAACCTAGGCCGGCACCAAGGCCTCAGCACCGGTGGTGCTGGCGAAGAGTTGGATTGCGCCGTCTGCCTGGTAATTGAGAACAGTGGGCATGTGGCCGCAACAGTAGGGGCAGATAGGTAAATTGCTGCAGCTGGCTATTAAACAAAACGAAACCAAACCGGGCTAAATGCTGTAGCTAGAGAGACTGTCACCAGAATGACTATTTGTGTGGACTGCTGGTTGTGAAGATGGAAGGCGATACTTTCCATGAACCAGTAAGACCCTTATTTCATGTGCAATGGATTCTGTGTATAGCAAACAGTCTTTTAAAACACTGAAGCTTCAGGTGTTGCTATGCACCCATCATCAGGGAAAGGCCTGTAAGCTCATGGCACAAGGCCAGCTTGACATAACTGACGGCTCCACATTCTGTCCAGGGCACTTCCAGCTAAAGGTTCTCAGCCAGCAGGTGCTGCAAATGATTCCTGCCTGAGACCTTGGAGAGCCACTACCCGTCAGTAGATCATATCTGCTCAGTTGTACCTTTTCCGTTTCAGTGAAATCTGTTCTTGATAGTCCCTCAAGTAGTAGGTGTAGCCTCTGAGGAAGATAAAGAGCAAACTAGGATAACACAGGGGGTGGTATGTCTACTAGGAGCAAGGAACTTCTGTGATATAGAGAAGGAAAGGAGAAAAAGAAATTCACCATGGGCCCAATCCTGTCCTTTTCCCTGCCATAGCATGCAGCTGCACCAAAACGGGCTGTGCTTCTTGGTGTTTGGGAGAGGGGCAATTGGGAGGCTTGAAGGGGAAAGGGAAAATATTTTCCCTTACCCCTCTGTAAGGCTGATAACTGCCAAAGGGTCTCCTTGGATTTGCACCAGCTCTTTACCTGGTGCAAGTCCGAGGAGACAAAAGGGGTGTGTCGGCATGCTCCGGAGGGGATTGTAGCATCTGGTATAAATTGCCTGTGCCAGATGGCCACCTCCTCTCGCCTATGACACGTCCTCAGCCTTTCCCTGTTACACCCCATTATGACCACCCCACCGAATTCTCAACATCGGCAGGCCTTTTCTTCCCCACCGCCATGCGTGGAGCCTTCAACAGCGGTCTGGAAGAGTGCTTCCGGATTGCCGTTTGCAGTGGTCGTAAAGTGCATTCTGCAGCCAGAACATTAGTTCCAGTGGTGGCAGCACTGCATAAGATTGGACTGCAAGTCTCTCCGTTTCAACAATAGCACATCCGATCTCATCACATGCTTCTATGGTAAATGTGCAAAAATTATTAGTACCGATATTATTATTATTACTAACATGGGATCACGCAGCAGGGAATTTAAGGTATTGATTGTGACATTCTCCTTTTAGTAATTTCCTCTTTTCTTCCTCCTTTTCTTCTCTAGGTCTGGGATTCAGTATTGCAGGAGGTGTGGGGAATCAACACATTCCTGGAGACAACAGCATTTACGTTACTAAAATAATCGATGGAGGGGCAGCGCAGAAGGACGGAAGGTTGCAAGTTGGAGACAGGCTTCTTATGGTGAGATGTTGATGTCAAGCCTTTATGTGCATATACATTGTGTGTGTGTCTGTGTGTGTGTCTGTGTCTGTGTGTGTCTGTGTAGTGTGGGACACTGTCAGCCATGGGAGAAAGCAGCGGATGACATTCAACTGAGAGGGGGAAGGTGGGTCAGGACCAGAGGTGAAACTAGACTGGAGCGGAGGCAAGTAGTTCTGCAAGACTCCGTTACACCGGAGTCAGCGGCCCCTCCCCATTGCTGTTGGAGCCATTCCGGCAACAACAGGGGAGTGTCCTGCGTGTTGCCATTGCCACCAGAATGGCTCCAACAGCAAGGGGGAGGGGCCGCTGATTCCAGTGTAACGGAGTCTTGCAGAAGTACTTGCCTCCGCTCCACTCTAGCTACGCCACTGGTCGGGACCAACCTTTCCAGCTGAGCCTCAGGCTGGAGGGAGGCAGAAAGGGAGTGGTGGAAGGAAGGTCGAGGAGGAGGCTAGAAGACCACATTGGAAGGCTGGTCAGGAGGGTGGAAAATGAAGAGAAGGGACTAAGGGGAAGCTGGAGAAAGCAGGACTGGAGGGACAGAAGCCCGGAGACAATTGGGAGGACCTGAACTGACCTAAGAGAGATCTGGCCGAGGGGAGAAGGCATGACTGGGGTTGCTAGCAGAAGCTACTCATCTGAATCATCTCCTAGTTTGGGGTAGTCCGGAAAGTGCAGCCAGCCTCTCCCTGCCACAGACCAAAACACAGCAGGGGCTTTTGAGTCCCCCCCCCCAAAGACCTTATCTCAGACTACTCCTGAATCCACCTGACTCTCCAAGGAACGGATTCCCTGCTGATAGCGAGGTCCGACTGTACTAGTGTCCCACGTGGCTGTGCGATATTCCAAGTGGCTATGTGGGGTAAATCAGGGCAGATACGAATGCATGAAGAACGAAATAGAGACTGCCATTCCTTGGACTGCAGTTTGCATTTGACTGTATGAGTCGAGCCTGGAGAAATTCATACAGCTCTAGTGGAAAGTAGAGAATGGCCCGAATCTACCTGAAGAAGTTCTCGCTGTGATGCTGAACAAGTTAGCGTGAAGCTCCTGGATGGCAGACCACCAGGGACCACCAGCCTTGCTGCGCTCAGCTCCAGAGAAGAAAGGAGGGATACAAAGGCAATAAATAAATGATTTCCTCCTGTTTGTTCTCCTTTTATGAGGCATAATCCCTAGCTGGCCACTTTAAGTCAATGTGGAAGTTTTCCAGCCATCTCAGAAAGTGAGAGGCACTTGGAGTAACTTTGGACCCTCCAAACAACCTTTGTCAGAAGAAAGAGTGGGAAGCCAGCAGGGATGTATCTAAGTAACTAGGTCACGAGTGCGAGTGCGAGTCATTTTTGCACGAGTGCGAGTCCGAGTGTGAGTCAGTGCCAATTTTTTTGGGCAAGTACGAGTCAAGTGCGAGTCATTTTTGCACGAGTGTGAGTCAAGTACGAGTAAGGCCAAAAACCACGAGTCACAAGTCATGAGTCGAGTCACTTTGGGGAAAATGGCTTTTTCCCCTGAAAATGGGGTGGGTGAGTGTCTGTGTGGGGTGTGTGTGGGACTCTGAGGCTTTTAAAGCACCCAATTGGCTTCCCCTATGACTAGGAAAATGACTTGGAAATGGCAAGTCGTTACCCCCACGAGTGCGAGTCAAGTGCGAGTCCCGTGGGTCACGAGTACGAGTGTGAGTCAGTGGGTCACGAGTATGAGTACGGGTCAGGGAAAAAGTGACTGAGTCGCACTTGCGAGTCGAGTCATTTGACTCGAGTCCCCATCCCTGGAAGCCAGCGAAGAGTTCCAGGGGGGTGTACACATTTTATTATTTAAATGTCTTGCTCAAGTGGAAAATTGTCCTTTTACATCTATTGGACACGGCTCATTAGGGTTGGATTGGATTGTGACTAAGAGGAAGATGAATGCTGATTTTTGAAGCTGCAAAGTTTGGTGTTTCTGTGACACACTCTTGCAAATCCATTTTTCCCCTCCCTCCACTTGAGCGAGCCTTCTCTGGTGAACATCTGTGAAGGGGCAGGCTGTCATTGGTCTGTGGCTGCTTATTCATGTGGCCTTTTAAAAGCTCATGATTTGCAGAGCTTGAAAAAGGAAGTCGCTCTTTTTGCTGAAGGCTTAAAATTGCTTTAAGAAAGCCAGTCTATTGTTTCACCTAATTGCCTCTGTATTGCCTCGCAGAACTGAATATGCGGCATCTGCTGCTGATTGGGTGTAGAGATGGGGAAGACAGAAAATAAACAACCGATTTGGTTGCATTGCCTTGTCTTTGACTCTGCAGGCCCCCGTCCCACTGTCTGGATCAATGGAGGGGCCCTAGCTCAGCCCCATGCTGAAGGTTCCAGGGTCAACCCTGGCATCTCTGGAGAGGGCTGGGAAAGACCTCTGTCTGAAAACTTGGAGAGCCAGGGTAGACGGCACAAATCTTGATCGGCAAATGTTCTGGCAGCTTCATATATGTTTGTTGATTCCAATTAGCTTACATACTACCATTCAGCCTACACCAGGCCCTGACTGCAGACCTTGAGAGCTGCTGTCAGTCAGTAAAGGAGGTCTGGCTCAGTTGGTAGAGCGACCGTCTCATATGCCTGAAGATCTGAAAGACGGCAGTTTGGGACGGCTGGAAGTATCTGTCTCTGTTGGAGAGCTGTCAGCACGCCGAGCTGACGAGCTGTGGAGCCTCTGTGAGGGAGAGAAGTTGCAGCTGCACTTGAGTGGGAGTCAAGGTTGCCTGTCAGTTGAAGCGCGATGAGGCGGACACCAGAGAGAGGCTGGAGTATGAAGGAAACCATCTAGAACAGGTGTTCTCAACCACCTCCGGCACCACTCTCCTGCTGTGTACCACCGGAAGTGACTGGCAATGATATCATCTCCAGTTACTTCCGTGTTTTCAGGTCCTCAGAGGCCAGGAAATGCAGGTAGGACACTCTGGGCAGGTGGGACGGCCTTTCTCAGTGTTCCCGAGAGGCTCGGCCAAAGGCAGGAGCCTCTTGGGAGCAAAAATGTGCCACCGAAAGCGCAGCGTTGGAGCAGGGTTTCAGTGGTCCGGTAGTCCAAGTACCACCAGCAGTCAGCCAAAGTACCACTGGTGGTACTAGTACCACTGGTTGAGAACCCCTGATCTAGAATGAAGGGTTCTGTGCAAGACTAGAACATATTGTATTGTAAAAACCCCTTGGTTTACACAAGCCTGCCTGTGTAAACCACCTTTGAATTAAAGTCAAAGGAGAAATCCGATGACCAAAGAAAAGGCGGTATATAAATACTGGTAGTTGTTATTATTATTAAAAGCAGCACTAACCTAGATGGACGAATGGTCTGACTCAGCAAAGGCAGCTTCATTTATTCCTCCCAGTCATGAATGGAAATGCAAACAAACCCACACATGTGCACGTACCGGAGGCAGCCTTCCCATGATGCAAGCTGAGGTGGCTGGCTCAGGCAACAGATTTGGGCTGCCACTTCAGCCTGCCTCTTTGATATGGTAAACCTGCACCTTGGTGTACACTTCAGACTCCATGTGGAGACTCTTCCATATTAAAAAGAAAAATGAAATCTTTGCAGCTTGAAAGGTAGCACGTCTGGGAGAGAGCAAAGCTGGAACTCCCTGACATCTAATTTTCTATATACAGGGATTTGGTGGGGGAAGTATATAGGCGCGTTCAGTCATGGGACCCCCGACAAGAAGTCTGATTTGGTACAACCCAGGCACAAGGTCTACTACCTGAGGCCAACTTAGACCAAGTCTGTCAGATTTTGTCTGGAGTGGGGATGAGGGGGAGGCTACCCAAATTGTTTATTGCCTAGTGAACAACGTAGCCTTCTGGCTTCAGGTGGCCAAAAGTTGAAGGTTGACCGTAGTCCACAGAGAGAAGGAAGCCCAAGCAAAGTTTATGTTTGAGGAAAATAGCCTTTGAGACAGTGTTGGCATAAGATTACTGTATTGGGGCCCCCATGGCACACACCCCCGTCCACCCCCTGATAGCGCCGTGGGTGCTACTACTGCCACTGGTACTGAGGGTGTAAGGGTTGGCCTGGCCAGGTGTCCCCTATAATGGACATGGGCCCTCCGACTTGCTTGGTCCTAGACATCAGCCCTGCCTTGAAGAAAGACAATAGGCAGGAGCAGAAGGCAGGATAAATAAGCAGTAGGAAAAGATTGGTAAGATCTCTTAACCAGGTGGCAAATGCAGGGAACCAGGAGCACAAGTTGAGGTGTGATTCGTGGAAGCAACATGTTGCAAGCCTCTTGCACAGTCCCTATGGGGGTGGCCATATTGATATGGAAGCGGACCAACACAGGGACCTATTATTCATGCCTAGTCTCCAATCACAGTTCCTGGACTAGGGAGTTAAGGAGGTCTCAGAAGTCCCTGAGGAAAGTGGATTATTTTGCCCAAAGGGTGGTTTCTAGGTAAGGCTTCGGAAAGAAGCAAACAACCCCTTCCCTTGAAACCAAAGGCACTAGATAATTTTTTTTGCAGCAGGATAGCTTTACAGTTACCTCGTGACAAAGCCCCCTGCAATTGTTCCACAATGACTGGTGTAATGGCTTTATACATTGCTTTGCAAAAGAGTTGCCCCTATTTTCATGCGGCAACTATGGTTGCTCGCTGATGGAGCAGAATTCATATTTTAGGCACATAGTGGAGCTAGCACATTACAATTAATTTCATGCAGCTCAAATATGCACCTAGGGATCTTTAAAAAAAAAAAAACCTGCCACGGGCAGTAGCAGCATGATTTCCTTAGAATGTTCTATTTGGATTTGAGAGTATGGAAGCCTACAGCAGAAAAAAAAATATGTGCGGATATGAATTACACCACCGAGGGTCATAAACTGGTGTTTCAACTGGCTGAGATGGTCCCAGACGATAGCTTTGCCAGTGTACTCAGGTGGCTCCAGTTGGCTGGGAAGTGGGAGGAAAATCAAGCTGAAGGAGCCAAGAGACCATAGCATAGGCAGGAGGCCAAAAAGGAGGAGGAGAAAGGAGCTTCACTGAAAATAAGAAGCTCCCTTATACTGAGCCAGACCATTGGTTCATCGAGCTCAATATTTACACTGACTGGCAGTGGCTGTCCAGGGTTTCAGAATGGGATTTTTTCTAGTCCTACTAAGAGATGGCAGGAACTGAACCTAGAACCTTCTATATGTGAAGCTTGTGCTGTACCACAGATGAGCTAAGCTAGGGTCCCATTTACACATCTTGGTTAAAGGCAAGATTAGCCACTTCCCCCCCCCCCCTTACCTCCATCCAGCGTCCCCTCTAAGGCGCGAGTCCAAACAGCTGCGAACCTCCCTGTCGAGCTCCGTGCAGCTCGGATCTCAACAACCTGGAAGTCCGGTGATGCTGTGATGACGTTGAAGGTGCCAGAGGGGTCCGCGCACGAGCACAGCCCTGTCACCAGAATCCTCCTCCAGCCGCGTCCTCCTGGCTGGTCCAGCCATTTTTACAAAACAAGCTGGGCCAGTGTGATGGGATCGGATGAGGAAACCCTCTTTCACTCCCAGTGTGCTTGCCCAGCCTGTTTTAAGCCAGCGGCCCGGCGATCCAGGAGGAGGTATCCCAGCAAAGCGTCCTCTTTTGATCGCTTTCCTGGAAGGGATCTTTGGGATAGGATTGCAGGTGCTGTGCACTAACCCTCCCCTTGCTGTCTCGTCCAGCCCTGCCAGCACGGTTGCTGGCTCACAGCAGCAGTGCCGGAGGAAGAGATGGTCTCTGGCTGTTCGGATCCTCGCTCCCTGTCAGCAGGTGCAAAGAGGATTGAGGTGCTGGGTGAAGCAGCTGGGTGGGGAGCCGGTGAGGGGAAGCATCAGGCAGCTGCCGAGTATGGGGCACCCCGCCAATCAGTGGTGTCACTGGAGGTGGGGCAGAACGCTAGGTTCCGCAGCGCCCTGATCTCCGTTATGCCCTGACCTCTGTTACGCACCGGCACGAGGCAGCTCTGCCCCCTCGCCTTCGGAGCCATTCAGTGGGGCATTAACCGGTGGTAAAGCCATGACCAAAAAGGTTTATAAGATATCAATGAAATAAAATCTTGACCCGTTAAAACTCAAGTTATTTTAAAATTGTTGCTGCCCATGAAAATTTTAAACTGTACCCGTAAATGATGATGATTGTTGTTGTTAAGAATAGCTATACACCACTTTAAGATTAAAAAATGAACAGACTACAAAGTGGCTTCGATCTTGGGCTTCCTGACTGTACATGGGAGTTCCTGAAGAGCTCTGAAACTCCTTGCCCATTATCACCTAATGGGTATTGTTGTTGTTGTTGTCTTCCTGGAGGAAAACGTTTGCCTGTCATTTATATGTGAATGAATACATGTTAATTCCTGTATCCAACCAGCCTGCCACACCTGTCTGTCTTCTTCCGTCAGGTAAACAATTACAGCTTAGAAGAAGTAACGCATGAAGAAGCAGTAGCAATATTGAAGAACACGTCTGATGTAGTGTATTTAAAAGTTGGGAAGCCCACCACCATTTACATGACTGATCCTTATGGCCCACCAGATATTACCCATCGTAAGTAACTAGTGACCCATCCTTTTGACCTGTTGTTTCCTGGGACTTGCAGTGACGCTTCCGTTTGAGGGCGAAAGCAGCTTCTTTGTCTAGTCGTTTCTTTGAGAGGACCAGAGGAAGCTGGGCCTTATAGTGGCCCAGACCACCTACCTACTGGGAATCACTGTGCACCCTTCAAAATTTCAGGCAGGATCGTTCCCAGCCCCGCTACCGGGTGGGGGTGGGGTCTTGAGGTTGGGGGATTCATAATGTGACAGTGAAATTCTTCTCCCTGTGCAACACAGGGATGTTACAAGAGGAGGAAAAGGAAAAAGAACACCTTTTCCTTTTCCCGTTTTCCAAACAATGCCCCCTGCCCCCCCCACACACACACACTAGAGCAATAAAATGCTCAGGTTCCGGGCTCACAGCCAGCCTCAAACCTGTCCTTCTAGTTCACATAGCACAGCAGGGGAAGGCCTCAAGGAAGGGGGGAATCAAAAAAGATGTGTTTTTCTCACCCACCCCCTCGAACCTTCCCTGCCCCACGGCCTGAAAAGCACAACAGGTTGTTGGACCCTTTGGCGTGGGAGGAGCTGGGGACATACTGCACGTATTCCTTATTATAGCTAAGCGCAGTATCAAATGAATGAAAATGTCCCCTGGTTGTTTACTATTTTATGCAGCAAATGAAATCTGTAACTGGTGCTGAGAAGAATTGTTATGGCACATGGTAGCAGCAGCTACAATTCTTTATGCTGAGTAGTGGAGAGAGAGAAAAAAAATCCCATGCCTGAAGAATGAAAAATAAATTCCATGAATGTGCAATTATAGCTAAATTAACATATTTCATACGAACTGAGGAAGGGCAAAAATGCAATTGTTTCCGTGAACATTGGAAATTGTGTATTAATTGTTGGCATACCAAGGCACATATATGGGCTGCCCAATCCTGTCTAGCAAGATGCGGCGGCGCACATAAGGCGCCTGCCGCATCCTGCGCAGGAGTGGGCCTGCCCTGATGCAGCTGCCAGCCTCCTCGGGGCAAAGGGATGTTTGCCTTTTTACCCTGAGTAACTTACCAACTGCCCCAATTGGGCCTCCTCAAATGCACGCCAGCAATTTTGCTAGCGTATATTTGAGAGGCCCGTGTAAGGCCCAACAGGCCCAGGAAGGGGGATAGGATATCGGTGGAGGCCTCCTCCATTGCTCCCTCCCCTTTCCCGGGCCTGATCCATTAATCCCCCCCCTCCTGGAATGCCTCTGGAACGACCTCCCCCCTCCTCTCCACTTCTCGGCGAAGAACTTACCTTCCCCGACAGCATTGGCTGTCACGGGAGCGGGCTGCCACGGGGCGACGCGCGCAAAGGGGTGACGCGCGTCGCCATCGGGCCCTCCGGACACTCCGAGGCCGGCCCGGGAGCCGGCCTCGGAGCGTCCAGCCTGGCCGGCGCTCCAGGGCCTTCTGAAAGAAGGCCCAACGCGTCAATACAGGTAGTTTTAGTTGTTTCGCGCATGTGCAGAGACCAAACCGGTCTGCGCATGCGCGAAACAACTGAAACTACCCGTATTGACGCATTGGGCCTTCTTTCAGAAGGCCCTGGAGCGCCGGCCTCGGAGCGTCCGGAGGGCGATGCGAAGGGGCAGGGGGGCACCCGGGGCAGGGGGCAGTCGGGTCGCCCCCCCAAAAATCGCCATAGGCCGCGCCGAAAAGGGGGGCATAGTTGGGGGCGTCACTAGGGTGACACGCGCACCCCCGCCTTGGGGTGATGCGCGGCCTAGTGACGCCTCTGCCCGACAGGCTTTCCACGGCAACTGGGCCAAGTAGAGTGCTGGCCTCTGCGCTGGTGCCACCTACTTACGGCACGTTTGTGACACCCTAGAACGGTCTAATATCTAGATATGATTGCGCTGGAATTCTCCATCTTTGTATGGTATGATAGAACTGGCTGACTTTGCAGGGCGGTTGTAAAGGTTGCTGAGAAAGTGTATGTGAAGTGTGGGCACTTCAGGAGAATTATTATATGGAAATAAAGGAGATATTATAAAGGAGATATTATATGGAGATAAATTACTATATGGATTATAAAGGAGAATTATTATATGAACAATAAATGTTTCAGTTGATCATAATGTGGCCTTCATTATTGAAGGGCACTGTTCACCTCTAATGGATTCAGCACAGTTTGAGCTGAACTGAAATGCAAAGAAATGTTGCATAGTCTTTCGGGCCCATGATATGTTGTTAACCCTTTGTACTGTAATTTGTTTTATTTTATCCCTCCCAGTGTTGGTAAAGTAATATATTCGCAAGTGGAGACTGACTATGCCTGAATGTAGAAGAGGGGAAAGTAGTGTAGAAGCTCTCCTAACTTTGCAGAAAAAAAGTAGGGGGTCAGATTGATCACCCATCTTCCTCAAGCCCCTCCCAAGTTGATGATGATTGCACATACACAGGTCTATGTTCATGCCATCATACAATGTATGTGGCCAGCAGAGGGCAGTGTGATCCCTCACCACGTGAAAAATTAATGCTATGTCTCTTGATACATAAACATATTTCTACATGAACCACTTTGAGAAGTTGCTTAAAAAAAAAAGGGGGTGGCCTCTCAGCCTTGCAGCTGTAGTTTGTCTAATGCTGTTGGCTCACTGTGCCCAATGAGGACATGGACAAATTTGAGCCTTGGATTCGCAACCCACAGTGCAATCCTGTCTAACTCTGTGCTTTGCAATGCAGCGGGGCCGGTGCAGCCTCAGCTGCATCCAGAGCGTAGAGCAGGCAGCTGGGACTGGTGGTCACCTCGGGGGGGGGGGGAGGAATGTTTGTTCCCTTTCCATGGTTGTAAGCAGTAGCCACCCGAATGGGACTCCTCAGATGTGCACCAGCTATTTTGCTGGTGCAAATCTGGGAGGCCCATGTAACAGCGGCCAGGCCCAGGAAAGAGGATAGGATTCGACGGAGCGTGCCGCCACTGATCCCTCCTCCAGCCTGGGCCCAGCAGACCAATCTCCCCCCTGGAACACCCCATTCCACCCTCCCCACGTCCCTCCACAGCCAGGCAGAGAATGTCCCTGCTCTGGCGGGCACAGCTCCGGATCTGGGGTAAGTAGAGCGATGCCGGCCTCGGCATCTGTGCTGCCTACTCGCCAAGTGCTGCAAAGTGTTTTGCGGCACGTTTACAACACCCTAGACCCGCGGAGCAGTGCTCTGCCGGTCTAAATTGTAGACAAGATTGGGCTCTCATACAAACTTGCCCCCTTTTTGACTTCAAGTGCTGAGCCCCCCCCCTGCTCTAGGTCCTGCAGCCTTCAGAGGCTAGGTGGGCGGCAACTTCAGAAAGGGACAGCTCTCTGCTGATGCCTTGTTTGTCAGGCCTCACCAAATGCATTCATGTGGCACTCAGGTTATTATTGTTCAGGTGCCAATTTGAAAATGTTTATCCTCCTGAGCATTGAATGGCTGATATGCCCTCTGATGTTCTTCGTTTTGTTTAGTTAAAGGGATTTTGTCAGATACTTGTTTCAGCTGGAGTTTCTTGTTTTTATGTTTAATTCTTTTGGTAGTTATCATCTACCTTGAAAGCTTTTGAGCAGAGAGGTGGCATGCAAATATTTTAAACTTAAAAACAAAGTGGACTAGAGCCATGCTGAATTCCACTAATGTTAGATGTTCATTTTGCTTTGCTTTGTTTTTTTTTGCCTCTAGCTTATTCCCCACCAATGGAAAACCATATATTGTCTTCAGGCAACAACGGCACTTTAGAATACAAGGCATCTTTGGCCCCCATCTCTCCAGGAAGATATTCACCTATCCCAAAGCACATGCTAGTGGAGGATGACTATACCAGGTCAGATATCCATCTTTTACTGAGTGCCTTTCATTGATTACTTGCTTCAGGGAACACCATTTTAATGCCCTGGTTAGAACAGC
This sequence comes from Plestiodon gilberti rubricaudatus, assembly GCA_026170595.1. Taxonomy (NCBI): domain Eukaryota; kingdom Metazoa; phylum Chordata; class Lepidosauria; order Squamata; family Scincidae; genus Plestiodon; species Plestiodon gilberti. The sequence goes on from JANXHW010000003.1 coordinate 223,273,810, forward strand.
AGCGGGGAGACACAATCTTATTACACAGCAAAGAGACGCAAGGCCATTGTCCATTCTAGCTGATGCTCAGAATCATCAGGAAGGGTATGCTTTTATATGAAACCTTTGGAGGGGGAAATATCATATTCTGCTGTTTAATTAATAGTTAGAATAACAGGCCACACCATCATATGGATAGACAACAGGTATAGCCTCAGAAACTAGCAATAGCTCCAGCCCAGTGTTGCTTCGCCGTGCACCCCCCAGCCTCCGTTTTTCCTCCTCTCGTTTTTCTGCCCACGTTGCCAAGCCCCTGCTCCTTGCCACTGTATCTTCTCCTCCTCCTCTGCGCCCCTGGTCCCCTACCTTGACATCTTTCAGATGAGGATGAGCAAAGGCTTCCAGTATTGGCCATTGGTACTTCTGCTATCTTGAACGATGGCCATTTTGATGAACCTGCTATTTTTGCTATTGCACATCATTATTTCCCTTCCAAGCACCAGCCATTCTTTTCACACTGCAGCCAGCTATTTCTCACCTGCCGTATAACGTACCGGCACAGCTTACTATTGGGTTTTGTGCCAGACTGTGGCTAATCAGCTTCCGTTTTACAACACAGACCTAGCTATCGATTGTATTTGCCTATTCCCTCCCCCATTTAAAAGCAGACTCTTTCCCACCAATTCCTTATTTAAAGTACCACTTAAAGTGCATTCCTTATGGTAGGGACCATGCTACTCATCCTATTTCTCATCATACCAGGCTATTTCTCAACCTTCCCCATTTAAAGCACAGCCAGACCCAAACAGCTATTGTGCATTGAGCTAGTGCAGACCCCATTGTGCATCACAACAAACTAACTCACTATTGCTCATGATTTACAGCACAGAATCGGCTAACTATTCACCATCGTGCTGAGATATTCCACCTCTTTCCCCCTTTTACAACACAGGGAGGTCTAGCAATCTATTCTCCTCTTACCAGGCTGTTGCTCAGCAGGTTTTGCTTTGTGAATCTGACAACGATTTTGCAAACACACTGCTTGTTTAGAATAGTTCTTAACAGGAGTCAATATTCTAGTTTGCTTTGGGGAGCAGAAAACCATGAATATCCCTGTATCCCAGCAGTCAACAGAAAAAAAAATCCATTAGGTTTTGATGGCTTCATCATCTCCGTTGAATAGTTTCATCCAATTTTGGACTACAGGTTGAGTATCCCTTATCCGGACTGTTTGGGTACGGGAAGTTGTCCGAATTTTGGATTTGTCTGGATTTTGGAATATTTGCATAAATACAGTATAATGAGATATCTTGGGGATGGGACCCAAGTCTAAACACGAAATTTATTTATGTCTCATATACACCAGTTATACACATAGCCTGAAGGTAATTTTATACAATATTTTAAAAATAATATTGTGCCCCAGCATGCCTTGCGCTATGTGAGTCAAGTGCTGGAAAATGTGTGTATGTTTTTAAAGTCATAGCCACAAAAACGTCTGGATTTTGGAATAGTCTGGATTTCAGATGTCCAGATAAGGGGTAATCAACCTGTACTTCAGAGAGCTACAGTTTGGCAATACTGTGGTGAGACAAAAGTGCAGAACATAGCTGTTTTTCTGTGTGGTTCATTCTGCATAATAAGCCAACTGCAAATGCCAGTTTCTACCCTGTCACCCCTTTATGACTTTGGACCTCTGCTCATCTCACTCCTTTGTCTTCCCCTTCTATCCTGGGCTCAGTAGGTTCCTTCCCCTTCTAGGTGGTACTACTAAGGAATTCCTTACTTTCACCGTTTCTTGCTAGTTCTCTCCCAAATTCCCAACAGCCTTTCTTTACACTTGTTGTTCATGATGAGCTACAATTAATGCACTAATGCAGTGACCCCCAAACCTTTCCCCGCCACGACCCACCTCGTCCTCCCATGGTGGTTTGCGACCCGATGATCGATGTTGCGCCTTCTAGGAGCCTCTGGAGGCCACTCCCGGGCTGCGCTGGGCCTGGGACGCGCTCCATTGGGCTCTGAGGGCCTCAGAACGCCTTCTGGAAGAGACAGGAAGTCACAAACGCCAACCAGACATGAACCGGAAGTCACTTCTGGTTGCTTTTGGGGGGACATTCTGAGGTCCACGGAGGCCAACAGAGTGCGTCCCAGGCCTGGAAGCAGCCTCCAATTGCATCCGGAAGGCTCCAATTTGTATACTCTAAACATCGCTCCACAGCTGCGACCCATCACACATTGGGCCAAAACCCACAGTTTGGGAAGCACTGCACTAATGCTGTGTCGGAAAAGGGGCTCCCACCTGCTGCTCCCCTGTTTAGCCAGATAACCCAGCCTCTGTCATCCTGCGTAGACAAAATTACAGAAGAACCTGTTATGTGTTACCTTTGTAACCAAAAACTATTTTATTTTATATCTGTCTGTAGTGATCTGCTCAGTCGGCTTGTTTGATCCTAGATACAAAAGCAAGAAGCTTCACTCCCCAATAATGCTTTGCACCACCTAGCACTGAATGCACATTAAAACCCTGACTGTTGTGACTGCTAGCAGTAAATAGCACATACCTTTTCCCCACTAGTTTTCAGCATTTATGAATGATGTGAGAGAGATAAATTTCATGTCCAACAAGATCTCCTAGAATATTCGTTTTGCTTGTGGCAGAGCTCCGATTGCAGTGAATGCCCCCCCCCTTTGGGGGCATATCTACACTACAAATTTTAAACCAGTTTGGAACTTTAGTGGTCATAACACGCACGCGCGCACACGCACATACGCGCAAGCACACACAAGCACACACAAGCACACACACAAGCAAGCCCCAGGAAAGGTTCCTTTGAAAATTGTCGTTCCAGGAGAAATCTGCATTGGAACCCTAGTGCTAAAAACAAGTTTGAAGCTTGTTTTAAATCTGTAGCATGGTCATGCCCTCATTTGCTACAAGCACAAGCTTGCATCTTTGCATGCCTCTGCTCAACCCAAATTGCAAAAGTTTGTGGCAGTGTGAAAAATTGTAACTTCTCCTCTTGGCAAATGCCCTAGGAACTCCCAGATCTAAATCTAATCACAGTTGTTGCTATTATGGCAACTTTCTTTAGCATTTATGAAGATGATGTTTTGGATATGCAATTCTTCTGAGCAAACCTGACACTACAAGCTCGCAGGTCCTCAGGCTTTAAAAAATAACTTTGGGTATATCTACATTCAGCCTTATACAGGTTTAGTCATTTCCTCTCTCAGGAAACTCTGTGAGTTATGAATCATAGTGGGGCTAGGAATCTCTAACCAAGAATTCATGGAACCCTCACCAAACTACAATTCCCAACATCCTTTGGAGGATTCCGGGACAGTTAAGGTGGTGCAAACCCAATATACATTTGTAGGATAGATATAAGTTCTGATGCTAATACCCTATTTTACTGAAATCGTTCTTACCAGTGATCTTGGTTTCAACAATTGCCCTTATGCGATGACTCACCTTAGTGTGACTCAACCTAGGCCATGGATATTATTATGAATCCATTATCCCATTAGCTGCAAGAAGGGAACTATGCTATATGGAAACCCTAACCAACAACCCAAGACAAGACCCACTGTGGTTCATCAGCATCCTCTTGCTATCCAGTGTATATTGGCTCATATTATATCGAAACCTGGGTTTAAGCCTATCTACACTCAGCAAGGTGCTGCAGTCAATCACGGCTCCCTGATTAGTGTATCTGTATGATAACTTGTGTTTGCGAGCAGTTGGGGTTACATTCAGGTTGGAACTATCATTTGGCAGCGAACCCGGGACTATGAACTCGATAGTTTGTGCTGCAAAGTGGATGGGATGGAGGATTTGCACAGAATAAGTGGGGGGTGGGTGCTGAGTGCTTTACATCTGCAACCTCCTCTGAGAAGCTTCTCTTCACTTGATGCAACACTTGACACCAGACTGGGAATGGGAGAGGCTGGGCTTCAAAGGGGAAAAGCAGTAAGTAGGGACAGCGGTTAGTATCCTCTGCCTGTTGCTTCTCCCTCTGCAGTTGACCACTCTGTGTTGGGGAAGCAGCCGTTCAGAGTCCCAGATCCGTGTTTGCTGCCGAACAGCAAGTGTCCACTTTTTAAATGTATCATGTGACGTGACCCTGGTTAGGAAGCTAGCTTTGCACGACAGAAAACCCCGTCTTCCCGCACGGCCCTGGTGATCTCTCTCTCTTTTTGCAGATATGACTTCCCTTGGTAGGTGTGCCCCACTGGATCAGGGATAACTGCCAGCCAATAGGGGGATTCTCATGAGTGCAAGAGATACAATCAATCATTCGGACAAAAGCAAAAACCCTTTTGTTCTTTTTGTTCACTTCTATCTGCTGGAAAGGGAGAAGATCTTTTGCCTTCTTTTAGAGTAACTCAAATGATCAAATACCAGTTTTGCAGGCACCAGCCTGTAAACCTGCTTAAATGTAGTACTAATAATTCAGTGTGAATGTTTTCGTGTTACTAGATTAGCTCAATGAGAAGCAACCCTCCTCCCCCCCCCCCCCGCACCTGCCAGCAGTTCGATCAGGAGCTGCAAAGCTGCTCTCTTCTCAAGTGCTGGTTTTGTGTTTTTTTTCCATCTTTAACCATCATCTTAAACCTTTTGCTTTTTGCAGCTTTCTTGAAGCTATACAAAACTTGCTATTTAAAGTGTGCCTGCTTCTGTAATGAGTTTGCGACCTATAGATGAGAAATACTAAATAACATACCGCTTTGGCATTATCTCGTCGTACATTTGGAGAGGAATAGAGTGGTTTTGAATACATTGGGGGAATAGATATCTTTTAATCTTAAATGGTATGAAATAGTGCACCAAGCTGGAGCGTACTGTCCATAAATTATGTAACAGGGTTTTGGGGTAACTTTTTCCAAGACTCACCCTTGCCTGCCATGTTGCAGGAAGGTAGAAAATGTTTCATAGTAATATTTATATGGGGCTTCAAAGCACCATACGATCGATCATCAAAATGTAGCAATTATCTTGCTGGGTCAGCCCAAAGGTTTGCCTGGTCCAACATTTTGTCTCTAGCAGTAGCTTGCCTTGCAGGGATAGTCCAACCCGATCCACCACCCAACCCAAAGCTCCCATTGACACTACCCCAACCCGCCACCACAAGACCCCCCAAACCATGCAGAAGGTGGCAATCCAGCCTCCTACCTCCTTACTCATGCAGACAAACGCTCATGCAAAACGCTCATGCAAAACGCTCCCAGCCATCTTCCAAACTGCTTCCCTCTCACTTTTAAAGAGTGGAAACTGGATTGGACTGACTCTGTAGGTGGCGGGCTGGAGGGAACCTGCAGGTTCAGTCTGAAAGGCACTCCGAGTCTGTTTGCTGTTTCCCGCAACTCACCGCTCGATGCAAGCTGCATCGGTTGCGTCATGCATGGGCCAGGCATGCAACTGTGGCAATTTCAGGTGCAGAGATATGTGTTTGCTTTCTGGCCTCCGTCATTGCTGCTGAGTTACAAGATAATGAGGACAGCTTTCGTCACCACTGTACTCTGTTTTCTTCCATACTATCTGAATGACTGAAGCCTGAAAGCAGAAAGACACATGTTTACCTGTATCCCTCCCCCCCCCCCCAATTTTCCAATCAGAGTCTTGAGTCTGCAGGCCAGACCACACATTATGCTATAGGTGCGATGTGGTTCTTTTTCTCAATCATAAATAGGACAGAGTGAGGTGCAACCCAGACCAGAACCATGGTGGCGAAGAGAACTCTAGTTCCCCTACCTTCCACAGTGGTTTCAACAGGTCCCGTCTCCCCCCCCCCCCCCGGCCCGTGTGCTATATTTATAAGAAGAAGAAAAAACACTGGGCTAAGTCATACATTTAACATAATGTGTAGCTTGGCCCTGAGAAACAGTGGCCCGCTTTGGGCCTATGAATGCCTTGGGAGCATACAGGATTGCACCTGGCTTGTGGCCCTGCACCACTCAAAGAGGTTCCAGCATTGCTCCACCTAGAAGCTGTTTGTATGCTTCTTCTGTGATTTGCTTTCTGCTCAAATAAGAGCCACCATGTGCATGCAAATCAGTGGGACTATGTACAAATGTGCTCACGTTGGGGCCACTGTTGGGTCTGACCATAGAGGTGCTGATGGCGAACTTCCCCTCGGCTTGTTTCCATTAGGAAACTATATAGAGATAACAATATTCTGTCCTTTAAGAGAGCTGTATGCCTTTTTGCAGTTTAGCCTAACACGTCACTCATGAGAGAAACTGAGGTCGGAACTGTTTCTTTCACTAATTCAGTGCTACAGTATTTTGATTGTGCTTCTTAAATGGTTTTGAAAGTTGACGAGAAATCTCTGTTCTCTTGCTTCTCTGCCCTTTTCCGTTAATGACCCATTGTCAACCAATTTGCTTGCATATTGTAATGTAATTTTTAGATAACAGTTGGTGATGATGACAGAGCACGTGCTATGAACGTTTCTAACGAACAAAATCAACTTTTGCTTTCACTGGAAATGTTAGTATATATTTTTTTAATTGTCGATTGAATACACAGCAGGTGCAGATACAGAAACAAAGATCAAGAAGAGTTAATTGAGCATAAGGTTAGAACATGAATAAGAGCCTTTAGAAAGTCAGTGATACCAAGGATTCCAATGGACCTAGTGAAAAATTCCCCTATATAGAGTACTGTATTTATAGGCCTCTGCATTGAAATACATTAGTGGTAGACAGTTTTACACTCCCAGTGTCAAACATGTCCTGCTGTCCCCGTCCCCCCCCCATCTTTCCTTTCTACCTTCATCAGGCCCCCAGGACAGATTTGCAGGTAGCATTGGGGGCAGGCAACGAGCACAGTCCCTGAATCGTTCTTCCTTAAATAGGAATTGTTCTGTAGAATGGGTACAGATTTTGGGCCAGACTGGCTACAGCCACATCAAGCCACCAGTAGCCAATGTTAGTAAAGGTCATGGGGAAAACCCTGCACTGGGCCCAGTGGTACCCCTTGCCTCCCCCCAGTGGTACATTGGGTGTTAGCAGCACTGCCACTGAGTATTCCAATGTCAGCTGTCAAGGTGGACCCATGGCTAGTGTCCAGCCTGGCCAATGCCTGATGTCACCCTGCTAGCAGCCATGACACTCTCACCTTGCAAGCTGTGGCCTGGACCAGCCGAATCCCCCAAGACATCACATACCTGCCACTACCCGCATCTTCCATGTGATACATTGTTCCTAGTGTGTGTGTGTGTGTGGGGGGGAATTAATGTAATTTCATCCACCGCTGTCAGCAGGCTGCTACTGCTTTAAAAAAAAATTATTATTTATTTATTCATCTAAAAAAATTATATCCCGCCTTTTCCTATGCCGAAGGCAAATGCCTAAAAATTATCTAATGAGATTTCTTGAATCTCAGTTGGTGAAACCTTTCTTTGTAGCCTCTCCTTGTATTAGACACACATTCATGACTCCCAAAACTTTCCTTGAAAGATGTTAAGAGCTGCATTTTTCTTTCCACACTTCCTCCAAGATCTCAGGGTAGCGTAAAGAGTTTTCCTCTCCTCCCTGTTCCTCACAGCAACTCTGAGAGGTCAGTTAAACTCGAGAGAGTTTAGAGAGCAGAGAGAACCCTGATCTCAGTTTTCTCCAACATTTTTAGTATGACTCTGATCCCATTGCATGACACAGGCTCTCTTGGTGACCATCTCTGCCTTTTAGTCACAAGTGCTGCTGACCAGAAAAGAATCCAACTATTTAAAGTATTGATTTTAATGATTCTGAATATTTTCCTGCTAAATGCGATCTTTCTTTCTGTAATTTATGTTTATTGCTGCAGCTTATTTTTCACTGTTTGGTTTTTGAAGAATGCATTTTATTCAAAGTTGCACTGTATGAAAGCATTGGTGTTGGCAAGAAATACAGTATAATTCCATTCAATGCATATGTCTTCTTAGAACTGTTTCACTCGTATTGTGATTATATTATTGCCATAGTTGTTTTTTTTTAATGAAATAAAATAATCATTACAAACAAGAAGAATGTGTGAATAAGCATCAAAAAATATCAGAAAATATGCCACTAGCTGCCATCTAATTCATATGCCATCAGGGAAAAAGAGAGAGAACTGGAAGAAAAGATAGAATCCAACCTTAGTTGTATGGCTTATTGGGGAATGAGGGAGAGGAAAATAATTAATTCCACCAAGGAAGCTGGAAATCACTGTTTACTCTATGAGACATCTGGCTATCTATATTTAGAATGAAACTTTAATTGTTTCGAGCAAATATTGCAGATCTCATACATTTAGCCTTGTTTGGCTTTAATTAGGCCTCATCTATACATGCAGCAGAAGGAGGTAGTAGAATGGGCTGCAGCCTGCAGGTGAGGGGTGTGTCACATTTATCTCATGCTCCTGTTAAAAAAAAACTCCAAGCACACTGGGAAAAGGGTTGGTGCTAGTTTTCTCTTAGAGTAGGGAGCATTCAATACCAAGGGAGCATTCAAAGGTAGTATCCCTCTCCTCTAGTCTGAAATGGTGGAGCTCATTTTACCTAGGCTTACCAGATCTCCAACCGGGACAGAGTGCTAGACCTTTAGGAGAAGGAATGTGGGCAGGTGTAGCTTGTTAAACCTTAGAGCACAATCCTAGGCATGTCTTTAGGAGAAGGAATGTGGGCAGGTGTAGCTTGTTAAACCTTAGAGCACAATCCTAGGCATGTCTACTCAGAAGCAAGCCCCACTGAACACAATGGGCCTTGCTTCTGAGTAGACATGCCTAGGATTGTGCTCTAAGGTTTAACAAGCTACACCTGCCCACATTCCTTCTCCTAAAGGTCTAGCACTCTGTCCTGGTTGGAGATCTGGTAAGCCTAATTTTACCACGTCAACTATCCACCACCTCATTACCGCCTCATTCTGCTGTATGTGTAGATTCAGCCTCGGACTGGAAGAAGGGGATGAAGACGCCCCTCATCCCAGGAAATGAGGATACTGTGTGCCACATTGTTTTGCCCCCTATCCACCTTTGCAAATCATCACATCAAATTGCTGTGATTTCTCAATGGGGGTCTGAGGAACGTTGTGTTTTTTCAGACATAAGACAAGGTCACTAATGACGAACCCACTTCCCTGAAAGAGTTTGCCCACTGATCATCCGCCATACACAGCAACAGGGGAGCATTGTGCATATTCTAGCACTCAAGTTCAGTTCACATGATAGGACTGCTGTTAAGCCCAGTGGGTCTGGCCAACGTCCTGGGTGAATTGAGTGTGTGTTGTAAAATATCCCCCAGAAATCCTCTGCCGTGCCACTCAAGTTCCTCAGCAGTCATGTTGCAAGGAATCCCTGAAGGCAGAAAGTATGAAAACCACAGGCTTAGCAAATTCAGAGTTCGCTATTGATGCTTATTTATTTATTTTTCACATTTTTATACCGCCCTTCCTCCAAGGAGCTCAGAGTGGTGTACATATTTCCTCCCCTCCTTTTTTGTCCTCACAACAACCCTGTGAGGTAGGTGGGGCTGAGAGATAGTGACTGGCCCAAGGTCACCCAGGAAGCTTCGTGGCTGAGCGGGGATTTGAACCTGGATCTTCAAGGTCTAAGTCCGACTCCCAAACCACTACACCATCCTGGCTCCATGCTTGGCTATGACTAGAGATTGCAGATCCATGTTAAAAAAAAATAGCTCGTGGAGCAATCTGTATTCCTGCAAAATGCATATTTGATTCCTTGATTATTCAATGTTGTGCATAGCTTTGGTGGCGTGAAGAGCACAGGAGAATGAAAGCGTAGGAAATAAAGTGGGCGCGCCAGGGAGTTTCTTTTCTCTTTATCAATATATGAGCCCATTCTTTGTTTGTTTGCATAAGCTACATGATCTGACTGGGAGCTTTGTCTTGCTGAAAGAGCGCTGGTACTGCTAAGGTTGAAATCCCTCCTATTTAAAATGCTTGGACTGAATGCCTATTATTGGAATTGATCAAGCAGCAGTGTCCCTGACAACACTGGAGGGGTTTTGATTTAACAACAACAAAAACATACACCCAACATAAAGCAGGAAAAAGGCAAATACTGTACAGATTTCAGGCATAAATAATGAGGATTTCAGTACTACTCCACAGGAGTCTTTTAATGAGTTGAGGTTCTCTCATTCCATTTCTTTAAAGCTATAATGAGGTGACTTTTATCTATTGCAGTAACCCGGAGCACTTTTTTCTGAATGTTTGCCCCTCCCTTCCCTGCATGATGATGTCTGAGAATCACAATGTCCTGCAGATGATGATGATGATGTTATTCTGTCTGTTAGCAAACAGATGGTTACATTCCTATCTGTTCAAATGTGAAACGTGACCACCCCCAAAAAGGTTGTGGTTTCTGCATGCTTGGGAATTCCCCAGGTGTGCAGAAGTAGACTCCTGGCACGTCACCCCCCTCGTGCCGCGTCACCCCTGGCATTACGCCCCCCCCGCCACACCCTAGCGACGTCACTGCCTGCAAGGACTTACAGGGGAGTTTACTCCCCTGTAAGACTTTGAGAAATGCTGATCTAGTGGATATATAGCACAACAGGGGAAGGCCACAAGGGATTGGAAAAGTCTGATTCCTTCCCCTTTCTTCCTCGTCAAACGTCCTGTGAGGTCTGATCCTTACGAGGCTTCTGTTTCAGGGTCCTGGTTTCCACTTTTACTCCACCTTTCCACCACAGTGGCTTTCAAGACAGCTTACAGCAATAATTAGTTTGGATCCATGATACTTAAAGGACCACTTTTTCTCATATGAATGTACTTCTATATAGTAAGGCCTTCCTCAAAGGTTTTGCTCTAGGCTTTTCTCACCCTTGGAAAAACGGGGGTTGGGGGGGGGGAATAACCATGGGACAGGGTTGTCTCAACAGTGGCACCAAAGCTCTTGAACTCCCTTCCAGGAGAAATTTGTCCCATTTCCCCCCCCCCACACACACACACACACTTGACATCAGGCAAAGACAGTGGGGTAGGGTAGCATCCAGAGTTGCTTGCTCCCGAGGAACTTTTACATCAGAGGAAGAGTTCTTGCTCGAGGGGGAGAGAATCCTTGCTCTAGAGGGAGAGTACCTCTGGATGTTCGCCTGTGTTTTTTCAGAGAGCTCTTTCAGGTAGAAGGGACCTATTTCCTTGGCTGTTTTGCTAGGGTTCTTTGAGTTTTTTTTTTCTGGTTTCAGTTTTTTGCTTGCTGATGATTAGTTTAATTAGTTATTGGTTAATTATGTTGTACGTTTTGCTTTTATGTATACTTTCAAACCACTCTCTAGATCGTTTTAGTTCAGAAAAAAACTATAAAATCCATGAAAATCCAAAACGCTTCAGGGTATTTCTCAGATTTCACCCTGGAAAGGGCAGTTTCCCAAGCAAAAAATTCCCCGTACAAAAAGACCAGGTAAAAGTCACCTTATGTCCTCAAAAAGATAGTTTGAGACAAGTGCAACTTGGGAAGTGGGAGAAAAATCTTCCTAGTAGAACTTCTGAAGGGATTGAGAGTCATAAAATCCTAAAGTGAGAAAACAGGACAGAAGGGAGAAATTGGAATGAAGTTCAACGAGGGGAAGAACGGGCTGTAAAGAAGAAACCAAGGCAAAAGTCTAAGGGGGAGGGAAAAAAACACCACAAGGTTACATAGCAAAAGACTGAAACAGACCTTGCCTCTTCTGATTATTTCCCAGTTGCGTAGATTGGTTCGTTTGTAACAGGTTAATGTGGTAAGTCAAGTGGGAAGCTTGGGAAGGAACGTATATAATGACAAAGAGCTATATACAAAGTTAGCCATAACTTACAGCGCAATCCTATCCAACTTATGCCACCGTTGTAACCAGCGGTGCAGCGAGAACAGGAGGCCCCAGAACGGAAAGGAGATTCAAATCCCCTCCAAAAGGGGAATTCAAAGGGGATTTGAATCCCCTTTCCGTTCTGGGGCCTCCCGTTCTCACTGCGCCGCTGGTTACAATGGTGGCATAAGTTGGATAGGATTGCGCCCTTAGTCCTGTTAAGGGTAATGGGACTTGAGTTAATCACGACTAACTGGCCTCATTGGTTTTCAGTGGTGCTTAATCATGACTAACTCAAATCAGCAACTCTATGTCGCTATTCGGGTTTTGTATTCGGAATGAATGCAAAATTGCTAACATGACCAAGAATTGACTTCTCTGAAAACAATCATGTAAGAGGGTAGACTAAAAAAGGAAGTGCATGTTTTGTAATAAGCAAGGCCTCCTTTTAAAAATCATTTCCCACTTTTTAGGTTTCCTTTGCATTGCATCCCTTGATTGTTTGCCCTAATTAATTCATCTGCCCGTATGATTTAAAACCATTTCTAATCTATAAAGAAGTGAACTCTTGATCATTTTTAGTACGTTGATGGCAGACATCATAGTGGCTATTAGCCTATAAGTAAACAGAACTACCTGAGTAACTTAGGTATTTTAAGTTTTCGAATGCACATTTGAATCCTACAGTTCCAGTCTGTGGATGGTGTAGATAGAATCATTTAACCCAGAGCATTTAATTAAACAGAGATGTCAACTTTCTGTAAACATCTGACATACACAGCCAGCAGCCAATCAATTAATTTGTGTTTGAATGATGGATCACCCGCAGCCCATTTTGTACGATGTGTAGAAAATGTGAGCTTCCTGTCCCAAGATATTTGAGAATGTAAAATTAACTGTTTGCAATTAAAACAACTGTGTACAACACTGAAATGGCATCCCCAGATGTGGGGAGGTGGGTTTTTTTTGTTTTTTGTTTTGCATTTGTTATGTAATCTATTTCTATTCATCAGTGTAACAAATGCTTTGTATTTGCGTTAATCACAATAAAAGACAAACTGAGCAGCTGTTTGGTCTTTGAAAGTGCTTTGGTTGCAGATAAAATAATGTGGATCAGTCTTCAAAGAGCGCTTATCCATCTTTTACATTGCCTTAATACATTTTAATTTGAATCCCTGCACGTGTTTACATGCATTTCAAGACTTAGTGCTTCCTAATGCAAGACTTTATTACTCATTTTCAATCTGCCACTTTTCCTTTCTTTCTTTCTTTCTTTCTTTCTTTCTTTCTTTCTTTCTTTCTTTCTTTCTTTCTTTCTTTCTTTCTTTTTGCAATTAAATATAAACTACCTTTGATTTGATTGCACAACTTTGTCCCTGCCACAATACTTCTATCAGCCATTCTGTTTTGGGTTGCCTTATAGCTCTGTGTTTATTGCCCCTTGGTAAAACTTGGAACCACAGCATAAGACAACCTGTTTTAAAAAAATGTGGAAGAACTAGCATTCAGGAAATATTTCTCATTAATGTGTCAGAGAAACAAGCATGCATGAAGTGATTTGTTCAGTATGACCCTACTCATTCTTGCTCAGAAGTAAGCTCAATTGTGTCCAGTGAGACTTACTGTCCAAGTAAATATGTGCATAATTGTAGTCCTGGTCTCTTCTCCATAGCACTTACCCTTCTTTAAGAAATACAAGGGCTCCCACAAGTTGCTTGAATACAAATGCAAAAGATTGCTGAATAAAGACCATTATTTACCAACTTTTATTTAACTCATCATAGTGAGTGTGAAACCACTTGGTAATCTTATTGGTTGAGCCATCCATATTAGCCCAGAATAATCTCTCTTGCTCTAGAATAGGGTTTTTGTTTGTTTGTTTGTTTGTTTGTTTGTTTGTTTCAGCCACATTGGAGCTGATATTTCATAAGCAGATTCCCAAGTGGCAGGGGCTGAATGACTCAGTCATATGGCTCAGCCAATGGCAGGAGCTTTCCCAAGGAATCAATTATGTGGGAAAGACCCATGCAATTGGTCATCTCCATGTGACTGTGTCACTCAGAGATGGTCCACAGCAGTGTGGACTCTACTCCCACATGGTTGAGACTATATCTAAAAGGCATCTGTATCCTCCTCCCCAGAAGGTAAGCAGAATTTTGCAACACGTTACGTACAGGCATGTGGCAAAATGGTCACCCATATGGGCTCTCTGTAGTGGTCTCCCAATGGTGAAGATAGTTTGACTATTCTGATGCTTCACTGGATTTTTGATGGACAAAACAACTTACTGCTTGAAAAATGGCCGTGTTCACTTGGTATCTTTGACAGACCTGGACAAATCTGTACTTGGGTTGCCAAATGTTGCTGTTCTAAGGTCTTCCTGGAATCCACTTTTGCATATTATCTAGCATCAAAAGATAACTGAGCACATGGGTTTGAATCCAAAGATTTTGCTCCTTGAACAGATGGAGTTTCCATACATGGAAGATAAATTGCGCTTACAAAGTGGTTGTTCCGTGAGCGCAACTCCCTTCCATTCACAGAGTGAAACTTGAGGTCCGACCCGTAGCAGCCCCAGCAGACCTCATGAATCTTGAACTTGAACCCATCTTTACCATCTTCAAATGTTCCCGTCATTCTGCCTTTTGAGGGGCTACATAACCACACCATTCATATTACACACTCACCCCCGTATCTAATGCCATTTTGGCTAGCCTAGTCATGGGGAAAAAATTAGAGCAATGTTGATGGGCTCCAACATTCCTCTTTTAAACATCGCCTAGTCACTCACCTGAGCACTCATCACTGTACCCCACTATCAATAGCAGGATCTGTGATAGAGAAAGGAAAGGGAAGCCCATGTCGATGCCTGTTTGCTAGATCACAGTTCCCCAGGGGGTGTTTGTGCTCTTGAGGACAACTTTGGACTTGTTACCCTCCCCATGGTTGATAATCGTTAAAAAGGGGGGGGCAGCATTCAAGCCTGCATGAAACTCACACCTGTTCTGCTCCCTAAGGTCAGATGGGTGGGCTGGGATTCCAGTTCGTAGTGAAGGAGTGTGTATACACCCTCAGTAGGACTACAGAAGTTTCCAGAGTGGAGTGGAGCCCTTGCACTGGAAATGGACTCTGGGCGGGCTCAGGCTTCTCCCAAATTAAAGTTCCCCCCCACCAAACCTCAGGCTGGAGAGAAAGCAATGGTATAGCAGGAGAAGGCATAGGACGGGCAGCCCCAGATGATGGTTGTCTGCATCCCTCACCTGCTTACAGGACCTGATTTGCTCAGACTCACACACCACATCTTTGCATAGCCCCTGATTGCAATGCTCTTGATAATATTTCTGGTCTGCCGTTCACCATGGTTTTGAATGAAGATGGCCTCCTGGTACATTAGGAGTTATGCTAGTCCCAGGTCCTCACCTTCACCTTACATCAACTCCCTTTTGTTTAACCTTGCCTATAACATACTTCCTCATTTCTCCCTTTCCTATTGCCTCTGGTTCCCATCCCCAAACCTCTCTAATGATACTTTGGTTTCCATCAGTTTTGATATCTGTGTCACTCTCACCTCCTCCAACTTGCCTGTTACGCTGCATCTGGAAACTGCCTTGTTTTGGAACTCAGAAACATTGTACCTTCTTCCCTTCTGCACCCTGAAAGGGCAATGACAGCATCATAAAATTGTAAGGGTTCTGCTGGACAACTGAATCCATGAACAGTTAATATATGTGATCGTAGTAAATCTATTTCTTGTGAATCCTCCCCCAGCCCCCGACTTTTCACTGTTAGAATTCTCCTGCAACCAATGTCTGGTTGGTGGTGCAGCTTCAGCGTCCAGTGAATTGCACAGTATTGCTAGTAAATTCAGGGTAGGTTCCCAATTGCCCTCAGAATTGACCTGCGTCAAAGCCCTTCAGTGATCAGTGCGCACAAGACATTTTTAGATTCGCAAACCATGGAGAATGCACTGGAAAGGCAGAGAACCGCTGAGAATCTGAATTGCCATCTTCACCTAAGAGGCTTTAAAGGCATGTGGTGCTGGGAATTGGACTAGCTGAGTTCTTGCTATGGAATTAAAGGATATGAAGTATGTATGCTGGATGCTATTCAAGAACCACCCATCCGCACAAATGTACCTACCAACGCAGGCATCCTTGCCTTGCTCCACTACTGCCATCCTTGGAGCATGCTACAGTACTGAGAGCGTGTGGTCATTCTGCAGTCTCATAATCAGTATCCCTTGTCTTCATGAGGAAAAAATGGTGGGTATCCAAAGAGTTAGCTCAAGCACAAGCAAAAGACTAGCGTGCCCTCAGTGAATTCGTTTCCAGGTTTGTTCTTTAAAAATCATAAACCACTTTTGAAGCTCACCTCAGTTTCAGAAGCATTTTGCTATGTGACCAAGGAACAACGGGCGAGGGAGAAGTTCCTACATGCACCTTGGGTGTGTAAAGAGCAGCGTAGGCCCATCTTCCTCATGGAGGCAATTCTGCGCATTGGACAGAGTCACATGACCATTTTTTCCCATGATAATTCAGAAAAGTTGATCTTGTGAGTGATATCTCACAGGTGAAACTGGTCTTGTGAATGTTTCAAAGGGCATTTGGATTCAACATGATTTCCTAAGAGTTTTGAAGGATATGATTATTCACTAGAGCCAGGTCACCACCCAGAAGAATATCAATTGGTGTTGATTTTGTCATGTCAGATACATTAGACTGTATTTTAACCAGGTCAATTAAAATATGGTCACTTCCTTTTCTCCTGCAAGATTGCAAAATATCCTGTTAGTAACCCATGCAGTTTTATCTTAAACGTTTCCTATTTAGACCTATACCATCTGGTGTAGCAAATTTTCAAAATTTGGAGAATGTTGCTGTTCCAATTTGGAATGGTTGATTCTAAAACCCTCTCCTGTAACTTGGTATTAGTCGTTTAAAAAAACACAAACATTTATATCTCACTCTGATGCATTTTCTCAAGGTGACTCATAATATTATTAAATACAAAAAATAATGAAAAAACAATAGTGGAATATTATAGGTCAGTGGGGATGGGTGAGGTTAGCTCTTGATCAACACCTGAGGGGTCACCTAAGGTGACATTAAATAATTTGAACTAAGGAGATTTGGGTTGGTGGTTTTTGTTGTTGTTGTTGTTGTTGTTGTTGTTTGCTGATTTGTGGTTTTCTTCCAGAAGGAGCAAAATCCTTCAGAGTCATGAATGAATCTACATGAATCTCTGTGCTCAACAACAGCAACAAAAATGGGTTCACGGGCTTTGTGGTGTGCTGAAATGCGAAACATACCCACTACACCACCTTTTGATGATTAATACTCCTGGTGTTCATTGACATAGGCGATAAATCCATTCCTGAAGCGAGTCCTAGGGTTATGTACATATTATGATGATGCTAAGCTTCCCAAATGTCGACTCCCTAGTAGATTTGCTCTGCTAGACATGATTTGCGCTGTGTGGATGCTATAAGAAAATGCAACATAAGCTGTTACTTCCTGGATCCAGCTAAAGGTCTATCTAGCTGAGCACGTCTTTCTTCAGCACAGTCATGTTCTCCTGGGAATCTCACAGGAGAAGCGTAATGGAGAATGCGAGCGCTGTTATTTATTCCAAGTCTAATATACTTGAAAGCACACCAGAACCCTGGAAAAGAAAGGGCCAAATGAATGCCTCTTGTCTGTACATTGCCAAGTCTTGCTGTGTTATTTTCATGCTGTTGAGGAAGGTCTGAAAACAGGGGTTGACATTCCGAATATACCAAGATAAGTGCCATGATATTTGAATCATAATCATGCTAAAAGAACGCGGAACCATTTTACTCAGATTTTTATTTGTTGGGACTGCAGAAGTCATAGACATTTGTTGATGTCATAAAAGTTTGGGGGTTTTAAACAAAGTTTTGTTCTTCAGCTGTCAATCCTCTCTTGCGTCACTTGTGTGTTCAATATATTATGGGTGGAAAAAATGCCTACCAAAGAAGACGGCGTGACTGGATACAGGGATTGAATTATACAGATGTCCTACACTCATGGGTTTCAGAGAAGCCTGTGCAGAGATGCTGTCACAAAGAGTGGCCTGGATTAGCAAACCTGATTCTGAGAAGCAAAAAGGTGCGCACTTGCCTTTGACGTTCAACCTCTGCTGCATCAGCTGCCTACCAGAAGAAACACCAGCTGTGGATGGTGACGAAAGGTCGATTGTTTGCAACTTTGGGATTCTGGGATCTGGCTCTGCAATGGAGTATCTGCACAGAGAGAGCAGTCCAGTTGATTGAGAAACGCATGCTTATTTCAGTTCATGATGGACTGTATTTTTCTTTTTGCTTGATTGTTGTGTAGTCTAACAACTAAGATGATCAACATCTGTTCAAATGTTGGCCCTAAATGCATTGGAAATAGTTCTTTACTAAAACTAACTACCCATAACATACAGAAAAAGTATTACTTAACTATACAGTGTAACTATGAAAGATGTCACCGTTTGTTCATTGTGCCATTTGGAAGGTCTCCTTGTCTAGAACCGTGGTTTCCAGGTCCTATGGATCCTTACCAACCATCACATCAACATTTTTCATGGGCTGCCACTTTAGCAACAATATTAAAACTGTTGGCTATTGGGAATCCAACTCCAAAGAAGCAACTTGTCCTTCTGCTCACAGCCTGTGCTATTATTAAATTCTACCAAACTCCATTTATTTCACCCACGTAAAGTGGATAGAGGACTGGACTATTTCGATCTGAATCCTCCGCAGTTTTGAACCGAGGAAGATCATTGCTCTGTACTGTCCCTTTCTTTTTCCAGAAAGACATTTGCATAGCGCATAATACTGGAGTGTCCTGGGTTACGTGGTCCACAATCCAGTCTGCCGGTTGTGGACCACTTTGGCCTCATGGACCACGTTATTTCAAGGACCACAGATTAGGAGCCACTGTTGTGGAGACTGGAGTCATGCATGCTCTTGTCCGCGATCCATCAATACATCACCCATAAATGTAGCTAGAGAGAGGCTTCTAAATGCCTTTTGACTTAACGATAAACGAATGCACATACACGTTGTCATGATCTCCATGGTGTGTGTGTGTGGTCCCAGTTTTACTGCTGAGATGATAAAGCTGTGTAGCTTGCTTTTTAGTATAGATGTACTGATAAAGTGTAGATTTATTTTATTTTATTTTATTTTTTGGGGGGGGGGGTAATCCCACTTCTCTTGTGTTCCAGAAGGTAAGAATTAACCTTCTTAGCCACAGGCTAAGAGTAGAATGTTATGGTACAGCTTTGTCACCAGTTTCCTTTTCTCTAGCTGTGTTGTGTGCAGTACTGTGCAAATCATGTTTTTAATCTTTGTGACCAGCGTATTGTAACTTAACAGAAGTTTTTTTTCCCCCTTGGTATGTGTCTATAATCCTTCTCTCGTCGTCGCTCCCCTTTGCATGCTCCGGAGCACAATTAACGGTACAGTCGAAGCTCGGCACGCATGTTAACGGCCATCTAATCTCTTATTCTTGTCTCTATTATCACCAGGCCTCCTGAACCCGTTTACAGCACTGTGAACAAATTCTGTGATAAGCCACCTTCTCCTAGGCACTATTCCCCTGTCGAGTGTGACACGAGCTTCCTCCTCTCAGCTCCCTACCCCCACTACCACATAGGCCTGCTCCCTGACTCTGAGATCACCAGGTACTGCATGCGCTTCTTCCTCACTTCCTCATCTTAGAATGCATGAGCGTCGCTGGAGTGCGCGGGAATTAGGCTCCACCTCCCAGCCACGTCATAAAGCTCCTCCCACAAAGGCTTCTGTTCACCTGGCTATCACCTCCAGGACTCATCATATAATGCACTACCTTATATCAAGAGGGTTGGGTTGGGACACTCCGCAGCACAGGGAACCCGTGAAGAAAATGAGTATGTGACGCTGCTGCCATATTGGAGTCAGGTCATTAGCTTGCTTCACCCAGTCTTGTCACTACTCTGATTGGCAGCTCCCTAAGGTCTTTTCCAAATCTGCTTCCCAAGTTCCATTAACTGGAGATGCTGGGGAGAGAGCTCAGACCCTTTTGTATGTAAAGTGTGTGCTCTGCTACTGAGTGATGGGGGCCAGAGAGAGAGAGAGAGAGAGAGAGAGAGAGAGAGAGAGAGAGAGAGAGAGAGTAAAACAACAGGGGTGGGGGTCAAGGTAGCAATGCTGGGGTAAACTAGTTTCACTTAAAACTAGGATTGAATATGTGATAGAGGCAGGGTGAAGGTTCTTGTAGCTAAACCGGGTTTAAGGAGCAGGAAATGAACTCCTGGCATGATAAAGAAATCATCTGTAATACAGTCTATGCATTTCCAGTGTTTAAAACGATCTAATAAACAATCCTTACACTTGTCTCCAAACGTTAGGCCACTAATAAGGTAAAGGTATCCCCTGACAATTAAGTCCAGTCGTGTCCGACTCTAGGGTGTGGTGCTCATCCCCATTTCAAAGCCGAAGAGCCAGCGTTGTCCGAAGACGCCTCCGTGGTCATGTGGCCGGCATGACTCTCCTTGCCGCAGCGTGTAGCATGCAGCTGGAACACTAATACTCTCCCCATATTCCAGATGCAGGACTGAGGCCAGGGGTGCAGAGGTAAAACGTGAACTAAGAACTTCCTGGCTCAGAGCCTGAGTATATCTCATAGAATTTGGTTCCATGAGCTCTTTTCCCCTTTGATATGTCAGCATTTCAAGATAGGTTTTTGATGCACTAGATCAGGGATGGCCAAACATGCTTCATGTAAGAGCCACATACAGTAAACTTCAGATGTTTGAGAGCCGCAATATTTAAGAAGCATTAAAATTCTTAAATCTATTTACTCACCATTAACATTAAACTTATGTTTTAATCCAGTGGACTCTCAGTTTACACCTGGTAAATACCTTAATTATAAAGCCTGAAAAATTCTTATTTACCTTTTATTCTGTGATGCAAAAAGAAGCTCAGTCAACGTACTTCCGAGAGCCGCACATTATAGGTCAAAGAGCCGCATGTGGCTCAGGAGCTGCAGTTTGGCCACCCCTGCACTAGATGCAGGAAGGAAGCTGCTTTAAGAAAGAAAGAAAGAAAGAAAGAAAGAAAGAAAGAAAGAAAGAAACGTACATTCATCTCTTTCCCTACCCATGAACAATGCACATGAACAGTCAGAAATTGTACGTGAGAATCATCCAACTCATAGTAGGAGTGTGTGAATTTGTTTAATTTCTTTAATAAATTAAATAAACAGCTTTAAGGAAAGGAAGGAGGGCAACAGGCAACTAGCAGCAGAAGAGGAAACTTCAGTGGTGTGCTAGAAATGTTATTTGTGATGACACCCAGTGCATCTCTAGTGGATCCTCTTCCTCACAGACTCTGAAAAAGCAAAACAGCCTTCTTTATTATCTCAAAGTAGTATTCTTAAGTGGGTTGCTTTAACTGGTGTAGCAGAATAAAACATGCAAAGACCTGTTGCCCCCGAGGAAGGCCTTCAGTTGAAATGTGCCGCCAGGCAGCCTTCACAAAAGAAAGGGCCACTTCCAAGCTCAACCCTCAGCTCTGCCATTTTGCTGCTCTTCTGCTGCCTGAGCTGCAAGTTGTTCAGGAAAGGGTCGCAGGAAACGTTTACCAGCGAGGTCCCTGGCAGTAGTACCTATCTTTTTATGATATATCTGCTGAAGTATTTTTAATCCTCCTTTCCACTTGAAATAACTGAAGGTAGCTTACGCGATTAACATTGAACTTAATAATAAATTATCATTGCATCGACCAAGTCAAAACCAGTAATACACATGCACCCCCAAAAGAGAGAAAAATATTTACCCTTACACCCCCCAATGAACACACCAGACAACGCTCGTTTGGATATAATGGTCACTTTTATTTTAACTTTAACAATAAACCTGCAGAGGGTTCTAACTCGGGTAACTCAACCCCCCAAAGCGTGCGGGCACTAAATGGGGGAAACGGCACTAGCCGTCTACCTCCCTCTGTAGTAATTGGCGTGACCACCCCGGCTCCAGGCCCCCTCGGCCACTGTCTGAGGGTGCCTATCACGGCCAACCCCAAAGGGTCGAGACAGCAGAGCAGTTAAGGCCCCATACTGGCCGCGCCATTGATGGTCCCCACTTGCTCCAGCCAAAGGGGCTTGCCAACCTGCCTCACCGACCCGGTCAAGTGTCATCATGAGCGGTTCTGGCTCACCCCCCCCCCAACCTTGCTGCCTCAAGATGCACGCCGAGCGCAATCCCCTGCTTACCCATACCCGCACGCCAACTGCCAGGTGACCAACTGACTATAGACCCGGTCTCCCCAACACAGCCTGAAGTAGGCGAAAAAACCAGCAACCCGGGCCAATTTGGTTGGTGGCCAAAAATTCCTACCTGGTCCCCGAAGGCGACCGGCTAATCCCAGTCTATGTCAGGGAGGGCGGGAGGGGTTCGCCCTTCGGACGCCGACTGAGAGGCCAGCAAAAACGCTGGCCTCGTTTTCAGTCAGAGCCCACCCCACGTGATTCGGGCCAGCCAATCAGCTGGCCCAAAACATGAGCCTCGTCTGGAGCGCTCGGGGGGGGAGCGTAAACTCCCCCGAGACGCAAAGAGCGTCTCAAGGGCCTTATTACAAACAAATACTGCAAACGAAGGTTAAATGTTTCTGCATCAATAAAATGGTCTTCAGTAGGTGGCAAAAAGATAACAGGGTAAGAACTAGATGGATTTCCCAGGGCTCAATAACCTGGGTGCTACAATAGAGAAGACCCTTTCTTGCATGCTCACCAATGGTAGGTAGTGCTGGGACCAGCGGTGGCGCCAGGGTCAATGGCACCTGGTGCGCAGACACGGAGTGCTGTGACCCGGAAGTAGGTTGGCAGAGATGCGATGATGTTGTGACATCATCGCGTCGCCGCCATTTGCTGCTATTTCGAGCCAAATGGTGCCAAGGGCAGACAGGAGGGCCCATCCAGCACCAAACAGAAGACTCAACCAGTGATTGTACCCCCCCCAAGCATCACGCCCTGTGCAGTCACCCCCCCCCCCATAACGACGCTGCTGGCTGGGACATACAAGAGAGCTTTCTTTATTAATCTTAAAAGACAAGGATCACATGAGAACAGAGGGTCTTTTTAAGTATTCTGGTTCCAAGCCAGATTTGGACCAGAATCAATTGGCGCTCATGACGCACACCCAGATTCCACATGACTGTGATCACAATTTGCATTAGATCTACTAGCCAAGAAGGAAATTGATGGTTCCTCAATTGCAGAATATTGCAGTTTAATAATAAAAAAGTAATATCCCTAAAATAGAAGGCCTAGCTAGAAGTTCAGACAGCGCGATCCTATGATGTCTGTTGATAAGTTAAACCTCTTTGAGTTCAGCGGGCCTTACTCTCAAGTAAGTGTGTGTAGGATTGCAGCCTTAGTCCCCTGTAGCGTATGGATAACAACACCTGCACAATTCTGAAGATATTAATCCGAAAAGTTCCTTTGCCTTAGGAGCGTCTCTGTCACAAGGTCTCCCTTTTTGCTTCTTTAGCCTGTAAGCATCAGTACTTTTGTTCTGTAGTGTCATGCTCTGGGCCACTATCCTGACCCTCCCTAAACCAGGACAAAAATCCTATGTACCTGATCCTGCATGTTTAAAACCACCATTCACCATGTCAGAGGAAGCTGAAACGACACAGACCAGGCTGGTTTTCAACACCCATTTATTGGGCAGGCTGGTGGAGATTCCTGAGAGTAAGGTGATGCTAATATGAGAGAGCCTGAAACCCGAAACGGCACCATTCCTTTCTTTGCCCTGGGCAGATTCTAGTCGTGTGCTACTAAAGGACAAAAGCAGGGACATCGTGGGACTCCCCCTCAAGGCAGCTCAGATGATCAAGCTGTAAAAAGGCCATGCAATTTTCATGTCTGCCTGAGATTTGAGGCATGCCCTGTGAGAAATGGGCTTTTTCCACCCTCACAATGAAATATTTGGTTCCACTGAGGATCACAGCAAGCTAAGAAGATAAAAATGGAGGAACGCAGCAGAGGCCTCCTAGAAAGCAGGCAGGGGGAAGCCTCTTGGGGAGATCCGTATCAGCTGAACGCTGTAGGGCGGATTTCCGCTTTAATTAAGGGATTAAGATTCAACAGCAAGCGCAGCAGCACAAACAGTGCTAATCCACAGTATCAAACATTTCATACCTGTTCTTGGGGACATTGCTGCTCAGGTAGATTTGTTTCAAGATACATATCATGGACTTCATGGTAAAAGACAGTCAAGGTTTTGTGTGTGTCTGTGTGTTGGGATAAAGGCTGCCAGGTGACTGCCTTACCCGGCAACGGTAGCCCAGAAGCATGAGAGGGAAATACATTCTTAACTAGCACAGCTACCATTGCAGGCTCTATCTGCAAGGTTGCTGTGCTGCTTTTGTACTTCTTAAAGATACAAGAGGCAGTGATGTAGACTTGAGTCTAATGACTCGGACTCGAGTCGCGTCAATGACTCGATTCAACTTGTCTCGGCGATTGTAAAAGACTCGAAAGACTCGACTCGAGACTTGGAGCCTTTTACGACAAGTCGAATTTTATCCAGGTTTAAACCCGTTTTCCCCATTAAATCGATAGGGACTCGCAACTTGCCACCAAAGACTCAGGACTTGGGGGCAAAGACTTGGGACTTGACTCGAGACTTGGAGCCTTTTACAACAAGTCGAACTTTATCCAGGTTTAAACCCGTTTTCCCCATTAAATCGATAGGGACTCGCAACTTGCCACCAAAGACTCAGGACTTGGGGGCAAAGACTTGGGACTTGACTCGAGACTTGGAGCCTTTTACAACAAGTCGAACTTTATCCAGGTTTAAACCCGTTTTCCCCATTAAATCGATAGGGACTCGCAACTTGCAACCAAAGACTCAGGACTTGGGGGCAAAGACTTGGGACTTGACTCGAGACTTGGAGTCAGAGACTTGGGACCTGACTCGAGACTTGGAGTCAGAGACTTGGGACTTGACTCGAGACTTGGAGGCAGAGACTTGGTCCACATCACTGAGAAGAGGTGCCTCTTCTGGCTGCCAGCCTGGGAAAGGCTCAGTGGTGGTGGTGGTTTGTTGTTGTTGAATTTATATACCACTTTTCAACAAAAAAAAAAATCTCAAAGCTGTTTACATAGCAAAAGGAGTGAGACAATAGGTCCCTGTCTCCAAGGAGCTCACAATCCAATTAGAGAGAGAGATTCCCAGATTCAGTTTAAATCGATCTTTGATAATGAGGAAAGTCCCTGCCTGAGATCCGGCAATTGGAAAAGTCATGGAGGATAAGTCCAACACAAGTTACAAGCCATAGGCAACCTCCTGGTTTTAGAAGTAGGTTTTCTCTGTATGCCAGGTGGTGCAAGGGAGTGGCAACAGGATACAGGTATCTTGTTGCCTGTGTGCTCCCTGAGGCATCCACTGTGAGATACAGGAAGATGGACTAGATGGGCCTTTGGCCTGATCCAGCAGGGCTCTTCTGATGTTCTTATGAAAAGATTTGGGCTGAGTGGGCCAATTGTCTGACTTGGCATATGGCGGGTTCATATGTCCTGGGGTATGATCTGAGGACCCATAGTGAAAGGCATATTGTATAGGTGTGACCAGTGCCTGGGAATTTATTTTTTATTTTTAAAAATTATACCCCGCCTTATCCTATGCCGAAGGCAAATGTCCAAGGCAGCTTACAACAAAAATTAAAATAAATACCGTATTGTCCCGAGTATAAGACGCACCTGATTATAAGACGCACCCTTAAAGTTTGGTGCTATTAAAAAAAATTAATTAAATCACTGGCATTAAATTGCAACAGCCTGATTATAAGACGCACCCCTAGTTTAAAAACTTAAATTAGGAGGAAAAAAGTGAGTCTTATACTCAGACCAATATGGTAATTTAAAATAATACATAAAATAAGTTTAAACAATACATAACCGTACATAACTAAATTTAAAAACAATAAAATCCACTGGGGGGGGAGTGACAGTATGGAGCAGAGAAGCAGCATGGCAGAGCATCTTGAGACACAGGAGGCAGACCACGACCCATTACCCAAATGCTAGACGAAACAAACGTTTTGAGCCCCCGCCGAAAAGACATGAGGGAGGGGGTAGTTCTCAAGTCCCCTGGCAAGGAGTTCCACAATTGTGGTGCCACAACAGAGCAGGCTCGCCCACGTGTTGCCACTCCCCTAACTTGCGATAGAGGTGGCACCGGCAGGAGAGCCCCCTCAGATGACCTAAGAGAGCAGGCCGGAATGTATGGGAGAAGGCGGTCCCTCAGATATCCTGGACCCAAACCGTGAAGGGCCATTTGCACTCTCTTGAGGTTCACCTGGGAATAAACGTGAGATAAATATGGACAGTCCTGTGAGGCTGAGGGCACATGGAAGGCAGCCTGTCGGAGGAGGCTCCTAATTGCTTAGATTGGTGAGCAGCTTCCCCTGCCCAAAGCTTGGACGGGGGGGGGGGGTCAGTTCTGGGTGGTGCTGCACAAGACAGCTCTCTCCCTGCTGTTACCTCCCTGTCGCCAACTCAAGACCCACTGTGGACTTCAGATCTGATGCCACGACTATGTGATGCATTTACTAGGGCTGCATTTTTCTCAATCCTGAATGTGAACAAACTAGCTGTTTGTTACCAGGCTAAAACATAAATTATAAAAGAAAAGAAAAAAAGCCTTCGGAGAGGAGGCCTTTGAGTTTGCTTATTTATAATTAATCCCCAACCAAAAATCTCATTTAAGTTTGAAATTGTCTGTGGAGATGAGCAAATCAGGCTCCAGTTCACTGGACTGGTTTTTGTTTTTGTTTTTTTAAGTGCACTTTGAATGCATTAAGGAACAGTTCTCAGCGCATTCAGTAGTTTTCTTTTCACATTGCCTTTCATTAAAGCACAACTGCACTGTGCTTTCCGATAAGGTTGCCAGCTCCTCAACCACAGAAGGCTCCAATGCCTTTAGTAGCAGCACACTATTGGGGTAAAGGTGTGTTTTCTCTGCATAGTGCTGTAATAATGTGGAAAGATGGACCCACTGAATCTTCCCCCTTCGAATTCATTTCCTAGGAATGCAATCCGAAACACACATTAAATCACTTACCTGGGAGTAAGCCCCATTGAACTCAATGGCACTTACTTCTGAGTAGATATGCATAGGCACATTTCAAGTCAGTCAGTAGCACCTATAAAGTCATATACCCTTTCTATGCAAATTCTGTTCGTTCCAGCATTTCATATGTGAAAATAGGGCCATGCTTAGACCACCCTAGTTGTAATACCAGCAAGAATCATTACCCAAGATCCCATCACCACTACTAGCAAACATAACATTGTGGAAGGGAAGAACATGTGCAAAGGGGAGAAATTGCAGATATTACAGAAGAAAATAAGACAATAGTATCCCAGGTGCAGTGGGTTAAACCGCTGAACCATAAGCTGTCGATCGAAAGGTCGGCAGTTCGATTCCCGCGACGGGGTGAGCGCTCGTTGCTTGGCCAGCTCCTGCCAACCTAGCAGTTCCAAAGCATGTTAATGTGAGTAGATACCTCTTATAGGTACCGCTTGCGGGAAGGTAAACAGCGATCCGTGTTCCAGCTGCATGCTACGCGCTGCGGCAAGGAGAGTCATGCCGGCCACATGACCACGGAGGCGTCTTCGGACAACGCTGGCTCTTCGGCTTTGAAATGGGGATGAGCACCACACCCTAGAGTCGGACACGACTGGACTTAATTGTCAGGGGTTAGGGTTAGGGTTAGGGTTAGGTTACCTTTATCCCAGTCAACTCATAATAATTGAATGTGCTAGTGAGTGAGAAAAAAAACAATTTCTAGAGGAGCAGAAACAAAAAACCCTGGACCGAGGGCAGGAAATACAATCAATTTGGGTTGATTTAAGACAAGTAGGAGCTGCAACAGCAGTGCTGTCTCTCTCCTTGTTCCTTGTTCCTGCCTCCCATCTGCTGTTTTACAGTTTTTGATTGTCTGTCTTTCATCTTTTTGCTATACTAGTTCATTTTGCATTTTTGCCAGTCACTGCATGAAGTGGATTGGATCATCGTTTTCCCGGATCCATTCCATTCTGTGTGTGTGTGGGGGGGAGCACTCCACTCCTCCTAGCCCGCCTGCCCAGCATGCTCACCCCACCTGTTTATGAAGAGTCAGAATGCACATAGGAAACAATCATGCGAGCTTTGGGCCTACGTGCATAGGATTCTATATGTGTGTTGTTGTTGTTCAGTCGTTAAGTCGTGTCTGACCCTTCGTGGTCCCATGAACCATATCCCGCCAGGCCTTCCTGTCCTCCACTATCTTCCTGAGTTCGCTCATTTTCATGTTCGTTGCATCGGTGATGCTGTCTAACCATCTCATCCTTTGCCTTCCCCTTCTCCTTTTGCCTTCCATCTTTCCCAGCATCAGAGTCTTCTCCAGAGAGTCCTCTCTTCGCATTAGGTGGCCAAAATATTTGAGCTTCAGCCTCAGTACCTGTCCTTCCAGGGAACAGTCAGGGTTGGGAACAGTCAGTTTAGGATGGACTGATTTGATCTCCTGGCAGTCCAAGGGACTCTCAGGAGTCTTCTCCAGCACCACAGTTCGAAAGCATGTATTCTTCGTCGCTCAGCCTTCCTTATGGTCCAACTCTCGCAACCATACATATTAAATCATTCTCGCCCCACATGGATGTGCAGTGACATGGGAGGTGGGGAGGGCTCGCACACCTTTTCCTAGAATGGATTCGATTAGGGTGAAAGCCTCACCCAATCCAGCCCTATAGTTGTCAATACCAAGATGATTAATGCATTTAAATATTGCTACTAAAAAGTGCTTCTCAGTCTTTCGTGCTCTTTGAATTGTCACAACTTCACAAACTGGCTAACACTAACCAAGCCTTGCACAAGGACTGCTGAACTTAGCATCTCTTCCTTTGTTCAAGCAAGTCCCAGAAGAGATTCTGACAACATCAACTGCATGTGCATTTGAGTTGCTTTTCCTTCAGCGGAATGCCAGACGGAATGATTGTCCTCCTAGCCTATGTTTGTGATGGGACTCCATTATTGAATGTGGTATCTAATTCAACAGAACATAATATTCCGCTCTCATGTCTTTGTTTTATGTCTGTATTCCTTTCTCCCCTGGAGCTTTTTACATCTTTCTGCTTGCAGTTGCGATTGCGATGTTTTGCATGTTCTAAAATTGTCTGCTCCCAGCCATTTATCCACTAACTGCACTCTTAATCACCACTTCAGCAGATACAAGGAGCATTTTGGGTGCATCCGAGTACTTTACAGGTGGCATGTGCAAAGCTTTTCTTCGGAAGATCCGGAAACACAAGATATTTCTGTTTGATTATAGATGAACTGGAAAGGAGGAAGAGGGTCTCAGGCAACCTCAGAATGGGGTTGTGCACACATCTGTCCCAGTCTAATATTAGCCTTTGCAGAATAACTCCGCAATTTCTTTTCAGTTGCAACAATGACAGTATCTGGTCCATGCTGTAACCCACTCTATGATGGATTAAATAGGCACTCCAGCTCAGGAGAGAGGGACCATGTGCCATTAAAGGATCATAATACAGTACTCTGAAAGTAAACCCAAATGTCACAAAATGTAGGACACTGCTTTAGAGTCTTGCTGCTCTTTGCTATGGAACAAAGCATGTTATTAGATGTGCAATGCCATGTTGGAAAATGGACATGAGCAGCCGCCGTAATGCATTTTTTTTAAAAAAATAAAGAAATACAGTATTCAAAATTATATAGGTGTGTGGGGGGAGAGTTGTATGTTCATCACTAATCCATATCCCAGATGTCAAATACAGGCTTGTTTTGTTTGCATGCTTTCTATGTGGTGTTCGTTGCCAACATGATGTGTTCTGTGTTAACTGTCGGTGGGCTTTTAAAGCCGAACAGTTTTTGTTCTAAATGCTTTTTCTAATGGCAGAAGAAACTCTGTTTGCACGAGGGGTCGTTTTCAGTCCTCCCCTTCCTTCTACAGACTTTGCACTCGCTCCCAAAAAGGTATGTTCCTGAGGGGTGGGGGGATCCTCAGGAAAGATATCTGCGGGGGCCACAAGGCTTCTGACGGAAGCGGAGATTAAATTTTCCCTTTGTGCAGCAAAAAGAGTTTCTTATGCCATCAGAAGAAGCACTTGGGAGACAACCCTGACTGCACAGGGTTAAAATTCCACCGCCTGTTTCCTTTTCTTGAAGTCATGCTACAACTTGGCTCGTCTGATAGCCTTTCGCTATATTTTCCCAGGCGGAAAAGGGGTCCAAAAGGTGTTTCTTTTCAAAGCGTTGTTAAGACATCAGCCAGACGTAGCCACTTTTCCCAGAAGAGTCATGGCAATGAACTGTGTTTGACTTGCATTGCGTCAAAGTATCTGCGTTAACTGTTAGCTCTGTCTCGTTGGCCCACTTTACATTTTCTGTTCCATTCAATTAACTTGTCAAAGCCAACTGTACCGGTGGGAAGAGAGAGCCTGACCGTGTTAATTTGCATCATGCAAGTCAATCCTGTCTGATTGTGCTTCTGAAATATGTTGTTTACTCGTTTTATACTCCAATCTCAAACACGTTTTTCCCCAGTCAGTCAGTGGATATTGGGTCTCCAATGCAGACACAAAGCTCCCCTGCCTACAATGGGTGTTTCGTAATGAGTTTTTCTACACATCTCTCTGCTGAACTGAATAGGGTAGCCTATGCATACGGGATCATTGCATGCCCTTTGAAGGACATACAGGGCTCTCCATACTGGAGTGGTGGACTGTAGTCCTAAATTCTACGATGCAAGAGGGACCTTTCGTCAACATTACCTTCCCCATCAAGGAATGCCTGTCATTCTATGCACAGACCATTTCCCATGTAGCTGTGATGTCACACAGCGCTCCTTTGGCCAATCCTGTGCTTGGAATTACCCTGAGGGTTGATTCTTATTTCCATTAGATCTTGTGTGATCTCTTCAGGGATAGTACAGGGCCATCAGATGACTCGCAGCCTGGCCAGGATCATATGAAGGCCTCCATTACCCACACTAGAAACTTGCTGTGGGAGGCTGGGAGCTGTAGATACTCTATATTTTGCAGTGGTAGCTTTTTCTGGGTGTAACAACACCATCCAAAAAGGTTGCTCTTGAAATGACTCTCCTCAAGCCAGGGCCATCACAGACTGAGGTTTTAAAGTGGTCTTTGCACGGTAATCAGAAGAAGTAACTTGCCGGCAGAACAGATAATGGAGCTGTGGTCTAAAAGAGCTACCTATGCATGACTTTTGGTAATGTATATGACCTCCAGGCCAGGATCTCAAGGAGTTGTACGCCTGCCAGGGAAAATATGTGTGTACAAGTCAGGTTCTTTTGCTTTTGCTGCAGTCATTTCCATTGCCTGAGAGCCAAAACACGATGTGGCTTGTCACTTTGGCAGTGAGAACTGGGGTAGCAAAAAAACTCCAATGGTGGTCTAGCATTTGCACGGAGACCCACCATGCTTGCATATTGCATCTACAGCCACCAGACTTAAATGACAGTGTTGGTTTCCCCCCGAACTCTTGCTACGATAAGACCCAGAGGTTCCATGAACAAGCAATCCTGCTGCTGGTGTTATTCATTCGTTCTTTCTTTGTCCATACAGTCATTCCCAGCATAGCACAGTGACCCGGCCACCCACCGTGAGCATACAGCGGAGCATTTCTGTAGAAGGGTAAGAAGGACCAACATCATCATTTGCTTGGACCATTACTGCTTTATATTGATTAAGTGTGTATTTCTAAGGAAGCATGTATTTCACAAGCATGTGGTAGCAGTTGCCTATTATTTGTTTCACTGGTGCCCTGTTCTTCCAAGGAGCCCAGAAGAGCTGACATTTGGTTCTCCCATCCGGACGTCTTCCAAGCCCAGGCCTGCTTAGCTTCAGAAGCAGAAGTGCCTTCCACTTATTCTCTAAGCATTTTTCACATCGGTATAGAACTGACTGAGTCCAAACGAAGGCGTGCATTTTCTGAAAAACTTTGTCCCCTATGAAACACGCTTCCCATTGGCAATAGTTTTGGTACGCTCTGTGTGTGTGTGTGTGTGTGTGTGTGTGTGTGTGTGTGTGTACGTGTACGTACACATGTTTGCTCAATGTGAACAGGAAGCAGTGCACTCGCGCTGATTTGGCCTCATGAAGTTGCCAAATATGTCTGAATGGCTCTGTGACCTCATTACATTGTCCTGCCATGTTATAGAAGATCCTACTCGTCATGGATGGTCCTGAGCCTCATTTGATTTGGCCTTCAGTCGCTGCACTATGCTACTCTCATGTAATGCAAGAGAGGTCAGCTAGAGATCAGCTTCATCTCACTTCACTTGAAATGCTTGAATCCAGGGCCAGCCCAGGACCTTCTGACACCTGAGGCAGCATGTCAAATCCTAGCCCCTTCCCTGATGATATGCCAACCTCTGCTCCTCCCACTCTCCAGGGTTCTAGCTCAGCACTCTTCTCCCCTCCACATTTCCCTTCTGTTCCCCTCTTCCAATCCAGACGCTGGAAGGAGAAGGAGGAGCAATGGAGGCAAGGAGGCAGGTTGAGACGGGCGCCTCCCATGAGTCTGCTGCCTGAGGCGACTGCTTCAGTTGCCCGCTTGGATGGGCCGGCCCTGCTTGAACTTGGGGCTCATCCAGTGAGACTGGCCTCTTCACACAATGCATCATTAATTGTGCATGTGCCATGGACATTTCTTGTGCAGCTCCCATTCGCTGGGAGGTGCCTTGATCAGGAGAACCTCCTGGTAGATTGTGACCTTTGTGTTTAGGATTTTCACTCCCCTTCCTGTCTTGAGTGCGAGCCGCTATCCCTCCATTTCCCCCAACCCATCTCCAGGAAGCATCGTATGAGCAATATTGGATGCTACCTTCCAAAGAAATTTCATTTCAAGCTTTCATGGGTCCAAAATACCCCAAGTATGGAGACAGTTCAAAATACGGTAACAAGAGAAAAGTGAACAGACTGGAATGTGTTTAACTACTATATAGACATGGACCTGATCTTTCCAGCCTGGCTTTTCAGTGTCTAAACTGTCAGCTCCACCTGCTGACAGAATAAAGAAAAGACATTTTCAAGCCACCCATCTCTTTAAATTAAAGGGTCCCTCCTTCGTTCTGATTATTTTCTCCTCTGTTCTAAGACTTCAGAGCCGTTAAGATCCATTATGCTTGTTCATGGATAGGGTAGCTCTTTGCAAGCGTAATAAAGGAGCGTGCATTCACTGAGGATTTTCGTTGGCTGTGGATCTCAGAGCACGTTACATTCTGCACAGGACTCCGTCCAATCCCACCTACACATGATACAGAGGGAGAGCTTGAGGTGGTAAATTGAGGGGGTAGAATTCTCCCCTGTCTCACTTCAGGTCCCAGGTGGGGACCGGGGAATTCATATTTTTGAATCCTCCTCCCTATGTATTGTAAACCAAAGCCAATAAATCAGGGAGCGCTGAACCATTTCTCCAAGGTGCTCATTTTCTTACAGGCAGTGGAGGGGGGGGGGACACATGGGGAAGCATTCTGAATATGACCCCACCCGGCAGTCTGAAGTGGATCAGCTATCTCACTCTTACCAGCTTACCAGCTCATTCTGCATAATAAAATGACATTTATTTTATTTTATTTTATTTATTATAGCATTTATATACCACCTTTCTTACAGACTTACAGCGCAATCCTGGAAATAGTTCCAGCGACGGAACGAGTGTTCCGTTGCCGGAAGCCGTTGCAAATGTGCCGTAAAGCACGTTCACGATGACTTGGGAGTAAGGGAGGCCGCCGCAAGGCTGGCCTCCCTCACTCCAGCGCCGGATCTCCACGCGGACAGTGGCAGAAGGTAAACGCTCCATCGCCGGCTGCGTGGGTGGTTCAGCCGGGCAAGGGAGGGGGGCCATTGGTCTAGCCAGCCCAGGAGGCAACAGGGGATGGCATCAACCATATCCCCATCCCCGTCGGGCCGGCTACGCCATTACACGGCCTCCTCCACTTCCACCAACTAAATCCGAGGAGGCCGATAGGGCTGGCCCAGGTTTACACTTGGGAAAGGGGACAAAACGTCCCCTTCCCCAAGTAGACCTCCGGCCCGCCGGTCGACTGGCAGCCCGTGCACAGGATCCGGCGGGCGCACACCGGATCCTTAGTCAGGATTGCACCCTCAAGGTGGTTTACATAGGCAAACTAATCATAAGGCCCATTTTCAGATGGGGTTTGGACAACTGTTGTTCTGTGAGAGACACTCATCGAACCCTCCATGTCTCCAGATGTTTCCTTTCCAAGTGCAGCCATTGTCCTGGCTGTGCTCTGCGCTTCCAAGACATATGGCGTCTTGGTCAGATCTGCTTTATTTGCCAGTGTACAAGTTTGAGGATTGCAAGGTGTAGGTAGCCCGCTTCTGTGAGCAACATCAGCTACATGTGTCTTCTCAGCACACGTATAGCTGCCAGCTCTTGGCTTCCATTCCAGTCTCTCCCAGATCAAATCCTCCCTCTGTGTGGGTGTGGGTGTGGGTGTGGGTGTGGGTGGGTGTGCATGCGTGCGCACGCCAGAATCTTCAGGAGACGCTGTTTTCATCTTTGACTTGAACTCAGAGCAGGAGGAGGGAAGGAATCACTTGACCCCTTCACCCCTCCTCTCGGGTTCATGTGGACACCTCTGAATCCCAGTTGCTGTGGAGCAATGGTGGGAGAGAAGTAGGACTTTCACCAGGCCTGGCCCAAGCACAAATGCTGCCTATCTGTGTAAATATCATATCAACGTGCAAATGCCATGCCCCCTTTCCAAAACACGCATGCATGCGCCCCGTCCTTGCTCACATCCGCCTGCATAGGAAGGCAGCTGGGCATGGATGGGCAAGAAGAGGGAGGCCCAGTGATCCACCCCCTTACCTAGAACTCTGGATTGCCACTTCCTGCCTCTGTGCCTATCCTGTTTAAAATAATCAGGAAGAGCAGGGTATGCTGGGAACACTCCCAACATGCTCTTCCTGTTTATTTTAAATGGGATGCGCGCTGAGATAGGACGCAGTGATCTGGAGCTCTAGGTGGCAGACTCCACCCTCCTCCGTCTCCCCCTTTCCTTGCTTTTCTAAGCAGCTGGATGGGCAGGGAGAGTGACGGAGCGGTGGCGGCGGCGGCGGCAGCTTTTTGTGTTTTTCTTCTTCCTCCTCCTCCAAGGCAACTGGAGGAAGCGGTGGGCTGCCTCTGGCCACTCTTCTTCCCTCTCGCTGAAAGCACGTCTTCTGTTCTTACAGCTATCCTTTACTAGGGAATTGATTTTTTAAAAGGCCCTCCACAATATTCCTTTCCAGCTGTGCAGTTTAACCGTAACAAAGCTTGCAATTTTATTGAGCACTTCTCTTGTGCAGTTTTAAGCCCTGCTTTTTGTGGATCAAAGATCCCTTCCACTGAAGTAAATTCAAGTATTATGAAGATCTTCTTTCTGTCTAGTTTCTCCACACCATACATAACGTTATAACTCTTTAGCGTGTTTTCTTTTAGTCAGTGTGTTTCTAAAATAATGAGTCCCCCAATGCTTTAGCTTTTCCAACTCCTGATGGCTTTGGTTACCCTTGGCTGCATCTTTTTTAACTCTGCAATATCCTGTTTGTGCATGGCACACATGCATGGTCTGTGCCACTTACTTGCACAAAGCTTGCAGCCCCTAGACAACAGGAGGGCGCCCTGCATCTAGCTGCTCCGTGCTGTCAGCTTCTGTGTGATGGCATTAATAAGAAAGCTTCCATAAAAAGTAGGATCCTGTTTAGAGAAGCTTGTGAAGTGACAGATTTCACTGATCATACTACTCGGGAGTAGCCTGATATTGAGCTTATCCACATGATGATACATAGGTACAGTATTTCATCCAGAATGCTTGCATGGATAAATAATGCCATTTTGTTTCCATAGAGAACCTCGAAAAGTGGTCCTGCACAAAGGCTCGACGGGGCTCGGTTTCAACATTGTAGGAGGAGAAGACGGGGAAGGCATTTTTGTGTCCTTCATCCTAGCGGGTGGACCGGCTGACCTCAGTGGAGAGCTGCAGCGAGGAGACCAAATTTTATCTGTAAGCATGCACACATCCCCTGAC
Source organism: Plestiodon gilberti rubricaudatus (assembly GCA_026170595.1). Lineage (NCBI taxonomy): Eukaryota > Metazoa > Chordata > Lepidosauria > Squamata > Scincidae > Plestiodon > Plestiodon gilberti. The sequence goes on from JANXHW010000003.1 coordinate 223,309,684, forward strand.
GTCTTGTTTCTGCTTTTGCTAATGTGAATGCAACAACCCAATGTTGACTTTTCATTTGTTGGGTGGGGCGTTCAGCAGCTTGGGCTTATATTAACCAAAAGCGATGTGATCTTTTCATAGGGAGTGGAACAGCCTGATTTAGGAATGGGAAGCTCACTGATGAGCCAGTCTTGGGCTAGTCAGTGAGCTGCCCAGTAACTCCATGGGGGAGGATCACTGCAGGGGGGAATAGTAAGGGATGTTCAAGGAGATGGAAATGTGGCTTTGCCAGGAAAGCCTACCCCTGGTGAGGGGACTGGCCCTCAGTGGTAGAGCACATGCTTTGTATGCAGAAAATCCCAGTTTCAGTCTACAGCAGTGGTTCCCAAACTGGGATGCGCGGCTCCCAGGGGAGTCACGGAAACCACCCAGGGGAGCCGCGGAGTGCCATGGAATCCTCTCAGAAAACAGTGCAATGCCAATTGGCAGGCATCAATATAATGTAATGGGGATCCGTGGCCAATGGTCGCCAGTGGTCAAGGGAGTCACAGGTCAAAAAAGTTTGGGAAACACTGGTCTACTGCATCTGCAGTTAAGGCAGAGGTAGACACCCCCCCCCCGTCTGAAACCCTGGAGAGCCACCACTAGTGAGTATAAACAGTACTGAGCTAGATGGACCAATGGCCTGACTCTGTCCAAGACAACTTCATCGGTTCCACATATTTGCCATGATCCAGCACTTCCGATAGTGTGCTTACACAAAACATGGTGCACACGGGCTTATGTGCTTTGGGTGTCATTCCTTGACATTTTTCTGTATTCATTCACTCACAGCCAGACTGCTTTACAGAGCAAAGGATCTCTTTGACTCATAAGAATCAGCACTCAACAATTCTTATTTTATTCTTAATTCACTCTTAGTTGCTAGCTTTAGAGACTGTCACTGTGACGTGCCGCATTACACAAGCTGTGGGCACCGTGAGCTCCACAAGTGTTAAAGGCACCAGGGCCCAGCAGCCAGGGACTATACCAGCAAGAGAGAAGGCAATGTGTCTCTTTCTTCTGTGCACAGAGACTTATTGCCTGTTCTTTGATCGAAAACTTTCATGGCCAGCGATTACTTGTAGTGATTTCGGAATTACGGGTAAAATAGCCATGTAGTAGCTAACAGGACAGCCAGAATAAAAACAAAAATCAATTCTGCTTGTGTCTTCCGTTGCTGGGGCTCACAAGACAGACAGAAAATTTATTTAAAACTCACAGCCCAGTAGTCTCACTCCAACGTTTCGTTTCCTTCTTTCCGGAAACCTTCTCAAGGAACCAATCTGAAAGATTGGAAGATGTTACATTGTGAAGAGGCACTAAGCTTCCTTTATCCTAGACACGTAAATGATTAATTAGCAACACAGGAGATCAATGCAGGGTTGCCCAGGAGTAGGAGTCCATCAAAACTTAGAGTTCCATTGCAGAGTCCATCAAAACTTAGTGTTCCAATACTCCTTTTTTATTACTGCAGCCTGTTCTTTCTTGCTGTCAAGTTGCTGATGTTTCTGCTCAACCTTGGAATTCCGTAATATAGGGAACCAGGACTTATTTACAAAGCTCAGGTCCTGTTGTCTATTAATCAGACTGGAGGCGGGTCCATTGTCCAATCCGGGAGTGTACAGGGTCCCTTGCTCGTGTGGGAAGGAGTACATTGGATTAACTAAAAGATCAATTGGAACCAGGATCAAGGAGCATGAGAGGTCGGTGAGATTGAATCATCCAGAACTGTCCTCCATAGCTGAGCACGCAATAAACACAGGTCATACAATATGTTTTGAAGATACCAGCTGCCTACAAATAGAAAATAGAGTTGGCACCTTACAATTCTTGGAGGCGATTGAAATTAGTAAAAGACCCGCCTCCAGTCTGATTAATAGACAACAGGACCTGAGCTTTGTAAATAAGTCCTGGTTCCCTATATTACGGAATTCATTTACGTGTCTAGGATAAAGGAAGCTTAGTGCCTCTTCACAATGTAACATCTTCCAATCTTTCAGATTGGTTCCTTGAGAAGGTTTCCGGAAAGAAGGAAACGAAACGTTGGAGTGAGACTACTGGGCTGTGAGTTTTAAATAAATTTTCTGTCTGTCTTGTGAGCCCCAGCAACGGAAGACACAAGCAGAATTGATTTTTGTTTTTATTCTGGCTGTCCTGTTAGCTACTACATTTTACCCGTAATTCCAAAATCACTACAACTTATTGCCTGTCCTTCCCAGTCAGAAATATACAGAGCACAGAAACATTCTCACTGACTCGATTAAACCCACCCTGTCCCTTCATGTTTGACTTACTTCTCTATGTGCTTCATGACTGAATGGAGATGTGAATCTCCACAATTTCCCATTGTGAAAATGCTGGGGCAAAAGCAGGGTACATGAACTGCCACCCTGAAAACCCCAAGACCTCCCTGTACCTCATCAGCTATCACTGCCTGACAATTTAAACCACCATTTGGTAGGAAACATCCTGACACCGGTCTCGGTACTTGTAGGATGTCCAGAGACACTTAAGGAAGAACCCCTTGTAGATGTAGGCAGGTTGACCCTTATAACATGAAAACATTAATCCTAACCAACTTTCCAAGACTGATGCAGTTGCATTGTAGCCCAAGAGGTAAGGGAGCAAACATTCCCTTACCTGGAGGAGGCCTCCGCGACTGCCCCCCCACCACCGCAGGATGCAGTGTACTGCCCATTGGCATGGCTTCATTGGTGCTGGAAAGTTGGATAGGATTGGGCTGTAAGTCTTGTGGTGTCAAGTGTAAGGGGCTAGAGCACGGAAATGACTCAGAGTTTTCAAGCAAATTAAATGTTGAAAGAATAGAAAAAGAAGACTCCAACAGAAAGCATAGAGATGGTTTTACTATCGAACGGTATGGTGTTGATTGTACCAGGTGGCCTGGCCTCTCTGGTACTGAACGAACAGCTTCAGTGTTCAAGCCATCTGTATAGGCTGCTGACATGCCTTGCCAATAAAAGAGGAATAAAGGCTTCTCTTTCCCATGGCATTCCTGTCTCCAAGGAACAAAGACGTGTGTCTAGGCATAAGCCAGCCCTTGAGAACAGTACTCGGTGTGAGAGAACAACTGAACCCCACCCTTCTTAGAACAAAACAGCGTGCATGGACAAAGGGGAGATGGTCTGCCTTGGCAATAGAATTGTTTTGATGCAGAGTGCCAAGTCATCCAACCTGGGCAGGCCAGGAAGGTCAACATTGCCTGGAGCCATCACGGGAAGGAGATGCCCCATCCCAGCCATTCTTGGAGCACTTAGCAGCCTTGAACTGATCAGACAACAAAGGAACTGATCTGCCATTTCACGCTGGGATCTCCGTGAGCATGCATGCAACAAGGTCCACGGCTTGAAGATGACAATCCTATCCTCAGCCAGCCTGCACTGTGCAGTGGCACTGACGCAGTCTCCACTGCATCCTGCGGGCTGGCCAGTGACCATAGCACGAGGGAGAGTGAGTAAAAGAAAGCTTTACTTACCTACTCTGCTGTGCCATGGTCCCCAATGGGGCTACTTGGGTCTGTGCCAGCTCTTTGGCTAACACAAATCCGAGTGGATGCAAGGGAGCATGGCGAGGCCGGGAGGGGGGGCATAGCATATCGATGGCTCCATTGCCACCGATAGCTGCCCTTTGCCCTCCCCCAACATGCCTCCTGGTGGCTCCCAATCCGTTGCCTTTCTGCCCCAATGCCCCTCCCCCGCCCATGCCTTCCCCAAATGCGAACTTATCCAGGGAGGCAGAGGAGCTGCTGCTGCTGCTGCATGTGTGGTGCTGCTTGCCATTGCCTGCCCTGCGCTAACATGAATTCCGGCAGTACAGTCCGCGGATAGCATTGGGCAGCTAAAGGTATAGCTACTCTTCATCACAAAGTAACTATTTGACAGATAATGGAGAGCAGAATCTTCAGCAGTGCATTGTGGGGCTGATTTGGGTTGAAAATTGGATTCTTCCTCTTTCTATGGGAGTGGAGCTGGACTGGACTTTTTTTCTGCAGCGTGCTCAGTTTGGCAAATGAAGACCAAGTGCACCATCTACTGTGCATGAATGAGCTTGGCATGCATCCCAGAGAAGTGTTTTGATGAACTATGCTGGGTGCGTTATCTCTGTGTTTGTAATGAATTGGGTAGCGGCTCCGCAATTCATTTTTCAAATTTGCAACGGATTATAAAAAGCTTTGTTAAGCCTATGGCTACATTTGGCGCATTTAGTCTCTGTGACATTACCATAATTGCTCTTTCATTTGTACATGGATAGCTTGGAATTAAGGAATAATGCCTCTGTGTTTGAGGGATCTGCACAGTAAGAGAGCACATATTTTGAGTAATCTATGTAAAAGTGGGTTTTAGATATAGCACAAATGCCGGCCAAGGAACAGAATTCATATACAGACTAAGTATCCCTTATCCGGACTGCTTGGGACAGGAAGTTGTCTGGATTTTGGATTTGTCTGGATTTTGGATGTCCGGATAAGGGGTAATCATCCTGTACCTCATATACATTAACTGTAGGGCAATCCTAAGAGCCCTGATGGTTCAGACTTAGTGTCCATCAACTGTAGCATCAGGGGCGTTCCTAGGGCTTGCGTCACCCGGTGCGGGAGGTCAGTGCGTCACCCCCATGATGAACCTTCTCCCGTGTAGCGGGTGGGGAAACACATCATCGCCCCACCCCCATGCCATTGCCCCACCTCCCACTTAATCAAAATTATACCTGTAAATTTACAATATTATATGCACTGGGTTTGCGTCACCCAGTATGAGAGCATTAACTTTATTTATTTTATTTATTTTATTTATTTATAGAATTTATACCCCGCCTTTCTCCCACGGCAACCAAGGCGGCTATATATATACTCTGGACCAAAAAAAAACCTGAAACCATTGATCTGGCATAATTAGTAATTTGATGCCCGAAATTAGATATCCCAAAAGACTCTGATTGGCAGTATCCTTAAATCAGAACTAAGCTGTCATTCTGTATTTCAGCCTGTGCCTTCTTGCAAATAATTTTATAAATACTGCACAAAATACTAAAGCATCCCTGTTTTCCAATGAGCAACTTGTCTGACCTTCTACATCAGGGGTGGCCAACCTTCCACCATGAGGGCCTCTGCGTTCTTAAGAGTTGTGTAGAAGACAGAATCTTGGCAGCTGCAATTGCCGATGGTGCTGGTAAAGCAGCTGCTCCTGCTGAAATGCCCTCACCTACGCAACCATAAAAGGGCCAGGAGCATTCGTGTTGAAAGGGCCACCACTGGTCTAATCCCTTATTTTTGTAAGACAACCCCAACGAAATCACCTTTGAAACTACTGGTAGCTGTGGAGGGGAAAACACAAAAACTACAGGCACAAAAAATGTGCCAAACCTTTTTTCCCCCATGGCTAATAGCAGCTTGGTGGGGGGGGGGGGATAATTCAAGTTGGGGAATCACAGTGCAACAGGAGAAAGTTAACCACCCTCCCCTCACCTGGTGCCCTGCCTGAAGAAAAAGACGGTAGGAATACCACTCAGAGAACTCTTACATCATGTCCAATTTCACCCCGAGAAGAATTTTTTTAAACAAAAAAACAAAAAAAACCAGATGTGGTCCTGAGATAGTGACTAAAAGCGCCCTATCTGGCAAGGAAATGGCTGCATAGAAGTAGCCTCTGGTTAGTTACCTGTATTGGGACCCATTTGCTCAGGCCAGTTGCAGGCATGCAGCCCAGTGCAGTTCTGCAGTACATGTGCAGTGCAGTTCTGCAGTGCATGAGGCATCCAAGAAGTCTCCATTTATTTATTTATTTTTCACATTTTTATACCGCCCTCCCTCCAAGGAGCTCAGAGTGGTGTACATATTTCCTCCCCTCCTTTTTGTCCTCACAACAACCCTGTGAGGTAGGTGGGGCTGAGAGATAGTGACTGGCCCAAGGTCACCCAGGAAACTTCATGGCTGAGCGGGGATTTGAACCTGGATCTTCCAGGTCTAAGTCCGACTCCCAAACCACTACACCATCCATTTCCATTGCATTCCATTGGCTGCCTTTCTGTCCTCAGTGAGATGCCAGTGGAAATGTGCACCTATTGGCCAGAGCCTTCAACCACACATTTTTTGCTGTGCAGAATTGATTATTATTATTATTATTATTATTATTATTATTATTATTATTATTATTATTATTATTATTATTATTATTATTAATAGTATTTATATACTGCTTTTCAACAAAAAGTTCACAAAGTGGTTTACAGACAAAATCAAATGATTAAATGGCTCCCTGTCCCAAAAGGGCTCACAATCTAAAAAAGATGCAGAAGAACACCAGCAAACAGCCACCAGAAAAGACACTGTGCTGGGGTGAAAGGGGGGCAGTTACTCTCCCCCTGCTAAATAAAAGAGGAGCACCAATTGAAAAGTGCCTCTTGCCCAGTTAGCAGGGGTATTATATCTGGTCCGGGGCCAGGGGATTTTACTTTAGTTTGCAGTCATGTTGTGTGCAAGCTATTTGGCACTGAAAATTACATTTTGTGTTTCATCAGTCAAATGGAATAGAAGCAATCATCCAATTAGGCATCATGTATTTCCTCCAGCAGTTTCAGAATGGAGCACAATTTGAGTTAATCAAGCACAAATAACAATAAGAAATACATTCTCTCCTATCCATCCCAAGTAAAAGTTCACATTAAGCTGTGCAGACCTCTTCCAGAAACAATTATCATTAAACAATTTACTGGAGCAAGACTATGGATAGATAGATCTCCGCACAAGAGGATAGATGTTTTTATGATTGGAAAGTTCTAGTAGAAAAACAACTCATCAGTACTTTCAATACATAAAGAGGGCCGTGGGATTCTACCTGCCTGGTTCCTAATGTGTCCAGAAGCATCACCTTGAATGGTCAATCTGCCATTCAAGCAACGTTCATATATTTGATATCCCATTCAGAGATATCAAGCAACTTTCCCTCTTTTGGCAGGAAATTGTTCTGTAGACAGGTTCTGTAGGCAAAGACAGGAATTGTGCCTCTAAACCTCCATGTATCCCAGTAGTGTGTACAAAAACATGTGCTGATTGGTTGTCAAGTTACTAATAACTCCCATAACTCAAGAAGGGGTCGCAACTTTCTGTTAAGCAAGACAGTTAAAGCTAGCAGCAACTTATGGGTTCTAACATTTGCTTCATTGTAATAGTTGGTGGCATCTCTTGGTAGTGGTACTCAAGCTTGTTCATCACTCTCCTGGCCTGCCACTGTAAGACATTTCAGAGAGGGGGAGGTACATATCTACTGGCATGTTAGATGCATCAAGCAGGATGCTACAAGCAAGACACTTACACCTTGTGAACCTTAAACATCAGTTGCCTTGTTTCAGGACCAAGGACATTTCCCTAAAATAGAATTTTGAGGCAGCTCTATACGGATGGGCAAATGAAACATCACATGAGAGTTTGGTGACAGGAACTTGAATTGTCCTGTCCATTATTAAAAAGCAGCCAGAGACCCAGTCCTTACAGTCATTCACACATAGTGCATAAAGGAAAGGTGTACCTAGGAGCAATGTTGAGATATGAACAATTTCCTACTGCAGATTTTATTCCTCCCCGATAATCTAGCAAAACTTTTATCCATTCCAAGGAGCTCAGAAAGCCATGCATGCCTCTCCCCTTTTTTTTATCCTCAGAACAATCCTGTGAGGTTGGTTAGACTGAGAGCGAATTACTGGTCCAAAATCACTCAGTGAGTTTCATGGCTGAGTAGCAATTGGAACCTGAGTCTCCCCAGCCCAAGCCTAATATCATCATCACATTGACTGTCTATTTTTTTTTTCAATTAAAGACAACATGAGAAGTCAATGCAAGCAACTGAGAACTGATCCCATTCTTTTCAGCAAAGGTTGTCTTCCTCACAGGCTGGGTTATGGGGTTTTTTATATCGAATCGTATAGCTTATTCTCAATATTGGGGCAATATTGTACAAAGGTGGCGCAGTGGGTTAAACCACTGAACCATGAGCTGTCGATCGAAAGGTCGGCAGTTCGAATCCATGCGACGGCTCCTGCCAGCCTAGCAGTTTGAAAGCAAGAAATTGCAAGTAGATTAATAGGTACCGCGTTAGCGGGACGGTAACAGCGTTCCATGCGCCTCGGTGTTGAGTCATGCCGGCCATATGACCATGGAAACGTCTTCGGACAGCGCTGGCTGTTCGGCTTTGAAACGGAGATGAGCACCGCTCCCTAGAGTCAGACACAACTGGACTTAATTGTCAAGGGATACCTTTACCTTTTCCTATTGTACAAAGATCAAATTGTTTTCATGCAGAAAACCTGTTCTCTGCAGTGGACATGACATGAAGGGGATCTCAGATGGCACATCTGAGGACCAAATTAGACATTACCCCAGAGATGTGCAAGCTGTCCTCTAATTTTTATTTAAAAGTCTGTGATTGTGACTGAGAGAACAATGGGAGGAGGTGATGCTTATCCCTTTCCGTCTCACCTGCCTTTCCACTCAAACTTCCCCCCCAACTGCTTTCCCATTCACTGGGGGAAAAGGTATTAGGTTATCTGGCTGCAATCCTATACATATTTACTAGTGAGTAAGCCCTAATGTAGGCAATGGGATTTCCTTCTGAGTAAACTTGTATAGGATTGCTCTGTTTATATTTTCTATTAGGTCTCTCTACACCTTTTCTATTGCAAGAACAAGAACAGCTTGGGGAGTGCAATTCTGAGTGGACAGGCACCAAGAGACAAAAGGGTTAAGCAGTCCTCCCCGCAACTTTTCAACTCACAACGGCAGTATCAAAAGCTGGTCTTCAGTTAACAATAAGCTGGGAAATTCTCCCACATAAACTCTAGTTTGGCCCCAATAGTTCCATGCTGCACAAATGCCAATTTCCCTTTATTGCACAGAAGTGGTAATCCACTTCGCCAGGGTCAACTTCTACACAACCAGTTGTAGGCTACACTTCTACAGTGCAAGCAGGAATAAATGCTGGAAATGGCAACATGGATGCACTTTTAGTTCCCCAAACCACTGAAGGACGTACACATTTTCATTTCATTATTTACCTCCCCTCAAATTCCACAAGGTGGCAGCACAGGGTTGAGTATTCATTTAGACCTGATTGATGAAAAACTCATAAAGAGTAGCAGCCAGTAGCAGCCTGTTGCATTGTATACCCCGTTCGCCAACAGAAGCCGGCCTGACTAAAGATGCTTGATATTCTTGGGATAATAAATGCAGCCCCACTATTTTGTACTATAGCAAGGTACTTTTGTGAACCATATCGGAGGCTGAAGCTCAAATATTTTGGCCACCTAATGCGAAGAGAGGACTCTCTGGAGAAGACTCTGATGCTGGGAAAGACTGAAGGCAAAAGGAGAAGGGGAAGGCAAAGGATGAGATGGTTAGACAGCATCACCGATGCAACGAACATGAAAATGAGCAAGCTCAGGAAGATAGTGGAGGACAGGAAGGCCTGGCGGGATGTGGTTCATGGGATCACAAAGGGTCGGACACGACTTAACGACTGAACAACAACAACAACAACAACAACAAACACCCAGCCAGGGAAACGTTTGTGTGGGCAAAATTTCATCAGCATCCCTAAAGCTAAAAATAGTGCTATCATGGGTAATCATAGCCATGGGATCAGGTTCAAGATTATTCAGAGTGAAATCGCACTGGAATTTCCTACCCGCCCTCAAAAATCGACACATCCACCTTCTCAACTTGCCTCTTGCTTGAGATGGCACCAAAGGCTGCAGCCTATTCTCGTTCCTGGGAGTAAGCCCTATTGAACACAACGGGACTTGCGTCTGAGTAGACATGCATAGGATTGTGCTCAAAGTCTGTAATCCCCAGACTTGCGTTAAGAGCTCTGGCAGCAAATAGGAGGCAAGCGTTATGAGCCCCCGGGTTCTTCCCCACCTTAGATTTAAAATCTGAATCAAAGAAGAGTTCAGCTCCTCTCCTACACTCCCACTTGCCTCCAACCACCACCACTGCCCTGCTCTCCCATGCGTCCCCCTGAGTCTCCAACCCAGCCTTGCTTATCTCACTACTGCTGCTGCTCTGATGGGGAGAGAGAGAGAGGTCCTTCTCTCCTCCTCTGCCCAGTGGCGTTCCTGCGGTAGGGGCTCGACAGTAAGTCGCGCCCCGACCGACTACCGCGTTCACGAACCGGAGCGAGGAGGCCCTGCCCCTCGCCGTCGGAGCCATTCCGCACAGTGAAGCCGAACGGGCAGGAGACTGCTCATATGACCTATGACACTGGCGTTTACTAAGACAGGCCTTTGCTCAGTATTGTCTACACTCACAGCAGTTCTCAAACTGGGTGGAAGCAGCCGCTACCACCTTAAGGGGCGTGGTGATGTGCGCTGGCGTAGCGACGGTGGCGGCGGCACTCCTGGGATTGCGTTGCCACCGGGATGAAAAGGGGGTTCCGGACTCACCAGAAGGTGAGTCCTCCAGAAGGTGTGGGTGGCCCCACAGCTCCCTCTGCGGACCTCCCTGAGCTCAGATCGACTCCCTGAAGCAATCAAGATCCACTTCTGGGTTTCACCGAAAACCGGAAGTGGGTCTCAATTGCTTCAAGGAGCTGATCTGAGATTCGGGGAGGTCTACAGAGGGGCCTTGGGGCCATCCACACCCTCCGGAGGGCTGGCGCGACCCCTAGTGAATCCAGAACCCTCTTGTTCTCCTGGTGGCGGCGCAATCCTAGGAGTGTCGTCACCGCTGTTGGTCCTCCCACAACAACTTACAGCGTTCCCTACTCCCTAGTAAAAGTTTGAGAACCGCTAGCCTGGTCTATGAGAACCGCTAGCCTGGTCTACACTGACAGGCAGCGGCTCTGCAGGGTTTCAGACAAAGCTTTCCCAGCACTGCCAGGTATTGAACTTGGGACCTTCTGCGTGGAAAGCCTGTCCTGCCATGGCTCTGCAGCCACCTCCCGTGGCTTCCCTTTCTTCTTCTACCCTTGAGTTCTGCCTGCGTCTTGTACCCTCCTATAGAAGCCCCCCTAGAAATATGATCACGGCTCTCGTGATTGCTCCCGAGTGCCTTTTGCTTCTCAGACCTTCCCTCCCCCCCGCACAGTGGCCCTGGCTGCCCTCTCTGTGGTGGGAATATAATCATTTCATCCCCAACCTTTGCAGTAATCAACTCCTGCTGCTCTGTTCTGTGTCTGCTGTGCCCTCGACCATTTTTCAGAGGGTTTTCTGTTCTCCCCTTTTGCCACTGCGCGGGTTTAGCTCTTTTTCCTCCTACACAGTTCCTCTCACTTTGCCTCCCACGCTGGCCCTGCACACAGGCTCTCGTTCTCGGTTGCTCGCTGCTCACTCGCCCTCTCCTTCTCAGACAGGCAGAACAAAACAAGAACCCACCTCCTACCAGCACAATCTAATTTTCTGCCATTTCTGTTACCTAATTGTGCCAGTTCTTTGTGCCTGCTCAGACTGGCCAAGCCTTCAGTTTTTCCTTGCCAAAGCCACATGTTAAAGACTGGCCATTTTGCTCCTTTGATTCGCTCAGCTCCAAGTGCAAAGGACTTTCTTTTCTGGTTTCTTGTCTGTATTTTGTCAAAAAAAAAAAAACCTCTCTCTCTCTCTCTCTCTCTCTCTCTCTCTCTCTCTCTCTCTCACACACACACACACACACACACACACACACAGAGAGAGAGAGAGAGAGAGAGAGAGAGAGAGAGAGAGAGAGAGAGAGAGAGAGAGAGAGAGAGAGAGAGTTCTCAAAGAACTGTGTAGCCTACTCTGGTCACATAGTGAACATCCACGAGTCTCCGATCTAGTTCTCAGGGATGTAGCAGACATGTCTGGGCTGCATGACTTCATGCTATAGGCTCACATGCGTCCAAATTCCTGCATATAAAAACTCCCTGCAAATAGGAAACTAGCAGTGGAGTGCTAGCTAGCCTTCTTCCTGCCGACAAGGTTTTCCATCCATAGAAATCTGGGGGGGGGGGGTGTGAGCCAGAAATTAATCCACTCTGAGAGCCTCCTTCTCTACCACTGAGTCACGGCCCTTCCCCAAACCTGATAGTTGGAGGTGTTTGTTTTCGTTGAATGTGAGAGGATTACAGCCTAAATCTTACCGAACACCATGGGATTATTTCTGAGTAAAATAAATTACCAAACACCTCGGCTAATGGTATCTTTGCCCTAGATCTCATTCTTCCCCAGACCTGTTTTAGCCAAGGTTTCCCTCCCTAGTCCTGATCCTGCACAAGCTGCTGATATCCCAGTTAGCTTTGGGAGGACTAACGAAGAAATGTAGTAAGTGTCTAAACCCAGCGTAGATCCCTCCAGTGGCACCGGATGCGTCTTTCCGCTTCTCCGTTTTCCTTCGGTTAGACTTCACGTCCAGCTTCGACATTCCGAATTACCATTCATGTTAAGACTGTCAGCCAGAATTGTGCTGCCTCTGATCAGCTGATGCGCTTCCAGCAAACGTTTCCCCCTTGTTCCTCATTGTTTTCCGTTTCTGCTGTCACGTTTGGGGTAGTGTTGCCCCATGACCTTTCAAAATGAGAATGTTGCCAAGAAACTGGGATGCCAAAGACTTGTGAGCTAGAATGGAACATGTGCATGACCAGGACTGTATCAAGGAAGAATGCGATGCCCATGCTGCGTCTCTGTCTCAAACCTGCGTGTGGAGTCATGCTGTAAAAAGATTTTCCCCAGCCAGGCCATGAGGGAAGAACCTGATCAGCATTCAGCATTTCTGGTGCCATAACCAAAAGGCTCACAGCACGTAGGCACATTCCTTTCTCTTCCCCCTCTCCAAAGACTTGCTAAGTGATTAGTCGGGCAAGAAGGAGAAAGATCCACAAAGATATGCTAAGTATGGACCTGGGAGCACCCGCGTTGCTGGAGCTGCGCGCGTCACCTCCGCCGCGCGTGTCGCCTTTCTGAGGCTCCGAGGCCGGGAGAAGGCCTCGGACCGTCCTCCCGGGCCAGCACTCCAGGGCCTTCTGACGAAGGCCCACTGTGTCGCAACGTAATTTATAATGCTTTTTCGCGCATGCGCAGACCGTTCCTGAGGGAAAAGGTCTACCCTATTCCCTCAGGAACGGTCTGCGCATGCGCGAAAAATGTTATAAATTACGTTGTGACACATTGGGCCTCGTCAGAAGGCCCAGGACAGCTGGCCGGGGAAGACGTCCCTGGAGCCGGCTGCAATGAGTGGCGGGGGGGCAGAGTCGGGGGGCACCCGGGGCAGCGTCCCGTTGGGTCACCCCCCCAAAATCGTGCCAAATTAAGAATTAGGGGCTGTATGTGGGGGGTCATTAGGGTGATGCGCGCGCCCTAGTGACGCCGCTGCCTGGGAGAAGACAACAGACAGACCACCTGACCAGCCTCTGCTTTGTCTCAAGCCAGTTCCTTAACGACTAGACCATCAACCCATCACCCTCCTCCCACGTTCCTATTGTTTATGTATAGTCTTACCCAGAGGTGTGCAGGAAGTCCACTCTAGGAGCCCCCCCTTCCCTTTTGTCTATGTGCCTGGTCCACTCAAGGCATCCTCCCCTTTCTTGGCCATGTGCTCTGTTCCCTACAAAAGGTAAAGACTGCCTGGCAGTCTCTCTCTTCCTCTCTCACGTTTTGGAACTCTGGTGAGCTCTGTGCTCCATCCTGCTCTCTCTGCCTCCCTCCCTCTTGCACCAACCTCCCCCCCCCCCCGTCTGCTCTTTCTCTATTAATACACCCAGTACTGCAATCCCAGGACAACTCTCCAGGATAGATAAATATCACCCATGTGTAAACCTGCTAATTCTCTGTTGTTCTATCTAAGTTTCCTAGTTCTCTGTATGATGTGTATGATTGTATGTTTGTATGAATCTGACTTACTATCTAGTAAATATTGGAAAGCAACTACGTGTGTCCTCAATATTATTTAAACTGAACTCTGGAAGCCCAACTCTGGTATAGCTGGTCTAAAGATCCCTGTATATACCAAATTGCCATATTTAAGCTATTCCCCTAATGATAAAGGCAATTTTGGCTAACAGTAGCTTTAAGTGCCACAAAGATAAAAATGAGACTTGTCACTGAACGTTGTAGACATCAGAGTGAGCCAGTGGCATCCTGAAATGTGCTCATTTGCTCATCCTGCCCTAGGCTCTCTCTCTCTCTCTCTCTCTCTCTCTCTCTCTCTCTCTCTCTCTCTCTCTCTGTGTGTGTGTGTGTGTGTGTGTGTGTGTGTGTGTGTGTGTGTGTGTGTGTGTTCGTGTTCTAGATGCGACTATTGGGGCATTATTTATTTATTTATTTATTTTTCATATTTTTATACCACCCTTCCTCCAAGGAGCTCAGAGTAGTGTACATATTTCCTCCCCTCCTTTTTGTCCTCACAACAACCCTGTGAGGTAGGTGGGACTGAGAGATAGTGACTGGCCCAAGGTCACCCAGGAAGCTTCGTGGCTATGTCTTCTGATTTGCCTTTTAATTTAAACAATGACCATCATGCTCACACAGCATGAAGACTTAGCCAGCCCAGCCATGAAAATAAGTTTATCTGAGAGATGTTTTCAGTAATTCAGGCTCAATCGACATGTTGCAAAGAGCTCTGTTTCCATTCCTCCCTGTTTTGCAGGCAGAAGAAGGGTGGGTGACAAGAATATGCTTAATCCCTTTCTCTTTGGTAATTGTTCAGCTCCAAATCACCCTCCCCAAACTGCTTTTTCATCTACGGGGAGAAGACTGTATAAGAAGACCCACATATGGGCTGAATGATATGGGTCCCTCATGCCTTGACCGGCCTGTTATATCCTCTCATCCTTGTAGCTTCTCTGTATTTGCTGGGGCAAATACACTTCAAGAGCAAACAGCAGGTTCAGGAGTACTGAGGGCATGAAAATGGCCAAGACGAAAGGGTTACAAAGATCCCTTCCTGTACGTTGCAACTCCAATCTGAATCAAGGCCTCCTGCAACTGCTTTTAGTTTTAAAAAAGGTGGAGGGGGAAATTGCCAGTGTTAAAACTGCCTCTAAACAATATGCCACTTAACGTGACCTCTATAGTCCTGATTCAAAATGCACAACGACAAGCCCTACACAAAGAACTGCCCAGTGTCCTACACTGAGTGGGTTTGACAGAGTTGTGCCAACTTCTAAAAGTAGCTCTGACAACCTCTGAAAAACTCACAGGCAGAGAATGAAAAAAACTGCCTGTTGTTTGTTGCCACAGCACCTAGTAATTGGAGGTGTGTTGCATTTGAACAAGGAGGTCCCACTTAACTGTCATAGCTACCACAACATACATAATAGTCAGAATCATTCCCCAGTTTTAAGATATAATTGACACTGTGGCCCCAATCCTATCCCCCGCCACCAACACCAATGCAGCTGCACCAATAAGGCACGTGCTGCATCCGATAGTGTAGGGGCGACCTGAAGGCAACCGGGAGGTAAAAATTACCGTATTGGTCTGAGTATAAGACTCATTTTTTTCTCCTAATTTAAGTTTTTAAACTAGGGGTGCGTCTTATAATCAGGCTGTTGCAATTTAATGCCAGTGATTTAATTAAAAAATTTTAATAGCACCAAACTTTAAGGGTGCGTCTTATAATCAGGTGCATCTTATACTCGGGACAATACGGTATTTTTACTTACCTCTGCATAAGCCCCGGGGTCTCCTATGAGTCTCCTCAAACATACACCACCTATTTTGGTGGCATATGTCCATGGAGGGAAAAGGGTTTGATTGATTGATTGATTGATTGATTGATTCATTGATTCATTGATTCATTGATTGATTGATTGAATTGAGGGTTTAGAATTGAGGGGATAAGATCTGACATGTGTCATTCCCACTGGGTCCACCTTCTCCTGCCTCTTCTCCACCCCCAGTTCCTCCCCCTCCCTGCCCACTTATGCCCCCAGTCTTCCCACTGTCCCTCCCCACCCACAGCCCATCCCCACCGCTGACTTACAGGTGCCAGAGGTTCCAGATAGGCCATTGCCGTGCGGCCAGTACTATTGGCCGTTTCTGGCAACAGCCCGGTTACGCACTATACGGAGTCACATTTTGCGACACTGTAGGTCGGACTGCACTGCCAGAACACTAGTTCCGGATCGGAGGATTGGGCCAGAGGGAGAGCTGACGGCTGAACTGCATGGGTCTCAGCTATCTTCTGCATGCTTCCATGTCCTCTCATGAGTTTCAGAGGCATCTTTGGGTAGGGTAGCCTGTTGAAGGTGTCTTCTCTATGCCAAATGGAAGCAGAGAGACCATCAGAAGGGCCATTCTCCGTGACTGATTTCCATAACTAGGGTTGCCTTTGGAGATTTGCCAGAATCAAAGCCTGGGAGATTTCTAGAGAAGTGCTTGAGGGGGATTCCGTGTAGGCATTATTGTCAAGGATGAGTGTGCTAGATATATATTGTTACATTCTATGCTGTGTTTTTGTTGCTGTCGCTACTGTCTTGAACTTAACTGAAGAGGACAGTTGAGTAATTTCCTACATAAATGTGTAAGAACTACAGCGATGCCCTGGAGGGAAAGATCTTTTTTAAAAACAAAAAGTGCCGATTGGGCATTGCATCTTTCACCTTTTCAAGACTGATAAACAAGGGAAGAATGAAGAGGCAGTGAGGCATCTACTGTAAGTGTAAAAGCTTACAGTCGTTGCGTAATAGAATCAGGGCTGTTTCTACTCTCTGCTCAAAATAAAGGCACATTCTGCACCCACATGCTGTGCCAAGAGAAGCGGAGCTCTGTGGTCAATTATGCGATGAAGTGAATTTGTTTCTGTAGTTGCACAATATATTCTGTTTATCTCCTTACGGTTGGGAGGGCCAAAAAAAGTATGTGGGTGTCAAGTGCCCCCAGGACCGCAAGTGGTAAGGGCCAGAGGTCAGACCTGTCAAGGTCCAAAGCAAGAAAGAGGGGGGCCAGGGGCAGACGCACATGCAGAAGGTCGGATTCCAAAAGGTGGCAGTGCAGGACAAAGGGAGGCAAGGCACAGGAGGATGCTTGGCTGCTCCTGGCTACAAGCTTCTCAGACAGAGGACCCAAGTCTCAAGCAACCATTGTTCAGATGGGCAAGTCCCTGTTGCTTACGAACCGCAGTTCTCGCCTTGGTCATTATATAGGTCAGTGATTTTCAACATTGGTGTACCGCAAATTGTCTGCAGGTGTGCCGCGGGAGATTGGGGGAAGGACACATTAGTCGGGCCACTGGGGGATGTGAGCCCCCCCCCGCAGTGCAGTGTGCCTTGTCAATGGTCAACACTGATGGTATGCCTTGACAATTTGAGTGCCTTGTTAGTGTGCTGTGTGAGATGAAAAAGGTTGAAAATGACTGATCTGGGTGGTATAAGTGCACAGCAAAGATCAGGGCAGTGCTCCTTTTGCCGAAGAGCAGGTAGCACAGGTACTAAGACACCTGGACCCTGCTGGCTCAGTGCCCTGATGACGTATAGTGATTCACTGAAACTCAGTTCTGCTCACTGGAAAGATTCCTTAGCCACACTTCTTGGATTTCATAGATAATCCCTACAGCATTTAAAGCCTATATTCACAGTCTAGAGTGCTGGAATTTGTGTCCTGATCCAGCAAAGCTGCTCTGCCTGTGGAAGACCGTCTTCTGCATGAGTAGCCAACCTAACTGCATGGCCACTGGCGTCGATGACTTTAAAAGGGAATTAGATCCATTCATGGAGGACTGATGTATCAGTGGCTACTCATCATGAGGACTACATGCTCTCTCCAGGCTCAGAGGCTGCATGTCTCTGAATTGCAGTTGCAAGGGAGCCATGGCGGGAGAGGAGCATTGCCTTCATCTCCTGCTTGTGGGCCCCTTTGGAAATCAGGATGTTGGACGAGATGGACCGTGGGCCTGATCTAGTTGGCCTCTTACAACATAAGAACATCAGAAGAGCCCTGCTGGATCAGGCCAAAGGCCCATCTAGTCCAGCTTCCTGTATCTTCACAGTGGTCCCACCAAGATGCCTTCAAGAGCACACAGCCAACAAGATAACCTGTTTCCTGTTGTCACTCCCTTGCACCTGGCACAGAGAAAACCTACTTCTAAAGCCAGGAGGTTGCTTATGGCTTGTAACCTGTGATGGACTTTTCCTCCATGAATCTATCCAAATCCCTTTTAAAGGCATCTAGACCAGGTGTCATCACCACATCCTGTGGCAACGAGTTCCACAGATGAATTACACGCTTGGTGAAGAAATATTTTCTTTTGTCCATTTTAACTCTCCCTCCACTCAATTTTAGTGCATGTCCCCTGGTTCTGGTGTTGTGCAAGAGGGAGAAGAACTTTCCTCTATCCACTCTCTCCATCCCATGCATAGTTTTATACGTCTCAATCATTGTTTATACATCTCTTCTTACATTGTTATGCCTTTGTGTGTCCATCCTGGTGCTCATCCAGGCACCAGAACATCACCTGTACGCATCCCCCAGCCCAACACCGCCAGTTATTTTTGTATGACCAGTTGCCCATTACTGGAGGTGGATCAAGGCCTCACCAAAGCTGAAAATCTCAGGAAACTAAATTCTGCACAGTGAATATATGAAGGCACCTTAAACCAAGTCAGACTATTAGTCCCTCTTGCCAGTATTGTCTGCTCTAACTGTATTGCCAATATTGTCTGGCTTTCCAGACTGTCAGGGAGCAGGGCTGGAAAAGACCCCAGCCTAAAATCCTTAAAGGGTTTCCCCTCTCCCCCTTGCAGGTGAATGGAATCGATCTTCGCGGTGCTACCCATGAACAAGCTGCTGCAGCGCTGAAAGGAGCAGGCCAGACTGTGACAATTATAGCACAATACCAGCCAGAAGGTAGGCAGACAAATGGTGATTAATAAAGCTCTTGATGATGTTGAACCTGATGTGCATGATCATCTTATTTTAATGGTGGAGACTGAGATTGAAAGGTTTTGCCTCTGAGTTATAACTCTTCCTTGTTTAGATTGCTATTTGACATTTAAAAGCTTTCATGACTTAGTCCAGGCCTATGAGACACACAAAGCTGTTGCATTCCCTCTTCCACTCTAGTTCACTCTAGTCCTTATAGCATCTCGGTAAACAACTGTTGAGCCATATATTCTCCAAGTTTGATTTTCACATCAAAAATAGTAATTTTGTCAGGGAAACCCTTTCTCTCAAAACCCCTTGATCCTGTCTTTTCCCATGGCTGATCCCTTCCAGTAATCCTAGCCAATCAGGGATCACATACCAGATGCCACAAGACGCTGTAGCCAATTAGATTTAGGTGTCTTCTGACACAAGCAAGAACAAATGAAGCCTACTAGAGAGGGTGAGCAGTGCTTTCTGTTCTGATCACATGGATAAGAACTGACTTTTCAATGATCCCTGAAAAATTATGCCAAGACAGCAGTTTTCAAGTCTGATGGACATTGTGATGAAACTGGCTCCCACACATTTGATTAAAACAAAGGTAAATACAGTGTGTACTATGACAGAATCATCCTATGGATTGCCTTACCCTCGTGGTTGGTTTATTTATATTATGGGCGTTTATATCCCATCTTTTCAGTATACTGTATAAGAATGGTACCCAGTGTGACTATGGTTGACAGTCAGTGATGTTGCAGGACAATTTATAGTGTGGTGATGTCTGTTCATTATTCCAGTTCTCTTGGCACTTACTCCAAAAATCTTTTGTTCTTTGAAAGATGTGTACAATCGTTCTGTTGGTTCTTGGGCAGCGCAATCCTCCCTAACTTTAGAGTGGCGGAGCACGCACTCTGCCGCTAAAGCACTGTAAAGCACTTTTTAAAATAGAGTCTAACGGGTAAAAAGCCATGTCAATAAATATATAAGATATCAATAAGAACAAGCATACCAGGTAATTCCACGTGGAAGAAGCTGTATTGGTTAAAAGCACAACACACAAAAACGTTTAAAACCAGGATAAAACCTGTAAAAAATCAATATCAGTCATAAAATGCAACGTTTCGCTCAAATTGCAGAGAGCATTATCAAGCAACCTACAGTAGCAAGGAAAGGTGATAACGAACACGCTGCGAAAGCGTTGCTACAAATAGGAGAGCGAAACCTCGGGATCATACGTGAGGGTTACACTTGTTGAAAAGCCCTAATTGACAACATCTGGTGTCTCTATGTCCTGTAGTAACCCTAAGTTACGGAACTTAGGGTTACTAAGTTACTTCTGCTGGACTAACAGGATTGCGCTGTTAGTTTTACTGTTTTTAAGCTATTTTGTTGGGTTTGGTTGATGACATTATCATGCATTCTTGCAAACAGCTTTGTGGACCCAAGAAGGGAACAGATGTATTTAAATAAATACTGATTAGCTGTGATATGGCTTTCTTCTACAAAAATAATTGTTGCCTCCATCAGCTTGGTTACAGATTTTTTTTCTTGTGAATAGCTTATTTAATACTTTTACAGTAACAAAATTATCTTTCCACATTCTGTTACCCAAAGCAACTTTCATAGAAATCATACATTAAGAGGCCATTGCTGTCACTTCAGTTTGATTCAGTGGTTTTGTATAATTGTAATAATTCTGATGTATGTAAATAGATGTGAGTGAAACTCTAGCAAAAATCCCTTAGAAACTTTTTTAAAGACACGTTTAGAACTGAACAATGGTAGGAGATTCGTCACTTCTGAAAGTGAATTCACATGAGCATGTCCCATTTATTTTCTTTGTAGTTCACCCTGTTCATGTGCATGGATAGATGATTGGATGGAGAAGTGCTTGGTGGGTAGAGCAGTGAATTTAATGGCTGAGTAGAACCTGGGTCTCCTTGTTCCTAGGATGACTCTAACCACTATACCACACTGGCTCAATGATAATCTTTGTCTTGCGTTAACAACTACTGGTGGCTAAAAACAGTTTTCCAACTGTTTAAAACATGGATTTTAGTAATTTAGAATATTTTCGAAATGGGGTTTCCAACAGCTGTTCAGATGACCTTTTCAGAGAATTATTGAAGGGATTTATGGATCATCTAATAGGATAAACATGCCCTAGGTCCATCGGAATAAATCTCTATCTTCCATATGAGTGAGCGTCTTCCCTTACAATCTGACTGACAGTTCTCATTTTTAGAAAACGGGGGTCACAGTTGAAATGGGAGACTTGACGACATGAGACCCTCTGATCAAATCAAGTGACCCTACTTTGAATCAGGCACAAGTTTCCAGTGTCGTAGCCAGACACCCTCCGGGGGGGCAGTAGTCACATGACACCCCCAAGTGACCTCCCAAGCTCCTCCCCTTCGGCCCAATTGGGCCGCTTCCAGTGTTTTCGGTGCGAAAAAACACACCCCAGGGGTGTTTTTTCTCCCGATTTACAGTACAAACAGCCCAGGCGGGCAGGTGGGCCAATCCCCAACCCTCCGCTGGGCCAAAAATGAGCCTTTTTTGCTGCCGCCGCCGCCATTTTCGCCACCACCGCTGGGTAAGTTGCACCCCCCGGCGCCCTGGCACCCTGTCGGCTGGGGGGCGGTGGGGCCCCCGCCCCCCCTAATGACACCTCTGCAAGTTTCCTTCAAGCAGGACCTAACTTGAACTGGGGCTCCCATGCCCTGCAGTCGTGCAGTAACATAGACATTGACTTTCATTTGTAGTTCAGTGAAATGCAAGAGTTCCTTTGCCTTTGCTTGAGTTCCAAAGCTGAATTAAGTCCACAAGTGATGTCGGGATCTCTGAGCAGCATCCACATGTTCCCTGCATTTCCTGTGAACCTGTGCATCAGATTAGAAATTCAGCCCGCAATGAGACCAACAGAACTACAATCTCCCCTGTTCTGAACAAGCTATCTCTCTGTCAGAAAACTGCACTTCTCCTAGAGAGGAGAGATGCCCCCCAAAAACTGCATTGCCCATGTGGCATATTGTGGAACCGGAAGTGCAGGCAACAACATGCACCTCCTCTTTTTGTGGAGCAGACTGGCGTCCGAAGCTGCACTCCGGCGTCTGTGGCTGGCACACGCTCTGTGCTGCAATGCAGTGCCTCTGCAGCTGTTCCAGCACAGCAACAGCTCTTGGAAACAAGCCCCATTAAATCAAGTTTCCCCAGCTATCAATCTTTCAAGCAAGCCAATTAGCACCCGATTTGAACAGCCTGTGAATGAAAGGCCTTCATTAATTTCCATCTGTGATTAGAGAGAGCAACTGACAAACGAAGTTGTTAGGCTTCGAAAGTTTTGTCGTTCTCATTTATTTATCGGCTTTGTTTGTTTGCACTTGTGCAGCATGTGTGTTCCCTCTTGCTTTTTCCTTGTCACAGCACTGGGATCTTGAGGCAACAGCTGCGTCTACTGAATAAACATCAGCACTTTTGGCAGGGAGGGGGGGGGAAGGTATCCTGCAGGCAGAGCTGTCCCAGCAAGTAAAGCTTCACCTCTTGTGGGTATTAGTGACAGCAAGTGATGATCTGGATTTAAAGAAGCTCAAAGACAGGGAATCTGGTCATTCAAACCTATAATTTCCATTCCTGACACCTCTTTCATACTCCTCTGCAAACCTGTTGCAGTTCTTACTCCTTCCAGGACCTGAATTGACCACTGTCTTTAGCTATCTTCAGATGTCCCCTATCCATGGGGGGGGGCAGCATCGTGCCGCATCACCCCATGCCCTGCTGATGACGTGTGTGAGCCCCAGCCCGTGCCCCCTATGCATTCAGCATTTGTCCACAGACACAAATGCTGGAACTTTGGGAGAGTTTCGCTCTCTCTCTCTCTTCATTCGCCACCTTTGAACACTTCTTGTTCTTGTGCTGCTGCTTTGATTTTTGGCATGTTGATTGTTTCAACGGATATTGATTTTATATCTGTATGCTGTCTTGAATGCCTTTGTAAAGCCGATATAAACAGAACCTATTTTGGCCACCTAATACGAAGAGAGGACTCTCTGGGGAAGACTCTGATGCTGGGAAAGATTGAAGGCAAAAGGAGAAGGGGAAGGCAAAGGATGAGATGGTTAGACAGCATCACCGATGCAACGAACATGAAAATGAGCAAACTCAGGAAGATAGTGGAGGACAGGAAGGCCTGGCGGGATATGGTTCATGGGATCACGAAGGGTCGGACACGACTTAACGACTGAACAACAACAACAACAACATATATTTTGGGCCCTGATGGATCATCAGACCAAAGGTCCACCTACCTAGACCAGGATTCCATTTGTCACAGCAGGGTACTCAATGCCTCCGGTTAGCTCTCCAGCGGAAAATGTAGGCAAAGTCCTACTAACTGGGCAAAGAGGCACTTTTTCAAGTGCTGTCCTCTGATATTTAGCAAGGGGGGGGCAACTATTGCAATCCTGTGCACACTTTCTTGGGAGTAATTGAATAGGACTTTTGAGTAAACGTGCATAGAATTGCACTGTCCATATTGGTGCATGGGGTAGCTTGCTGCATTTCTGTCAGCTGCTTCTATCAGTCATGAGAATCATTCACTCATGAGCAACCTAAAGTCACCGATTGGAGCTGTAAGAGCTTCCTTAATGTCCAGTGTGCACTTTGAGCTCCAATGGTATTGTACATGTCTTTGTTACCAGCGGTAGCTCTATTTATGTGGCAGATGGAAGCCTGGAGAGAAATGTTGGCATGGCCTTATCTCGCCATAAATAGCTCAGAGATTGTTTTAAATAAGCAAATAGTTTGGCACTAGCTATTGGGCCGCTTGCTCCAGTCTCCTGTGCTTTGGTTTACATTTTCTACAACAGCTTTAAAAATAATGGTTTAATAAGCCGACTGCTGCTAAAAGTAGATTATTCATTTTCTTCAGGAAGCACACATAAATTGGATTTGCTGATTTGCTTCTGGGTTTTTTTCCTCTGTGCAGGGCTGCTGCCTTTTCTAGTTAAGCCTCATTTACTTTCCGGGCATCATGAGTTGACTGGCTTATTCTGTGTTGTGTTCCATGTGTTCCTTCTCCTCTGTCCTCATATCGTCCAAACTCAGGGTCAGGCCAGGTCATGTGCATATAAGTGCTCCATTCCCGCTAGCACTGAACTGTGTCTTGGATTGTCCATCTTATGCCTGAAACAAGCAGAGGCGACAGGTGCCGGGAGAGTGCCCAGGTGCGTGGGGGCGGGGCCAGCATCGCGTCGCGTCGACGCCCCCCCGCCCGTTTTGCTCCCATTTCTGAGCCAAACCGGCTCGAGGGAGGGAGGGAGGGCCCAGACACGACGCTGCTTCGGGAGAGGGTGAGTTTCCCTGCCCCCATTCCTGCCGCCCGCCCGCGACCGAGCACCTGGAGTTCCTGCTCCACGCGCTCCGCTGTGGTTCCGCCCCTGGAAACAAGAACAGTTCCATGGCGGTCTTGCTGAAGCAGAAGTCGAGTCGTCCAAACTGGAGCACAAGACTAGGTGTTAAGCAAGACGAGTTGTTGCACCAGCAACAACCAGACAGCAAAGTAAGGGTTTTATAGCTGCCCCTGCGCTTCTCCATTCCTTGCTGGAGCATCAGTGCTCTCTAATATACACACGACCCACCAACTAGAACTGGATGCTGTCCCCTGCCACCTTAAGAGGTGGGGATGGTATGGCGGCGGTGGTGGTGGCGATCCCGGGGATTGCCACCAGCAGGGAAACAAAGTTCAAAAAAGTGCTTGAAACACGTACGGGGGGGGGGGCTGGCATGCCTCTGAAGGGTTCGGGGAGGCCAACAGCCCCCTCTGTGGGCCTCCCCAAGCTTTAGATCACCGCAGAATGGCAATTACCGATTACAACCACTTCCGGTTTTCGTCCCAAAACTGGAAGTGGTTGTAATCGCCGTTCCGCGATGATCTAAAGCTCAAGGAGGTCCGCAGAGGGGGCCACGGGCCTCCCCAAACCCTCTGGAGGCCTGCTGGGCCCCCGGTAAGTGTTTCAAGCACTTTTTTGAACCTTGTTCCCCTGGCGGCCGCAGCAATCCCCGGGATCGCCGTCACCGCTGCCCCTCCCCCCACAAGTACTCAAAGTTCTCCCTGCCTCGCGAGGAGAACTTTGAGAACCACTGATATACGGTATGCATAGGTTCATGATTCCTGCTCAAAGCTCAATGAGCAAAGACCTCTCATCACTGTCTCTGCTCCTGCGATCCCAGGATGACCATGGGAAGCTCAGCTGCCTTGTACTGAGTCAGGCTATTGGTCCATTTAGGTCACGATTGCTTGCACTGACTGGGAGCATCTGTCCAACGTTTCAGGTAGGGGTCTTTCCTAGCCCTACCTGGAGATGGCAGAGATTGAACCTGGGGCCTTCTGCATGTGCTGTACCATTGAGCTACAGCCTGACCAGGATGATTATGTGGGCTCTGAATCTGGGGATATCACAGGAGCACCTCATAGAGGGGGGGCATCAGATCTAGCCACATGATTCTTCCCTGAGTTTGTGAATTTTGGACTGGGGTTTGGGAAACGGAGTTCATTATTCTAATTATTTTCCAGGCACGGCCTCTAGTTCAAAACTCCAGTTAATATGCAACTTGGAAAGCATGAAATCTTACCCCACCTGTCATTCAGAGAATTAATTTCCCCATTTTCTCTTTTAGGAAATGGTACGAAACATGGCCTTTCTCTATTTATAAGTTGAAGTGGGTTCCTGGTTCTCTTTCATGTGTTGCAAGCTTTTCAAAAAGGTTTGCTAGCAAGTTCGGTTGGGCAGGGGCTGTGTGTGTGTGGGGGGGCCCTGCAGCTTTCTGCCGGCACGTCTGTAGCAACGCCTGAGGCATAAGAACAGCATAGAAAGTAAACATATTTATCTCTGAGCTAAATTTTAAAAAGAGGAGGGAATTGCATCTTAAAAGAGCCTCTTGTATTGCATTATAAGCCCTTAGTGAGGCTTTTAAAGGAAATCGTTCCACCAAAGTCAAATCTATTCTTGAGTGAAGGGCTTTTTTGTGTGTGTGCATCTGGGCCATACTTGCAAAGAGCCACTTGGTTGTCTTTGACAGTTCAGGTTCTCCTCCAGGAGACCATACAAGGAAACATTATTTAAAAACGTGGGTCTATATGCTGAGCACATGGCATTTAAAATGTTTGAGGAACTGTAACTTTCAGCCTAGTCCTATCCCCCACCACCAGGGGCGATGAAGCTGTGCCAAGAAGGTGCCCACTGCATTCGGTGGCGGTGGTACAATCGGACAGCCTGCAGGAGGTAAGTGAAAACATTTTGCACTTACCTCCTGGTAGGCTGCCTGATCGCCAGTGGGTGGCATATGTCTAAGGAGAGCAAAGGGGCAGGGAGGTTTTACAAAGAGGGGATACGGTCCAGCTTGCGCCATTGCTGCTGGATCCACTCCCTCCCACCTCCTCCCCGCCCCAGTCCTCCCCCTCTCTTCCCCTCCCCGCTCCCACTGCTGATTTATTGGCAATCCAGGGAGGCCTCTGCCACGTTGACCAAGCACCACTTGCCGTTTCCGGCCGTGGCCCGGTTGCTCACTATAGAGAGTCTCATTTTGCAACGCCGTAAGTCGAAGTGTGCTGCCAGAATGAGAGTTCTGGCAACACAGCCTGATGATAGGATTCGGCTGTTAGCTGACTAACTTGCAGGGCTGTCCTACCATGCCATTGTTTCGGAAGAGCTAGCGTTGCATAGCAGTGCTCCCGAAATTCTCCTCATCTGGATTTCTACCGAGATATTGGAGTTATGGATTTGATGAGCTTGTTTGATTCATTGCTTGATGAGCAATGAATAAAATAACATTGCTCCTTTTTGTATTTCCAAGTATTGTCAGAATTTGCCTTAGCGGTCAGTTTCTTGATATCTTCCCACCCCACATCCAAACTCTGTATTACAAACAGGCATGTGCACACTGATCAGGCGCTACAAAAAAAGCAATCAAGATGTGATAGGGTTCTTGATTGCATCAAGATGCCTTTTGTATAGAGTTTTACCACTGTGCTGAAGTTCTTCATGGTTAATTATCTTGTAGATGGAAAAGAGAGGCATAAATGACTGAGTAAATAAAACAACTCTAAAATAACTCTATTTAGAGTTGTTTTATTTACTTTCAATCATTTATGCCTCTCTTTTCCATCTACAAGATAATTAACCACGATTAACTCTAAATAGAGTTATTAAGGCCAGCAGGTGGTGCAGTGGGTTAAACCGTTGAACCATGAGCTGTCGATCGAAAGGTCAGCAGTTCGAATCCGCGGTGGGGTGAGCTCTCGTTGCTTGGCCAGCTCCTGCCAACCTAGCAGTTCCAAAGCATGTTAATGCGAGTAGATAAATAGGTACCGCTTGCGGGAAGGTAAGCAGCGCTCCGTGTTCCAGCTGCATGCTACGCGCTGCGGCAAGGAGAGTCATGCCAGCCACATGACCACGGAGGCGTCTTCGGACAACGCTGGCTCTTTGGCTTTGAAATGGGGATGAGCACCACACCCTAGAGTCGGACACGGCTGGGCTTAATTGTCAGGGGTCACCTTTACCTTTACCTTAAATAGAGTTATTACATTGCATTATATGAGCTGGTACTATGGGGTGAAAGCTGATACTATGACAGTGAAAGCTGCAGCCAACTGCACATGTTCCAATTCCAGTATTAATTTTAGATATTCTCCAAGTTATGCTGGAATTCGGGAAGAAGGAAATGCAAGGGAGAGCTAACCCTTGGAACAATGGGGCTGTTCGCTCATTTCTCATCCGGACGTTGTGGGGGAATGGGACCATGCCCCTGACATCCAAGGGTTGGATCAGAGCGTGCAGTGGCTTCATACAAGTCGGGGGACCTTCCATGCATCTAGGAACGCTGGGGTGAGCAGGGTTCCTGCATGCAATATGTATGCGCATATTGACTAGTCACACTAGTGGCGAATGCGTGGACGTCCTGGGACATGGCTAGTGTGTTTCCAACACTGGGGGCATGATGACCAGCAGATGTTTTCCTAGTTCCTCGCCGTGTGTTTGTGTGTGTGTGTGTGCGTGCGTGCGTGTGAACGGACAGCCCTCATCAAGGAATGGAGTAGCGGAAGGCTGCAATTGAATGCACACTTTCTTGAGGGTAAATCCCATTGAACACTATGGGACTCGCTTCTAAGTTAACATGCATAGGTTTGTGCTAGAAATCTGCTTATTCCTAGTCTTTGCCTTGTGGCAAAGGCTGATTCACATTTACTCTTGCTAACGTGCAAGTGTCTGGGGAGAATATAGAGGGTGCTAGATGCACACGGCAGCCATTTGTGTGAGAAGTGGGAGGCTGCCTATGTCGTAGCGACAATGTGCACTTATCACACACAGCAGTCCTTTTTTAGGTTTCCATAGTTCCAGTTTGCCCTGGCCACATGTCTAGCCCCTTCATTGAGATTCAAACTGGATTCTCCCTCTGGATCTGTCTTGCTGGATTGGGGCAACGGTCTCTTCTAATCTGAGGTTGTGCTTTGTTAATAAGTAATGCATTTGCCTGTAACGACAGGTTTATCTCAATAAAGGACCTGACTCTTATTTTCAGAACAGATCTCAAGATGTGTTCCAAATATGAGATTACTTAGAATCTTAAAATAATACCATCCCCTTCACTAGCCTCACATAGTCCCTATTTAGTCCCAACTAAATTACAATGAATTTGAAGAATTTAGACTTCCAGCAATATCCTGTTGATTCCTGATGCTCGGTGATCACCAACATCATTTATCACGACTATCCATTTTCAAAATATATATTTTTGCATGATGATTTTTAGATATACGGTAGCTTGTTCCTTCAAAATCCTTCATTCCCAGACAAGACAGCTCCTTTCTGAAGCCTTCGCATTGGCATTGCTTGCTTCCTCTTATGATTAATTATTGAACTTGCTGGACCACATTTCTCTGACCCTGGCAAGAATTGGTCCTTGTGAGCCCGGGATGCTGTCCCCTTGAATGACAGATGCGATGATGGCTCTGTCAGAGGGGGCTACGGATTCTTTTTTAGCCATCTGGATGTCAAAGGATATTTTGAAACAGAAGAGCCGAAGCATCGCTTGGTCATCTCTCTTGCTTTTGGGAGTGGAAGGAGACGCAAATACCCTGAGAATAGGATTTACTTAAAATGATGAAAACTGTGAAAGTTTTGCTGCCTGCATCTCCACTTGGCTGCCTCCCACACTGAGAGTGCTTTGTTCACACTGTTTCCCCTCTGTGAACTGGAGTTTGAAACCAGTTGAGCTGAAAGGTGTTTGGAGAATTTTTTTGTTGTTGGCTCAACAAGTGACTTTTGGGGGAAGTTGTTTTGGGGCTTTGGGGGAAGGTTTCACAAAACTTCATTCCCATCACTGTTGCTGCCTCTTTGTGTGATTGTGGGGTGATGCTCTTGCTGTTCCTGTAGAAAACATGTTGGCAAATACAGGTATCATACAGGCGCATTCATCAGAGAACCATCGTAAAATCTTTTGTACCTGTACCTGCACTGCAGCTCCCAGCTGAGTGTTGCGTCAGTGACAAATCCGGGTTTGCGCTGTGTGCTGTTTGACTTTGCTATTAGTCATGATGACTGTGTGGAATCTGTGCTGCTGAATATCACCTGCCGGTAGGGCTGGCCTGAACTCTTGAAAATCTGAGAAAACATGAAATGGAACTTTTGAACGTTGAAAATCTGAAAGTGGGGCAAAAGAGGAGGCCAAACTGCATCCTCTCTTGTGCCTTGTCAGGAACAGTGAATTGTTTTTCAGGAGGGCATCTGATCACTAACAGCCATCCATTTGAATTTCCCAGAATGCCTCATTATGAGGCTAATTGCAGGGATGGGGAAAGGTTGTCGCCTCCCCAAAATGGCATCCACTAGTGCAGTGGTTCTCAAACTTTTTAGCACCAGGACCCACTTTTTAAAATGATACTCTATCGGGACCCACCTAGCTTTATGAGACTAAAAAAAAAAATCTAGAAAGAAATAATGTCGTATGGAGGATCTCTTCACATAGAAAGAAATAATTTATTTATTTACAGGTAATATTTATTTATTTGCAAAAAAACTCAATTCGTTTCTCATAATGAGGCAGCCCTAATGAATAGCCTCAAGGCTTGTGGGGCTTAGTTATGTGACCCAGCCTTCAACTGCCCTCATTACCTGTCATTGAGGGACTTGGAAAAAGACACCATGAAAAAGATGCTCAAACATTTATCTCCCTATACAGTATTTACACAAGCTTGCAAACTGCAGGGGCTCAGCTCCTTGCAAACTGCAGGAGCTCAGCTGTTTGCAGGGCAATTAGCAGCTATCTAATTTTTGAATAGCCTCAGGGTTTGAGGCAATTGCATATCTGATCTTTCCATCACCTGGGACCCACTAGAAATCATGTCGTGACGTGACCCACCAAGTGGGTCCCCACCCACAGTTTGAGAAACACTGCCCTAGTGGGTGCATTCAGTGAAATACAAAATGGTAACTGGTAGCTGATAGGAACTGAATGGAGCTCTGGGAATGTTTGCCATACCCCAAATCACCCCATCCATCCATTTGCTGAAATAGCTCCCATGGTTGTGGTGTATGGGGCCATTAGTTACATTGAGCAGGTTGGCCCCGCCCTGGTTGCTGGCAAGCAATAGTGGTGCCTGGCGCGCTCTTGCCTTTAAGCCCTACTTCCATGTTTCCCAGGGGCATTTCTTTGGTCACTGTGGGAAGCGAGAGAGACCTTTGATCTGATCCAGCTGGACTCTTATGGTCTTCACAGGATGTTAATTAAATTACTAGGACCCAAATGGATATTTTCTCCATCAGCAAAGTAAGTTCATTTATTCCCTTTCAAATTTCTAACTGAACACACACACACACACACACACACACACACACACACACACACACACACACACACACACACACACACACACGTATATATAGTATATACCAGGGGTGGCCAAACCTGCTTAATGTAAGAGCCATATACAATAAACTTCAGATGTTTGAGAGCCACAATATTTAAGAAGCATTTAAATTCTGAAATATATTTACTCACCATGGATATTAAACTTATGTTTTAATCCAGTAGACTCTTCGTTTATTATAAAGCTTGAAAATTTCTTATTTACCTTTTATATTAATTGTGATGCAAAATGGAGCTCAGCCAACATATTTCCAAGAGCCGCACATTATATATACATCAGAAAGCCGCCCATGGCTCAGGAGCCACAGTTTGGCCACCCCTGCTATATACAGTACTATAGTATATAGTATTAAGCCTATATGGTATCTTTCAAACACAAAATGATGCAACGTGTGTACTGTGTACCATATGTAATTTTCTTCCGTCCTCCTATGGGCAGGAAAAAGACGACCTCAGCTGCAGAAGGCCAAATGGATTCCTACAACATCAGCTGAAGCCGGAGATTCCAGCTGGTTCAAACTCCACTTTGTATGTGCTCCAGTGACTCCTGGGACAACAAACATTTATGCATGACCATGAAAGCAAACAGGAATTGAGCAACTTAAATGTGAAGCCAATGGGGTTTGAAAGGCAGGTTATTTTGGGAGGAACATGTTTCTCTCACACGCATCCCATTTACTTAGTGTTTTAGGTCACTTGACTGGACAAGTCAGGAGTTGTGTTTTTTTTCCTTACATTTTTAAAGAGCGCCCAGAGAGTCTCTCCTTTCAAAAGAGCTTCTTGTTTAACAACCTCACCTTGGCATTATCGTTCACTGCCATTATTCCCGTTGATACAATCTGTGAGGCAGTTGCGTGCTTCCACACCCCAGGAAGTGGGGGAGAGGAGCACCATTTACAGAACTGTGGTCCTGTACCTCCAAACCCAATTTGTCAATCAGAATATTTTGTGCATTTGGTCCCATTCATTTGTATAGTCCTTATTTCATGATTCAAGGTGTTCCAGAATTTGTACTTGTGAGACAAGGGATTGGATAGGCAAGTTAGAAGCTTCCATTTACCAAGTCGGGCTCCATATTGTTTACACTGACTCTCAGCAGAGATTGGACCCACAGCCTTCTGTACACATAACAGGTGTTCTAACACTGATGGCGCAATCCACTGTACGTTTCGAACGATGGAGCGCACGCTCCGCCATTTGAAAGTGTCACAAACGTGCACGTTTGCGTCTACTTTAGAGTAAGGGCCGCCAGCACAGAGACTGGCAGCCCTTACTCCACCGCTGGATCAAACCAGCCACCACTGGAGGAAGGTAAGGCTCTCACCGATGGGAGCAGGGGTGGACCGGGCGACAAGGGAGGGCGGTGGTTGGCCGGGATGGGCGGGGATGGCGGCCGCTGCATCCTCGTCCCATTCCCGGGCCAGCGCGGCCATTACACGGCCTCCTCATGATCTGGCGGAAATATGAGGAGGCACATTGGGGCCTTTCCGCGCTACACCGGAGGAAGGAGACGAACCTCCAGTCCAATCATGATCAGCCTGGAACGGGGATAGGATCCAGCAGGCGGCCGTAGGGCTGCCCGCGTATCTTTATGGTGGATTGCACTAAGTTATAGCTCCTCAACAGACAGAATGGAACAGATATTGTGACTTGATGACTGGAAGGTGAATGTGGGGCAGACAGTGTAGGCCTGTAGCCTTCTTTTTCGGGTTGCGGCGTGGGCGAGCGGGTCCTCCTGCTCGTACCGCAACCCAGAGCGGGTACGTAGGGGTACACAGGGGGAACCGCTCAGGGGGTATGCGGTGGGTCGGAGGCCCGCGTAGGGGGTACGCAGGCCTCCGAACGTTGGGAACCCCTGGACTAGATGAACTCTTGGTGTGACCTGCTGGACTCTACTTACGTCTAGAAAAAAGGAAATATTTCTTTACTCAGTGTGTGATTAATCTGTGGATTAATCCTTCCACAGGATGTTGTAATGGCATCTGGCCTAGCTGTCTTTAAAATGGGATTGGACAGATTTATGGAGGAAAAGTCCACCACAGGTTACAAGCCATGATGATTATATGCAAGTTCTGGATTTTAGAGGTAGCCTATCTCTGAATGCCGGATGCAACAGGGGTACTGGTATCTTATTATCTTCAGTGCTCCCTGAGAAGTCTATAGTGCAATGGAAAACCAATAGTAAACTGTTACTTAAAAAGTGGATTTTTGTAAAAGGCAGAGTAGTATTTGCAATGTCACCTTTAAAGCTAGATATTTTTATTCTTTAACTTTCGGCCCACTCCTACTGGGGGCCTGCGCCAGCGGAACGCACGTTCCACCAGCGTGTGCTATCACAAAGGCTCTGTAAAGCGCTTTGTGACAGCACAGCTCAGCTCAGCTCAGGCACACTGGTGGTCCGTCGGACCAGGTAAGTCCAGCAAAATGGTGGGGGGTGGGGAGGGGGTTGAACAGGGCAGGGTGGGAATGGTGGGGGGAATGGGACGGCGGCGGGGTGGGTGGATTGGGTCTGGGAGGGGGTGGGATCGATGGCGCTGGTGCACACCATATCCAACCCCCCTTCCCAAGCCCGCTCCGCCTGCATGGATCAATGTGGAACTGTGCCAGTGAGTTGATCCGTTGCAGCTGCTGGGTCTTACCTAGAAGCAAGGGGACAAACGTCCCCTTGCTCCGAGGAGACTTCTAGCAGCCTCAAATGCCCTGTGGGATGCAGCATAGCCCACGCTGGCACCGCTAAATCACCGCATGGGGACTTACGTTAGGTTGGGCTGTTAGTCTACCAGAGTTTATTAGAGGTAGGATTTTAACATATTCCGACTCTACTGTCTAAACATCATCCTTATGTGCACAAGCCCGAATCAAGTTATTTAACCAAGGGGATAAAATCAACCGTGGAGGCTGAAATGATTTGTCAGCAGATGGCAAATAACCGTATAATTTGGCGAGATTATGACCACTGGCAAGAGATGGATTTGTAAATTTAATGAGCAGAATATCTTCCAGCTTTCTTAATTGATTTGTGGTTACAGTAAATATCCTCAGTGTTACTGATAATGTTGTTTGATAAGATCAGTTGCTTTGTGAAATCAGGATAGCAGATGAAGTGGCCGTGTGTGTGTGTGTGTGTGTGTGTGTGTGTGTGTGTGTGTGTGTGTGTGTGTGTGTGTGTGTGTGTGTGTGTGTGTGTGTGTGTACTGTGGTGGTGTAAAGCTGTATCTTGGTTGTACCACTTCAAACTGTGGATGGGGGCTCACAGGATTGAATGCTCCCTCCCTGGACAAAAAAAATGCCTTTCACACAGAAAATATCAGAGAGAAGGGTTCCAACCAAGCATTTTGTCTGACATGCTAGTTTCCTCGGGGTACAAATTAGATTGTTTCCTGCCCTGAGTGTTTATACTAAACAGCCACCTATAAACTATTATCATCATCATCATCATCATCATCAACAACAACAACAACAACAACAACAACAACAACAACAACAACAACAGTATTTATATACCGCTTTTCAACAAAAAGTTCACAAAGCGGTTTACAGACAAAATCAAATGATTAAATGGCTCCCTGTCCCCAAAGGGCTCACAATCTAAAAAAGATGCAGAAGAACACCAGCAAACAGCCACCAGAAAAGAGACTGTGCTGGGGTGAAAGGGGGGCAGTTACTCTCCCCCTGCTAAATATAAGAGGAGCACCAATTGAAAAAGTGCCTCTTGCCCAGTTAGCAGGGATAAACTATCTGCATAAATAGCGCAACTTACTTCTGGGTACACCTGCAGCAGCTTGGGCTGTCCGAATGCTTTAGAGACATGGGTAGTGAAAGACTGCTTATCAAAGAGCAGTTGGGGAAACTGAATGTTTTCAGGGGGAAACAGACGCCTTGATTACATGTTCATTGTTTTACAACCCTAGACAACAAAGTGACAATAATGTCTAAATATAGAGACATCTTCTCCCTTCTTGTTCAGTTTGATTCATTCTGCTGTTCATCAGCTACTCCATCAGTGCCTCAAGTTAATGGTTTCCTTATCCTCATTAGTCAGTACAAAAGTCAACGTGATCTGGGAGATCCATGATAGATTTTTTCCAATGATTTTTGTTCTGTTTGGTTAAAAGCAGCCACGGGGTGGTGTTGGGGCGATTTGAATCAGGCCTGCAGAACTGATTGAGGGGAGGGGGCAGTAGCGTCACTAGGACGCGCGTCACCCTGGGGCAGGGTGGCGCGCATCACCCTAGTGACGGTGGGGGGGCGACCCGGCTGCCTTCCCCCCCCGCATCGCCCCCCCGCGTCGCCCTCCGGACTCTCCGAGGCCGGCCCGGGAGCTGGCCTCGGAGCGTCCAGCCTGGCTGACGCTCCGGGTATCCGGGTATTTTTTTCAATTTTCACGCATGTGCAGAGACTGTTTTGAGGGCATCTTGCCCTCAAAACGGTCTGCGCATGCGCAAAAATTGAAAAAATACCCGGATTTACGCTGCGCAATGGGCCTTCTTTCAGAAGGCCCTGGAGCGCTGACGGGGTCGGATGCTCCGAGGCCGGCTCCCGGGCCGGCCTCGGAGCGTCCGGAGGGCGACGCGCGTCACGGAGGTGACACGCGTGGGGTGCGCGCGTCACCCCCTGGCGGCCCGCCCCTGCCACACTCCAGCGACGTCAGTGGGAGGGGGTTAACCCTTCCCCCCATGGTTTTCTCAACTCAAATTCTCCACCACCACCCCAAAGTTTTTATTAGCCATATTGTGAGGCAGATGCTCATACTGTATCTTTTTTTTCCTTCCGTGGCTTACAGAAACTTGGGAAAGGGAACTTAAATCAGGGAAACTGCAAGAGGGGAAAGGGTAAATCTACCTCTCTCAGTATCATAGCCCTGATGCAAATTTCTGCCCCTGCCAAATACATGGTTAAAATATATGATTTTAACCATAGGGGAAAAAAAGACTCCAGGAGATTCAGACACAGATTTGTTTCTCCCAAACGACTGTTATGGAAGGAAAATGAAAGTTATTAGGAGATGGGTGCCTCAACCATTGTGCTTCTTATTGCAACAACAATAACAGAAGCAACATTCCTGGATCATTCCGGTCTTCTGTATTTTTATAAAAGATATGGCCCTCCCACCTGTCCAGAGCCTCCTCTCTGCATTTTCTGGCCTTTGAAAACCTGAAAACCCGGAAGTAACTGGTGATGACGTCATCGCCAGTCACACTTCTGGTGGTACACAGAAGGAGAGTGGTGCCAGAGGTGGCACTCGGCCAGGAAGGGGTTGGGAACCCCTGGACTAGATGATCTGCAAGATCGCTTCCACCTCTATGGTTCTAAGATGGTTCCCTGTCCTAAAGGGCTTTACAGTCTAAAAAGGGAGGGGGGGAATCCACAAAGGAGACACCATCGGACAGCAGCACTGTCTGTGATGAACCGAACAGTTGCTCTCTCCTACTTAATATATGGGAGACACCATTTTAAAGGGTGCTTCTTTGCCCAGTTAGCAGGGGTCACCTGGCTGACTAGTTAAAGGCCTAAGGAAAAGACCAAAAGGAAGCTCACTGAACAAAAAAAGCCTTCAATAAAGATGACCCATTGGTCCATCTTTCCCAGTATTGTCTACTCTGAATAGTAGCAGGTCTCTAGCACTTCTATTTGGCTAGCTGACTACCCTATCTTAGGAGGTGTGTGTGTGTGTGTGTGTGTGTGTGTGTGTGTGTGTGAGAGAGAGAGAGAGAGAGAGAGAGAGAGAGAGAGAGAGAGAGAGATGAGGATGAACTATCGACAGACTTCTCCTCCATTCTTTTCAGGGCTATTTTTCTCTCCACTGAACGCTTTGGAAGAACTATGAGCAAGATGCCGTCTTCCGAGCATATCTAGGCAGATGGATGTACAGTATTTCTCTCTACAGTTTGAGGCAGCTTCTTTCTTACAGTAGTTTTAATAAGATGTGCGGTGTGAATCAGCCACATGAGGGTACCTTTGCAAGGAAACCTAACCACAGGAAAATGACAGGAGGGAAAACGCATCATGGTGTGGAATGTACCCATCAAAAGGCATTCTGTAAACCAGCCCCACTTTATTTATTTACTGACTTGTTTTGTATCCCACTGTTCTCCACAAAGCAGCTTACAGAGCAATAAAATTATCACATTTAAAATGCTACAAGTCCTAAGTATAAACATTAAAACTTCGCAAATAAAACACTAGCCAGCAGCAGTCACCTCTTAATAAAAGAATAGAAGGGCAAAGCCTATAAAATCCAGTCAGCCATAAAACGCCCCCATAAAACCCCACATTAAAAAAAATTCTACCCGTTCTTTCTCCCTTCCGCTCCACCCTACCTCACCTGGTTTTGCTGGCATAATTGTTCATCCAGGGCTACTTCATTAGTCTTCCCAGTAAAGAAAAGGAAGACTGAACTCAATTTCAGATGAATAATTAGAAGGACACTGCAGTATAGTCAATGGAAGAAGATCCACCAAGAGAACGTCATCATCATAATTCATCTGTGGAACCACGGGCCACAGGATGTGGTGATGGCACCTGGCCTAGATGCCTTTAAAAGGGGTTTGGTTAGATTCATGGAGGAAAAGGCCATCACAGGTTACAAGCCATAAGCAACCTCCTGGCTTTAGAAATAGGTTCTCTCTGTGCCAGGTGCAAGGGAGTGACAACAGGAAGCAGGTTATCTGTGCCAGATGCAAGGGAATGACAACAGGATACAGGTTATCTTGTTGGCTGTGTGCTCCCTGAGGCATCTGGTGGGGCCACTGTGAGATACAGGAAGCTGGATTAGATGGGCCTTTGGCCTGATCCAGCAAGGCTCTTCTTATGTTCTTAAGGTCTTGCCATCTATCAGAAATGCTCAGCCCCCGTTCGACCAAACCACCGAAACCCTTCCAAGTCGAATGTCCTCCCAAACGTTGGACAAAGGCAAGTTTCAAAGCTGAGGACAATTGGTGCCTTGTGAAAAGAATGGGAACAAAAACACCAGAGTATCTATTATAGGTCATTCCAGTTACAGCATCCTGAGCACTGTTATTTGCTTCATTCATGTCTCTGTCTTTGAGGCTTTGTGCACATTCAGGTTGGTACACATGTTGGATACACAGCGTTATACAACCAACATCTGTAATTGGCACTGTGCTGCAAGTCCGTCGGGCATCAGATGTGCAATTGGCCCAAACCAATGGCAAGTGTCGGTGCAATTGTCTTTTCAGTGTCTACACTGTGACAGCAGTTAAGTTGGGACTCAGTTGCCCCATGCTAGATGTTCTGTTTTTAAACACATGCAGCATTCTTGGGATTGTTCATCTTGCACTGGTATCAGCACAGTCAGGATACTGTTTATACAGAGGGGCACAGATCATGCATGCGGAAGAGTGCCCATCCATCCGGCCTATGCCCTGGCTTCATAACTGTGCAAAGTGACTGTAGTTTATCTCACCCAATCAGTATTCTTTGTTTGTGCATCTGTACATTTATTTCTTTGTCATATGAGCTCTCTTTTGCACACTGAGATGGTAGAATGCAATTTGGTACAAATGTTCAGGACATGATTCGATGTTTCGAGTTCAAACACACAAGCTTGATTCCCCATACCGTTTTTTCACAGTGACCAAGAAAGATGTAAACCATAAGGTAATGCGGCCTCCCTTGGAAATTAAGATAGGAATGAAAGTTGGTGTGCACAATCAAGACACCATTCTACGCTTCAAGTTCAAACATCAGCCTGAGCCCCACACCCAGTTTCGGTGTTGAAAAATGTTGACCATACTGTCGTGCAATGTTTCTCTTTGGCACTGAAATATCGCAGTGATACTTGGTCCACCACACTAGGACCTAGTTCTTATTGAGGTAGTAAAGCTGTGACTGGGTTGGACCAGCTCAGATTGTGGGTGGGGTTCATATGCTAAAGTAAAAAACATAGAAAAAATGTGAAAAAATGTGAAAAAAAACATAGAAAAAATGTGCCACTGCTGCCAAACCTGCCCCCTTCCTGGGCGCAATCCGCCCTCCTCCCCACCTCTGTCTCCTCCCACCCCCTATGCAGCCTTACCTCAGGCGTCCTCAGTCCGTTGCCATGCGGATCCGTCCACTGACCACTTGTGGCGGCAGCCAGGCCACGCTCTGGCTTTGTCACGTTTGCGACAGCCAGAAAGTGTGTTACTCCTTATGACCTGCAGGACCTTGAGCTGGAAGGAAGGATCACGAAGGGTCGGACACGACTGAACAACAACAGCTTCCTACAACTCTGGCCCAGCACTGACATAATTCCATGTTCATTATCGTAGAGCACGCAAGAAGGTTCCATGGGGCTTTTATTGTGCTCTAATTTGGCTTGAATGGATACGGCTGAATATAAAAAAAAAGATAATTTATTCTGCCCGCTCCATTTGGGAAGCTGAAGATTTTAACTGAAGGTGGCGCTCACAAAAATGGTTGGGTTTTTTACCGTTTCCTCTCATAGGATCCGGCCTTAAGTCGGCATGCCTTGGATAGTTTGATAAATGGAACAACAGGGGGGAAACAAGTGGGATGTTGCCATGGTGATCACAGTGTTGGATTTGATAGACATACACTGCAGATGGCCTCTTGGGGAAGGGGGATCAGTGATTGAAAAGCAAAAATGGCAACCGTTAGTAGCAGAGATGCAGGTGCTCGCTCACATCTGGTTCAACTGTGTGTAGTGTTGGGCATTTACAGGATCTGTGGAGGGGGCCACCATTTTCCTAGCTAGTGTGCACACATGGGCTATGATTTCCCAGGCACACTAGTGGCAGGAAACGTTGGCATGATCTACAGTTATCAGTTCTATAGAGCTAGAAGAGACTCTAGCCCACCCCATGACTCTATAAAAGCCCGGTGCCAGCTCTGCTCTCTCTTCCCTGCCAATTGCATTCGTCTTTTGCAATTGGTTCAGCTTTAGAATTGGAGCAACAACGCCTGATTCCACATATACACTAATTGTACTAGAGGAGACTTGCCAGGAAAGAAATCTTGAGGTCACAGGGGATCGCTCAATGAAAACTTCACCTTGTGGCAGTGAAAAACATGGAACATTCCATGCTCTGGATTGTTGGAAAAGGTACAGAACATAAAGTGACTCACTGCCACCAGATCTGTTGATGGTAACTAGTTTAGATGGCTTTAAAAAGAGATTGGACAAATTCATGGACGATTGGTCTATCGGTGCCTATGAACCATGAATGGTAAATGGAATCTCCATGAGATTCGGAGGCACTATGTCACTGAGGGGGCAATCCAAACCTACTTAGGCCGCCATTGTAACCAGTGACCCAGCGAAAACGGGAGGCCCCAGAACAGAAAGGGGATTCAAATCCTCTCCAAAGAGGGAATTCAAAGGGGATTTGAATCCCCTTTCCATTCTGGGGCCTCCCATTTTTGCAGGGCCACTGGTTACAACGGCAGCCTAAGTAGGTTTGGATTGCACCCTGAGTGCCAGTTGCTGAAGGCCAAACACTGGGGAGCGGCTGTTACCTTTATGACCTGCTTGTCAGCTTCTTGGAGGAAGCCGGGGGCCATGCTGGAAACGGGATGCTGGGCTAGATGACCTTTTGGTGGTGGGATCCAGCAAAACTCTCTTTACCTTCCCTTGAAATGTCCTTTGTAGATAAGATGGGCAGGATCCTCCAGATTTGCCTCCTAAGAAGAGCCCTGCTGGATCAGCCAAAAGATACACCCAGTAAAGGTGTATCTAGTGCAGCAGCATCTATCCATCCCATAAGCTGGGGGTGAAGGCACAGCCTTCCCTCGCTGGTTGTTCCCCAGCAACTGCGATTCCGCGTTCCTTTAATGAGCAGGTACAAAGAGAACTCCAGTGTACTCATTGTACACTAAGCAGGTGCCTCCGAAAAACGCCCATCATTTCCAGCTTTGAATACGTCTCCTCCTGAACCTGTCCTCTTGGCCTGGCCACATCTAAGGATTTCTGGTTTGCTGTAAATGAGAAGCAAATCAGCTTTAGAACACTGAAGGAAATGGAAAGTATTTGACCCATGTCAAGAAGCTTTGCATCTCTCCAGATGTTGGTGAAATGAATCAGGCTAGGATTAAGGACCTGTAGCTCTTTAGTGCATCTGTTGTTGCCAGCTAATTAATGCAGATAGAGGACTGTTTGTTCTATTATAGCTCTCCTGTGGCTAAGTGGGTTTTTTTTATTAACACCCAAAGAGCACAGAGCAAAAAAAAAGGGAGGGTGAAAATGAGGATGCTGTCTCAGGTGTCACTTAAACTGAGGGGTAGCAGTGAGGTGCACACTGGCAGGGGCAACAGATCTGAACCATTTCAAGCAGCAAATTTACTGTGCTCCCCTCTTTCTTCTGGAGGACATTTCATTCATTGTTTGTTTCTCCTGGGAACTAAAATTAAATTAAAATTTCTGCCTGCACCATACACATGGGGGGGGGGGTAAAATGGGCTCCCAGGGAGGGGGCTCAAGTTTTTTTCCATTCCTTCTCTGTTTAGTGGCAGACAGCCCAATTCTGTCTTAGCAGGACACAGTGGTGCAAATAATGCACCCGCCGCATCCTGTGCAGGAGGGGCTTGCACCGGCGGAGCATTCATCCCTTTACCCCGAGTAGAGCCCCAGCCACCCCAATGGGTCTGCTTGAATGTGCGCCAGCTATTTTGCTGGCACACATTCGAGCTGGCTGTGTATTGCCGGGGGATAGGATATGAAGGGGGATAGGATATGGTGGAGGAGGCCGCCACCAATCTCTCCCCCTTCCCAGGCCTGGCCGACCAAATACACTGCCTGAAATGACCCATTCTACACTCCCTTCACCACGCCATGGGGATTCACCTCTCCACCATGGTGTCGATCCATCCAGTGGCGCTGGTGGAGTGGCACAAGCCTATCTGCTAGCACTGCTTACTCGTTGGGTGGTGCGAACGTGCTTTCCGGCACGTTTGTGACAGCTTAGACGGGTAGAGCAATTGCTCCACTGGTCTAGCTTGAAACATGATTGCACTGGGAACCATTCCTTCCAGGTTGGTCCCAGTTTTTAGCTCGGGTGAAGCTAGAATACTGTTATGTTTGAACATGGGGTTGAAGGGTTGCTGTTGCTCTTACAGTCTGGAATGGGTCCTGGGAGAGCAAGGTCTTCCCTCCTCCTGGAGCGGGTGAGACAAAGCTGAGGACCCTGCCTGCTGCTCCAGGAGTAGCAGGAGGACTCCGGAAGGTCCTGATTGCCACAGAGAACAGGAATTCACAATATGAAATATTCGTATACTGTATCTCTTATCCCAAGATGTGATGTTATCTCGTCAGCGAAAATTGTGGAGTAGGAGTAGCCAGCGGGTGGTGCAGTGGGTTAAACCGCTGAACCATGAGCTGTTGATCGAAAGGTCGGCAGTTCGAATCCGCGATGGGGTGAGCTCTCATTGCTTGGCCAGCTCCTGCCAACCTAGCAGTTCCAAAGCATGTTAATGTGAGTAGATAAATAGGTACCACTTGCGGGAAGGTAAACAGCGCTCCATGTTCCAGCCGCATGCTACGCGCTGCGGCAAGGAGAGTCATGCCGGCCACATGACCACAGAGGCGTCTTCGGACAACGCTGGCTCTTTGGCTTTGAAATGGGGATGAGCACCACACCCTAGAGTCGGACACGACTGGGCTTAATTGTCAGGGGTCACCTTTACCTTTTTTAAGAGTGGAGAAATGCATGACATGACAGCCTCACTTCACAGCAAAAGTAATCCTACTTTGGTTTATGGTACCATTGTTGGCAGTGTTTCCTGCTTGTAATGTGTTATTTACCCTTATTTGGACCAATGAGTGTTAACAATGT
This sequence comes from Plestiodon gilberti rubricaudatus, assembly GCA_026170595.1. Classification (NCBI taxonomy): domain Eukaryota; kingdom Metazoa; phylum Chordata; class Lepidosauria; order Squamata; family Scincidae; genus Plestiodon; species Plestiodon gilberti. Next base: position 223,352,241 of record JANXHW010000003.1, read on the forward strand.
TAACAATGGTGGATAAAGCTTTTAGCATTACATAGAACGTCAAGTTGAAAGAACTAGATGTTTCTGATCCTGATCGTTATGTTTTCCCTGTTTTCATGTCCAAAAGACCCTGCTGGTCAGGTTTCATTACGTGTGTGAAATGAAATTAAGGTTGTTATCCTATATAGTGGCGGAACTTCGGTGGAGTGCATGGAGCAGGCGCTCCAGGCGCTCGCAGGCGGGGGGCGCGCTCAGGGAATTTACCCTTGGGAAGCACAGCGCTGCGTTGCCTCGGCCCGCCCGCCCTCCGTGGAGCCCGGTCAGTTCCAAAATGAGCGCAAAATGGGTGGGGGGGTGCGTTGACGTGACACGAGGGTCGTGTCGATGTGACGCTACGCTGGCCCCTCTCCCACGCGACCGGGCGCCGGGAGGGCGCCCATCGTCTCTGATCCTATATGCACTTGCATGGAAGTAAATCCGATTGAATTCACTGGAGCTTCTTTCTGGGTAGACATGCACTTAAGGCCTACTTAGCCAAAACAGAAGATAAGGTGGTAAAAGTCCATACCTGGGCTGTTCCATTGTAACTGAGAAATCCCGTGACTGAATTTGTCCTCCTCAAAAGTAAATATTTGCTGTTGGAACATGAGGACCCTGTGACCTATTCCTGGGTTCTCTTCTCCTCTAGCTTCTGTGTGTCCCCTTGTTTGCCAAAATATCAGCCATTCCCAAAATCCTGAGTCACAAACCAGAGCAAGTGGAAATTTTTAGATGCTTTATTATTTCGAAAGAAGCAAATTACAATGGTTCCAAGTTTGAAATGATTGATTACAAATGAAAGGAGCAGGTACACGATTATGACAAAGTAACCTTTAAAGTAACATTTAAAAGGAAGAAATATGAGTAACCTTTAAAGTAAAGGAACATTTAAAAGAAAAAAATATGACTAAATAACCAAGAGATGTCAGTTTATCCTTAACAAACACATTTACAGAATCTTTAGTTAGAGTAATATAGAGTAATATAAATTCTTATTAAATTGTGACGTTTGAATCAACTTGGCCAAAGTTACAACAGTTACCAGTGTGCAGCTTGGGATGTTACTCTGGGTGGTGGCTCATCACTATTTCCTATGTCATCCTTTTCAGGAATAAAACGAGAATATTTCCTCCGGTAAAAAAGAAATGCTCTGTGCATTTGTAACTATCATGCTGTGAAGAAGCTGGGGTGACAACGGATATGCTAGTTGTGTATGTGGAGGGATGTCCAATATGCATTCCTGGTACCGCAGTCCAACGTAGTAAATACCGGCCAGAAAGGTTGTCGGTGCTGACCTGGATATGGATGTTGGGCTCTCAAACTCTGAATTGCTAACTGGGCAAGAGGCACTTTTTCAATTGGTGCTCCTCTTACATTTAGCAGGGGGACAGTAACATCCATATCCATGTCAGTACCAAGATTGCTGCAGATGGACTCTCATTAACACCTTCAGAAATGCCCCCCTCAGCCAAAGTCTCTCTCTCTCTCTCTCTCTCTCTCTCTCTCTCTCTCTCTCTCACACACACACACACACACACACACACACACACACACACACACACACACACACACACACACACACCAAAACAGCTTGAATCACCATGTCATATGCAAATCAACCCGGGGGGGGGGGAATGCCTGGAGGTGCCAGGTATTGAACCAGGGGCCTTCTGCATACAGAGCAGATGCTCTTCTTCTCCCACTGAGCCACAGCTCATAAGAACATAAGGACATCAGAAGAGCCCTGCTGGATCAGGCCAAAGCACTGGCATCGCTTCGGTAGGGGCGGGGCTGTAAGTATCGCTCCGTCGTAGTCTCTTTACCGAGCGAGCAGGAGGCAGCCCCGCCCCCTCACTGTTGGAGCCTTTCCCGTACGGAGAAAGCAGCAGGCAGGGTATCTTGCCTGCTGCTTTCTCCGCAGGGGAAGGGCTCCAACAGTGAGGGGGCGGGGCTGCCTCCTGCTCGCTCGGTAAAGGGACTCCGATGGAGCGAAACTTACAGCCCCGCCCCTACCGGAGCAACGCCACTGGGCCAAAGTCCCATCTAATCCAGCTTCCTGTATCTCACAGTGGCCCCACCAGATGCCTCAGGGAGCACACGACGAGACAGCAAGATACCTGTATCCTGTTGCCACTCCCTTGCATATGGCATTAAGAGATAGCCTATTACTAAGACCAGGAGGTTACTTATCCCCATCATGGCTTGTCCCCTGTAAGCTCCTCCCTTAAGCACCAGATTGCAACAGGAGAAAAGCGCCATTGTTCTGGGTGTGCTGCTCAGCAGTCCAATGAGCACACACACCCCTCCGCCCAAAAAGGTAGCATGGGCTGACTTAAAAGCTGTGGCTGCCACAGCAAGGAGCAGTTGTGTGAATTGCAACGGATATGAAACTAGATGCCTTCTACAAGGCCTGAGTTCTTAAGACTGGTAGTAAACAGCAGGCAAAAGGCCAGCAGGATGTTGCACATAGACACCATAATCAAGTTCTTCTAATCACTGTAATTAATTAGTCACTTTCTGGAACCCTGATTGTTTTCCTCCATTTGGGTGATTTTTCTCATTCATTTTACCCTTTTTGTGTTTCTGAGCTCTGCTTACTCATAATCGAGCAACAAGTGAGGTGGCCTTGGTGTTTTCATCTACCCAAATTTCCTCATTCATCCCCATACTCATTTTCAATATCTTTGTGTACAAATTCAGCAGGGCAGACTCTGCCATAAGCCACCCCTGCCACTCACATTCCCAAAATTAACCATATGAAGCACGTGGGCGAAAGGATATAACTAATCCCTGCTCTTCTGATTAATTGTGTTTCATGTTTCTAAACACCAGAGCTCTTTTGAGAAAATCTATTTTAGTCGCAGATGATCACTTCCCCTTCGAACGATCAGTGGGGCTGACAAAGCAGAATGATGTCTGAAAAGAGCTTCGAGGTCCCACCACCATGTTCTCAGGGGGTCATATTGTTTTCATGTTGTTTTGATTGGTTCTGTGGTGGATCTTATCATGTCAGTTTTTATCGGAAGCCACCTTGGGTCCTTCTGGAGAAGGGTGGTATATAAGGCTTGTAAAATTATATTTTAAATATGTCAATACAGAGGCGTCGCTCCGGTGGGGGGCCGTACTGTAAGTTGCGCCCCGTCCTAGTCCTGTTTACAAGTCAGCAGGAGTCTCCTGCCTGCTGCCTTCTCCTTACGGAATGGCTCCGACGGCAAGGGGGCGGGGCCGCCTCCTGCCGGCTTGTAAACGGGACTAGGACGGGGCGCAACTTACGGTACGGCCCCCACCGGAGCAACGCCTCTGTACCAATAAATAACTAGCCTCCTGTCCTGAGGCAGAATCCTGTATGTCCAGCTGTCACGCATTATACTTCATTGTTCGACAGATGATTTTTTTGTAGCAGTAAACAGCTTCATAAATAGCAGTTGAGTTGTCAGACTAATATTATTGTGAATGAACCATACTCAGAGGCTCTGACATCTTTATCTTTGTCTAAGAACAGCCATGAAGGGACACAATTTGGATTGGGGTCACAGCAATGAGGGAGAAAGGTTAACCCTTTCCCCTGTGGCATTTCCTCAGTGGAATCCCCTCCCCACCAAATCTACTATTAACCGTGGAGACCAAAGCCTAAAACTATCTGTCTTTTTCACACTCCAAAGCTAATAGCATCTGGGTAGGTGTGGGGAGAGCAGGCCCGCAGGTGGTGCAGTGGGTTAAACTGCTGAACCATGAGCTGTCGATCGAAAGGTCGGCAATTCGAATCTGCGACGGGGTGAGCTCTCGTTGCTTGGCCAGCTCCTGCCAACCTAGCAGTTCCAAAGCATGTTAATGCGAGTAGATAAATAGGTACCGCTTACGGGAAGGTAAACAGCGCTCTGTGTTCCAGCTGCATGCTACGCGCTGCGGCAAGGAGAGTCATGCCGGCCACATGACCACGGAGGCGTCTTCGGACAACGCTGGCTCTTCGGCTTTGAAATGGGGATGAGCACCACACCCTAGGGTCGGACACGACTGGACTTAATTGTCAGGGGTCACCTTTACTTTAGGTGCGGGGAGGGAATTAATGTCAGGTAAATGGCACAGGAAAATGGATTATGCTGCCCTCCTCACTCAGCTCCATGACCCTGATCCAAATTCCACCCCCTCTCCCATAACCAAAGAAAATACATCAAGGGATCTGATCACAGATATCCCACAACATGCCTAGTTTGGCCCTGCGATCCCAGTGTCAATAAACACACATAAATCATGTGTTACCACATTAGACTATATTGTTTGCCTAAGAACCTAATCCTATTGGGCTGTATCGCTGGCGGAACGAGTGTGCCGCAACTGCCTTATGGCAGTCATAAATTTCCAGCAGCATGCAGAGCCAAGCATTGCCAGAGTTCCAGCGGGAAGACCAGAGCCTTCCCCCGTGTGCTGGAGGATTGTCGTGGACTCGCCAACCAAGGACGGCAGGGGAGGTGGGAGGGGTGAGAGGAGGGAGGGGGAGGGCAGAAGGGGGTGGGTGGGTGGAACAGGGAGACAACAGGGTGGTGACAGGCGGGTCGAGTCCGGGGAGGGGTGGATTCCGCAGCAGCACCAAATCTAAACCCCTTCCTGGGCCTGATCCCACTGCACAGGTCCACGCAGAGCTGCACCAGCCATTTTGCTGGCACAGGTCCAAGTAGACCCATTCGCACCACAGAGGTTTGCCCCTGGGTAAGGGAACATTTGTTCCCTTATCCAGAGGAGACTTCTGAGACTACAAGCCTTTTTGGCAGTGGCTGCATCGGCTGGAGGGGGAAACCATAGGATTGGGCTGTAAAATGGGCAGCCCAATCCTATGCTGGAACGAGAAGGGGGTGCTTCCAACAGTGGAACGAGTACACGTGCTGTCGCAAACAAGTGTAAGGCACATCACGGCAATGTGCCGGCCTGCCAGTATCAGATCTCGCTGGAGCCCCCGCCAGAGCAGGTAGACTCCCACCAGGCTGTGGAGGGACAGGGAGAGGGTGGAAGGGGAGGGGCATGCCAGGGCAGGGGGAGGGTGTGGACCCACTGAGCTGGAAGCAGAATTATAGGTGCAGTTCCTCAGGGCCAGATCAGAATGTTCCTGCTGATCCAGCCCATTGTGTGAAAGACAATGCAAGCAAATCTGCCCCCCCCAGCATGGTGCCCCCCCATTCTCTGTCTAGGGATAGAATGTGTGAGTGTTGCCTGTGGGCCTGGAGTGCAACATAGTATAGGTCAAATAAAATTATGTGGTTAGTTTCCTTCATTGACTCTGGAAATAAGCTGCATGGTTTTAGCCTCCATACGCTGGATTTTATGCATATACCATAGTGCATTTGTGCATTCTGCCCCTGCCTGGAGTACTGGGTGGGCAGGTAGGGAAGGTGCACTTTTGTGCTATCCTGCACACAAGGGGCCAGATCAGGACATAAGTATTGTTTGCTGCAGTTGACAATATTATATTGTTATTAAAAGTCCACAATGCCTTCAACTCCACAAAGCAAAGATTAAAAAAAGCAGTCTTTTGGAAAGTAATGGGGGAAATCTCCCTCCCAAACCTCTGTGACACTCTGTTTTTATTCGTTGCTTTCCCTGTCTGACTTCTCCATATGCCTTTGATAGATCCCCTGGCTTTGACCTCATTTTGTACTCAAACTCTTTTTAAAACCATCTTTGATTCAGAGCTGAAATTAGCTTCTTCCTGTGAATTTTGATGTCAAGGATTCCACGGATAATCTCTGAATATTCGCGATTTGCATTTGACACCTGACGTTATTCCATTTCGGTATTTGACAATTGACCTTATTTAATCGTTGACTTGTAATCCTAATTGGTATTTCACCCTCTGTGAAAGTTAGCATGCAGTGGTATTATAATGTGACAATTGAGAGCTAATGAGAATTCATGACTGTGTTAGGCTGCAAGAGAAAGGGGGGGACTGGTGAAATTTCTGAAAGCATTTCTATGGGCCTTGAAGCTGTGAATAGGGAAAAGTAATATTAAAATTAATTCTTAGTAGCAGCTAGGAGATTGGGCATTTGAGAATATAAGAAGAGCCCTGCTGGATCAAACCAAAGATCTATCTAGTCCAGGAGGCTCACAAGGCTGAAAGCAGCACCCCTCTCCCACTGGTTCCCCCCACTTCCCATAAGCAGCTACTGTTCAGTAATAGTCTGTCTAGTCATCATTGCTAACTCCCTGTTAAAGCCACCTAGGCCCATGGCCAACACCATGTCTTGTGGCAGTGAGTTCCACAAATTACTTATATGTCATGAGAAAATATTTTTGGGGTCAATTGACCATTCATTTCATCTGGTGATCCCAAGTTCTGGTATTAAGGGGAACAAGAAAAAGTTCTGTACTTTTTTCACTTCTCCACATGGGGCATAATTTGGTAAACATCTGTCATGTCCCCACTGAATTTTCTTTTTTCTAAACCAAAGAGCCCCCAAATGTGTCAGAGGGGACTCTGTGTCAACAAATTGAATGCTTCAATACGTCAATATCTTTTCACCCCATTCCTTTCTTACTCCTATCAAAATGCAGTGATAGGTGTGTGTCTTTAAGGCAATAATTTAATGGATGATAGACCTATGAACCACTAAGAGCCATGACAAGGCTGTAAGAATAGCCCCACTGGACAAAAGATTCTTCAGTCCAGACTCCCATAGTAGCCCAACAGACGCAGGCTTCCCAGAGGCAAGCAGAGCGTGGAGGCAACAATTTCTTTCTCCCCGAGAGGGAACCTGGTGTGCTTCACATTTCCTGCTTTGATTCAAGAATCTGTGCAGAAGGAACCAGGTAAACTGGGGTGGCAGAGCTGGGGGGGGGGGCAACAGAGCTATGTGCTGCTTTAGGCAGCTCAATCGCTTCTTCCGACCCTGAGATGGGACACCCCCCACCAGTCAGCTGCCTGAGCTGACCACCTCCCTTGGCCTTATGGGTGGGCCAGTTATGATTACGTGAACTATTTATTTGATCCAACAGGGCTCTTCTTAACCCCTGCTAACTGGGCAAGAGGCACTTTTTCAATTGGTGCTCCTCTTATATTTAGCAGGGGGAGAGTAACTGCTCCGCTTTGTGAACTTTTTGTTGAAAAGCGGTATATAAATACTGAACAACAACAACAACAATAATTCTTATTTATTTATTTATTGTTCACATTTTTATACCACCCTTCCTCCAAGGAGCTCAGAGTGGTGTACATATTTCCTCCCCTCCTTTTTTTTGTCCTCACAACAACCCTGTGAGGTAGGTGGGGCTGAGAGACAGTGACTGGCCCAAGGTCACCCAGGAAGCTTCGTGGCTGAGCGGGGATTTGAACCTGGATCTTCCAGGTCTAAGTCCGACTCCCAAACCACTACACCATCCTGGCTTATGTTCTTATGCCAGTCAGAGGAATGTTTGAAAAGCAACACGTACCAACAACCTATACGGGAGCCATGCAGGTTGTGTGGAATCCCTTCTGAGAAATCATGCTCGTTCTATCAACATGCGTTCTAGTTTCCATCAGACTGTCTTGCCCACATGTTGCTCTCCAAATTCACCTTGAATTTTCGTTTCTAAATTTAATTTGGTGAGATCTCTAATTTCCCATCTGCTGAACATGTGGTCTGCTTTCAGTCACCTTAAACAAATGTTCAAATAATGAAGCTTCTTTATCAACTCAGCAATGACAATTCTTGCGCTATTGTTTTTCAAGCAAGGAAAGGCCTGGGTAATGAATCCAAGATTTTAACCTTTTACTGAAAATGTCAACCAGAGTGAAGAGCATTTAATCCAATATGGCTTTGACCGAATTAAATAAAATTTCATAATCACACTAAGTCAGTGCCTGGTAAAAGAGGAATTTGGGCTCTGTTGAATTGGTTTGTCTTAATGTTTGATGTTGACATCAGATATCAATTTAAGGTTGGGATCCCCATAAATCAGATATTAGGGAAGTTCAAGCAGTAGGCCTGTGCTCACTCCGAAAATCATTTGGGCCTGTCAAGCAATAAAGAGAAGCTCTTGGAAAGCATTGAGGCCGTGGCGTCGCTGGAGGTGATACTCAGTCCAGTGACCCTCAGCCCAGTGATACAGACCTCTGACACTGGCCTCTCTCCACTACACTGCAAGTATGTTACAGAGCTAGGCTTACCAGATCTCCAACCGGGACAGAGTGCTAGACCTTTAGGAGAAGGAATGTGGGCAGGGGTAGCTTGTTAAACCTTAGAGCACAATCCTAGGCATGTCCTTAGGAGAAGGAATGTGGGCAGGGGTAGCTTGTTAAACCTTAGAGCACAATCCTAGGCATGTCTACTCAGAAGCAAGCCCCATTGAACACATTGAACATGAGTAGACATGCCTAGGATTGTGCTCTAAGGTTTAACAAGCTACACCTGCCCACATTCCTCCTCCTAAAGGTCTAGCACTCTGTCCCGGTTGAAGATCTGGTAAGCCTATACAGAGCACCAGTGCCCTTAACTAATGTTCAAATGGGCAGGGTCTTCCTGTCATTGCTGTTTATTCTGTAAGATGGCAACAGTGACCTTTTCCACCTTGTTGCATTTTCAATAGCGCATTTCAGATGTCCAGGAAGTATGGAGTGGGCGAATTTGGGATTGCACTCCCAACCTGCTCCTGATCTCCATGTGTTCATTTGTATGTGGAACAGTCTCACAGGGATTTGGGACTCAGGGTGACGTGGACACCCTTGGGGGTGTCTCCTGCTTCACCCACTCAGAGCCTTGACAGTGGGAACTCAGGCAAAACCTCCCTTAACACAGTTGCTGTGTGTGTGGCAATGAGGAGATGGAAGCAGTCCAGGGTCTGCTGTAGGATTTGAAGCCCAGGTTGCTCAGCTCAGAAAAGTGGTAGTTGTGTTGCAGAAGCTGCCTCAGCCCAAGGGATGTACCTGAACTATTGCATATATATAATTGCAGAAATAAGGTATGTCCCAAGTATGCCCCACTTTCTGTTGACTTGTGTCTTATTTGAGCCCAAGAGCAGTCTCTGAAGCTGGTCAAGGCGGGTGGATATATGTGTAGGCTTACCAGATCTCCGACCGGGACAGAGTGCTAGACCTTTAGGAGAAGGAATGTGGGCAGGGGTAGCTTGTTAAACCTTAGAGCACAATCTTAGGCATGTCTACTCAGAAGCCAGCCCCACTGAACACAATGGGGCTTGCTTCTGAGTAGACATGCCTAGGATTGTGCTCTAACGTTTAACAAGCTACACCTGCCCACATTCCTTCTCCTAAAGGGCTACATTCTGTCCCGGGAAGAAATCTGGTAAGCCTATCAAAAGGTATCATTTCTAATAATAATAATAATATATAATAATATACAGTATTTATATACCGCCTTTCTTGGTCATTGGATTTCTCCTCCGACTTTAATAGGAGAGACCTCTGGAATGAAAGTCTGGGGTGGGGTGGGGGTGGGGAAGAGGGGGAACAGAATGTAAACAGTGTGTGAACTTGTCTTGTTTTCCTGTTTTCTGTGATGGTCTGAGACGCCACAGATGAACAGGCTTTGGCAAAATTCGGCCAGAGATGCTCCCTTCAAATGTTCACGTAGTCTCAGCAAGTGAAGTGGAAAATTGGACTTGACCTAATAATGCTTAAACGGACACAGGACATGCTCCAACACCACAGGTTGCCATTCAGCTGTCATTCAGCTGTCAAATGCAGGGAACGCCCAAGGCATGTGTGAGGATCTGTACCTGGTCGCCATGGAGATCAAGAAAATTCATTCATGTCAGTAGCATAAGATGGCTTCATTTGTTACAGTGGTCTTTGAGAATAATTAGTATTCCATGGAATAGCTCTTGTGTGTGTGTGTGTGTGTGTGTGTGTGTGTGTGTGTGTGTGTGTGTGTGTGTGTGTGTGTGTGTGTCTACAGCAAGGGTGACCAACCTTTCAACACGAATGCTCCTGGACCTTTAATGATTGTCTAGGCGAGGGCATTTCAGCAGGTGCAGCTCCTTTAGCAGCAGCACCATCAGCAATTGCAGCTGCCAAGATTCTGTCTTCTGCACAACTCTTAAGAACGCAGAGGCCCTCATGGTGGGAGGTTGGCCACCCCTGGTTTAAAGGCTTTTAGTTGTTTTACAGTCCCTTGCTCTCTATTAAAAGCCACAGAAACAAATTCCTTTGTTTTAGATCGAAAGCTTTCATGGCCAGCAGTAATCTTACACGATTTGGGATATACAGGTGAAGATGCCATGTAGGTTAAAGCCCAGCATACAATTAAAAACAATATCCAGTCACTGCACGCAGTTCCCAAACAGTAGCAGATGCGAGCAGGAAACAGTTTCATTTAAAATCTGGGGCTTTGTTTTTTTTTCATCCCAGGAAGAAAAATCCCACTTCAGCTGTTTGAGCAGAATTGCCGACTACATGCCCACACCTGAGTAGTGAGGGTTGGGGACTCTAGGATACAGACTCCAGGGCGGATCTGCTATTTTATGCCCTATGACAGGGGTGGCCAAACTTGCTTAATGTAAGAGCCACATACGATAAACTTCAGATGTTTGAGAGCCACAATATTTAAGAAGCATTTATTTACTCACCATGAACTTATGTTTTAATCCAGTGGATTCTCGGTTTATACCTGGTCTCAATAATTATAAAGCTTGAAAATGTCTTATTTACCTTTCTGTGATGCAAAAAAGAGCTCAGCCAACATATTTCCGAGAGCCGCACACTATACATCAAAGAGCATTTAAAAATTGTTTTATGATGTGGTTCAGGAACCGCAGTTTGGCCACCCCTGCCCTATGATATAAAAAGGACTGTTCTCACGCTTTCTCCCTTCCCTCCAGACAATGCATGGGAGGAAGTGCAAACACGCCCATTGGCCACACCCCCAGTGGCCACACATGTGAAAGGGAAGATCGGCCCACCTGTGAGACCAACTGAGGTGATTGTCTCAGGCAGCAGATAGGCTGCTAAGGCAGGGGTCACCCATTTGCCTTAGCTGCTTCTCCTCCTCCTCCTCCTTCCACTCTCTGGAGCAGAAAAGAAAGTGTGAAGGAGAGGAGAGTGGTGGGCTAGAATGTTTCCAACTTATCCCATTCTAGCCCTCTTCTCCTCTTCCTGCGCTCAAAGGCAAGGGAGGGGGGCTGATAATGAAGGGTCACACTTTTCACCTATTTAGGCTTTTTTTTTACCTATTTTGTAAAAAAGAAAAGGGGGGAGGCGTTGAGCATTTAAAAATTGTTTTATGATAAAATTAAGTTCAGTAAATATAGGGCAACTCTTTTCAAAAGGACTCCGTTGTAAATTCTCCTTCTTTCGCATAATAGTTCTTTGGACATCATGCACTAAGGTACCCAAATGGTTAATTTCACAGTTGAACTGCCTTTCATTACGAGATCATAGCCCCTGCTGTACAAGCTGCAGATAATGGGCTCTCCATCGAAGGGGCCATTTTGCTTCTATCACCAAAAGCAATCCAATTTTCTCTCGTGTTATTACTTTTTTATGCATTGTTGTGGTTGCATAGCTAGCCCCCCCCCCTCGCTTCCCACCCAGGTTTTGCACAGGCACTTGCTGCCCATTCACCCCTGAGTCATTTTAATATTATTTATTTTTTTCTCGAGGGTTCCCGAGTGGCATTTTCAATTACTTCTTTAAAAAGATATATTATTGGCAGGACGAATATAATGGATCCTTCTGCAGATGCAGGTGACATGAGTGACATTAATTTGCATCCTCTCTTGCTCGACACATCGCTTTGTCTCTGTGTGTCTCTTTTGTATCTCTCCAGTTTTGTGCAGCCACGCGGCACATGCCCATTATTGTGGCTTAGAAGCACAATGGAAGGGTTTGAAAATTAATTTCCGATTTTTTTTCCTTTCATACACTCCTTTTCTCATATATAATTATATTTAACAGGGTAATTCCCTAAATGAATGAAGGCCCCTCTAAGTAGCAACTTATTCTCACAATAGTTTGTCATTGGCTTCCCTGGGTTTTTTTTGGGGGGGGGGTTGGTTTTGCCCCACCGTTCTCCTCAATTTCTAAATACTGTTTGTCCCATTTCTCTGCAAGTGGTCCTATGGAAATTGAAATGCTGAGCATTCATACCAACAGGTCAAAAAGAACAAAACAATCACCTATTTTAACCCACTGAAAGGCACAAGGTGAATGGTCAAAGAAGAGATGTTGCTAAGTTCCTCCTTTAAACCCCTCCTGCTCCTCAGTAGACCAGATTTTTCCAGTATGGAGTTGTTTACAGATTGTTGGCATTCCACACATTTGCTTAAAAACATATATTTTAATGTAGCTTTTGCATTGCACCAGTTGCTTGGGTATGAAATATGGGGAAACACTGGGGGGGGGGGAGGGAATCTGTTTAAATGCAGATTTTTTTTCACTGATGAAAACATCTGGGGATATTTAACAGGAGGGAGTGAACCAGAAATCAAAATAAACCATGCAAGGTTCAGAGAGAATCCAAACAGATAGAATAGGAATAGAATACAGTAGTTATTATTTCTCGCATAACCCTGCTATCTGGGTAAAGAGGCCCTTTTTAACATGAGTGTTTTGTGTAAGCTGGGAAGAGCAACTGGTCGTCTTCATCACAGTATAGCATCTTTTCCAGTGGCTGTTGCTGGTGTCTGTCTTGTGCTCCCCTCCTTCAATTCCTTGAAACAGGGAACATTTTCCTCCAAGCAGCTCATGGCAGTGTACATGGTGTCCCCCCCCCTTATCCTCACAGAGCCCCTGTGAGATTGGTTAGGCTGAAAGATAGCAGCTGGCCAGTGAGCATCATGGTCAAGCAAGAAGATGAAACCCAGTCTCCATGGCCTACATCCAATGCACTAACAATGTCATCACACTGGCTCCGTGTGTCTGTCCATCTAAACATAATGAAGATAGATACAAATGGGATCCATCAGATAGATAAAACTGATCCATTTTAGGACCAAAAAGGAAATGTGAGGACGGAGCACAGACTCCTCCCCTGCCTGAAGCTGATCTCCCTGCGGTTCTTGCCCCCAAGCACTTTTCTCTGAGCCCAGTTTAAGTCCAGCAGTAGAGAACCTGGGGGGCCGTACTGTACTTTTGTCCAAGCACCTCTACAGTTCGGGAGCAGGAATCTGATCTTTTAAGATCTGCATCAGAGGACCTGCTCCAACATGAACTACCATCTTCAGAGGTGAGGAGGGTGGCAACTGGAGTCAGTGGGAGTTTTCCATAGTAGCCCCCCCCCCATTGTGGAATACAGCTTCTCCAGGGACATGGACTGGCACTGGTTTTGCTTGCTTTTCTGTACCAGCGGAAGACCATTTTCTTCTCCCACATTTTTAAAGGATGATAAACTTAATTCTTGCTCTTTCTCTGCCTTTTTCCCAAAATTAAAATGTTTTGTGAATTTACATTTTTCTATTGTTTTAATTTAATGTTAATGGTTGAAGTTTGCATGTTGACTGCTGGCCACCTCGGAGGCTTTTGCCAAAAGGTGACGTTGTTGTTCAGTCGTTAAGTCGTGTCCGACCCTTCGTGATCCCCTGAACCACATCCCGCCAGGCCTTCCTGTCCTCCACTATCTTCCTGAGTTCGCTCATTTTCATGTTCGTTGCATTGCAGCATTGGATTTTCCTTTCACCCTCAGACACATCCACAGCTGAGCGTCCTATTGGCTTTGGCCCAACCGCTTCATCCTTTCTGGGGCTATTTTGAATAGTCCTCCGCTCTTCCTCAGTAGCATATTGGACACCTTCCGACCTGAGGGTCTCATCTTCCAGCGTCATATCTTTTAGCCTTTTGGTACTGTTCATGGAATTTTCTTGGCAAGGTTACTGGAGTGGGTTGCCATTTCCTTCTAGGCATCTTTAAATACATGCATCAAATACTTAATAAGCTATAGGCAGAGGGGAGGGCTCTACACTTTCATGGGCCCTTTTATGCTGTGAATACCCGCAACCCCCTTTCTATACAACTAGGACAGATTCATGTTTAAACACACAAATTAGCTGGTGTCATCTCTAACCTATCTTGGCAGCCGCATATGTAAAAAAGTCCTACCGGTAGGTGTCTTACGGCGCAATCCTGACTAAGGATCCGGCTGGCAGCCCAGGGCCACTCACCGGATCCTGTGCCTGGGCTGCCCGTCCAATAGCGGGCCGGAGGTCTACTTGGGGAAGGGGATGCTGGCGAAAGTAGAGGATGCCATGCAACGGCCTAGCTGGCCCAGCAGGGACAGGGATATGGCGGGAGCCATCCCCCGCCCCCTTCCGGGCCGGCTAGGCCAATGGCCCCCCCTCCCTCACCCGCTGAACCACCCCCACCAGATCCGGACTCAATTCCTCTGGCGGTCGCCTGGGTGTTCCAGCATCGGAGTGAGGTGGGGAGGTTGGACTACATGACCTCCAAGACCCCTTCCATTTTTCACATTCTAGGATTCTGTCATGAAAAGGGGTAGCAGTGACAAAAGGAAGAATCCCAGTGAAAAGGGTCCGCTGCTTTTGCCCCTTCCCCCAAATTCAAATCAAACTTATTTGCACAGAACCCTTGACTGAGCCCAGCTTTAGCTGCCATTAGGAGCAAGTCCCGCCACCTGCCCCTGGTAATTCTGCTGCAATAGCTGAGGGCAGATTTTGCCACCCCAAAACTGGGACCCAAACTGCTGTACAAGGACTGGGACCCAAACTGCTGTGCAGGCAGGAGCCGTGTTGGCGGTGTGGGCTCCCTTCATGGGCAAAAGCCAAAGGGTCTTTCGGCACCAGTGCTGCGCAAACGCAGCCTCGCCAGCCCAGGAATACAAAGACCGAACCGAAGCAGGTTCTACACTTTCCAAGCCTGCAGTCTTGAAGGTCATTTCACCTCCCTTCTCTTGACATCTTGTCAATTATAGATCTGCGCCTGCAACATCTTTTTTGACAGTGGACATCACTTCCCTTTCTTTTATCCTTCCTGTCCTTTGTCTAAACCTCTTTTCTATGCTGAGTCAGGCTGTCTGGTCCTGTATTCCATACTTTGAGTGGCAGCAGCTCTCTGGAAGCCCTGCCACCTGAGATCCTTTTAACTAGCAATGCTGGGGAACCAAATCGAGGACCTTCTGACTGCAAAACGGGGGCTTTGCCATTGAGTCATAGTCATATCTCACTTCCCTGATGGTTGTTCTCTTATTTCCATAGTTCTCCAGGGCTTTGGATACTATAATGTCACTACCTGCTTATCTTACACTTACTTCTCTTAATAAGCCCTTCAGCATTTTCCTGCTCCAGAAGATCTTCAGGAGGTGCTTGAGCTGTGTCACGCAACCCAAAACACTCTTGCCCACGTAATCTTACCAAACAATGCATATAAAGATGCTTTAAGTGACCGGATCTAAGAGGCATGGTTATTCATATTTTAAATGATTAAAAGTTGCTAGAAAAAAACACAAGTAAGGGGGAGACAAGCATAAGACTTATTAAGCCAAGGCATTGAGCAATTTGCTTAAAAGAATTGGTGTATAGCCACCATAGGTAAATAGAGCTTCCATGAGATCTGAGAACCACCCCCTCCCTCATGACTTTTCGGCAAGGGCTCAAAACGTTTTTGTTTCGTCTAGCGTTTGGGTGATGGGTTGTAGTCTGCCTCCTGTGTCTCAAGATGCTCTGCCATGCTGCTTTTGTACTCCATACTGTCGCCCCCCCCAGTGGATTTTATTGTTTTTAAATTAAGTATGTATTGTTTAAACTTATTTTCTGTATTATTTTAAACTATGTTTTTTAATTTTTGTAGTAAGCCGCCTTGGGCATTTGCCTCGGCATAGGATAAGGCGGGATATAATTTTTTTAAATAAATAAATGGACAAAAGTAGCATGCTGGGGGGCAAAATGGGGGGCTGTTACCCTCATGCCCTTCTTGTGGGCTTCCCAAAGTTTCTTCCCAAAGAAACCACTGGCTGGTCACTTTTGGAAACAGGTTGTTACAGAACCCTGGGTCTCATCCAGCAGGTTTACAAGTCCATCACAGGTTACAAGCCATAAGCAACCTCCTGGCTTTAGAAGTGGGTTTTCTCTGTGCCAGGTGCAAGGGAGTGACAACAGGAAACAGGTTATCTTGTTGTCTGTGTCCTCTCGGAGGCATCTGGTGGGGCCACTGCGAGATACAGGAAGCTGAACTGGATGGGCCTTTGACCTGATCCAGCAGGGCTGTTCTT
The DNA here is from genome assembly GCA_026170595.1 of Plestiodon gilberti rubricaudatus. Lineage (NCBI taxonomy): Eukaryota > Metazoa > Chordata > Lepidosauria > Squamata > Scincidae > Plestiodon > Plestiodon gilberti. The sequence continues at coordinate 223,368,404 of JANXHW010000003.1, forward strand.
ATGTAGGGATCTTCTGATGTCTTAAAATTTATGAGGACATTTTCTTGATCATCTGGAAAATGGGATTGGAGCCTTCAGCTGTTACTTTCAGATTTCTGTCATTGACCAACTGAGGACAGGAAGGAAACGGATTGATCCTGAATCAGACCGTTGGTCCATGTAGTTCGCTACTGACTGGCTCTGGCTCTCCAGGCGTTCAAACGGAGGCAGAGCTGGCCCAGCCACGAGGCCAGTTGAAGCACTCGCCTTGGCTGGAGGGCTGGGGCAGCAGGTACATGCTGAAATGGGCTGCCAGCCTGCCAGCTCTCTCAGCCCATTGCTTACCTAGAGGCCCCTTCCTTTTCTTCTGTGCTCAGAGAGCCCGGAGGAGGCTTCTCTCCTCCGTTTCCAACCTCCGGCTTTACGGCTATTTCTTGTAAAGTGGGTGGTGGAGAAAACGTTGGGAGCAAGAAGGCTCTGCTCCCAGACCTCTCCCCACCAAGGTCTGCACCGGGCAGTGCAAGGGCATGGAGAAGGCGGGCAGGGGTGGCAAGAGAGGGCGCCATTGGCTGGCCCGGCATAAGAAGGGGCAGGGATATCGGCGCTGGGTTGCGCGTTTTGTGCAGTTAGTCCTTTAAAACACTTGAGACCCTGCTGCAGCTGGATGAGGTTTTAATTTTAAATTACTCTTTTATTTTCTTGTGCTTCTCCCCCTGCCCTTCACCATGTGTTATCAAATACAGTGTCTGTCTGATGGTAAACCATTGGAGGTATCAAGCTGAAAAATATTTTTCCCCTTTACATTCACAACAGTTGACAAATTGTGCAAGGCTGAGTTGAGCAATGGGCTGGAAAAAGAGCCGAGAAGCCACACAGCACTAAACAGGCTAATATTAGATTCAGTAGCATGTCGCAAAGCTCTCTTTTGCGTGCAGTCTCTTTAGCAATGAGAGGGCCAAGCACTCGCTTCAGAAAATAAAGAGCGGTCGGGGGAGGGGGGGATGATGTGGACTTGCCAGAGGTAAATACCGTATTGGTCTGAGTATAAGACTCACTTTTTTTCTCCTAATTTAAGTTTTTAAACTAGGGGTGCGTCTTATAATCAGGCTGTTGCAATTTAATGCCAGTGATTTAATTAAATTTTTTTAATAGCACCAAACTTTAAGGGTGCGTCTTATAATCAGGTGCGTCTTATACTTGGGACAATACGGTATTCTCCCTGATCCCCAGATCTCTTGTAACAGTGCTATACGATACTGGCTAAGGCCATCACGAGATGTTCTGACGTAAGCAAAGGTGCTGTCGAAATCAACAGCCTCTCATTTACATGTGCACTGATCCCGTTATTAACAATAAAACAGCACCAGCCTGTTTTATCCATTCTTCCAATGTGTCGTGTAGGAGCAGAATCATGCACTGCCCAGACACCTGACCCTCACATCCATTCAAAGGGCAGAGTTCAGGCTGTCCTGAGATGACTGCACCCCCTCCAAAAAAGCAGGAGGGTGAGATTTTGTTGATCCTTTCATTGAACATGTGGGTAGTTATGAATCTTACCAGCAGTTCATAGCTGGCAGATGCCATTTTTCCCCAGCCCCAGCCCCCATGCTACATCATCACATAGCATTGTGCTGGGGGGGGGTCTGCGGAAAAATATCAGCCTCCCACTGGTGGCCACCTTCCCCCCCCCAGGTCCCTACAGTGCAATGCTAAGGAAGTTTGGGGGAAAAGATGGTGACCCCTGGAAGAAGTGTTTTTTATGCTGCCAAAGTGGCAGCAATGAAAGGGGATGACAGGTAAGCCCAGTTCACATACCCCATTTAATCTCCCGAACCCCCAAATGGAAACTGAACATTCCCACGGAACTTCTGCACAGGCCTACAGGGATCTGGTCTTCCCCAACATCACATCATCTAGCCACAAAGAACTGCTGTGTGCACTCTCAGATGCCTTCTCAAATGCTTGTTCACATGGAGAGGGTCCTATGTGCCTGCGGTTTTATGCATGGTGGCTATGTTTGTCCGGGATAGTGCCAGGGGTCAGACATGGGCTGATAGCCCATGCTCATCAGAGAGGGCCCACTTGGCCACAGCACCGGTGGCAGTGATCGTACCCACCGTGTGTGGTATTGGGGTGAGCAAAGTTTGCCATGGGGGCTCAGTGCCCGGTTTTACACCAGGGCACACAGCAACCTGGTACCGACACTGGTTCTGACCTTACGTGACTGCATGGAAACCGGGAGTGGAGACAGCATGTGATCCTGTTTTCCCCCTCCATGTATTAAGGTAATGTCTGAAAGAGGCTAGAGCTTTGTATAAACACAGGACTGACCCAAGTACTAAATGCTGCCACCCTTACCCAGAGATCTGCAGCTACCACCCCTCCTCAATGCTCTAGCCAGCTCTCCCCTCTCCTCCTCCTCCTCCTCCTCCTCCTATTATTATTATTATTATTATTATTATCATCATCATCATCATCATCATCATCATCATCATCAACAACAACAACAACAACAACAACAACAACAACAACAACAACAACAACAACAACAACAACAACAACAACAACAACAACAACAACAGTATTTATATACCGCTTTTCAACAAAAAGTTCACAAAGTGGTTTACAGACAAAATCAACCGGCTCCCTGTCCCAAAAGGGCTCACACTCCTACAGAGGAGGAGGTGTAGGAGTGTGTGAGTAGGGGAGTACAGGTTGACCCAGTATGCCAGCAAAGCTCTCCAAGGTTGCACTTAGAAACAAACTTTGGGGAATTGAAAAAGGAAGGGTGCGCTTTTGAAGCCCAAAGGCTCCCAATCAACTTTGGGCTCAGAAATGTTTAGTGCCCCCTTCCGGAAGAGTATGTTGTCATGCAGATCACATAGATAGATGCAAGACCTCCTTCATCACCAGATTTGATCAAAAAGGATCTGAAGTTTCTTCCAGCTATAGTTGGTCTTCTTTTTTTAACACGAAGCCATGAAACTTTATCATTCCATCAGAAACTTTTGCTCTTTCCGGTCTAACACGAAGAACCATGTGCAAGTCCAGTAGACTATGTTCACTTGAGATTTGCATCAATGTTCCTTTTAATATGGTACCTTCAAACACCAATGGACTTTGGAACTATTTTGCTGTGTTCTATAGCAGAAAATGCCATGCTCTGAAAAACTGATGCAGAAGAAAATATGGCATTTTTTCCCTACTGATGAAGCTCTGCATCTGATTCTGAAATTATATTTGATGATTAAGAGAAAATTGATGTTTTCTCCAGGAGTCTCAAAAGGGATTGCACTGTAGAAATTGATTTAAAAGTAATCAATTAACTGGTTAGAAGTCAGGCCATTAATCAGCTAAAAATGTTTAATTAGTAAACTGTCCTAGTTATGTATTATATTAACATACAGCATTCTAGTAATGAAAATATTGGGTTTTTTTTTTTCATGTTCTGTCTAGTTCTCACCACAGGCTGTTTCACATATTATCAGCAGGGGGGGGGGGGTTAAGTGTAGATTTTAGATTGTTTTAACCATATACCTAAATAAATAATAAAGAATAAATATGGCAATCAGATGCTTCAAATAAATAGGGCTATGGAGCCCAGTACCACAGGCGGAGGCCAGCATAGAATTGGGTCGTTAGTTATTATATATTATATTTATACATCACTTTCCAGCCACAATTGACTCTCCAGACACTCATAATCAAAGCCTATACAAAAGTGAAATATAATTAGAGATTGTTGCTTGGGGAGGGCAGTCTCATCTGACCACTGGTAGTTGACAATCCACTCCAGGTTCCCGGCTCTTTCTTCCAGAGGGAGGGGGCAGCAAGTGCGGAAATGGACTCAAAGGCTGGCTGGTGGTACAGCTGTTAATCCACCAAAACTGATTTGGGTTGGGATTGGCCACCACAGTTGCCAAATTCAATGTCATGGTTCTGTCCATACAACCATTCTGGTTCCCATGTCCTGCTTTCTTGAAGACAGAAAACCTTGAGTCTTACTGCGAAACATATCTACCATAAAGGGGTGTGTGTGTGCAGTGGCGTTGCTGGAGGTGGGGCGGAACGCTAAGTTCCGCACCGCACTGAGCCTCCGTTACGAGGCGGTCCCGCCCCCTCGCCATTGGAGCCATTCAGTGGAGCAAAGGCAACGCGCAGTAGACTCCACCTAGAGCTCTGTGTGTGTGTGTGTGTGTGTGTGTGTGTGTGTGTGTGTGTGTGTGTGAGAGAGAGAGAGAGAGAGAGAGAGAGAGAGAGAGAGAGAGAGAGAGAGAGAGAGAGAGAGAGATGGTGTGTGTGCATGAGATTGAAGGACAATTTTAACTCTCAGCAGTGCATTGTATTTTAAGGACAGATAGGATACTAAAGGCCTAGCACTGAATGTTAGATTTTTGCCTTTGAATTCTGCAGTCTCTCGGGACCAAACTAGCTGTTATGCTGGCACAACCCAACTCTAGTTGTACTCAAACCATATAAGTGGGAGCTGATGTAAAGCGCAACTTGAGCAGGAGTAGGGAGCTGACCCTTTCCCCGCCTGTCCTTTCCTCATCCAAAGCCCGTCTAGTCCAGGATGCTGGTTCCCACAGGGGCCCACCCAGGGCTGGCTTTAAGCCAGTTGGACCAGTTGCTCCCAGTTGGGCCCCGTGCTAGGGTAATGTACTCTAGTCTTGTCAAATACACACAGCAACACATTGCAACATACATGTAACATCACATTGCAGGTTTGTATATTGTAGGCCTATATTCAGACTCAAGTTTTACATACATAAATCTAGGTAATTAGGACCTGCGAATACAGACATATTAGATGTATACCCTGCACTCACAAGAATGATATGATACCTGTAAAGAACATAAGAACATAAGAAAAACCCTGCTGGATCAGGCCAAAAGCCCATCTAGTCCAGCTTCCTGTATCACACAGTGGCCCCACCAGATGCCTCAGGGAGCACAAGACAACAAGATAACCTGTTTCCCGTTGACACTCCCTTGCACCTGGCACAGAGAAAACCCACTTCTAAAACCTGGAGGTTGCTTATGGCTTGTAACCTGAGATGGTCTTTTCCTCCATGAATCTGTCCAAACCCCTTTTAAAGGCATCTAGGCCAGATGCCATCACCACATCCTGTGGCAAGGAGTTCCACAGATGAATTACACGCTGGGTAAAGAAATATTTTCTTTTGTCTGTTCTAACTCTCCCTCCACTCAATTTTAGTGCATGTCCCCTGGTTCTGGTGTTGTGCGAGAGGGAGAAGAATTTCCCTCTATCCACTCTCTCCATCCCATGCATAATTTTGTACGTCTCAGTCATGTCCCCCCTCAGGCGCCTTTTTTCTAGACTGAAAACCCCGAATGCTGTAGCCTTTCCTCATAAGGGAGGTGCCCCAGCCCACGAATCATTCTGGTCGCTCTTTTCTGCACCTTTTCCAATTCAACTATATCGTTTTTGAGGTGTGGTGACCAGAACTGGACACAATACTCCAGATGTGGCCTTACCATCGATTTGTACAAAGGCATAATAATATTGGCCGTTTTATTCTCAATCCCTTTTTTAATGATCCCGAGCATGGAATTGGCCTTCTTCACAGCCGCCGCACACTGGGTCGACACTTTCATCGACCTGTCCACCAGCACCCCAAGATCTCTCTCTTGATCCGTCACAGACAACTCAGAACCCATTAGCTTATATGTGAAATTTTGGTTTCTTGCCCCAATGTGCATCACTTTGCACTTACTTACATTGAAGCGCATCTGCCATTTTGCTGCCCATTCTCCCAGTTTGGAGAACGTAAAGTTACTTGTACTATTACTTTTGACAGTAATAAATGATGTGATGCATGTCTGCTGAACCTGGGCCCCCGCAAAAATGTTTCCAATTGGGCCCCGCAGCTCTGAGCCCGCCAACCCCACCATGGCTGCCCACAAGCAGAAGAGATGCTTCTCCCCCACTGTTGCCCACCGTGTCTTCTTTGTCTTTTTCAAAAAGCAGCTCAGGGGGGCAGGATTCCGGCCAGGAGAGTGGTGTTAAACCATTTCCCCCACGCTGAAGCCACAGTCCCAATCTCTCCCCCCACCCGGCCCCAAAGCTGCTATGGGAAATTTGCCTACAACGTCTCTCCTTCCATGGCTGAGGGGTGGTTCAGGTCAGGGAACTGACCCAGGGGCCACGGGTTGACCCTCCCTCCTCCTAGCATCATGGCTCTGATCCAAAGTGCCCCCATGGCTACATTTGGAAAAAGAAAACGACATTGGAAGTTCTGGAAATTGCAAGGAGAAATGTAGATAAAGGAGAGGCTTCGGTTGTCCCTTCTCTCCACCTGTGCTGCACTGAACCCCCCCCCCCCCCGCCCCAGATTTAGGTGAATTTGGGGACCTGTCTCTTGCTCACTGACATCAAGGTCTGGCTTGGACCTCCTTCCAGCTTCCGAGGGGGCTTGGCAATTCCACCTTAACAAGGTGCTGGGAGTGACAGCTGGGGCTGCTGCACAGAGCCGAGAGTGGGAGTCGCAGTGTGCCATTGGCTTGTGCTTGTACACCCTGAGCACCAATTACAGTCCCTGCTGCCAGCTCTAATGTGTTTGTGGGGATGAGTTCTGACTGAATGCATGTACACACAGGCAGCGTGTGTGTTTGTCTGTCTGTCTGTGCGTGCCTCGCTGGATGACCTCCCCCTGTGATGTAAAATAGGAGAGTTTGGGAGCTTCCCGTTTTATAATTCATCAGATTCAGTGACTGAGCAGTGCTGCCTGCCTGGCTTAATTATAAAGGCAAGTGGGAGCCGAGTGAAGCTGCCAGTGACCGGAGCGCTCGGCTTTTGTTCCAGGGAAACCTGTCTTTGGGGTGAGTGATGCAGCTTCAGTTGGTACAGATGCTGCTGAGAATTCCGTCTCCTCGCTTGGAGTGTGTTTTCTGCCTCCTACATCCTTGTCAGTGGGGCTGGTAGAGTCTTAGCATCCTTTTTGTTGGTCTCTTTTAAAGAATGGTCTGAGATTTGGGGGTTGGGCAAGCACAAAGGAACAAAATGCAGAACTGACTTCTTTGTCAACATTTTGCAAGGGTAGTGGAGCTAACGAAAGTTTCTGGCTTTCTTGTTATGGACTGGAATGGAGAAAAATCAGCTGCTAGCAACCAAGCTCATTTAATTGAATGATTTGCTCTTGAGAGAAGCGAGCGATGTAGCTTTGAGTACCTAAGGAGGGAAAATGCTAGCGAGAGAAACATGGGATTATGCTAGTGTTTTTCCACAACTCTGATGTGTATGTAACTTCAGGATCAAATGTGATCTTATACCTTTTTGTAATTGTGCAGTGAGAGACATTGCATGCTAGGTTTCTTTTAAGTGGGCAAATCAGTTACATGAAAGCTTTATAAATTGCTGTGAGCTGAAAGTCATCTTCAGATGAATTCCAAAAGGGTAGCCATGTCGGTCATTTGCAGCAAAAACCAACCGTCCTGGGGCATTAATCCTCCCCACCATGTACGTACGTTTCAGTGCATGTCCAAAATGTATTGTCTGTTGACAGTCACATGTGAACATTGACCATTTTCCAGGCACGTTTTGAGAAGGTCTGAAAATACAGAGAGACAGCAACAAATGCTGTCCATCACCTGAATGTGACAGGTGTCTGCATTCACTGGTGTATGTCTGCCAAGTGGGGAAATAGATGTCTGCTTTTGGACATTCCTGATCTGAAGGTGCCAGCACACCTGAATGTGAAATTTCACGGAATTTTGGACATCCATTGTAACATACACAGACATCCAGCATATATATATGCAACAGTCCTCTCTGGTCTTGTTTCCCCCCCCCCTCCCCACACACATCCTGGATAATAGAAAGTGAAAGCATGCTGTGGGATAAAATAACATTGCCAACTGGGGACCACATATTGCTCTATGATTTCCTGATTGCGGTATGCTGCTTTAAAAATCAGATTGGTCTTCCTTGCTTTAATATGATTGCCTGTTCGTGTTGACCTTTACTTTTTTGCAGGGGGGGGGGATTCAAAGCAGCACTGATTTATGCAGCTCCTCCCTCCCTGTAACGTTGCAAGATCAATAAGGACATCCTGAATGCTTCTTTGCTAACCTGAAAGAACTGTAAAGCATTGCTCATCTGCGTACACACGTTTCCTCCATGAATTCAGAATCATCCCCAGTTCTGTTCAGATGTGGTTTTCCTTCTCATCGAACCTGGCTGGCTTTTTAATAGCTGTTTTTCTGTTCCTGAGAAATGATCGGAGAGGATGGGTGTGGTGCATATGGCAACATTAGACTCTGAAAGTATCAAAAACTCCTGAAAGTGCAGCACCTGTCGGCTTCATACTTTTATTGCCGGCTGTGGGTAAGGTATTGCTTTTCATTAGGGTGACAAGCCATGTTCCTTGTCACTGCCTCTGTGAATGCTGTCATAATATGCTTGTATAGCATGGTGGCGAAAAGACTGAGCTGTGAACCAGAAGCGCCCTGATTCAGATCTCATCTCTCTCTGGAACTGCCTTGCAGCCTCAGCACGTCCCCCAACCTTCAACATGGGGGGGGGATGAGACTGAGAGCCCGATCCAGCCCAACTTAAGGCCAGCGGAGCTCTCACTCTGCCGGCCTAGGGTGTCATAAACGTGCTGTAAGGCACATTTCCGACGCCCTAGGAGTAAGCGGCGCTGGTGCGGAGGGTGGCACCGCTTACTCCACCCTCCAGTTGCTGCGCCGGCCGACGCAGGTAAGGTTGGTCAGTGCTGGGCAGCAAGAAGGCATGGGGAGGGAAGGCAGGGGTGGCGAGGGAGGGGGCCATTGGCCAGCCCAGCCTGGGAGGGGTTGGGGATATCGGCTCTTGGTTGTGCCAATATCCAACACCCCTTCCCAGCCTTACATGGCCTCCCTATACGCACATCAGCTAAAGAGCTGGCGCGGATCCGAGGAGGCCCATTGGAGCCTCCAGTGCTTACACCGGGGGAAGGGGACAAACATCCCCTTCCCCTGAGGTGAGCCTGGGGTGCATGCGATGCATCCTGCATCCTGTGCAGGATGCAGCAGCCAGCCATTTAGGCCGGCTGCTGTAACGTGCGCAGGATTGCGCTGTGATCTGCCTTATTCTGAAATCATGTACTGTATGTCGTATGTGGAGTGCTTCAAATACTTCACTGCAATATAAATGCTAAGTAATTTTATGCATCTGAACCTTTCAGGTTCACTGTGTGGGGTTGAGGAGGGTTCTTCCTGTTTTGAGGGGAAGAGATGGGGATATTATTTTCTCTGTCTTTTTGGATTACCTTGAGTAAGAGGAAGTGGTGTGAAAATATTTTTGGGGATTCTGGGGCACATTTTAGAGTATTAGCTTTCTCTGAAATTTAAATTCAGCTGTTACACACACAACCCCACCCCCACCCACCCCGAAGATACTTGTCTGTAATCGCCTCTGTTACAAACACCTGCAATGTTATTTGGGCAATTCGGGACAGAACTCCAACCCCACCCCAGGTCATCTGGTGATATAACACTGGATAATTTTTGTAATTCTCTTAAACCTGTCAGATGGAAGCTACCTTACAGTGAGTCAGTTCATTGGCCCATCTTGCCCAGCGCTTTCTCCCCCAGCTGGCAGTGGTTCTCTAAGGTCTCAAGCAAAAATGTTCTCCAACCTTGTTATCCAAGATCCATTTTTATCCGCGGATAACCAGGGTTGAATCTGCGATCATCCACACGCAGTTTACTACTGAGCTATGTCTCCTTCCGAACTTCACGATATATTGACATATAAGCCACTTATCATGTCTGTGTTCACCAAAGTGTTCAGATTAACAAGACATCTTTCTGATATCAAAATGATTTTTTTTTCATAAATAGTGAGCTTGAGAGTCACTGAGCCCACCCTCTTTTTTGCAGACTCTGCAACTGCATCCATCTGTCAGAGTATTTGCACTGTGCTTATCACCATGGGTACCATTTTAAGCAATGCTGGGGAAACGAACCATAAAAATATACACACTGCAGCTGGGGAAATAAGCAAGTGAAGGCAGTATATGGAGGAGTGTGGGGGGAGATTCGGTAATGAGTGGGATGTACCGTATAGTTCATTTTAAGTTAGTATGGGCCAGCAGGTGATGATGGGCGTAAAATCTAGAAAACCTGGATTCAGATACTTTCTCAGTTATGAGTTTCTGGGTAGCCTGGGACAAATCCCTTTTTCCTCCTCAGTCCCTACCTGTAAGGTAGGATCAAAAGAAAGAGGAAAACCATAAGATCGGTTTGATACTGCTACTAGAAATCTACAAGTTTGTTTCTAACAAATCAGTTGAACTGTTGGTGAATGTTCCATAACATCATAAGTTCAGACTATTAATGTCAGGTACTTCACTGCCAAAACATAAACTATTATGGATAATGTGAACTTATTATGGATAAACTATAAACTTCACTGCCAAAATATAAACTATTATGGATAATGTGTACAACCAGGATTAAAAGCCGAACAAAAATGTTAAAAAGTTTTTATGTTTAAAATGCATCACTAAAGGCTAAAAACACTGAAAACATTAAAACAATAAAACAATGTTGTCAGGGTTAGCTCACCAAATGATCTAAAATTTCTTGTCTGAATAGTGCAGGGCCCTGATGTTTGGGCAAGCATGGCTACCATAGACTCTGTGGTGTGTATATCTCTTTCTATGTAATGTAATGTAAAGCAATGAAAAGTGAAAGTGAAATGAACAGGAAAAAATGCTGAATCACTGTGACAAAGCACCTGTGGAAAGAGCTGATGCAATAGATAATGATATGCATCAATCTCCACTGTGATTGGTGTAAAGGTACTATATAAGGAGGCTGGCAGAACCTACCTGTGTGTGGGTTGTTGTGTGGAGTTTGAGAGAGCTGGAGTCTATGTTATGGAGTTTTGTATATAAGAAGGTATTGCTTTGCTGAAGCTGCTTATCTGTAAAATTGTAAATACAGTCTTGGTGGTAGACATCTGCCTTGTCTGTTTTACTTTCTGCGGAGAACGACCTTGGAGCAAGCATGCCGCTGCACTCTGCTAGAAGCAAGCACATTAAACTCGGCATTTCATAATAAATGTTTAATGTTTTCAGTGTTTTTAGCCTTTAGTGATACATTTTAAGCATAAAAACTTTTAAATATTTTTTTAACATGGTTTTTAATCCTGGTTGTACAAATTGTTCTAACTATGTTACGACAGGCCATGAAAGCTTCCTTCCGTTCAACTTTTATTAAGGATAGTTTGCTCCACCACTTTGTATATGGTGGTAGAAAGTGGAACACCAAATGCGAATAGAAAGAGTAAACTCAGGATCTGACTTGATTGTCATATATTTGACATATATTTCAATGTCACCTATATTTATATATGTAATATGTTTGACATAACTTTCTGCCAGATCAAGTTCACAGTTGATTTCAGGGAGGAAGGGGCTATTGCTTACATCTCTCTTGCTACATGTGATTTGGTTTGCTTATTTGAGACCTGCTTGAGCTCCGGTAATAGGTTTACAGTGCAATCCTATGCAGGTCTACTTGAATGTAAGTCCCACAGTGTTGAAGGGTGCTTACTCCCAGGAAAGGGTGCATAGGACTTTCGCCCTAATGTAGCGCCTCTGCTCTCTGCTTGGAATGCAAATGCTCTGGTGGGGGAGGGGAACTGATTGTGCCTTTGCTTCAGTAGGTTGGACTAGAGGCCAACTTTTCTGAATCTCTGCATTGTTTGTTGAAACTTGGTCCAGATACATTGGAAGTGACACTCTGTTTCAGAGGAAAGCTGCCAGACAGCTCTGCTAAAACAGGTTGCACAGTGTCTTTTTTATTGTACAGTAGGGCAAGCATTTGTTTTGTGTCTGCACAATCTGCCGATGGTCTTGTGTCACATTGACTATGGCTGGTGTGGGAGATTCAGAGTATATCACACATGTATTTTAAAGCACTTGAATGTTGATTCAGAAGTCTTCCTTTTCCTGCTTTACCTGTCATTACAACCCTCTAGCTGAGGGGTTCTCAACCTGTGGTATGGGTACCCCTAGGGTGCTGGGGGTACACCAAGCCCTGCCCCTTATCTGCCCCATGAGCAGCTAAATAAGTGTTAATTAACATGGATTTTAAATTTTAATTATTTTTTAGAGCCCTTCTGTCTCTGATTTTGGTTGTGGGCTTATTTTTGTACTTTGGAAAATGTACTTTGGTTGGGTGGGGGAGGAAGGAGCTGATTTTGGGAAATGTGACAGAGAAAAAAACAGATCCTTGCATCCATCTCTCTCTCTCTCTCTCTCTCTCTCTCTCTCACACACACACACACACACACACACACACACACACACACACACGAGTTAAATAAGACATTTTTCACATTTAAAATTGTTTTAGTACTTTTTGTTTAACGATTACCTGATTAATCCAATTACCTGATTAATCCAATTAATTAGCAGTTACTTAGCAGGGGGTACTTCAGAAAATTGGACTGTGATAGGGGGTACCCGGGCCTCCAAAGGTTGAGAAGCCCTGCTCTAGCTAGTGTGCAGGAAAACACCCCTACCTGTCAGTCCTGGATACCAACCCCGTTGCCCTGAAACAAGATCCAAATGCAACCCCACCGCCACCAATGTCCTTCTAGGCTAGCCCACAGAACTGCCATTTCCTTGTCTCTCAACCAGTGGTGTAACTAGAGTGGAGCGGAAGCAAGTAGTTCTGCAAGACACCGTTACACTGGAGTCAGCGGCCCCTCCCCCTTGCTGTTGGAGCCATTCCAGCAGCGACAGGGGAGTGTCCTGCGTGTTGCCTTTGCTGCCAGAATGGCTCCAACAGCAAGGGGGAGGGGCCGCTGACTCCGGTGTAACGGAGTCTTGCAGAACTACTTGCCTCCACTCCACTCTAGTTACACCACTGCTCTCAACCCTCCAGTAAAACTGATAAGGTCACTGGAAAGTGATGTCAGTTTCACCAGTGTCCTATCTCTTACAAAAATAAATTATTGTGCTCTGCCCCATGACGTAAAACAAAAAGCTCTCTCCCTCTAAACCTCAGAGCAGCAGCAGCAGCAGCAATGCTGACAGGGGGAAGAAGTGGCTGGACATACAGAAGAATGTTCCTAGCTCTGTGAAACTGACAAGGTTTGCCTTGACACTGTCAATTTTACCAGGGAGCAGTGAAGAGAGTGGGTGAAAGAAATTTGAATCAGTGAAACTGACAGTGCTTTCCTGCACAGGGACAGGATAGGTTAAAGTGTGAGGAAATGCCGTTTCCAAATGTGAAAACATTAGTGGTTTGGGAGTCGGACTTAGACCTGGAAGATCCAGGTTCAAATCCCCGCTCAGCCACGAAGTTTCCTGGGTGACCTTGGGCCAGTCACTATCTCTTAGCCCCACCTACCTCACAGGGTTGTTGTGAGGACAAAAAGGAGGGGAGGAAATATGTACACCACTCTGAGCTCCTTGGAGGAAGGGCGGTATAAAAATGTGATAAATAAATAAATAAACTTTGGGTAGAGGGCTAAAAAAAATGTGCCTCAGATGGATTGCATCTGTTCACAGGGATAGGGGAAAAAACAGACAGATTGAAATAAGTGTATAAATCTGCTATGTGACCATCAATTGTTAAAAAAAAAAAAAAAAACCTGGAACAGCTTTTAAAAGTGCCTTTCTGTGCTTCACACATGCACAACAGCAACAGGGCCACTGCCAGCCAACACAGCAGTCAGTACTAGTCTGGATGGGCCGATGGTCTAACTCAGTAGAAAACAGCTTCATAGGTTCGAAACCAGCAGAGTCTCAAATGTCTCTTTAACTGGTGCATGTAGAAGCTGAGAGCAGGTGCAGCATGGTGGCTATGCGCCCGTGTGCTTATGCACCTAGGTTTGCCTCTCACCTCTGCCATGAGTTAATTCTCACGAGGTGACCTTAGGCAAGCTGCTCTTGCTCAGCTTCCACATCTTACACATTCTTATGGGGAGACCATCAGTAGTGATGGGCAAGCTGTCTTTCATGGAGGCTTGTCTACCACAGCTGATTTTTTTCCAATGTGGACTTTCTGGGAAGCCCCAGAGCACAGTTTGAAGATCATTGCCCTGGGGAAACTCTGGAAATGACAGCTTTGCCCTGGGGAATGAAGTTTCATTAGAGATCCCTATAATTATCAACGTTCCTTGATAGTGGAGATGGGGAGCTGTGGTAGAAGAACAATTTGACATTCTTAGGGAATGATTCTGCGACAGTGGTCACCACAAGAAGCACTGGCTTTCTCCTGTGCGAAATTCCAAGAATGTCATGCTTCTAAAAGGGCACATTTGTAATCCTGAAGCCTTGGAACCATGAGGGGAGGGAGGGAGGACAAAGTGGCCGAGTTGTGGGAATGGTTGTCTGGGAAGATGGGGATCAAGCTATGCATATCTTATTGCTCTTGGTCATTCTGCAGAGGTGGTGTGTGGGTCATGGGGTTTTGTCATCCCCCATCACAGAACAAGCAGTGTATAAGACACCCACAGGTTGGCATTTTCTACATTCATGGAAGTTTTAAAGGAGCAGCCATTGGGAAAGATGGGGTGGGACGTTTCTGAATGTTGAAGATGAAGACATTGAATTTACAGAGGCATGCACCCTTTCATGTGTGATGAGACACTGGCGTCCATGTGGGCTGCTGGGCAGAGAAGGAAATTGCAAATAGTTCCAGCTAGGACATTTGCACAAAGGCCCAGGATCCTCCTGGCCCAGGGAATCAGGTGACACTGAAAGACCAATCTGGTTCCTCAGGCAGATACAACACTCCCAGATCTGTGCCTTCTCTTCATTGTAGCAATCATCATTTATCATCATATATGACAGGGATAAGTCTCACGTGCAAATCATACATCCAACTCATGAAAGGAGCTACAAATGCAATTATAAGAAAGGGGTTCAAAAGGAGGGGGTCCGAAAGACTCTTCGTGCCTGGGGGGTCATTTGGGCCCTGTCTGCAGCGCCCTATCCCTTGCAAGAGCCCTTTTTATACAAACACATTTTATAGGTGGGAAGAAGGGGCCAGGGCAAGACGTTTCTGCTCCTGCAGCTCTGTCACTCTACAAAGTAAACAGGGCAGACCGACTGGTTGCAGCTTTACAACCGAAAAATAATGAGGTCTCTTTTGCATGTTTTTAGAAACAGGTGCTGCTTGATGTACAGCACCAGCGAGAGTCTAAAAGTGTTCCAAAGTCATCCCTTAGCAACAGCATAATTAGACAAACAACGTGCCATATTGCCACATTCAGCAGTGCTGAAATTTAAGACTAAATGAAGCCGTCCTCCGAGGTGTTAAACTTCACCCAATTATAAATCACGAGGGAGAGGGGTGCCCAGTGTCTTAATATCTCGGTGCTTTGCATTCGTCGTCAATAAAGGGATCGGCCAGCCTGAGTGATTGGTGAGTCCATGGGAGCCATAGCCCAGGCCATAGGAAGCAAGGAGCCTCACGGTCATTTCTGCTCAGGGTCCGTTTATTCTCAGTGCGCTGGTCAAAGACTGGTGTCCTGGCCGAGGGGGAAGCAAAATGCTCAGCCCTTTTGCCTCAGGAAGAAGTTTCCATTTTCTGGAAGCTGAGATGCAGCTTAATTCAAATATGTACCATTTTATTCATGTATTTACACAGCTGTTTATACCCCATCTTTTGGTCCTGATGAGGACCCCAGAGGTGGCTTGCAGGTAAGGTCAAAATTGCAACTTGAACATATAATAAATTCCATACTAAAACAAGAAGTACTACAGGAACTGAAAAACTAAGCATGGGATAGATATGCAAAAAAAAAAAAAAAATGGGGGCAGAAGACCCTCACTCTAAATTTAAATGCCTGACGTAT
The DNA here is from genome assembly GCA_026170595.1 of Plestiodon gilberti rubricaudatus. Classification (NCBI taxonomy): domain Eukaryota; kingdom Metazoa; phylum Chordata; class Lepidosauria; order Squamata; family Scincidae; genus Plestiodon; species Plestiodon gilberti. Next base: position 223,384,209 of record JANXHW010000003.1, read on the forward strand.
ATCCAGAATACACTGGAGTTTTGACAGTGTGACTGACAACTGCTGCATACAGAGAACAAAGCCTCCTTTTCATCTATCAATCATCTTGATTGATTTGGGTGAATTTGCGTGTTGCAGCTTAGTCTGAGAAAGCTTTGACTCTCCAAGGGATAAATGACAATGCTCGGGGACTGAACTATGGAGCTCGAAGAATGTGGAGGTCTTGGATGACTTCCTCCCAGGAAGGGTCATGCTTGGGGCACAGAATGCTCCTTCTGAGCATTGCAGCCTGTTGAGGAGGAGGAGTCATAGCAGCTGCCTTTGGGATCCAGCCAGGGTGGGGTTTACATTTGAACTTGAGGGACTAAACCACCGACTAGCAGGTCCCCCACACAGGTCAACATAAGAACATAAGAAGAGCCCTGCTGGATCAGGCCAAAGGCCCATCTAGTCCAGCTTCCTGTATCACACAGTGGCCCCACCAGATGCCTCAGGGAGCACACAGCCAACAAGATAACCTGTTTCCTGCTGTCACTCCCCTGCACCTGGCACAGAGAAAACCTACTTCCAAAGCCAGGAGGTTGCTTATGGCTTGTAACCTGTGATGGTCTTTTCCTCCATGAATCTGTCCAAACCCCTTTTAAAGGCATCTAGGCCAGGTGCCATCACCACATCCTGTGGCAAGGAGTTCCACAGATGAATTACACGCTGGGTAAAGAAATATTTTCTTTTGTCCGTTCTAACTCTCCCTCCACTCAATTTTAGTGCATGTCCCCTGGTTCTGATGTTGTGCGAGAGAGAGAAGAATTTCCCTCTATCCACTCTCTCCATCCCATGCATGGAGACACACATACTACAGCTCCTCCCAAGTCTACAGCACTCCTCCAGAAACTGGTGTGGAATGGAGTTACAGTATTGGGCACCTTTCATGTGACACAGGGCTTCTTGGGTTATCTAACAGTGTGGGGGGAGGGGAGGACTAGTCCTGTAGCTCCTTCTGCCAGAGTCATGTGAGAAGGTGGTCATGGGTTCAAAGCCAAGGAAAAAGCTGGCCAGGGTGAGTCTAGGGCAGAATCAGGTTTAGGCAGACGGCAAACCAGAGCAGGTCCAAGGCACAGGTGAGAGATGTTTGAGTGCAGGGCACATGGGCCAATGGAAAAGCAGATAGGCAAGACTGGAAACAGGATTTCAGGGTAGGGAAATCCTCGCAGAGAGACTGGGCAAAAGTTCAAAGAAAGACTTCATGAAAAGGCCTTAGCCCAGTGGCAGAGTACATGTTTTGCTTGCAGAGGCCCCAGTTCAATCCTTGCTATCTTCAGGTAGACCTGGGGAAACCTCTGCCACTGTTACAGGCCCTCCCTGTCTGCCTACGTCTCAGACGATATAAAGCCATCTTCAGTCATTATGTTCCAGGGTGCAGGAAATGTGTGTGTGTGGGGGGGGGGGTTTCCCTCCCATGTGAATGTGCTCATTGGCCACACACATTTGGACCTTCATATATCCAGCATTTGTCTACAGAGGGCAAGGAGGATTTTTCCACACAGTATGGAATTTGGGGGTACAGAGCTTCACATCATGTGGAAGAATCCTCCTTGAGTTTGAGGCTGCCCTATGCAAACCAATGCCTAATACATCAAGGCCGAAGATGTGGCTAATGGTGTGACACACACCCCGCGCGCGCATACGCAGATTTGCTCTACTCCGAGTTATAATTTTGAAGATTAAAACAGAGAAAAGAAAATATTTCTTTACCCAGCGTGTAATTGGTTTGTGGAACTCCTTGCCACAGGATGTGGTGATGGCACCTGGCCTGGATGCCTTTAAAAGGGGATTGGACAGATTTAGGGGGGGGGGGAAAGTCCATCACAGCTTACAAGCCATAAGCAACCTCCTAGTTGCAGGAGTAGGTTTTCTCTGTGCCAGGTGCAAGGGAGTGACGACAGGAAACAGGTTATCTGTGCCAGGTGCAAGGGAGTGACGACAGGAAACAGGTTATCTTGTTGTCTGTGTGGTCTCGGAGGCATCTGGTGGGGCCACTGTGTGATACAGGAAGCTGGACTAGATGGGCCTTTGGCCTGATCCAGCAGGGCTCTTCTTATGATCTTATGAAGAGGCTTAAAAGATTTTTGCAAGCACCAAGAATTAGGTGATGGAGAGAAATCATAGGTGTGCTTTTCAGAAAGTGCTCTACATCTCGGACCATGAGACCGAGCCACTGCTAATGGGAGGAGTGTGATGATTTCCTTTCTCTCTGAACCAGGGTCCTAGCCTTGACTGCTATGAAATGATAACAGATTGATATAAGCGTTCTCTGCCAAAAGCTTTCCACGAAAGTGTGCATTGGGCTTGCTGGCTGTAATCAGTTTGATTGTGCTTGGCTTTCCATGGTTCTTTATTTCGCCATTTAAAGCAAATTGCTGTGTTTGGTGGCTTCGAGGCAAGGCTTGTCAAAAATGTGCAGAGAGGCCGGCAGCACTGTGGTGCAAAGTGTTCCAATTAGTGCTAGCTCAGAAAGCCCGATAACACCGACGGCAGTTGCACAATGCAGAGAGTGTGTGCTATTTCTCTCGGTAAATTATTTTTTTAACGAGAATGGATGTTTTGCAGATTAATGCTGATAGTTATCACTGTTGGATAGACTGGCATCCCACATTATTTTTTTTCTATAGTGAGAAGCAGTATTGTCCGTCAAATAACACCGTAATGAGCGTTGGACTTAGCAGACGAGGATTGGAGTCCCAATTCAAGGGGGAGGTTAGGTCAGGGGTAGAGTGCGTACTTTGCATGCAGAATGTCCTGGGTTCAGTTCCTGGCATCTCCAGGCGATGAGAAAGATCCCTGCCAGAGCAGATTGTGTTAGAGCAGATAGAAGTAGGTTTTCTCTGTGCCAGGTGCAAGGGAGTGACAACAGGAAACAGGTTATCTTGTTGGCTGTGTGCTCTCAGAGGCATCTGGTGGGGCCACTGTGAGATACAGGAAGCTGGACTAGATGGGCCTTTGGCCTGATCCAGCAAGGCTCTTCTTATGTTCTTATGTTCTTAATTCACTCGCTTCATGTCAGAACTAGCATTTACAGGATTCATTCTGCCTTTTAGCTGAATGTTCCTCATGGTGTCTTACAACACAGTTCACTAATCATAATTAAAATAAACCCACAAACACACCAGCCCTCTGGCACTTCCCTTTGCTGCTGTAGTCCTTGGATAATTGACAATTGGAGCAGAATGTTCTTCTTGATGGGGCAGAGGAGGGAAGGCTCCTTGCAGTTGCTCCTGCCCTTGGCCATGGCTGGGGTCAAGCTGGTCTTCCCCGTAGGAGACTGCGTTATACTGAATCACCCTTGGTCCGTCTAACTCAGTATTGTTGACGCTGACTGGTGGTGGCTCTCCAGGAATTTCAGGCAAGATTTTTTTTCTCTCCCGTACCATGGAGCTGTCTGGGATTGAACCTGGGACCTTCTGTATTCAAAACACATGCTCCACCATTGAGCTATGGCCCACCCCCTTGCTACAGCATTCTCCCAGAGCGCTCTTCCAGAAACTCAGGGATGCAACCTCCCAGTGTCCTTAATTTCAATGATTTGATTATTCTACACTTGGGGCTGGTCACACATCCATGTCGATCACTTGAGGACAGCCCAACCCTGTCCTGGGCTGGCCTAGAGTGTGCAGCGGCGCTGGTGCAGCTTCCACTGCATGCTGTGGGCTGGCCAGGGACTAGGCAGCCATGGAAAGGTCAGTAAAACACTTCTTTACTTACCTACTGTGCTGCTGTCTTATCCCCAATATCCACTACTCATACCCACACCAGGCCTTTGGCTGGCACAAATCCAAGTGGGTTCAAAGGGACATGTCGAGCTTGGGCTGGGGGCATAGGATATCGACGCTGCCGCCAATATCTGCCCCCATCCCACCCTCGACATACCCACAGCTGGTCCCAATCCCCACCCTGATCCTTCCCTGGAATGCCCCCTTTGCCAACTTACCTGCTCCAGCAGGCGGGGCAGCAGAGTTTCTTGGCGCACATCCACAGCCGCCAGCTGATTGCACTGGTAGCACCAGCCTGCGCGCTATCGCAGTGGTTGCTGCGCCAGTGGCCCAAGCCTTGTACTGACAGAATGCGAGTTCCGCTGTCAGCACACAGCCCGGATAGGATTGGGCCGTAAGAAATAAGTTGCATTTAAGAATGGGCATCCATCTTGGAAACAGTGCCACAGAGAGAATCGTTTTCTTGGAATAAGCATCCTTCCCAGGCCACGGAACAAGCCACTTGAACCCTGACATGTCTGCGTTTCCTTCAAGGAAGGAATGCTAACTGTCTTCAATCCAGTTCTCTTCCTACCAACACTTCTTTGAAAAAGTAGGTTTCCGTTCCTTACAGTATTTTAACCTGCTGTTCCTGAAATCATGTAGAATACTCTGCTCTCCTTCAAATCTGTGCAGAGTGAATGGGCTGTGGCTGGCCAGGTCTCGTGACTCCAAAGAGTCAGTTTAGTAGAGAAGCCCTCAAGCCAACCCAGTACAGCTCTGGACTTGAAAATGCCCAGGGTATCATTTCAGGGGTTCCTGGAAAACTGGAGACATTGTGTTTGTGTGTGGATGTTTTTATCATTTGTGAGTTGCCTTGAGTGGAGAAATGTAGGCCTCAGTTGTTGTGATAAAGATTTACTAAAATCCATATTCATTCTTCTGTCTTGGGCCGAAAGACATTCACCTTGGATTCGGTGATGCACTGCTAAGCGTAGGTGTTTCAGACGTAATGTGTGAGTCACTAGACACCCCTCTCTGTGCATTTGACACTGGCAGTTGTCAACAAAAGGTGACCTTTGTTTCCGTCAGGTTTAATGACCGTTATAAGTGCTGACGGAACCCCTTGGTGCAGTCGCATCGTTATCGCGAAGATATTAAAAACCCCATATTGCTTTACCAGCGGAAGCCTGGCTAGCGGAAATGTGGGATGCTCCGGAGGCCAGCTCAGCGGAATCTCATGTTCCCTTTTCTGTCCTAGGAAAGGCATTCAAATTAGATGCAGCTCCCCATTTGCCCTCTGGACAAGAACTCCTTGCCACAGGAGGTGGTGATGGCACCTGGCCTGGATGCCTTTAAAAGGGGATTGGACAGATTGATGGAGGAAAATTCCATCACAGCTTACAAGCCATGATGGGGATAAGCAACCTCCTGGTTGGAGGAGTAGGTTTTCTTTGTGCCAGGTACAAGGGAGTGGCGACAGGATACAAGTATCTTGTTGTCTTGTGCTCCCTGAGGCATCTGGTGGGGCCACTGTGAAGCTGGACTAGATGGGGCTACAGGAAGCTGGACTAGATGGGGCTTTGGCCTGATCCAGCAGGGCTCTTCTTATGTTCTTATGTTCTTATTTCTTGTATGGCACCACCGTCTCTAATCTTGGGTAGGCTTTCAAGGTTCCAGGGGTCTTATCAAGCCAGAAGTAACACATCCCCTGTGCCTGAGGAAGTGAGATTGACGTTGACCCCAACATCCTGTGAAGGTGGGCATCTGACTAGAGGCCCTGGTTGTTAGACAGGCCCCTGAGCTGAGCCCTGGATTTGCCTCTGTCATGTCTAGATCCCTGAGGGAAGAGTGGGTTCAGGGTTACAGAAGTGACCAGAAGTGTGCTGGTCTTGCTGGGGAGGAGGTCAGTCTGCAGGTCTCTTGCATGTGTGGAAGGTCCACTGGACACCACACGTACGTGAGGAGATAGCAGGGATGTGGGTCAAGTCTTGGACTCCAAGTCTCGAGTCAAGTCCCAAGTCTCTGGGTCCAAGTCTCAAGTAAGTCCGAGTCAATAGACTCAAGTCTACATCACTGGGAGATAGCCCTGCTCCACACCTTGCGACCATACTCTCACAGTCATTAGTCAGCGTTGTACTAGACATGATTCAGCATCTCAAGTCATTATTGTTGTCCAGCGCAGTTTTCTATACTTGGATTGGGCCCAAAGAAATTTAAAGTTGATTTTGCTGTATTAGTCTTAGTAGACCATGGTTGTAGGGCCTGATGATGAACTCTTGCACTTCAGAATTTACCACTACATCAACCACTACAATTTACCATTATATTGCACTTCTGGATAAAACTCAGTGAGTGGTCAAAGAAATGGGCGTGAATTCTAAGCCCAAATGATTTAATTATACCTTCTATCACAATTTGCTCCTCATGTGTAGTAATGTTCCCCCAAGCACAATGATACGGATCAATGTTTCTCAAAGATCTCCCCAAGAGTAGGGAGAACTTTGTCTTGCAGTTTTAAAAAACTTTGAGTTTTTTAGAACTTTGAGTGTTTGCAGGGGCGATGGCGGCGGCGCTCCTGGGATTGTGCTGCCAGCGGGACAAAGAGGGTCTTTTTTTTTTTTTTTTACATAACGGAGGTCACACTGCCCTCCGGAGGGTGCGGAGGGCCCCCTCAGATCGGTTCCCCGAGGCGATTGAAGCCCAATTCCAGTTTTTGGCAAAACCAGGAAGTAAACCAGAAGTGGGCTTAATTGCCTCAAGGAGCCGATCTGAGGCTTGGGGAAGCCTGCAAGGGTGGTTGCGCGTGCCCCCAACCCTCCAGAGGGTGGTGCTTCCCCCAGTAAGTCAAAAAGACCCCCTTTTGCCTTGCATTTAAGGTGCCCAAGGCAGCCAACAATGTAAAATTAAAACAACACAATCAGTAAAATTACATAAAATACAATACAGAATATAATGACAACATGGAAGTTCCCTCCGCTCATCCTGACTAATAGCCATTGCGAGGCCTCTATTTAGGCGTCGAATCACCTTTAAAGTCATTTGAGCTCACCGCATTGTTTTGGCACCCGGGGCAGAGAGTTCTCATGCCAACATGACCTGCCTTTCACAAGTGGCAACTTCATGCCCAGCTCAGAGTGATGTGATATCCAGCATTACGCATTGGAGCCCTAGTGGGCATTAATCATCATTAGGAGACTGTTTCCAGCGTTTCAGTACTGAGTGGAGAAAACGGCAAGAGCAGTTGCAGGATCCCCCTAATGCACTGTGTCCCCTGCTTGGAGTTAAACAGCTGAGCAGGACTTAGGGCCCGATCCTATCCAATTTTCCAGCACCGATGCAGCCTCAATACAGCCCCAAGTTAAGGAAACAAACGTTCCCTTACCTTGAGGAGGCCTCCATGACTCTCCCCCCACCGCAGGATGCAGTGCACACCCCATTGGCACAGATGCATCAGTGCTGGAAAGTTGGATAGGATTGGGCCCTTCATCTGGAACAGCCAGGAGGACTCATCCTGCCTCCCACAAACTTTTCTCACAAGTACTGTACGTTTTCATTAAGAGGTTCCTGTTATCATTAGCGTGTCATGGAAACTGGGAGGTCTAAGAACTTGGATCTGCACATTTGATGGCAGCTTGACAAACTACTGACAGCTACTGAATTCGTTGTGCACCCTTCAAAGTCCACGCTGTGATTTTAGCCCTGCCCCTCCCTGGCAGTAGAAGCTTTCCAGATTCTGCTGTCAATTCAGCAGCAGGACTAAACCGCAAGGATAATTAGCAAGTCACCGTTTGCCTCCCCTCCCTTCTGTTCCTTTGACTCTTTTCCTCATGGAAGATTTGTACCAGCTGACAGCTCGATTGGACTTCTGTGGAAACAACTAAGTGGAAGTTCATTCCAGTCATGGATACGCAGAAAGATAGATAGACGGGCTTTGTTTGGTGTTTTTCGGCTTTGTTCATTTGAATGCAACCTGTCGTGGCCAGATGCAAGTGTAATTTGTTGTTGCAGTATCCCATTGATTCATAAACTGTGTTATACTGTTGGCCGCTATGTTGAGTTGCTTATTCTTTGCAGACCACTGTGTTTAGTTATATGGCAATTGCCATCCACAAGGTGATTTGTACACTCTGATGAAAACATTTGGATCCTGTGACTCCATTGTTACATCAATTGCACTGACTTGTGGTCCATTTCTGAGCCCATTTCAAGGTCCATTACCTTTAAAGTCCTACATGACCAAGAGCGCAGGGGTTCCCAGAGTGTGTGCCGCGACTCCCAGGGGTGTCGCAGGGCCCGTGCAGGCTGAGCCAGTCATGATGCAACATGGAAGAGTACAGAGCACAGGCCCACCCACCCACCCTGACATAAGAACATCAGAAGAGCCCTGCTGGATCAGGCCAAAGGCCCCTCTAGTCCAGCTTCCTGTATCACACAAAGGCCCCACCAGATGCCTCAGGGAGCCCAAGACAACAAGATACTTGTATGCTGTCGCCACTCCCTTGCACCTGGCACAAAGAAAACCTACTCCTACAACCAGGAGGTTGCTTGTCCCCATCATGGCTTGTAAGCTGTGATGGAATTTTCCTCCATCAATCTGTCCAATCCCCTTTTAAAGGCATCCAGGCCAGGTGCCATCACCACCTCCTGTGGCAAGGAGTTCCACAAACCAATTACACGCTGGGTAAAGAAATATTTTCTTTTGTCTGTTTTAATCCTCCCTCCACAAAATTTGAGTGGATGTCCCCTAGTTCTAGTGTTGTGTGAGAGGGAAAAGAACTTACTGGTCATTTAAAGCTTGCTTCGTGGTCATGGAACTCGGAAGCATGATGTCATCATGTCCTGCATCATCGCGTCATCAACACGGAGAAAGGGTGTCGTGCTGCGGGTGAGTTTTGGAACCACTGCTCTAGGGCTCGGAGACTCAAAGGAGTTTCTCCTCCCATATGACTCTGCCCACTAGGGTAATCAGGGGAGGTTCTTTTCCATGTTTCATCGTTGTCAGATGTGTCGTTGTTGGGTACATGGAAGAAAGCCTTCTCCAGCGTAGCATTCAGACTTAGGAACTCCTTGTCCCAGGAGACCTGATTGTCGCACCCCAGCCCTGGAGCATGATTCCGTGCCAGGTTGAGACAATTCTGTTTCAGGGAGCTTCCTTGGTCTCTGAGGCCTGGTTCGGTATGTAAACTATCTCTCTGCTAATTTTTTAAAATTACATTTTAATTATGTAATTTGTGATGCTGAACCAGAGAGACTTTTGATCTGATCCAGTTGCTCTTAGACTAAGGGCCCAATCCTACCCAACTTTCCAGCGCTGAATCCTGCGGGGGGGGGGGGGACACAGTCACAGAGGCCAAGGTAAGGGAATGTTTGCTCCCTTACCTTGGGGCTGCATTACGGCTGCATCGGCGCTGGAAAGTTGGATAGGATTGGGCCCCAAGTCTAGCATTCTATTCAATATGTATAGTTATTACTATTATTCAACAACAACGTTCCCAAACAGTTTACATATCAAAAGAAATAAAAAGATGGTTCCTTTAAAAAAAAAAAAAAAAGACAACAGCCCACATCCACAGGGCAAAGACACTATATTGGGGCAAATAGGGACCGTTGCTCTCCCCCTGCTAAATTTTAGAGAACCACCATTTTTAAGGTGTTTTTTTGCCCAGTAAAGCAGGGGCAGTATAGATTACACTGGTTCATTTGCTTTGTAATAGCCTGTCCAGGACTGATTTACAAGCAAAGAGTGCAGTGGCGTAGCTAGGAATGGGGCTGACCCCCCGACGCCCCCAAACTAATTTGCATAATTTAAGTTTTGTTTTTGTTTTAACTTTTTTCGGTTTTTTAAAAGGTTTTTAGAGGTTTTGTAGCGCTAACGGGGCTTCTAACAGTTTGTGTATGCTTTGCTCCAACTTATCTTTTGTACAGGAGCCTCCCGCGATGATCTCCAGGGGCGACGATCTCTTCGGGGGGGCGCAGATCATTCCTCTGCTCTGCCTACCCTGGGCGCGAACTCTGTAAAGCGCCCAGCAGCGCTTTACAGAGTTCACGCAGGCGCAGCACGACGATGTTTCCAATCGTTCTGCACCTGCGTGAACTCTGTAAAGTGCTGCTGGGCGCTTTACAGAGTTCGCGCCCGGAGCAGAGGAACGCAGATCGCCCCCGGAAGAGATCGTCGCTGGAGGAGATCGTCGCTGGAGGCTCCTATACAAAAGCTAAGTGCGCAAAGCATACACACACGATTAGAAGCCCCGTTAGCGCTACAAAACCCCTAAAAAAACTTTTAAAAAACCAAAAAAAGTTAAAACAAAAACGAAACTAAAGGAGGCCCGCGCCCCCCCCAGAGCCTCAGCGCCCCTACGCCCTGGGGCCACCGCACCACCGCCCCATATCAGGCGACGCTTCTGAAAGAGTGTGTTTCTTCTTTTCATCAAGCGTGTACTAGAAAACACAGTTGTCTAATGTGTTATCAACAGTTCCAAACATACATTGTTGGGATCCGAAATGGCACTGAATAATGAGGAAAAAGACTTTGGGGGGACGTGATGGATGGCTCAATGGAAACATCCGCTCAGTGAACAGCAGCCGCCAGAAAGACAAATTCTGCTCCGGCGATGCTGAGGAAAGGGATTGACGGCCAGGACCGTGATGCCTTCTATAGATCAATGGCGCAGCTACCAGGCATAACCACTGTGAGCAGTCGTGGTCGCTCCATCTCAGAAAGGACTGGTAGGAGTGTAGAAGAAGGAAACGCAAATGATCAACAGGTTGGAGCACTTTGCCTACTATGCGGTAAGGCTGAAGGGTTTGGTGCCTGTCCATGTAGAAAAAGGCAAGTAAGGGGGGCGGAGATGGCAGAGGAGCCTCCATGTTCAGGCATGGTACACCTCTAAATATCAGTCGCTGCGGCAGCCTGCTTTCATGCCACACTGGTGGGTTTCCCAAAAGCAGTGGTGTAGACTTGAGTCTATTGACTCGGACTCGGGTCGGACTCAAGTTGCGTCAATGACTCAACTCGGACATGACTCGGCGATTGTAAAAGACTCGACTCGAGACTTGGAGCCTTTCATGACTAGTCCAATTTTATTCAGGTTTAAACCCGTTTTCCCCATTAAATAGATAGGGACTCGCAACTCGCAACCAAAGACTTGGGACTTGACATGAGACGTGGACCCAGAGATTTGGAATTTGTCTCGAGACTTGGGAGTCAGAGACCACTTGATCCGCATTCCTGCCCAAAAGCATCGAGCTGGGCACGGGGGGGGGGGGGAGTGGAATGCTGGGCAGCTCCAGCAGGTTTGGTTATCCTATTGTTCAAAGAACCCTTATCAGCAACAGTGTGGGAACTGGTCAGCTGGGCACTAAATGTACACGTTGTATCTCTTCCCCACACTAGCAGGTGTAATGTGTATGTCCACCCTGTGGACAGGTCCACCTGCTGATGTCTGTAGGTTAAGGGCTCAAGAGCAAACCAGGCCGTTGCTTCTGGTCAGTTGGCAATCCCAGGGCCTTCATTATGCTCACATTTAGGTCAGGCAGAAGAAGCGACCAAGGTGTGTCCTTCATTATATGCAATGTGGGCTTGCATGGATCAGTTCTCCATCTGCTCAAGCTTTTGGAGGAAATTAAAATATTGATTATTTTAAGCATTTACCAGGGGCCTCCTCTACTGAGCCTTCGTAAACAGAAGTTCTTGGCACAGTTCATAGCGCAGTGCTAGAGGCCAGCTGAGATTTTAATGCTTAGGCGGAGAGGGGTCTATGCAAAGATCACAGTGACAGGGGAGATATGAGTGAGCCTCCGGTGCAAAAGGCTGTTGACAATAGGATGCAAATGAAAATGTAAGGAAGACTGACAGGCTGTCAAACATGACTGCATGTTGACAGAAAGTTACACACACACACCCAGCCACCTCCTTCTGAGCCTGTCCGCCCTTCATATGCAAAGTATGGCTATTTCCCAGTGTGGAACAAGAGTGAAGAAGGCAAATTTCATGCTGGGGTCATTAGAACAAGGACGGAGAGTAACAGTGCAATCCTAGGCATGTCTACTCAGAAGTAAGCCCCACTGAGTTTAATGGGGCTTATTCTCAGGTAAGTGTGTATAGGATTTCACAGTCCCCCAACCAAGATGTCTTTCGTTATATTATATCTTTGTGTGGATTTTAATTGTAAGCCTCTTTGCGAGCCAGTCTTGACTGAAAAAGTGGGGTTTTTATTAATGGAGATATTAATAATATAATAATAGTAATTAATATAAACACAGCACTTTCTAAAGAATAAGATAGCCGGTCCCTGTCTCAACGGGTTTACAATTTATAACAAATATTGACATGGAAAACAGTAAAAGACATGCAAGCAGGAATAAACAGGGGAAAGATAGGCAACTATTAAGGAATGTAAGATTGTATTATTAATATAATAAATATTCCCAGACCTAGCTCAGCTGTTACTGAGTGATAAATGTATCTGGGTTGCAGATGAGGGTTCATGTAGTAGAAGACACATCCACATAGAAGACAAGAACCTCCGTTAGAAGCTTCCTAGCCTACCCTCCTCTTTGGCAGTCTAGTTTGCTATGTTCCAGGATGATTTTTGCATGGGAGTGAATTCTGTTTACGTGATCCCCAGCTGCAGACTGAAGCAGTGTAGCCAAGCTCCAGGTTTACCATCTCAGTGAGAACTAATCTTCAGGCTTTGGCACAATATGGAAATGTGTCTTTCAAAAACGGGAACAAAAATAAGCCCGTTAATTTTGTAAACTTAACATGAAAGCTGTAGCTAGAGGGAAAGCTTTGAATCTTCTTAAAGAGCACAGGGCTAAACTAGTGTGAGTGCTGGGGGGGGGGGGCACTAGATAGATATCAATACTACCGGTATATCAGTATTACCTGACATAGTTATGATGCAGAATGAAATCACCGTAAGAACATCAGAAAAGCCCAAAGGCCTCTCTAGTCCAGCATCCTGTTTTCCACAAGTCAAGGTTGTTCCTTTGCACAGGTTTGGGGCATCCCCAAAAGTTCCCCAGTGCTTAATTCATCCAAATTCCTTCTCCTGACTCTGCCCTCTCAGCCACTAGCCTGTCTAGTGGACCTTGATACCGTGGAGGTCTTCAGAACCCATGGTTTAGCTTATGGCTGATAACTCTATGTGTCTCTTGGCGACTTGACAAGCATGGCACGAGATTTGGCATTCAGGGAAACCATACTGGGGCAAATCCTCAGCAGCAATGTGAGCAGGACAGTTTCAAGCAAGCACAGCAGAAAGTAATGCAGAGTTTATCCCAAAGAGTTACAGCCACACAATGAGCTCTCAATTCCCCACTTTTACCCAGGCTAATAATGTATTTGAATCTGTTTGTGGCATGAAATGGAATCTTGCATGTACTTAGAATAGAACCTCAATAGATCCTCAATAGTGGAAAGGGTGTCTTGATCCACGAAGCTTGTCTTGCTACCAGAAAGCTATTCCTGGACCAGTCATCAGTCAGTGATGACTGGTGGGCTTTTGACATCATCACTCCTGTGGGGATTTGGGACAGTCCCAACTTGCTTAAGCCCCTGGGTACGGGAACAGGCTCCAGGGCCACTCAGAGTACCGTATTGGTCTGAGTATAAGACTCACTTTTTTCTCCTAATTTCAGTTTTTAAACTAGGGGTGTGTCTTATAATCAGGCTGTTGCAATTTAATGCCAGTGATTTAATTAAATTTTTTTAATAGCACCAAACTTTAAGGGTGCGTCTTATAATCAGGTGCGTCTTATACTCGGGACAATACAGTAATTTTCTCAGGGGGTACAAAGTTTCTTTTGGGTCCCTTCCCTTCATGTGAATTTGGGCCCATGATTCCAAATTCATGGGCCCCCCTTTTTTTGCTCCTGGGCCCCCATTTTGGCCCTGGACCCGGGTATGATTGTACCCCCCTCCCCTCCATTGCAGGGTGGCGGTGGAAGAAGCTCCAGAGTCAGGTCCTGCTTCTTCTCAGGAATAAGAGCCTACTCTACAGGCAAGAGAAGCGGGAAATGGGCATGGCTGGAAGGATTCGTATAGTAGACCGAGGAAATAGAGACTGAGAAGGAGGGACTTCCGGGATTCTCTCCAATCAGGGGGAAACACCAGAAGACTCTTGCAGAGGAGGCGGAACAGGATGCAAGTAACTCCCTTCCCTCTGGCTGTGGCAAAGGTTGCCCAAGGCTTCTATGAAGCTGCCTTATACAGTCCACAATTAGGAGGCCCTCTGTCCCAGTCTTATCTGGTCTCTCTGTCAGTGGCTCTCCAGGGTTTGTTTGTTTGTTTGTTTGTTTGTTTGTTTGTTTGTATATTTATTTATTTTTCACATTTTTATACCTTCCTTCCTCCAAGGAGCTCAGAGTGGTGTACATATTTCCTCCCCTCCTTTTTTTTGTCCTCACAACAACCCTGTGAGGTAGGTGGGGCTGAGAGATAGTGACTGGCCCAAGGTCACCCAGGAAGCTTCGTGGCTGAGCAGGGATTTGAACCTGGATCTTCCAGGTCTAAGTCCGACTCCCAAACCACTACACCATCCTGGCTTTCCTATCACCTGCTGTCTGACCCTTTGGCTGAAGATGCCTGGGATTGAACTTTGCCTGCAAAACATGCACTCTGCCATTGAGCAAGGGGCCCGCTCCTTCCTCATGACTCGTAATGGACCTTTGACTTCGAACATAGCAGAGGGATGTGCAACTAGCAACTGTAGTTTTCTTCCTATGAGAAAATGGATTGGTGTAGCTGTAGCAGGCAACGACTCTAGGTGCACATGAAAACATTTAAAGCAATTGTGTGGTTAGGGTAACAATGTGCAAGCCACAACACGTTGCCTAGATTCACCATGTGCCTTGTAAACCAATCCCATTTATATGGGCTTTCTTTCAAGCCTTCTGTAAGCCTTCTGTAAATATTGTCATATTCTATTTGAAAGGTCAGTTTTGATATACAGTAATGCCTTTCCTCCACAAGAATGGTTTGGAATGATCCCTCCTAAGGGATATACATTCAAACAAAGCTATGTCTGAATGGGAAATTCATGCAATATTTGTAGAAAATATGCCTAAGAAAGATAGCAAAGAGTCTTGTGGCACCTGAAAGGCTAACAATTTGTTGTTTGTACCATAAGTTTTTGTGGACTTCAGTCCACTCATTGGATGCATGAAGCAGAGTTCTCAGTTGGCAAGGGTGAATCAGTTGTCAGAGGAAATGTGAAAGATCTACAGCGCAAGCCAGTGGATGTCTACTCAGAAGTAAGCCTTATTGAGTTCAGCGGGACTTACTCTCAGGTACGTGTGGATAGAATTGCATCCCTAGTCTCATGACAAGTACACAAGGCAAACACATGGTCTGATGAATCTGAGGCAGATATCTTGCACCTGATGCAGTGGGCTCTAGTCTAGAAAAGATTTTGCACAACTCAGTATGTTAGGGGGGCATCTAGAGTAACTCTTCTGTGTTTGGGTACTGTAGCGGAGTACTCTTGCCATTCTCCGAGGCAGCTGGCATTCTCAGGCACCTTGATCTGAATGCCCCATTAAGTTTTAGCCTGCCACAAAGACTCTTGAGTTTTGCTGGAGAAAAGATTAACCTTGGTTCATCTGCGTTGATATTATTAAACAGGCTGCTTTGATGCCTACCTTCTTGGTTTTGGGGCACATTATTTTATCCGAGACTAACGTACAGCACTTTTCTATAACAAACCTCTTTTAGCGATAAGACGCCCTCCCTGAACAGGCCAGTTCACTGCATGGGAGGCATTTTTTCCATGGGTATTCCAAAATATGATGCGCATGTCCTTGCTGTCTGCAGTGGTACAGCCCAGAATTCTGTCGCTTCACTCTCCAGAATGCGTAGACTGGCTCTTCTCCTTGGAATCATAGTGTATCAATAGTACACCTTCTGTTAGCATCCTCTCATATTGAGCCTTGTTAAACCTTACATTTTTGCAATACACATTATCTTTCAGAATTTTTCCTCTTTAGGCATCTACTAGCAGTTCGAAAGCATGTTAATGCGAGTAGATAAATAGGTACCGCTTGTGGGAAGGTAAACAGCGTTCCGTGTTCCAGCTGCATGCTACCGCTGCGGCAAGGAGAGTCATGCCGGCCACATGACCACGGAGGCGTCTTCGGACAACGCTGGCTCTTCGGCTTTGAAATGGGGATGAGCACCACACCCTAGAGTCGGACACGACTGGACTTAATTGTCAGGGGATACCTTTACCTTTACCTTAAACCTTACATTTTTGCAATACACATTATCTTTCAGAATTTTTCCTCTTTAGGCATCTACTTAGGAGTGTGATTTTCAGATTAATGTAAATATTTAAATATCTGATGTCACATTATTTAAGCAGGGAGGGGGGAAGACTCTTGGTCAAGGCAGTGGCTATACCAGGGGGCCAGAACTTCTACAGGAGGAGAACAAACCTAAAGCTACACTCCTGTGCACATTTACCTGAGAAGAAGCCCCACTGAGTAAACGCGCATAGGATTGCACGGGAAGACTGCAATCCTGTGCCAATGTACTGGAAAGTGCATTCCTTTGAACTCAATAGGGCTTAGTAAAGGTAAAGGTAACCCCTGACAATTAAGTCCAGTCGTGTCCGACTCTAGTATATTTATCTATACTATATCTAGTATAGGGTGTGGTGCTCATCCCCATTTCAAACCCAAAGAGCCAACGTTGTCCGAAGACGCCTTCGTGGTCATGCGGCCGGCATGACTCTCCTTGCCGCAGCGCGTAGCATGCAGCTGGAACACGGAGCGCTGTTTACCTTCCCGTAAGCGGTACCTATTTATCTACTCGCATTAACATGCTTTGGAACTGCTAGGTTGGCAGGAGCTGGCTAAGCAACGAGAGCTCACCCCGTTGCGGATTCGAACTGCCGACCTTTCGATCGACAGCTCATGATTCAGTGGTTTAACCCACCAGTAAACGTGATTGGGTCACATGGCTAAAATCCTATGCACAATTAGTTGGTAGTAAGCCCAGTTGAACTCAGTGGAGCTTACCTCTGAGGAAGCATACAAAGGATCGGGCTGAATGTCTATCACGTTTTGGATTGTTGGCAGGTATGAAAATAGAGTATTACAGAATTCTGTCATGTTCATAACAATATGTATTTGCTCCTGGCTTTGTATATCCAAACAGCTGAAGGTTTGAACTTCCCACGCAGAGGCACCTGCTGTATAATGTTATTAATGTTTTTGTTGTCTTCAAACCCATCCAGAGGCTTACCGCTTATCTTGACAGTATCTTTACTCTAATTGCTGCTGCCAGTGAAGCTATATAGCTCCCTATCCAGGCATCTTGTGGGAAGTGGCAATAACACAAGGCAGGTCATGAAAAAGATGGTCCTAAGATGGTGAAATACTGGCAGTGATGTATCAAGAAGTAATTTACTATTACCCCACCCCCATTGTTGGCTTACCTTCACTGCTGCAAGCAGTATTCCTCCGGCTCCACCGCCACTTGTGGCAGCAGCCCCAAAATGGTAGTTGGCAGCGCGCACAGTGCACCACCATATGGCTATTTCCAACAGCAGAACAGTGTCCCGCTGTCGTAAAGGGCTGTGTAGCCCTAGTTCGGATTCGGCTGTATGACACATACCATGTGTAGCAGTGATTTTGGATCCCTTTTGTGAACATTGAAGATCTGCTTTTGTGGATATGTGTCTCAAAAATATGATGCTGTGTTGCAGGAAGCAGAAAATGTTCTTGAAAATAAAGCAACTGATTTTGCACATCCTTTAACAGATGTGGGTAGTAGAATCCGACCTATCTCCCCCTGTGCTGATGAAACCGTGCCAACAGGGCACGCGCTGTATCCTGCAGGGGAGTTTCAGGCCCCAAAGGATTCCTCTGGGTAAGGGAACCTTTGTTCCCTTACTCAGGGGTAAGCCTCCACCACCTGCATGGGTCTACTCGGATCTGTGCCAGCTACTTTGCTGGCGCAAGTCCAAGTGGACCCAGGAAGGCAGATCGAGGCCAGGAAATGGGGATAGGATATCAGCAACACTGTTGCTGCCAATACTGCCCCCTTCTCGGCCTTGATCCACCCCATCCCATCCCCGTTCCACCCACCCCCACTGCTGTCAACCATCCTGGATCTGGCAGTGGTCTTCCTGTGCTGATGCCGATTGTGGTAGTGCTCCTAAAACGGTAACCAGTGGCACGCTGCCTGCGCCACCGGAAGCCATTTTACGACAGCGGGACTGTGTTCTGCTATTGTAAACCCCTCCGCGCACCCTCCGCGCACTGGACAGGATTGGGCCATTAAACCCTCCCTGACACATGAACTGTAGAAAAGCAAACACATTTTTTTACTGTGGAAGTTCATGTGGGAGTTCACTTCTGCTCAGAGCCGAGCAGCCTGCCAGTGATCTGATGCTGTGTTTTAGACTTAACTTCTGATCTTACTTTTCATTCTGCATATTGGAGTCTAAATATAGATGTTAACTCCTACACCTACGTGCACGAAATTTCTTCATTATTTATTAAAGGAAGAAGCTGTGCTAAAAGTAGAGGAGATTTATATAGAACCCAACTAGCCAGTCAGGTCATCAGCAGTAGCAGAGGGACAGGGAGCAGACTACGCTCTGCTTCAGATGTCTCTGAAAGGCCTCTGGAAATGAGAAAGAGAAGCCGTGCAGTCTGGTGATGAGATGTTTGCAGTGAAAAAGAGAGATGCATGAAAAGGAGGGCATTGTTGGCAATGATTGGGGAAGAATATTCTGCACACATGGAGAGCACCCTCTTCTTGAGCCAACAACAACAACAAAATAGATCACATGTGAGGTGTGGGCATCGCACGTGGGGCTACCCTCTGTAACAGGTTCTGAGACCATCCACTTCTTGTCAGATCCAGCTCCTGTCAAACTGGGGTGGAGCAAGGGAAAAGTGGCCTATTGCAGGGGACAACATAGCAGAGTAGTTAGTCAGATCAGTAAGTGAGCCTGTCCTCCTACCATTGATGTCTGAGCTACCTAATTTGGGCTTCAGGGGGTATCACATGAACCACTCACAGCGCAATCCTATGTAACCTTGCACCAATGTAACCGTAGATGCACCGGTGTAACAGCAGACGCACTGGTGTAAGTGCACTTACACCCGTGCATCTACTGTTACACCGGTGCAAAGTTACACAGGATTGCCCTGTCAGAGCCGTTGCTGTTCAAAGACATCTTTGCTGGTCTGGTTTGGTTGGAAATGCAAATTTCTTTTGACCATGCAAATTCTACTGGTGTGGCATGAGGAGCAGCAATCATACCACTCCTATAAACATGAGAATTGGGTCTTATCCATTTCTAGAGAGAAGGCAAAGCACCAAGATGTTGAGAGATAAGGGAAAGCATGCAAATTGTCATGATTGATAGAATGCCTTATTTGTCTTTGTGAAGATGTTCGCTTTTTGTACATTTATAGACCGGTAAATAAATTGGCATGTATAAAATGACCAAACCACAGAAGCCTTTGCTACAAACTGCATGTACTCCTGGGGCAGAGGAAAGAGTATTGTGCCACAGTGCCACCAGAATGCCTGACAGTTGCAATAGTGCATCTTAGAACAGAGCCAGATTTTTGGCAATTGCGAAGGTCGAATATTGCCAGTTATGGGCTAATGAATAGAAATAACTAGCCCTTATTATACAACAGCTACATATTCTGGGAAGACTGCCAAAATGAACAGCAAGGGTATCAGATATAGTGCCAAGATTTCCAAAGAGAAGAAAACGAGATGCAGGGGGACAGAGAGAGTAAATCAGGATCTGGTAAATCACAATACAAATGGCAGTGTGCAATCTGGTAATCTGTGCCAGCCATGAGGAATAGAAATAGAGCTGTACAGTGCTCCCCCCATATCCTCTGGGGATATGTTCCAGGCCCTTCCATGGATACTTGAAACCGTGGATAGGAGCAACCCCCCCTCCATGGTTTCCTGAGGGGCCCCCACCAGCGGCGTCGCTGGAGCGCGGGGCAGGCCGCCGGGGGGTGACGCGCGCACCCGCCCCGAGGCTCCGAGCCCCGCGCGCACCCGCATCACCATCCGGAGGCTCCGAACCCCCGGAAGAAGGCCTCGGAGCGTCCCGAGACCTTCTCCCGGGCTCGGAGCCTCTGGACTGGCGACGCGGGCGGGCGATCCGAGGCCTTCTCCCGGCCTCGGAGCCGGAGAAAGCCTTGGAGCATCCACCACTGTAACGTTCTACTTGGCGGCGTCTGGGGCCTTCTGAGAAGGCCCACAGCGTCGCCGCGCTATTTATTCTTTTTCGCGCATGCGCAGAACGGAAATGGCAGCCCTTGCCTCAGAAACATTCTGCGCATGCGCGAAAAAAAGAATAAATAGCGTGGCGATGCCGTGGGCCTTCTCAGAAGGCCCCGGACGCCCGAAGAAGAGGGTCGCCTTCTCAGAAGGCCCCGGATACCAGAAAGAGGGTCGCTGGGCGCCGCCCGGGGCGGGGGGTGACGCACGTTTCCCCCCTCCTGCTCCCGGGTGATGCGCGTACAGTGACGCTACTGGCCCCCACCCTGCCTCCCCTGTGGGGAGGCATGCCCCCCCAGCTCTTATTTTTCTTTCAGCAAGCTTTGTTTCTTCCTTAAAACAAACAGAGAAGCAGCCTCCATTGCAGGCAAGTAGAACAAGACTGAAGGCTGATCTACACGACAGCGTCGCGGAGCGTTTTTTAATCCAGCGGAGCCACCGGACCTCCGCCCCACTGCCGCGTACTCCAAGTCGAGTGTTCTATTTTTAGGGGGCGTGATGGCAGAGCTTGGAGGTGGCTCGCGGAGCTGCTGCAGCCTACCAATCACAGGAGAGGGGGGGAGGGTGGCTGAATGCCAATGTGAACGACAACCAATCACCTTGGAGGTTACATCCACACAGCAACTGCGCTTTCTTAGGAAGGCGGGACAACATGAGGGGCAACAGGCTTGAAGACACTCCCCCGCTTCCAGCGCGGAGGCGCCAGGCAGAGGCGACGGCGGAGCCTCTGCCTGTCGTGTAGATCAGCCTTAAGTCCTAGAGAGGCTCTGCAAGGTTTCTGTTAACCTTGCAGAGCCTCTCTAGGACTTAGTCTCGTTCTACTTGGCTGCAATAAGCAGCCAGAGGCTGCTTCTCTTGTTTGTTTAAGGAAGAAACGAATCTTACTGGGAAAAAAGTAAAAACCTGGGGGGTCCCCCGCGATCCGTGGATAACTGAAACCATGGATAGCGGATCAGTGAATATGGGGGCCCACCTGTACTTAATAAATGAGGAACAGTAAGTGATAGTTCATCCTGCTGCAATTTTTGTTGTTTGGTAGTAATACCTGTTGCTACTCTTTGGGACTCTTCAAGTGTCAAATATACCGTACCTTAAGTATGTTTTGAAAAGCAGAATTTTAAATTTGGGATGTGGCAGTGTCTATTTGAAGAGTGAATCTTTAGTGTTTGTTTTTTTAGAACAAGAACATTCCTAGCTTAGGAAGTCAGCAGGGATGTGGATCAAGTCTCTGACTCCAAGTCTCGAGTCAAGTCCCAAGTCTCTGGGTCCAAAGTCTCAAATCAAGTCCCAAGTCTTTGCCCCCAAGTCCCGAGTCTTTGGTTGCGAGTTGCCAGTCCCTATCTATTTAATGGGGAAAACGGGTTTAAACCTGAATAAAACTGGACTTGTTGTAAAAGGCTCCAAGTCTCGAGTCAAGTCTTTTGAGTCTTTTACAATTGCCAAGTCAAGTCTGAGTCAAGTCATCGATTCGACTTGAGTCCGACTCGAGTCCAAGTCAATAGACTCAAGTCTACGTCACTGGAAGTCAGTGGTGAGTAGTATCCCACCAAGAGGTAGTGCTCCAGACTCCACCCACCTCTTAATACTACAGTGGCATACCCCAGAGACAATAACTACCGAAAATCCAAACGCCATCAGTATTGTTTAACATTCAGATTTCAGTGGCAAATAGGGCCAGACTAAATAATACTCTTACCTAATTCACTTTCTCCACATCATGCATAATTTTATACAGAGGGTGACTGTGCAACATGCACACTGGTCGACCTTTGAGGAAACCTGACTCTTGCAGTCATGGCTTGCTGCCATTTCTATCTTTAATAGGGTGGGGAGGAAATCTTACTTTCTGATTACAGTTTAATTTGAGTTTCCGGCTTGATTGCCTGCATCAGTGAATCAATTTCTCAATTAAATTTTGCAGCCTTTTTCATAATACAAGTTTATCATGGGCCTAACAGCATGTGATTTTCAGCATGATTTTTTGCTAGAGATTTTAGTCATTGCTTTTCACAAAACGTTTCTCTGCTTGACACTATTTCTGCGACATTCATTGTGTTTGGGTTTCTTTTAGTAGGTTTGTTCGGTGTGTCTCTTGCCTATCGCCTTATATTCACTGTCCTTAATCAACAGATGGAAAAGGTCATTTTTGCATATGTTTCCTTTATTAGAGTACGCTCGATTTGAGGCCAAGATCCATGACCTGCGCGAGCAGATGATGAACCACAGCATGAGTTCCGGGTCAGGCTCCCTGCGAACCAATCAGAAGCGTTCCCTCTATGTCAGGTAGGCTTACAAAATGGAGGCATTTGCAGATTATAAATGGTGCTATGGAATTGAACTGAAACTCCTGCTTGGTGTTCTTAAATTTCCCTTGGTGGAGTGAAATGTTGATGAAAGAACAGGAAGACGGTGTTGTCTTTAAAAGGAGGCAAATGCCATAGCATGAAGACGGTTCGGAAACTGCAACTAGTGCAGAATGCGGCTGCTCGGGTGGTTGCCGGGGCCTGTCGGTTCAACTCAGTCGGACCATTGGCTGCCAGTTCGTTTCCGGGCACAATTCAAAGTGCTAGTTTTGACTTTTAAAGCCCTTAACGGCTCGGGTCCAGGGTATTTGAGGGACCGCCTCCTTCCTTATAATCCGACCCATACTCTGAGGTCATCAGGGGGGCCTGTTAACCGTGCCGCCATTGACGGAGGTGAGAGGGATGGCGGCGCGGAATAGGGCCTTCTCGGCAGTGGCGCCCCAATTATGGAATTCCCTCCCTGTTTTTAGTTGTTTGTTTTTAATTGTTTTTAATGACTTGTTTTTAATTTTTAATGTATATGTATTTTAATGTTGTAAGCCGCCTTGAGTGCCCTTGCTGGGAGAAAGGCGGGATATAAATTCTTTAAATAAATAATTAAATTAAATAGCACATAACCAGCAGGGAGCAGTCAGTGTCAAATGAATTGCATTTGATAATCCTGTATCTGCTCAGTGGCTCTAAAATATATTCTGGGTGAAGGCTACTCTCCAGCTACAGAAGATTGTGCTTCACTTTTTTCGCATCCAAGGGTAGGTCATGCCGTTCCTGTTTGGGGTGGAAGCCTGCAGAGGCTCATCAGCAAAGTATGGTAAGAGTCCAGGACTTCAGCAGGTGGTCAGAACCATGGACAGTTCACTGTGAGGCTGGATAGGAGGTAAAGCTGGATGCATGACAACCCAACAAGCAGGGAATTCAGAGTGTTGCTCCAGCAATGGCCTGGTGCCAGCTTCAAGTAACTCAAGTCTACAGCAATGTTGTTGTCTCAGAGGAAAACTGCTTCTGCTTAAAGGGGATGCACCCTATTCTGAATATGTGCACTCTGGCACAAATTGTAAAGCCTCCTGCTTCCCTCAGAGCAGAGGGGTTACCCTCCTGAGCTGGGAATGAGTCCTCAGATCAGAGGCTGTGGGTCATTGCTGAAGGCACCCTTGTGTCCTGGGCCACCTCATTCTCAGTGAGACTCTCTGGTGGAAGAGTTGCTTTGGAGTTTTTTTTTCTGCAGAGGTGCCTGAGCCCAGTTCTCTCCATTCAGTATGTCCTTGGATCTCTGATAGATGAAGCCTAAATCCTGGTCCTGGTCATATGTTCTGGTCATTTCATACCGAGAGGCATTTCAGCTACAAAGTGAGATGGCTGCTCTGTGGCTTGATCTGTGCGGAAGGTTGCTCTAGAAACTTTGTGTGCTTTTTCTGAGTTCTTAGCTTGTTCTTCCCCCCCCCCCCCCCCCACCGAGGCTTTAATAAGTGTGGAAGAATATGTTGTTCCAGAAAGGGATTTATATGCATGTGGAGGAGGCAGTATGATGGGGGAAAAAATCTATCTACCAACACGGGTGATGCAACAAATAGTACAAATGCCTATATTGAAAAAAGAATACTGTTACAATGTGTTCTTGAATACCTGCTAAGGTGGACTGAAAGCCAGTTAAAGATGTATTGAACATGTAATGCTTCCTTATAGAACATAAGAAGAGCCCTGCTGGATCAGGCCAAAGGCCCAGCTAGTCCAGCTTCCTTTATCACACACTGGCCCCACCAGATGCCTCAGGGAGCACACGAGACAACAAGATACCTGTATCCTGTCGCCACTCCCTTGCACCTGGCACAAAGAAAACCTACTCCTACAAACAGGAGGTTACATAAGAACATAAGAAGAGCCCTGCTGGATCAGGCCAAAAGCCCATCTAGTCCAGCTTCCTGTGTCACACAGTGGCCCCACCAGATGCCTCAGGGAGCACAAGACAACAAGATAACCTGTTTCCCGTTGACACTCCCTTGCACCTGGCACA
This sequence comes from Plestiodon gilberti rubricaudatus, assembly GCA_026170595.1. Taxonomy (NCBI): domain Eukaryota; kingdom Metazoa; phylum Chordata; class Lepidosauria; order Squamata; family Scincidae; genus Plestiodon; species Plestiodon gilberti. The sequence goes on from JANXHW010000003.1 coordinate 223,408,518, forward strand.
GAGAAAACCCACTTCTAAAAACCAGGAGGTTGCTTATGGCTTGTAACCTGTGATGGTTACAAGCCATAAGTTGCTTATCCCCATCATGGCTTGTAAGCTGTGATGGACTTTTCCTCCATAAATCTGTCCAATCCCCTTTTAAAGGCATCCAGGCCATGTGCCATCACCACCTCCTGTGGCAAGGAGTTCCACAAACCAATTACACGCTGGGTAAAGAAATATTTTCTTTTGTCTGTTTTAATCCTCCCTCCACTCAATTTGAGTGGATGTCCCCTAGTTCTAGTGTTGTGTGAGAGGGGAAAAAAACTTCTCTCTATCCACTCCTTTCCATCCCATGCATAATTTTATACGTCTCAATCATGTCCCCCCTCAGCCGCCTTTTTTTGAGACTGAAGAGCCCCAAACATGTTACATAGAAGAGAGTTCTTGGGCATTATGTGCTCTATGGATTGTGCTCAGGGCACACGCTTCTCTGCCAGCTCACAAGCACGAGGAGAGCAGTCCCCTTACCGTTTTTAGCAGCAATCCTTCCCTCTTTAAGTGCTTTCATTTTCCAAGCCGTACCGCTCATGCTGCGCCTCCGGTTCGAACCTCTTGATGATTGCGAATTGATGGAAGGCAATTTGTCAACCCCCCAGCAGTGATGATTGCTCATGGTGGAACTAATTCAGATGATGACCTTACATGGATCCAATTAAGCTTGGACTCTTAAGAACATGTCGGCGTGGCAGGGAGAGGGAAATGAGGGCGCCCCATTGGGAGGAAAGCCGCACCTTGGTGTGCTGCTTAATGATGTCATTTCAGTTTCTGCGAGATGGGAAGGGACAGAAGAACTAACTGGGAACAGTTCTTGGGCTTGTCGACAAAGCAGTGCATTGATAACTGAGGGCCTATTGAGGGCCAGGTTAAAAAGGACTTTTGTGGATGAGCAGTTGTGAGGGAGCACTGCTACCTCTAGGTATAGAGGAGCCATGTGCACTCTGGAGTTGGGCCCCTGAGGTGCTGTGTGTGGTTTTATTAGTTGTTAGTCAGCCCAATCCTACCTAAACTCCCACAAGGTGATGCAGCGGTGCCAGCATGGCCTCTGCTGCATCCTGCGGGGGAGTTTTGGCTGGAGGTCTCCTTGGGGTAAGGGGACATTTGTAAGAGTAAGCCCCAGGGTAAGCCCCAGCAGCCACTACGGGGCAACTTGGACCTGTGCCAGCGTTGCCCAAGAAGGGGCTCGGGATTGGCATGCGCTACTGATCCAACCCTCCTCCTGGGCCCGATCCACCACCCCACCTCATCTCCTCCCCGTCCCATCCCTCCCTGCTCTCCCCCATCCTGTTCCACCCCCTGCTCTGGGCTTACCTGCTCCGGTGGGCCTTCCGATGACTGTCGGTGTGCACAGGAAGGCTCTGGCCATCCCACCGGCACACTGGTTGCTTGTGCTGCTGCAAAGCACTTTACGTTCCAGCAGCGTGCATTTTGGTGCTCCCAGCAAGTCAGAAGAGGATTGGAGCATGCAGTGGAGCAACAGGCTGGAGCTGGTGGCAGGCAGACAGGCAGGGATCTTGTCCATTTGCCACATCTCCAAGGGTGCTGCTCCATGCAAACATTTCCAGTGGCCTCATGTTTGGGCCGCCTCTGGTCTGACCATTGGTTATCTAGTTCACTATTATCTATTCTCAGTATTGCCTACTGTCAAGTGAAGCAACTTGGAGTCTCAGACAGAGAGAGGCCTTTCACAACCCTACTACCCAAGATCCTTTGCTTCTGCAGATACCAAGAAATTAAACCTTGGACCTTCTGCGTGCAAATCATATGCTGTACCACTGAGCTATGACTCCACCCCATTGAACCCCAGAAACCTTTCTACCCCCCCCCAAAAAAAAGACATTTCATTGACAACTCCAGCACCTGTGAGGACCTGACAGAGCACTGAAAAGCTGGGGTTACCAGCTACTGCAGATTACAGTGGGGAAAGCAGTTTAGATGTTAAATCCCACTCTTACTTCCACTTTCTAGATCAGGGGTGGCCAACCTCCCACCATTAGGGCTTCTGTGTTCTTAAGAGTTGTGTAGAAGACAGAATCTTGGCAGCTGCAAGTGCTGATGGTGCTGCTAAAGCAGCTGCACCTGCTGAAATGCCCTCACCTAGACTGCCATTCATGTTGAAAGGTTGGCCACTACTGTTCTAGATACTGCTGGCTGCTGGGATCTGTAGTGTCCCTGTGGATAAGAACTTCCCTCCAGGATCTGAGCCTCACCAACACAAACCAGGCAGCACAGATTACCTTCCATGGGAAGGATCCAGTAGCTGTTAGGCCTGGTAAAACAAGTTCTCCAATGAGAACTTTAGGCCCAGTTTGGGGGAGGGACTTGGGGATGAAAACGGGTAGTGGAACTCCTTGACGTCTTTCATATTTTCAGAGGCAGGAAGGATTTTCAGGAACAGGGGCAAAGCATTGGTGATCCTCCTGGCCCCTCCCAGCTGATGGCTACCATTTTCCCCGCAGAATGAGAACCACATCCTCACCCCTGAACACTTCAGAAAATACCCCCGTTTTCAGAGCCTGCAAACAGAGCCATGAAATTGAGGTCTTGGCAGTTTGATCATTGGCCTCTTCTGTAGGACCACTCTGTCTGGCTCATTCTCAGAAAAGTGAGATGTGAAGGCTTCAGTATACAGCAGACTCTACTCCATGCCTGACTCCCAGATGAAAGAAGTTGCTATAAATATGGCTTTGTGGGAAATCAGGTGCTAGAAGCTTTCTACAGGACTCCATTTCCAGAACAATGAAACCTCCACACGCCGCTATCGGCAGTCTGTGCACTTAGTGAACTTCTTAAATTAGACTTGCAGCCACTACTTGTGCTAGCAGCTGGCGGAAACGTCCGTCTGAAAGTGGTTGTACAACTTCAGGCTCAGGGAAGGCAGTGAATTACAGCAGATAAGTTTTCCAGGGATTGCAAAAAAAAAAAAAAAGGCATAAATTAGATTTGTAGCACAGCATTTGTGCAAATTAAATTTGTGGCATCCGATTGCCCTGCAGCTTTTCCAGAGGCCAAAAGAATGAGTTGATTTTGCAGACCATTCCCTTTGGAAGAGGGATTAGTCCACAGCTACATTCAGGGGTGGTTGTCACATCTTAGACATAATGTCTTTTGGTGTGTGTGTGTGTTCTCTGCTTTAGATCTTTTGCTTTCGTGGTTGTAGTCAAACACATGCTTTGCAAAGGTGTTTTTTTATCTTGTTATTCAGAGAGGAAGAAAAACATAGAAATGTTGTTTCCTTTTGAGTTAAATCCTGCTTAAAGGTAAAGGTGTCCCTTGACATTGAAGTCGTGTCCGACTCTAGGGTGCGGTGCTCATCCCTGTTTCAAAGCCGAAGAGCCAGCGCTGTCCGAAGACGCTTCCGTGGTCATGTGGCCAGCATGACAATACGGAATGCTGTTTACCTTCCCGCAAGCGGTACCTATTTATCTACTCGCATTAACATGCTTTTGAACTGCTAGGTTGGCAGGAGCTGGGCCAAGCGGCGAGAGCTCACCCCGTCGCGGATTCGAACTGCCGACCTTTCAATCGACAGCTCATGGTTCAGTGGTTTAACCCACTGTGCCACCCCACGGCCCATAAATCCTGCTTACTTGGGTCTAATAAAAGTGAGGGCCCAAGACCTGTATCCCCAGCCATTAAGCCAGGTGCTCCTGTTCAGGGCTGCAACCATTCCTGGAACAGGAGCTTGGAAACACTCTTCAGGGCTTACAGAGAGTCGGGGGGTTCAGGAGCAGGGGACAAGGGGAGGAGGGTTTTTTTTTTTTGTCTCACCCTCCCGATATGTCTCAACCTCCCCTAACTGTGCTCTGTAGCACTAAAAGGCTCCGATTCAAGGCTTGCTGCAGCCCCAATGATGAGCACCTGGAACATTTCTAGAGAGTGGGAAAGGGAAAAAAATATTCTTTTTCTTTTTCCCCCTCCTGAAATCTCATGTGGCATAGGGGGAGGGTGTTTTAACCTCATGGCATGCGCCCCCTGATTTTTTTTCCCCTAAGTTTTCATAAGCTGCTAAAGCTCAATCAGGCCAGTTCTCTTTCTCCTCCCCCATTTTCCTTTTTTTATTTTTTTTCACAGTGGAAATTTGCACACATGGACCTGCAAGGCTTCCTCGGGCTGTTTTGGCAACCTTCTTTTCTTTTCCTTTAAATTGACAAATGGATGTTTTTTCTCCATACCTGAGGCATCCCCCCAAATGCAGCTACTACTCACTACCTGGTCTTTTGGTATCCCCATCGCACTGCTGAGCTGCTGATCACCATGAGAATGGACTCTGTCACCAAGGCAAAGATTCTTCTCTAGGGTTCACTGTACTCGTTCCATTAGAGGGCCGTTGGACACCCTGTCCTTTCCCGTTGTTTGACCAGTACAGCGGCTGTGATAGCAGCTTCCATGACGTTTGTTTGTTTTGGCTATATTAATGGCTGGAGCAAAGATTAAAAGAGCCCAGGCCAGTGTTTCTCAAACTGTGGGTCGGGACCCACTTGGTGGGTCGCGACCTGAGTTTACCCTTCAAAGAGCTGAGCTCCTGCAGTTTGCAAGAAAGCTGCTAATTACACTGCAAGCAGATGAGCTCTTTACTTGTAGGTATATTTTATTTATTTATTTATTTATTTCTAGATCACCTTTTTTTAAAGTCTCATAAAGCTAGGTGGGTCCCGATAGAGTATCATTTTAAAAAGTGGGTCCCGGTGTTAAAAGTTTGAGAACCACTGACCCAGGCAAAGAGTTTAAGAAATGTAATATTTTCAGTCGCTACAGCAGCTTGATTATTAAAAATGGGGTCTGGCTGCTCTAAGTTTGAATACTGGCCCCTAAGAATCGTTTTCAAACCTGCTTCCTTGATAAACTTGAATTTAAGGCTGAGAAGAAATCCCCTTCCCCCTAGTTTCAATGATCCATTCACAGGTCATGAAATTGGGAGGAGCACTTCAGGGGTCTTCAGGCATAGGGGGTGAAATTCATAGCAGGGGCACAAAACTCACCACCTCCCAACAGCTGGTGACTGGCATTCCTGGGTTACCAAAGATAAAAAGCAGCACCAGTTGGGGCCACCAAGAGACTCCTGGATGCCTGGTGAGTTTTGTGGTTGAAGTCTCACCTGGAAATCAACGGTGGATTAGTCCTTCCCATTTTGAGGCAAACATTCCTCGTGAAAATGTTCATCCCGATCCTAGGAAAATCAGACACTGTCTCTGTTGATCTTTGTCTGAGGAGGAGAAAGTAGGCATACTTGACATGTGACTTGTGTCCCAGGCAAGCATGTGAACCCTTTTTGCTCTCTTTGGAAAAGTATTAAATGAAGACTGCAATTCTGTACACGCTTGCCGGGGAGTAGACCCCACTGAACACAATGGGTCACTCATGCGTAGACGTCGCTGTCGTTGCAAAGTTCCTGCAAGCTAGAAAGAGCTTAAGTCACAGCTGTGACTGGAGATGTCCTGATTTTAAATATATACTTAGGGCTCCATCAGCTCCAACGAGACTGAACAAAGGGGCTAAATTGTCAGACGTTTCAAATGGCTGAAAGCAGCTCGGCAAGAGAGCACCTCTCGCCCTTTCATGTTCCATTTGTTAATGGCATGCAGTTTCCAAACAGCTTTTCTGATGTTTCCACCAGTGCCAGTTGCTACAAAAGCATGTTGGAAGTGCTCAGTGCTCAGCGAGGTGCTAGACGTTGAGCAGCTTTTCTGCAGTTAAGCTCAGAATAGTGCCACACGATCCAGGCAGCTGCATCAACCACTTCAGACACACCCTGGGGATTGTGCATAGCCCCCCACTGCTGGGATGCATTTTGAGGAACTGTTTGTATTTGTAGAGTTCTATCCATGATGATGTAAGCCTCCCCAGCTCAAATCTGTTTTTGAATAGGTTTTTTATTTTCCATTATAAACACACAAAAAACTATAAGGAATTATAGGGAAAGGGAAAGTAGGTAACAAAGACAAAACAAAAAAAAAAACCAGGTAACAACACGATACATTAGGAAAATCACTACACGGACATCGTTCTATGTCAAAATAACTATTTCAGCCTCTACTATATTAACATAATTATTTGGACCTATTCATTTATCCTAAATAAAATTAAACTTCATAATAACTCCCAGCCTTCCACTTTATAAATCATTACATCTAATAATAATCTTCTACTTTGTTTTATATAACATCTAATTCTATCAAATAATAGATCTTAAATATTAACTCTACAATATCTAATATAATCTCAACTTTCCATTACATAGCATACCTCAACCCAACAGCCATGACCATATATATAATACCAAAATATCACTTTAGGCTGTTACTAGTATCACCATATTCAGTAAAAAAAAAATAAATTCTCATATAGACAGCTCCATACCTCATGATATCTCTTTTAGTGCTGCAAGGACCAGCCTCAGAAATTAAACTTTAAGCACCTCTACCCCATAACATCTTAAGCTCAAATACCCATCAGGATACCTTACATCTTAAATCAAAGCTCATCCCACAATTTCCCTAATAAATCAATCAAGTAAAGTATTTAAAAAAAACAAAAAAAAACTGTTATCTAATCTAATCTGTTAACTAGTTCTAAAGATTTACTCAGCCGATTATTTAGTCAAAAATCTTATGTCTAAGCTGCTCCCTTACCGCTAATAAACCAGTCCACCCATAAACCTACTACTTCTAAAATAGCGTAAATCTCCACTCTCGAACTCATTACCAGGCTGTAAGTTCATAATAATTTGACCAGTTCAGAATGAGCATCCCTAGCCTCATTTCAATCGGACACGAGGTTTCTTGCCAATACAACCAAATCTCATTATCCTCTTGTCCAATTGAATTGTAGATTTGCTGTAAAAATCAGTCGGAACAGTTAATTGTTTAACCTTACTGATATTCAGTCTAAAAATACGTTCAGTACTGTTCAAATTTTCCCAAACTTCTACTTCTAAAATCTGTAAATCATTTATCGCCCCATCAAACAAACATTGATACAAATCTTCATAAATCTCCCCAAAAAAATTACAGACATTAAACACAGAGTTAGCACTCTCCATTTCCAATCTCAATGATGCAGCCTGCAGTTCCTGATGATTAATCTCATCTGCCTTCACTGTAACCTGTTGCTTAAAAAGTCCTCTCGTACTGTTCCACTGCTTCAGTTGTTCCAATAAGTATTGTCTTTCTTCGGAAGCATCTTTAATCTCATTAATGCTCTTTTGCATAACTTTCAAAGCCTCCATCAGCTGTTGAAAATCTGTTTTCTGTATACCTGCAGGTACTAAATTAGCTAACTCCATGCTGCAATACTAATAAATCAACTAGGGAATAATCAATATAAAAAACACTAACAGTACTAAACAATATAAAGACACAAAAGTCCCCTTTTTATCTTCTTCTTTTCCAAAATCACCTTAAGATTTCAGGTCGGTTTGCTTCTCAGACTTCCTTAAATATCTCAGTCCAAAAAACCAAATTAAAAAAAAAAAGAAAGGTCCACAGAGCAAGCTCAGTTCAAAGTTCAGATAATATAGTTCAGCTGAGTAAACAGGAATATCCCCCGACGTGTAAGATATCACTTCAAGGCCAGTAAGTACCAACTACCAGTCCAGATAAGTTTGTGATCCAAAAGTCCATATATTCAAAAAATCCGGAAAGCAGCCGGAAAGCAGAGGAGTGAATTCCAAAGTAGTTCCAAAGATAGGCCTTTTAATCCAAACTCAAACCCCTGTAGATTTCCAAAAACTCCACCAAACTCCTGGAACACACAGGGTTAACTTTTCCAAAACTCCTCAAAAGATAAGCCTCCTCCAGTAATTCAACACTCTTCTCTTCCGGATGATCAATTCCACACAAACACCGCTGTCTTCAGAAAACAAAACAATCTCTGTACGAAAGGGGGGAGGGGAGAATCCCTTTCCCCTCTCTTACTCATTTGTGCCGCTCAGATTCCTCCCTCCGATATTTTCCACTCACCATATATCATCCAATTCATCAAAAATCAAGTTACTTCTTTCAGGTAAGGTTGGGAGCTTAAAACAAGTCTATTTCAAGTACAGTCTTTTCTCCCGTCCGGGAGAGAGCGGTTACGCGCGCCTACACAGACGCCATAATGGCGTCTGCTACAAAACGGGGATAGAAAAGGGGATACCGGTCGAACACAAGCATGGCGCCCCGACTTGGATCGACCAGAATGCCCCCCAATCTCTCACCCACACCTCTCCTGGTGTGGGAGGTCCCGATCTGTGCTGGATCAAGGGAAATCCCCCGCTTTGCGGCGCGGCTCCAAGGAGACTCCTGGAGTCGCGTCTTCAGCCCGTCGTAGCTCCGCCTTCCTCCCTCCCCAGCTCAAATCTGATTGGCTCAGAAATAAGCCAGGCTATTTCCTATAGCTCGGTTTATTTCTGAGCCACTCTAAATTCAGCATAGCACACTGCAACGCTTCCACGAGCCTCCGAACCTTCTCCTTCCTCTCATCCAGTTCGCTTTCCCCCATGCTCCCGATCTGCTCTGCCCTGTCCTGCCATGCTGGCATTGCAGCAGGAGCAGTGGCAAGCTGGAAAAAGGCAGACAAGTCTCGTTCCCACTTTCTTCCTCACACCTGGTTTCCGACTAGCGTAGCAAGTTTGGTCGGAGAGGAAGGGGATTTGGGGGGTTGGTGAGTGGGTGGGAAAGGGCTGGTGCATGGGTGGAAGACAGGCTGGATGGGAGAAGGGTTACAAAGGGGATTTTTCTCTGTCTCAGATTAAGATCTGGGAATTGGGGGACCCCCCTCTTTTTGGGTGAGTATTATGAGTCCCTGAAATTAGCATTTTCCAGCCCCACCTCTCTGGAGAAGATCAGTTCCAGTTATAGGGAGAGCAGTCTGGTTCTCAGATGTGTGCTCCAGCAGAGGCAGGATTCCCCCAGTCGAGGATTGGGCTGTCATTGGCAGCCTTTGGCGGCAGTGGAAGCAAGTTCTGCTGTCGCACAATGGCTGCTGACGGAGCACGCGGTGCTCCGTCGGTGGCCATTTTGGGAGCACTGCTGCATGAGGCGGCAGCGCTCTCTGTCGTCGGAGCTGCCTGTGCTCGCCGGAGCAGGTAAGGCAGCGGCAGGGCAAGGGGGGAGAAACAGGGCGGGGAGTGGCGTAACAGGTAGTGGAAAGGCTGCGGGAGGGGTGGATCCAGCGACGATGGCGCGGGCTGGATCCTATCCCACTTTTCTGCAGCCTCTCCGCCCCCATTCTCTTCTTGGACTTGCACCAGCGATTTTGCTGGTGCAGGTCCGAGGAGACCCATTGAGGAGCAGGAGGCTTATGGAGGTGTAAGGAGATTTAAATCCCATTTCATTGGGCTCTAAGTGGCAGTGTAGATGCTGTGTAATTACTGGACATCAAGTGTTGAGTCCAGTATCTGTATCTGTGCGTCCCTTGTAAAAGCCAGATGGTGCATGGCTACAGCACTGTGATGGTCGGAAACTGTAGCAGTGGGGTTCATGTAAGTCCACACTGAGATAATTAGATAGGAACTGATGTTACATTGCAGGCTGATGAGTTGTTTGTTTACTGTCGGACTCCTGCTTCTGGCTACTCGGAGATATAATAGGCTTTGAATAACATGATCTGAGAAACTTATGAGTCTTCAATCTCTGAACTTTCCAAGGTCATAATGTGACAGGAGATTTCTCAACAGTAGGAAAAAGCAGGGACAGCTGCCAGACTCTTGTCAAAATGTATTAGTTGATTAAAAATAAATAAAAAGCACTGTCCGTCCGTGTGTCGTCGTCCCCCTTATTGAGATGGAGCCACATGGGTAGTTGAGCTACAGTAGTATCGTGTGGTTCAGCTAGGGTCTAGCCTATCTGATCCATAGAGATCTCAGATTATCCATTCTGAATATCAGCTGACCTAGAGAAGCATCATATGGGTTGGCAGCTTTCTGAATAGTAAAGGGGCAGGGCTGGATAAAGGGTTTAAAGGATAAGTCCTGTGGAGGGACGGAGGAGAGAAGTTGCAAGTCAGTCTGGGTAGAATTGCAACCTTAGTGTGCTTCTGTCACATAAAGATTTAGATTCTGTTAGTTTGGATCATTATATCTTTTTAGACATATCCTAACTGAAGGCAAAACTGGAGAAGGGACAGACAGGGGTTGTCCTGAAAGGTGGCAAGCATTCAAAACTAATTAAGATTCATCAAAAATGACTAAGCTGGTGGGGCAACCATCACTTTTATGACAAGGACAAATAGGAAAAGTCTCGTTTTAGGCGCGAAAAAACGGTCCTTCTGTGAACCACTGAATTCATTCAGACCCCATGCCTAACTGTCTGGTGAGACTCAAGGCAAAACTGTGAATGAGCCTCCGATTGCTGTAGTTTAACACTGAAGAATGGACTTGGTGGTTCTGCTCAGTCTATCAATTCTCATCTAGGCACTCATGAAATTTGGCAGTAGATTCAGAACAGACAAAAGTAAAGACTGCTTTGCACAAAGCATCGTGAATGCATGGAATCCATACGTTGTGGTGATGATGGTCATGATCTGGATGGGTGGGTTTAAACTGACAAATACATGGAGCCAGAGGCCTGTCCATGGTTAGCAATCATGATGGCTGTGTTAAGAGGCCGTTTACTTCTGAATGCCAGTTTCTGGGGAGCAACGGCAGGAGACAGTTATTGCCTTGAAACAAGCTAAGCCTTATTTTTATATATGGTCACATTTTAACCCTTGCTACCTTTGCCTCTTCCTTCCCACTTTAACCTTTATTGACTTTCCCCCAGTGTTGAAATGTAGATTGTAATTCCCTTGGGGCAGGGACCTGTCTTTTGCTTATTTCTACTCTGAAAAGCCCCACCGTGGCATTTGTGGTGACAATAATCATTATTTGTGGTTTTGGAGCATGCTGAGTATTCCTCTCCATTGTTCCTGCCTCATCAAACCACATCCACAAATTGCTTTTCACTCTAAAGTCCTAACCAGAAGTGAAGGCAGCTTGGGCGCTTTTGCACTATGCGCCTCACAGATGACATTAGCTCATTCCTTCAAATAATTCCAAAGCATTTGTGATCCCATGGGGCACTGTTGTTGTTGTTGTTCAGTCGTTAAGTCGTGTCCGACCCTTCGTGATCCCATGATCCATATCCGGCCAGGCCTTCCTGTCCTCCACTATCTTCCTGAGTTCGCTCATTTTCATGTTCGTTGCATCGGTGATGCTGTCTAACCATCTCATCCTTGGCCTTCCCCTTCTCCTTTTGCCTTCAATCTTTCCCAGCATCAATAAGAGTCTTCTCCAGAGAGTCCTCTCTTCGCATTAGGTGGCCAAAATATTTGAGCTTCAGCCTCAGTACCTGTCCTTCCAGGGAACAGTCAGGGTTGATCAGTCACTGTGCTTGACCCTATTTGGCTAGCTCATCAATGCAAAGAGCATGCACTTTTGCGGCTGAGTCGTCATCATCGTCCCTGTGCCTTTTTTGCTGTCCCGAGAGTATGCAAATGAAACAACCATTTTGTTAAAAAATGACGCAACATCAAGTGCCTGTTGGGTGGCTGCTAGCTATGCTCCCAGCCAGCTTTTATTACTCAGGCTTTACTATCGTCCCTGGCAAACATTAATTTTACAAGTCTGGTGTGTGTGTATATGTGGGGGGAAGGAGGGGGAAGAGCCAGTACTAGGGCTATCTCAGAATGCATCCTCATTTTCACTGCCAAGTTGCAGGAGGAGAAATGGGGTAGGTGGGCGTTTGGTGGTTTTTCATAGTTGGAGGGGCTGACCACAGGCAGATGGCTGCCATTTTTTTCCTCCAAGAAGCCCCTGAGAAAATTATGTGATGATATCATAATGGAGGGCAGCCTCCCAGAAAAACAAATAGCAACAAAAAAGGTTAGGTGGGGTTGGTTTTGACCTCCCTTCCCCCACATATACACACATAGGGCAACTGGTAGTTGTGTAGTCACTGTGAGGGGGGAGGGAGGGAGGGGGGGAGGGATGCAGGCCAACTTGAAAAGCAGATGCTTTCAAGATATTGGATGCTCCAAGAAGCAGATGCACCAAGGTCTTGGGTGCCTTTGCTCCTCCACCTCCCTCAGCTATGCAAAGATCTCCTGTCGGCAAACAAACACCCATCTCTTGCTGCCTCTTATGCATGGAGTTGCCTCTTTGACCAGGATTGTGGCCCTTCCTCTCTCGCCTTTCCTTCAAATGTGTCTTCACCCAAATCCACGTTTTCCACAACCCCTCAGTCCCACTACTGGAACTCGGGGTCAAACTAGGCATGACATGGGGCTCATCTGGATGACTCAGAGATGGAAAGGGGGTTCAATGGGAGTTTATTTCCCTCAGGCTACTTCCCTGGTGCAAATCAGCCCTCCCACTCAGAGTGGTAATTAGCCACAGTGGAGAAACATTCAATAACATTGTCTGAGGCTAATAGTAGCCTCTCTCTCTCTCTCTCAAATGGGACAGCATTTCTGCTTTAACAGTTTAAGAGGAATCTCCTCTGAAAGATGTCTGCTTCAACAAGTGATTGGAGTCAGGTCATGGAATAGGTACCTGAGTAAGTGATCCTGACTCTCTGTGTGTGTGTGTGTGTGTGTGTGTGTGTGTGTGTGTGTGTGTGTGAGAGAGAGAGAGAGAGAGAGAGAGAGAGAGAGAGAGAGAGAGAGAGAGAGAGAGAGATATTTGGGAGAATCCCATCCCCCCATGCCACAGCCCCAATCCAAATTGGGAACACCACCACCATCCAGTGATAATTGTAGCCCAAAACGAAGGCATTGGAGGAGACGCATTTCAGACATCTAGGTTGGGGCCTTCTGAACACCTGAAATCAAGGCACGTTCTTCCTCTGCTCACCCCATGGCTCCCTCTCCCACCTCTTTCTCGGTTTTCTTGCCCATGTCACTTTTAAGATTGTAAGCCCCTCGGGGCAAAGATGCATCTTCTTGTATTCTGTAAAGTGCCATACATGCTGATGATGGAGCAACATTATTATTCTTTACTACTAAGAAAAGGAAGTGAAGGGGTGTCTTACATGCCAGGGAGACTCCCTGAAGATGTTCAGTATGGGTTCTGGTTTGTGTAGGAGATGCAGAATGAGGATAGGAGTTTCCTCCCTTTTATGGCCGGGGGCATTTCTCTGAAAATGTATCGGGGGAAACAACAAAAGGTATTATTGAGGTATTATTGAGAGTGAGATGTCACTAGACCCAACAGTGTTTCTTCCGGGATATCTGGGAAAGTGTATGTTGGGAGAAGCCACGAGGTGACCACGATATGGTTGGTATCACATTAGCAGCAGCACAAATATGCTTAGCAAAGGAGGGAAGGTCTGTACACAGATACCTTCAGTTATATATTGGAAGCAGAAAGGTTGGGCAGCCCTGCAAATGGAGACGTTTGCTAGTGCAGAAGGATGCAACTCATTTATAGAGACATCTATGGAAAAGTAGACACGATTTGTACAATTTTGGAATCGGACAACTCTGTCAGCGTAGTTCTAACCAACTTTACAGTGCAGGTGCAGCCGCAATGCAGCCCCGAGGTAAGGGAACAAATGTTCCCTCACCTTGAAGAGGCCTCCATAACTGCCCCTGCACTGCAAAATGCAGTGTGCACCCTGTTAGCACAGCTACACCAGCGCTGGAAAGTTGGTTAAGATTGTGCTGCAAGACAGAATCTGACTCTGGATACATGATCAACTATATGAATGCATTTTGGGTTGTTATGTTAATAAAAGCAATTTTAAAAAGAGAGTGAGAGGAGGGCCCAGAAACTGGGAACACGTGCTACTGTTGCCCCAAAGTTCTTGGTGAGAACCTCCTACATTCCAGAATTTCCCCAGCTTTGGTATCTGAGATCCTTTAGTAGGTGATTGAACTTGGGGCTTCATCCTGGCAAAGCATTTGCTCCCCCAAGCAGTTTCCAGAGTAGCCCGGCAGCTCTTCGGTTCCGATGCCCCAGGCCATTGGTTTGGTTTGGCAGACTTTGCTCCCGGCCAAGTAATGCTATGGGGCCTTTGGTCATAATTGGAGTATTGCAAAGTATTGTCATGCCTTCGATAAGTGTTATCCTCAAATTCTCATAAGGCAGCATTTAACTCCTAATGCAGTGGTTCCCAAACTGTGAGCCACAGGTCGAAAAAGTTTGGGAAACACTGCCCTAAAGGATTATCAAGAACATCTTTCATTACCGGTTGTTTGTTCTCTCCTCTCTCACAAATCTCTCTCATCTCCTTTTCAGACAATAAAAATAAGAAATATAAAATGTTAATTACTTGAAAGCACGTTTCCCCAAACAAAACAGACTTAGCACAATGCAGCTCTGCCTCTTGAGAACATTGGGTTTATTGAGCTCTGCTGGTATTTATTCCACAAAGAAGCCCTAATTATAAGATGCTCAGTGGATTCATAAAGGGCAGATGGATATGTGCACAAGTGTAATTTCTCAAAATTAGCGTTGCCAAATTACCAGAAAAAACAAGCCAGGCTTGCTCTTGTGCCTTTATCTCCAAACCATGACAACATCCTTTGCTAATAGCTGCAGATTAAGTTGTTGTTAAAGGCACACCTACAAGGGCTGGCTAAAAAGTTGGCAATCCTAGGGAAAATCCAAACTAGCCTTACTGAACAGATTCAGAAATCCGAATCTGATTTTATTGCAAAAAGGCATGTTACTAGTTCTCATGTTGGGACAGTGTGCACAATCTCTCCTACTCTTGTTTCCAACTTACACCACCAACCCTCTGCCTATTTCTTCTTCCACCTTGACTTTCCTACAGCCCTAAATGTTGTCAAAGAATAGACTAATGTCGGAATCTGTTTTCAAAGGATTCAAAAAGCAGTTCAACATTTCACCTCTCATTTTATTTTCTTCCTCTAAATCTTACTCAGTGTGCTTTTTCCCATATGAAATGTAAAGAAATCTGAATATTTGTACAATAACCTATGCTAGACTTGGTTGAGGAGTAAATGAAGCAGCTCCCCAGGGGGATAAATAGGATTTCAAAAAATCCCATTAGTACTGTGAAAAAGGCAGCTGTGTGCTTTAAGAAACTGGGCTTGTTAAACCTCTCCCACAAGTATGTTCCCCATGATCGTTGTGCTATATAGGCAAATATGGAGGGTCTGGACCAGTCCAGTTCTCGAAGACTTCTAATTATTTCAAGGATGAACGGACACACCCAGTTCTCAACACAGAAATCAAGATGTCAGGAGGAAAGATTCTTAACCTGGCCGATTTGCTAGCAACATTCCAACTTCATAACTCTTTCTCCCCAGCCTCCATCCAAGCTGGTGGAGTGTGTCCAAGTAGCTAGTAGACACCATTCTTCAAAAAAGACCATCAGAAGTCCCAATTTAGCCCAAAAACGGTGACCTGGGAACATGGGGCAGGCCCCAATGACATACCCCAGCACTGTATGTGAAATGGTTGCTGTGCTGCAACCAGGATAGAGACCAGAGCTGTTGTTGCAGGGATCCATGGAGACCTGTCCACATCTCACAGGTATTCTAGACCCCCTTCCCTGAATTTGCGGCTCTCTTTGAAAGTACACATCTATCTCTCTTACTTGTGGGAGGTTTATGAAAAAAAACAGGCAGGCAGTGTTCTGCTCAGTTGCTCACTGAGAAGTCAACTTGTTCTCACCATAGGTCCAAGGTAAGCATTACTAAGCAAGGGTGGGTGTGTTTTAAATGGACCATTATTTTTAAATTGTATAACAGGGGTGGCCAACCTTCCACCATTAGGGCCTCTGCATTCTTAAGAGTTGTGTAGAAGACAGAATCTTGGCAGCTGCACCTGCTGAAATGTCCTCCCCTATACAACCATTCAAGGGCCAGGAGCAGTCATGCTGAAAGGTTGGCCACCCCTGTTGTATAAAGTTAAATTTCACTTTATTGTCTGAGATCCTTGAACAAACAGAGCTGCCCCACCCTTGTTGGCAGCTCCAAGGGTAATGAGGTTACCCCTTATGTCGTCAGCAGCAGCACATATGATAACCTTCATGCAGGCATTAATTTAAAGCCCTTTTATAATGCTTAATGTTGTTCCACATTGTTAGCAAATGTACTGATCAGTCATCAGAATGAGCAGTAACAGTCAACAGCTGTCAACTCTAAAATGCTTCTCCTAATCATGGAGGTTTTTCTAATTTTCCTTCCTGCTTTGCAGATGTGTTGGACCAAAGATGCTTCACCCAGGCAGTGGGGGTGGAGTGGGAATCCTTGAAGCCGGTTTTGTTGTCCTGGCTGCCCCCCCCCCCCCAGAACAGAAGCACAGTTGTTTGGCTCAGTGCAGTGTAGTGTAGTAAATCAGAAGGTTTTATTCAGTCCTCCTACGCCAAAAAGAAAATGCCCTAGACTAGGAGGGGAGCTAGTTAAATCCTACAGCATGTTTTATTAAATTTTTCAGAGTCTGCTCAGGCTGAGCTCTGTATGAATTATTTCAAGGGAAATGATGGATATTTTCAGGTAGATGTAAAAGAATGGTATGAAGCTTTTTGTCTTACCACAGCAGATTGCCGTAGACAACAAATGCGTCAGAAATTCACACATGGAGGCAGGAGTTCTTCCATTCCACATACCTGTTTCTCCCCAGTCCAATGTCCTTTCTCTTCTATTTCCCCATAGATATTCCCCCCCCCCAATACTTACTACTACTACTCCTCTCTTGCTCCCCTGACCACCCTTGTTCTCTTCTCCTCCCTCCCATGTCTTCTCTCCCATACGCTGCCTGCCAACCCACACACAAAACAGATAATTCACTTTTGGAATGCACTGCCACCAGACCAGTCCTGTGATTGCTAGCTTGAATGACTTTAAAGAAGTGTTGGACAAATCCATAGGATTTGTCCAACAGCTATTGGTTATAATCGCTGCATAGAACATCCAAGTACTGGAGCAACGTAGCTCTGAATGCTCGGTGATACTTTTCAACAAACAAGTGCTCTACCAAACAAGGAGGGATGTTGCATTCCCTTCCCAGAGCCCTCTCCTTGATCACTCGTAGAAAGAGAATACTGAACTTGATGGACCATGGCTCTTACCCTACGGGGCAATTCTTAGGCTAGGCCTTCAATCTGACACACCTAGGTATTTCAGAAGTGATATAAAGACTTCAGTGCTTGCGATTATTTCAGTAGTCTATTTGTCCTTGTATGGGCCTGGTACTATGGGCTTCAGGGATGTTGTGGATGCCAAAGAAACGATGAGGCAGATCCAAAGGTTTACTTACAAGGAGGAGGCTTTATTAGGTAACTTGCATCTCCCATGTGTACCCAATAAACCCGAAAGGACATACGACTCGCCTGAACAATCTCCAAGTCCCAAACGATTAAAGTTACATATTTATATGTACTCAAAATGTTTACTACCAAAGCTGCATGACGCACCAATATTAACTAATTAGCACAATTACAGGTGGGAACTACAACAACCAACATTCCCACCATACAAACTGGCCTACAAGCTGGCCTATCTTACTGACAAGACTAACGGAACATTCCTATACATGTCTACTCAGAAGTAAGGTCCATTGAATTCAATGGGATTTACTCCCAGGAAGGTGTGCATAGGATTGCAGCCTAAGGTTGATTATGTACTTTGCAGGGGCTCTCTCTACAATGGCATATGCCAGAATATGGGCTCATTAGTTCATAAGCAAAAACAATCAACATTTTTATTTTGCTGCATTTTGACCCATTTTACCCCCTGGCCCTGATTCTGCTTAAAGGCACATAGGCCAGGGAAATAAGGAGGAGGAAACCTCATGCCTGGGGCAATACAGTCCTTATGTCTTAGTGGGATTCATATAATTCTCTAAAGCTTCCTGAGCTTGAAAGATAGGGTGGCATGTGCACCGAACACAAGAATAAATAGATTTCCGAGTCATGTTTGCATTGGTTTCTCTAATCTCACTCTTCCCCACCCATCGCGTTTCCTTCTGATGTTGATTACGTGCCTGGTCTTTCTTGCTTTAGAGTTCCTAGAATACGACATTCAGACATTTCCTTTTGCTAGGACCGTAGCAGCATGTTGTTGTCTTCCTTCCACTTTGAGTTAATCGTTTCGTTTCTGGTTTTGTCTGTCACTCACAGAGAGAGAGCCTTGGGGGCTACTGATATGCCAGCATTTCCCCCCTGTTCATTTGCATCATCTTCTGCATTAGTGGTACCACATGTCCCATTCATGTCATTGCAACACGGTCTTCGGGTCATGGTGGATGGTTTGCAGCTGGGGTGTTGATCAAGTCAGGGAGGCGTGGGGTCCTCTGATTCTTCAGGCTCCCTGGACGGGGCAGCCTCAGAGTGTCCAGCAAGGTCTGTCTACTCCCCTTCATCCCAATCCATGCCGAAGCCAGAAGTGTGGTCCTTCCAAGAAGGTGACCTCACCACCTCATTATTCTTGTTTTTTGCCTGTGAACTATAAAACTGTATTAACTACTTTAAAAACCTATTTGCTTGTACAGCTGCTACAAGAGTTACTATAATTAAAGCTTGGGCTGCAATCCTATACACACTTACCTGGGAGTAAATTTCATTCCAGTCAGAGGCTTATTATACTTAGGCTTACCAGATCTCCAACCGGGACAGAGTGCTAGACCTTTAGGAGAAGGAATGTGGGCAGTTGTAGCTTGTTAAACCTTAGAGCACAATCCTAGGCATGTCTTTAGGAGAAGGAATGTGGGAAGGTGTAGCTTGTTAAACCTTAGAGCACAATCCTAGGCATGTCTACTCAGAAGCAAGCTCCACTGAACACAATAGCATGCCTAGGATTGTGCTCTAAGGTTTAACAAGCTATTCTTGCCCACATTCCTTCTCCTAAAGGTCTAAGCACTCTGTCCCGGTTGGAGATCTGGTAAGCCTAATTATACTGCCTATCTCGTGGCTCATTTTGAGAGGTTCATTGTTGCAGCCAGATAGGAGGAAATGTAATAGAAGTGTTAAGAGAGTCATTTCTAAGGTACTTAAATAAAAAGGATCTGGAGTGACCAGGTATCTTCATCTTTCTTTTGGAAAATGGGTAGCAAGTACAGTACTGTACACGGAAATCTATTGCAGGCAAGAGAATAAATAGTTTAAGGAATGGCATGAAATTAACCCAGCTGCTTGGGTGAAATCCTATTATTTCCTTACTGGATTAGAAAGGATTGCTTGTGCTAAGAAGCTCTCCTGGGGACTTCAGTGGATTTGGCTACATTTCTAATGAATTTTGTGTTGGAAATCTTGTTCTAAGGCAACCACACTGAAGAAGCAGTTTATAATTTATTAAGCATGCAGCATATCTGTCAGAAAAACATGTGTCTCCATTGAGAAAGTGAGCCAGCTTCAGAACCAGAGATCTGTGTTGCACTTTCCAAACTTCCATCATGTTGTTTCAAAAGGCAGTTCCCAGAAATTGTTGTTAGAGAGCTGTTTGGCATTAATCTATCAAGCTTTGCTCCAGAGGAACTTCCAATCATGCAAATAGGACTTGTATGAGATCAACACTTGGTAGATTGCATTATTAGTGTCACTCACTTCTTTGGCTAGATATTGTTCAGTGTAGAGTCCAAGGGTGGAGGGTTGTGAGATCACGATCACCTCCACTAACCACTAGGTGCTCCTATCCTGCATCCAGGCCTGCCAGATGTCCATAGATAGGATCTAACATTGGGTGCAGTGCCAGCATGTCTTGGATTCTCAAGGCAGAAGCACACCGGCTGCGTTGAGAATTCTCCAGGGGAAGCGTCAAACGCAAACGGACCTCTCTGCGGCTCCTGGCAGCTCTTGGCGTTCAGTGGGACTTGCCTCCGGCTGGAAAGAACACAGCCAGCCGCAACGGGCTGCACACACGCAGAACGCGGCCGGTGTGCTTCAGCCTTCAGTCTCCTGGGTCTCCGCACTCATACAGGTTTGTTTGAACTAGTGCTGAGCCAAACATTTTCTCATTGGAACTTGCGGCCTAAATTTATGGGGAGGGTAAACTGGGGGGACTAAAGCTGCCTCCCCATTTATGTCACATTGCATTACTTTGGTTCTGGGCTCACCTGGTGAATTGCAACTAATAAGAAACCTCACCAACAGCGCAATCCTATCCAACTTACACCACCGGTGTAACCAGCAGGGGAGGTCAAGGCGGGAGACTTGGGAGGGGAGGGGAGATTTAAATCCCTGTTTGAATCCTCCTTCGGAGGGGAATTGAATCCACTTTCTGTTCCGGGGCCTCTTGTTCTCACTGCAGTGCTGGTTACACCGGTGGTGTAAGTTGGATAGGATTGCGCTGTAAATCAGGGAGCCCCATTTTGTTCATGTGCTGTGAAATTGGAATCATGCCAGGAGATGATTGCTCAGGGCTCCTATGTCTCTCCATGGGAAAGTGATCATCACTCAGATCATCACTCAGCCTATCTCTATGGTCTTACCCTAAGGCAGTGCTTGATCATCATCATATAGGAGGTGATAAAAGAACGTTAATGTTCCTCCATAGCAGCAGGTATTTCTTAATGGAAGATCTTTCTGGGATGTTCTGAATGGTGAAGACATCAATGTTTAGAAGGAGACATATACCCTCCCCCAACTAAGGGGAGAGGCTGGTGTGTGAAGAAACAGCAGCCTCTGTGTGAGACAGAGGCAGACTGAATGAGATGCTGGGAGAGACTGGCTAACAATCGCAAGCACCTTTATTAGGGTGGTGCAGAACATCTCTTTGGAGATCTCATAGGTGGTCGTGAATTTGTTGCTTGAAAGGAGGGCATGCTGTTTGCCTCCAACTGATGCTCAACTTCTGTATTTGTAAATAAGCCAAGTATTATAAAGACGCCATAAGTCTCTAATGATCTCCAAAGGAAGCCAAAAGGTAGCACTGCTCCTGGAACTTCAGGGAAGTTGAGAGTGTGGAATACTGTGACTGGGAGTTGGAATTTTGCAGCCCTGTTCCTTTTTGTACCTGCAGAGAGAGCATAAGACCTGAGAGCACAAGCCTATGCTTGTCTACTCAGACACAAGTTCCATTGTTTTCAATGGGGCTTACTCTCAGGAAAGTGTGCATAGGATTGCAACCTAAGTGGATACACTCCCAAGTAGCTCAGTGGCTAGATCCATATGGTTCTTCATCTAAACCACAGAGACTTTGATGGTTAAAACTATTCCATAGGTTTCTGAATGGAAGGAAATTGTCACCTTACTACATGAAGATGCAGGTATTTCTTTGAAGCTTTGACTAGGACCTTCTCATGACCCCAAGACTGTTGCTGCTGCAGCTCCTCCGCTATTGTCGGTAATGTCACAATCGTCTTTGTATTGCTGGTAAAAAGTAGCAAAAGCCTGACCTGATTTTTGCTGGAAGACTCGTCCCTGCTTTTTCAGCTTTCATACCAGATTTAGCACCATGATGGGTGCACTCTATATAGTAAGGGAAATGATGAAACTACAAGGCATCCCTTTGGGGGCTGATTTTGCATTGGGGAAATTGCACTGGGGGGGGGAGAACTTCCGGAAAGTACCACTGTCCTGATTCAGTTTCCCCGCTCCAATAGCTCTTAAGATTTTCTTTAAGCTGATCAGAAATTTGATCATAGATCTCCTGCATCCATATTTATTTTTATTTATTTCACATTTTTTATACCGCCCTTCCTCCAAGGAGCTCAGAGTGGTGTACATATTTCCTCCCCTCCTTTTGTCCTCACAACAACCCTGTGAGGTAGGTGGGGCTGAGAGATAGTGACTGGCCCAAGGTCACCCAGGAAGCTTCATGGCTGAGCGGGGATTTGAACCTGGATCTTCCAGGTCTAAGTCCGACTCCCAAACCACTACACCATCCTGGCTCACGTATCTGTTTTTGACCCTGCATGTGTGAGTTTAACCAATCAATTGATTGTCCTCTTCTGTTTCTGTGCTAGCTCAATATTTGCAGCAAGGATAAGATTGGCAATTGGTTCTCTAACATTTATTTTCAGGATCATTTGTGAATCCCAATAGGTATGCCAGCAGATTTAGCCAGACCTTGCATGAGTAATATTTCCAGTTGTTAAGCTGACATCCCATCCAATATTAACAACCTGACATCCCTCATTAAACTTCTAATCATCAGCATTATCTTTGCATCTCCAGCAGGAATGTATTACTTCTACCTTCGTTGTCCAGTATTCTGGGTGCAAGATCCCACATCCGTTTTGAAGTGATTTACTTTTTATTTGTTTATTTCTTGTTATGTATTTATTGTTATGTTCTTATTTGCCTTTTATTTAAAATCACAAAAAAGCTTCCAGCAGCACATTCACAATGTGAATATTTTATTTCCTGTTTTACATGGAATCCTGCATGGATTCTGGCATTTCTACCCCAAAATAATGGCACCACTTTCTTTCTGTTTTTCCTTCCTTTGTAAAAAAAAGATTTTGTAAAATTTAGATAATAACTTCCACCCCATGTTTATTTGTTAGATTTTTTTGTTAGCTAATCTTCAGGTAAAACATTCAGAGCCACTTACCAAAATTAAACAATAAAATACACTAGCAATAAAACACAATGAACAATCAAACAATGCAATAATAGAACTCCATACTGACCAAACTGGAAGGTCTGGACAAAAAAAAAAAGGCTTTTGCCTGCTACCAAAAGGAAAACAAAGGTGGTGCCAGGCGAATGTCTCTGAGAAGGTCATCTCAATCCCAACGGTGGGGTGCCACAGCTGAAAAGGTCCTGTGTCCTGTTATAGGCTTACCAGATCTCCAACCGGGACAGAGTGCTAGGCCTTTAGGAGAAGGAATGTGGGCAGGTGTAGCTTGTTAAACCTTAGAGCACAATCCTAGGCATGTCTACTCAGAAGCAAGCCCCAATGAACACAATGGGGCTTGTTTCTATGTAGACATGCCTAGGATTGTACTCTAAGGTTTAACAAGCTACACCTGCCCACATTCCTTCTCCTCCTCCTGCTTCTGAGTGGACATGCCTAGGATTGTGCTCTAAGGTTTAACAAGCTACACCTTCCCACATTCCTCCTCCTAAAGGTCTAGCACTGTGTTCTGGTTGGAGATCTGGGAATCCTACATAAAGCCCTCTCCTCAGAGAGCAGCTCGATCTGCCTGCCCTGCTGCTTCCTTGTCCCGACAGCTGCCTTTGCTCTGGGGTCCTGTCCGCCTTGGACGATGCTGCTGCCCCCTCTGGTCCTTGTTGGCTTCTCAGGAACGTGGTCCTCAAGCCCACAGTGATGAGAGGTATTCAAATTGTAACGGCATCCTGTTATTTGGTGCAATGTGGCTGGATATTGATACGAATGACCTGCTTCATCCAGAGATGTAGTACTTAATGCTGCCGGTTATTGGGTAAGAGATAGTAAAAGTCTTCTTAGGAAGACAGATGGCTCCCCAAAGCACATGCAGGCAAAATAAAGGTTATTTATTTCACTCACCTACAAGCTTCAGCCTCTCAAGTGGTCGCTGAATCCTCATTTTATCTGCTTCACAGTGACACCGTGAAATCCATCCCTGCTTTCCTTGTATCAGTTCTGGCAGCCTTATAGAAATAAAAGGGTCTTGGTTTGCTTGAATTGGGCTTGAGAGAATGCAGTGGAACAGGTTGGGTGTTTATATTCATTCTGTGAGACCCAAATCCAGCTGAGCTCATCATTCATAATAGTTCAAGCAGAACACAGAGTTGGTCACAGTGGCCCCCATTCAACTTTCAGCCCGATCCTTACACAGGATTTGGCTGTCCAGATCGCCATGCAGCGGTCTGGAGGTCTACTCGGGGAAGGGGGCGTTCGTCCCCTTCCCTGGGTCTAAACCGGGGCTGGCCCAATGGGCCTCCTCCAATTTCCGACAGCTAAATAGCTGGCGGAAGTCGGAGGAGACTGTGTAACGTCTGAGCTGGCCCAGCGGGGATGGGGATATGGCCAACACCATCCTCGCTCCCTCCTGGGCCAGCTCAGTCATGCGGCCACCAGTGAGAAACTTACCTGCCTCTGGCGACCGCATCCTCAGTCCAGCGACGGAGTGAAGGAGGTCGGCCTTGCGCCAGCCTCCCTTACTCCTGAGTCGGCGCAAATGTGTCTTACGGCATGTTTGCAACACCTTCTGGTGCCGGAGCACTCACTCCAGCGCCAGATGTTTATGGTGGATTTTACCGTGAATCAGTTCTACCTGTTAGTCAACTTTGGGTGGATTGCAGATCTTGCAGTCCACTGCTATAGGGCCCGTTGGGGCAGCACAAAAGCCACACTGCTGTCGCACACAGTGGCGCCGCGGGCAGAAATACCGTATTGGTCTGAGTATAAGACTCACTTTTTTCTCCTAATTTAAGTTTTTAAACTAGGGGTGCGTCTTATAATCAGGCTGTTGCAATTTAATGCCAGTGATTTAATTAATTTTTTTTAATAGCACCAAACTTTAAGGGTGCGTCTTATAATCAGGTGCGTCTTATACTCGGGACAATACTGGCACCCTGTGTGCACCAGTCTCACTCTGCTGACCCAGATAAGGTGGCAGTGGGGGCAGACTTGTCAGGTTTGGAGCAGGGACAGGGAGGGCAGGGCATGGCATGGCAGGCTGGAGGGAGTGGATCTTGGTGGCAAAAGCGCACATTGAATCCTATCCCCTCTTTCCAGCCCTTCCTCTCTTCAAACTTAGCCAGCCATCTATATAGCTGATATTTTCATCAGCAGCTGAACTGGTAATGTAAACGTAGTAGTTCCACAGACACAATCAATGTAAGAATAAATGTGTAAATGTTGCTTTTTATGGTGGGATCTGACCAAATAACCCAGCCAACTTTTCTGACCAATCACAAATCTTGTCATGTCTAACAATCACACATGCATTTACAGTATTTTTGCTAGTGTTTCTGTTTCTTTGCAAAACAGGGACCTTCCATAGGCAACCACTGTCGTTTTGGTGATTAAGGCTGCAATCCTAGACACAGCGACTTGGGAGTAGGTCCCATTCAACTCCGTGGAACTTACGTCTAAGTAGAGATGATAGGATTGGGCTGTAAAGCTGGGAGAATGTAAGAGCGTGCATAGGCTTAAATCTTTTACAGTCTTCTAAAATGAATGGAAATATTTCTGGGGGGGGGGGAGGAGTTAGTACTAAGCCACTGGTGAGGAGAAAGTTATTTGAAAATGATAAATCCTTTCTCTCCTTTCCTAAAAACAGGCTGGGAATCTAAATACTGTATATGTTTATTTTTGAACCACAGTGCTGACAATCTGCAGCTGTTGTCGGGTTGTTCTTTAATATCTCTATCTTGCAGCCAGTTTCCACCAGAGATTTTCATTTGCAATTCTAAACTCAACTAATTTCTGTCATGCCTTGCAGCAAGGGGCAAGCGCTGGCACCAAGTTCTTTGAAAATTGAAAACAGTGTGAGAAATAATTAAAGCAAAAAGGACATTTTGAGTTGCTCTGGCTGTTGTTTTGCAATGAATCTTCTTCCAAAGTCTTCTCCTAACCTCTGCCCTCCCCCTCAAAAATCCTAACCGTGTTTTGCACAACTATCAGCACAAGCCTAGGCATGTTTACTCAGAAGTAAGTCCCATTATGTTCAATGGGGCTTACTCCCAGGAAAGTTAGCATAGGATTGCAGCCTAAGTTTGGTTCCTGGCCCTCCAGACTAGACAGAGGAACAGTCCAGTAAAGGCTGATCTACACCTACCCCTGTTGCGTTGCACTTGCGTGGTGAGGCGCGTGAGCGTAGGGGACTGGACGCCCCGCTCGAAACGCTGCCCTGGGCTCCACCAGTTTCTTCAACGCAAATAGTCCCTCCTGATTGTCCCGCCTTCTAATAAAAGCTCAAGGCTGATTGGCTGAAACACAAGTGCGCTCCGATTGGCTGAAAACCCCCTCATCCCATTGGTCTAACAATTAGCTCCGCATCCCACCCTCTCAAATCATGTGCATGGTCCACGACCGA
Organism: Plestiodon gilberti rubricaudatus; assembly: GCA_026170595.1. Lineage (NCBI taxonomy): Eukaryota > Metazoa > Chordata > Lepidosauria > Squamata > Scincidae > Plestiodon > Plestiodon gilberti. Next base: position 223,434,397 of record JANXHW010000003.1, read on the forward strand.
TCGCAATGGAACTCGCGGCTCTCCCGCGTTCCGATGCGATCAGATAAAATGGAAGCCACACAGCTCCGCACTCTCCGCATGCGCCCGGGACACGCCGGAATTCGTGCAGTGGAGGTCAGCCTTAAAGCCCGGTGAGAGGCAGAGGCCTGGCAGCTACAGCACTGAGCAGCAGCGAAGCTAACCTTCCTGGCACCACTGGGCATCAGTCCAAAAGCCAGGCATTGAGCAGCAGGGGAGCCGTCCAGGTGGTTGCCAGAACTAGCATCCGCTGCTTATCCGTTGCTTATCCGTTGCATCCGCTGCTTATCAGGCTGCAGCGGAGGGATCCTGTAGTCGGCCTGCCTTCCTGATAATACTGGTGGGGCCCTGATCCAGAGCGTTCTAGTCAACCTGAGGACAAGCTACTGAGATGTGCTGGTGACCATCAAAATGGTGATGCTGGAGGGGCAGGAGAGTGATAGTTGGAGAGTGGTAACAAGATAGGACCATTGGAGAGGGAGAGACCGCGGAGTACAATCAAGAAAGCTTAACTGGAGTGAAAGGAGCGCAGATTGTGAAGGGAGCGGTAGCGCCATGGTGGAGAGAGGACTGGGACCGAGAAAGGACCCCAGAGTTGAACACAATAGCCCTGTTCAAACAATACCCCCACCTTTAGTCAACAAAAGTGTGAGGGGTGGGATTGTGCCCTCTAGCCATGCCTTCTGCCACACCCACTGCCCATGTGCTCAAGGTTTCTCTGCAAGGGCAGCGCTGCCTACGTGGCGGGTTCCTCCATGTAGCTCAGACCTCTGTCCAATCTGAGTTCTAAACGGCATAGAAGAGTCTTCTGCATGTCCAGTTCTGCTCAACTACTGGGCACACAGGTGCCAGGGTGTGGTCAGTTGACTGCATTGGCATCAGAGGCATGGCCAGCAGCAGCAGCAGCCCTGACCCCGCTCCCTGACCCCGCTCCTCCCTCATTCACTAGGCATGGAGGTGCAAATTGCAATGCACCGTGCAATGGCTGTGCAGGGCTTCTCTGAGGTTGCTTTCTGAAGCCGGCAGGAACGACAGCAGACCTGGCGTTTGGGCAGGGAAAAGGTGGCAACTATGTGCCAGTCAAGACATCCGCATGTTTGGGTGCATGTCAGGGTGTGAGCCTGGGTGAGTGGAGAGTCGGGCACTTGCTCAGCTATTGGGAAACAACAGCAGGGCTATTCACACAGTATGCTGTACGTCTGTAGAGGTGTCTGTGCACATGTCCACAGGTGTATGTGAGCAAGCAAACCCATGTTCCGTTTAAAAGTCAACACGAGGGCAAGACCCCTGGAAAATGTCAGGTATAGACCATTTGTACTGCTGGATGCAAGTTGAATTTAGGATGTGAACAACTCTGCACATGCATAGATTAACAAGCACATGTACATGTGTACAGAATGCACTGGGGCAAGGCTGAGGAAGGCAGGGGGAATGTTCAGTGACCCGGAAGAGGGTGTAGGAGCGCAATTTCGCTCTCTACAGCCCAGAAAACGGAGCAGTTTACATGCAAAAAGATAAGAAACGCTGTTTTAAACCAAGGCTGTTTTAAACATTTTTCTTTTTTTCAACTTTTTACAGTGACCCCCGTATCTGCGCGAAAGCGATTTCGCTTTACGTGGATCTGCGTTATCCGCGGGGGGTCTGGAACGGATCCCCATGGGTAGCGAGGGCCCAACTGTATTACAATTTATTTAGTTAGTTAGTTAGTTAGTTATTGAATTTATATCCCACCTTTCCCAAGCTGAAACAAATATCCAAGGTGGCTTACAAAGTCCCATAATAAAATGTGCACAAAGTGGATTATGTCGCAAAAATAAAAATCCGCTGTCGCAAAAGGGCCCACAATCTAAAAAGATGCAGAAAAGCACCAGCAAACAGCCTGTAGAAAAGATGCTCTGCTGGAGTGAATAGGGACAGTTGCTCTCCCCCTGCTAAACTGAAGAGATGAAACCACTTTTCAAAGGCGCCTCTTTGCCTATCTAGCCCTCTACTGCTCACTGGGCAGCAGCTCAGCAGGGTCTCAGTCTTTCCCAGCTCTGCCACTGAAGGTCCTTCGAACTGAGCTGCCTGCCCCCACCCGATTTCTCCCTCATACGAATGTCAGAAGAGCCCCTCTGCTGGATCAGGCCAAAGGCCCATCTAGTCCAGCTTCCTGTATCTCACAGTGGCCCCACCAGATGCCTCCGAGAGCACACAGCCAACAAGATAACCTGTTTCCTGCTGCCACTCCCCTGCACCTGGCACAGAGAAAACCTACTTCCAAAACCAGGAGGTTGCTTATGGCTTGTAACCTGTGATGGTCTTTTCCTCCATGAATCTATCCAAACCCCTTTTCAAGGCATCTAGGCCAGGTGCCATCACCACATCCTGTGGCAAGGAGTTCCACAGAGGAATTATACGCTGGGTGAAGAAATATTTTCTTTTGTCCGTTCTAACTCTCCCTCCACTCAATTTTAGTGCATGTCCCCTGGTTCTGGTGTTGTGCGAGAGGGAGAAGAATTTCCCTCTATCCACTCTCTCCATCCCATGCATAATTTTATACGTCTCAATCATGTCCCCTCTCAGGCGCCTTTTTTCTAGACTGAAAAGCCCCAAATGCTGTAGCCTTTCCTCATGAGGTGCTCCAGCCCACGAATCATTTTGGTTGCTCTTTTCTCATGCACTTTTTCTTTCTCTCTAATCAGCCCTTGCCATTCATGATAGCAACAAAATCTTTCAATCACCTAAAACATTTGCGCAGTAATTCACCTGCTTTGGCTCCTTAATCTCACGTTAATTAGCATTGCACATAATCTCCTCAATCAGTGCAAAGGCAGCGCCAGATGTTGCCATCTGTATTCATTATATGACTAAAACCAATCACAGCAAGATGAAATCTTTGCTGCATATGGTCAAGAGACCTCATGAGGAGCACAATGTTCAGTTCTGAGTGAGACGTGAGACCGTTTGGAAAGGATGCTGTTAGACTCGGAAAACTGCTGCAAAGAAAATGGGTCTAGAAAGCAAAGCTTGTCAGGACAGGTCGGAAAGACCTCATACGTATTTGTGCTGTGGGTTCACCACTTTTGCCGTGCGGTTAGAATCCTGCACCACCACAGTAAGATAAAAACAACAACATGGCTTAAGCTATTTTTTTTTTCACATGCCAACATCAGTCCTGGGGCACAGGCAGTGTGGAAATTAGCCGAGTCCCAGGTGGTGCTGTTGCAGCCGAGGACCCTAATGATACAGTAACAAACATGCCACAGAGGTGGATAAGAACTGGACCTAAGTTATGAGTGATTTCAGCAATAAACTCTATTTATCAAGGTATGCAGTTATATCCTACTTTTCAGCCAAGTTTGGTTTCAGAAGTTGCTTACAGTTAAAATTCACACAAAAGTATAATATAACGATGTATTGTACGGTCCCTGCACGTGGTGATCTATTCCCGGTTCCAGACTCTTCCCTTCAGAGGGAGGGGCAGACAGAGTTGCAGATACACTCAGGGGTTAGCTGTTGGCCAAGACCCAACCCACAGAAGCAGCCCTTTCTTTTATTTTGGTTTGTTTATTTGGGATCTTTCTTTGCCCTTAAATTCTTCTTCTTTACTTTTTTCCTAGGCATTTTCCCCTACCGGGGGGGGGGGGAGAGGGGAACGGGGACAGAATAAAAATCCAATAAATAATCATAATTTTATTAAAATTCAAAAATAAGACAAGATATAACACAATTATTCAGTTACTCGCAAGCTAAATAAAACTGTTACATCTGCTGAAGTACACACAGCTTATTTTGTCAGTAATTAAGAAACGAAAATGTTGTCTCCCTTCTCTAACTCAAGCACATAAAATTAATTTTGCCATTCTTGCATTCTCCTCTATCCCGTCTTCCCACTCTGTAGGAGAAGAAATGGGCCATGTCTTCCAGAGTCCTGCATAATAACATACTCGAGCCACAGTTATCCTACATAAGAAATTATTTCTTGTAAATTAGGGGAACATTTTTTTGCATAACTTAAAACTGAAATCACAAATGATCTAATCCAGATTCCCCATGCTCTATTTTCCCTTGCGCATGTCTTATTTTGTTCCAGTCATCCTTTGCAAAGCTGCATGTCCACCGCATGCGGCAAGTCCTTCCCTTTCTCTGCAGAGCGTTCTGGCCCTGGTAGTTAGTGACAGAGTCCAGGCTCTTCCCTCCAGAGGGAGGGGCCAGAAGGAGCAGCAGATGGCCACAGAGGCTCACGGATGGTCGTGATGCCAACACACAGGAACAGTCCTTCTGTTGATCCGCAAGGTCTCTGACTTTGCCATTTCCAGCATTGGCAAAGCGCGACTAGTTTTGTGCCGTTATAGTTAGCTGTTCGAAAAAGCTCTACACTAGAGGAGCACCGTGTAGACCTGACTTTGTTAATTAAAACTGGTTTCGTAGGTTAGAGAACCAGCCAAGCAAGGCTTACTTGAGAGGATCAGTGATTGGACTCTTCACTGATGGGAGCGTGGGAACCCACATTCTGGGCATAAGAACATAAGAAGAGCCTGGCTGCTGGATCAGGCCAAAGGCCCCTCTAGTCCAACTTCCTCTATCTGACAGTGGCCCCACCAGATGCCTCCGAGAGCACACAGCCAACAAGATAACCTGTTTCCTGTCACCACTCCCTTGCACCTGACACAGAGAAAACCTACTTCTAATGCCAGGAGGTTGCTTATGGCTTATAACCTGTGATGGTCTTTTCCTCCATGAATCTATCCAACCCCCTTTTAAAGGCATCTAGGCCAGGTGCCATCACCACATCCTGTGACAAGGAGTTCCACAGATGAATTACACTGTGGACATGTCCTCACTTTGTCCTGGAGTATCTGGGTGGCACAAGCAGCAAACGTTAGCTTTCTGGAAATTTAGTAAACTAGCAGCACAAACTAGCAGTCATGTTGGAATCACTAGGTTAAGAGAAATAGACCAGTCCAAAGCTTAGTTACACATGCTTTTTTGTCCATTGAACAAGCCCTGAAGTTTTCTTCACCAACTTTGGCTCTCTCAGTTGAGCGAATGGACTGGACAGGATAGGACAAGACACTGGCTGAACCATGAAATACCCATGACCTTAAGAAAGGCAGACTTCACGTGTTGACTCATCCTCTGAAAAGACGTCCTCAAAATAGCCTTTTGCTTCCTTGCCTAATTTCATCCCAGATGGATGCTCCCACAGCTTTAAAAACTGTTTGGTCGTACCGATGTGAGAAGCCATAAAGCAGCGACGACTGTGATAACGACCATTTTGTAAATGTTCGTTTCATTAGCACGAGTAGCCCGCTGTGTTTTTTGTCTACCCTTAATGGTGTTCAGTGTGACTGAGTGACAACAGCTGGTGATTAATTTTATAGTTGCAATCGTTCCTATACAAGTTTCTGTGCCCCAAAGACACTCCACCCTTTTCCTCTGAGAAGGAGAAAACAGTTCTGCCACACATACACACTCAAAGACATGGATGCACAGCTGTGCTGTGTGTGTGTGTGAATACTGCATAACTGCAGCCATGTGGGCTGAGTTGTTGTTTCCCCTTGACCAGGGAGATGGTCAAGGTCATCTCCCTGACCTTCCTCTCTGACAGAACTTTGCTTATGAGCTCCTCAAGGCAGCAGCCTTTTGTGTGTGTCTGTTATTCTGTATGGCTCCATGGACCTGAATTGCACTCTATATAAAGAATACAGGAACCACCCTGCTGGATCAGTCTCAAAGTCCACCTCATCCAGCCTCTACTTCCAACAGTGCCCAGCTAGGTACTTCCAGGAAGCCCATTCACTGTCCCCCGCTGTTTGTCATCCCCTCAGCAACTGCCACTCGATGGCATGCTGTCTCTGAACATAGTGATGCTCGAGCTCAATGAGTTCGTCTAATTCCCTTATAAAGCCATATGAGCAAGTGGCCACTGTCCCATCAAAGTACAGTAACGTACTTTGTCCTAAATGGACTGTGTGTTGCTTCTTGATTGTCCTGAATCTACTGCCCACCACCAGTTTCATTAGGTGGTCCCAAGTTCTAGAATTATCAGAAAAGGGGTTGGAGTGGAATTCCTTTTTAGTGAATAAGCATATATTCAGAGCAGAGGTCCAAAGGTTTTGTTGCACACTTTCCTTCTTAGAGACATAGTATTCTTTCTCAGTAGATGTTTCAAATGACCTGCATATTATGTACACATCTTTCCCAAATGGGACAGCATTTCTGCTTTAACAGTTTAAGAGGAATCTCCTCTGAAAGATGTCTGCTTCAACAAGTGATTGAAGTCAGGTCATGGAATAGGTACCTGAGTAAGTGATCCTGATTTTCTCTCTCTCTCTCTCTCTCTCTCTCTCTCTCTCTCTCTCTCTCTCTCTCTCTCTCTCTCTCTCTCTCTCTCAGAGCCATGTTTGACTACGACAAAAGCAAGGACAGTGGTCTCCCGAGTCAAGGGCTCAGCTTCAAGTATGGAGACATCCTCCACGTTATCAACGCCTCCGATGACGAATGGTGGCAAGCAAGACGGGTCATGCTGGAGGGGGACAGCGAAGAGATGGGAGTTATACCCAGCAAAAGGAGGTACTGTCTGGTTTTTTTTTTCTTCTCCCCAGATTCTTTTGCAGAAACTTGCCAAAGCCAAGCACTGTTCCCAAGATAATACTTGAATTAGTCTGCACTGACAAAAGTGCCGAATTGGTCAGGGTAAGTGGATAAGTGGGCTCAAGTCCCCTTTGCCACCCAGAGAGACCTCCAGGCAGTGACTTTATTGAAATAATCATATATATGATTATAATATACAGTATTTATATACCGCCTTTCTTGGTCATTGGATTTCTCCTCCGACTTGAATCCAAGGCGGTGTACATGGGCAGGCTTTCCTAACCCCCTTAATTATTATTTTTTACAATATATAAATGCCCAATCTTTCATGAACAGCTACATTCCAGGTGGTATCCTCTTGCACCCTGGCTTTCCTGTTGGCCGGCGCCTCCCTCACTCGACCGACACAGCTGGGAGCTCTTATCTCTCCTCACGGAGGTTTTCACAGCTTTTTGTCGGCGGCGTGTCTCGAACTTGCCATTTGCCGATCTTCGGGCTTTGCAAGGCGGCGGCTCTACCGACTGAGCCAGACCCCTCTGCCATGCAATAGCAGCATGCGATCCTTACGTAGCCTAAGGTTCCTCCTGTATGAAGAGCTCTGATGGATCAGACCAGTAGGTCCGTCTCTTCCACCATCCTGTTTCTCACAGTGTCCAGATATCTATAGGGAAGCCCACAAGCCAGACATGAAGTCAGGAACTCTCTCGCACAGCCCAATCCTAATCAACGTCCCAGCGCCGGTCCCTGAGGCTCCTGTGGTTGCCCCCCCCCACACAGAATGCAGTGCGTACGCCATTAGCACACCTGTATCATCGGCACTGGAAAGTTGGTTAGAATTGGTCTCACCTCTGAATGCAGCACAGCCACTTGTTTCATTTTTCCCACCCCTTCTCTTTGTTTCCCAACCTTTTCCAATCCTATATATCAGGATTGCTTGACAAGAAGACGGCAAAAACTGGCCCCATGAGAATACGCTAATTATAAGATTGAGGAAGAAAGCTTTTTTCTAACCTTATTAAGAGGTTAATCACTTCTGTGTATAACCAACAGCTACATTCCCATGCTGAAATCTTGTAAGTTAATTGTCTTCATAAAAGCAGATCCAGTTGGGTTTAAAATATGTTTCCAAGTTCAGTTTAGGATAAAACAAATCTTGCTGTAAGAAAAAAATAAAACACAGAGATACTTGCAGGGAGTGAGTCTGATATTTTTCTGACTGTGAAGAGGTTCTTCCTATTTCCAGGGGGAGGGGGGAATAAAAGGGAGGGATGCTGCATTTCTGCATATCAATGTGTATTGCATCTTTATTTTTTCCCTTTGAGTTAGCAAGTCTACACAGGGCACTCTCTTTGGATAAAGCTAACAAACGCATCCTTATGTTAAAAAGCAAGGATTAAAATTCTTTTGGGATGCCCAAAAAGGTATCTTGCTTAGTGTTTGCCATCTAAAAGGAAAACCCAGTCGAGTGGATAAACATGTCCTACTGACAACCCAAGCAGAATAACAAGATGTAACATGACTTTTGTGTCCAGAGGGGTTTTTGCAATGGGCAAAACTGCTGGTTCCTTGCCCTTGAAAATTATTTATGAAGGACATTTTCTCTCAGTACACTTTTGGCATTTAAATAGAAAGGGGGAAAAATAGCAAGACATTTGAGGCCGAGTCTGTGCATGCAGAAGAATTCTGAGATGACAGCATGAAATGTTGCATTCCAGGCTCCAGGTTAGAGATCCCATTTTTTTAAAATAATCCCTGATACTAAATCAACAACAACAACACACTCTTTCTCTCTAAGTAGAAAACAAGTACTGTAAGCATTAAGAGAGCTTACCTAGAACCTTCCTTCCGGATGTGTCAATTTTCTACTTCCTTTTTGCATGGCGAACAATTCAAAATGGCATCTCCTCTCTTAAGTGTCAACGTCCATGCTACCATCTCAAAGTTTTGCCTCCTCATCCTGCGGCATATGTAAACTGCTTTTGCTGGTAAACTGCTTTGTGAACTACTTTTGGTTGAAAAGCAGTATATAAGTATTCTTTATGATGATGACGATGACAACAGAGATGATACATGGACCAGTGCTGATAAATTCCGTTTCTCCATGACGCACTAGTTTTTGCTTGCATGGGTTTTTTTTTTTTTTACATAGAAGACTATTCAGTAATGGTATCTTCAACATGCGGTCTCAAGTGGTACAGCCTGTTCCACCACCTCATCTTTCTACCACCCCACTCTGCAGAATATATACACCAGTGATGTAGACTCGAGTTTAGTGACTCAGACTTGAGTTAGACTCAAGTCGCGTCAATGACTTGACTCGGCGATTGTAAAAGACTCAACTCGAGACTTGGAGCCTTTTATGCCAAGTCGAATTTTAAGTCCCTATACATTACCGTATTGGCCACCGTAAACCAGGAAGAAGGTATCTGCGACGCCGAAGACAAGGAAGGCAGGCCCAAACGGAGCGGAGGTGGGGAGTGGAGGGGGTGATACGATAGAAAAGGCAAGGCTTCTTCAGTTCTCAGAGTTTTTTTGATTCAAGGATAGAGGGTGGCAGGAACTCTTCTGAGAACCCCACCCATTTTCCCCATTAAATAGATAGGGACTCGAGACTCATGACCAAAGACTCAGGACTTGGGGGCAAAGACTTGGGACTTGGACCCAGAGACTTGGAACTTGATTTGAGACTTGGAGTCAGAGACTTGATCCGCATCCCTGATATACTCAATCCCTATGCATGAGATTGTGTGGATTTGGGATTTGAGCCTATGTAGGGACTTTGACGCCACCCTGTAGAGCGGGCCTTATCCTGAATCCACGGGGAAGCAAGGTGCTAGATGGACGACTGATAGGACTGGGCTAAGGCCTGGTCTACACACGTGGCAGAATGAAATGAATGAAATGGCAAAATGCTGATGTCATAGACTGGATGCTACTTCATGTGCTCCCCCACATAAACCCTTCAAACGATGGCCAACAAACGCATCCACGAGAAAGAGTCTAGCCCAGTCCAAACCTTTGTGCCCAGACCATAGAACCAATGGTTTTATTTGCAGAGCGCAGTCCTAAATGGCATCTCCCCCTTGCAGCATGAGGCCCAGTCTAAACATTCAGCAACTTACAGACACACACAGTGCATGTACACATCATCTGCCAGCTGAGGACAGCTTTTCATGTACCTGATAAATTCATGTGTTTTAACTGTAAAGATGTTACAGGCAGTGGCAGCAGGTGAGATTCTTTGCTCGGCAAAACCAGCAGTGGCAGTGGAGGGGGGGGAGGAATTTCTGCCCTCCTGCGGTGGTGGAGAAGGCAGCAGCAGCTGCAACCAGCCAACGTTCTGCGCATGTGCAAAAAGAGGATAAATAGCACGGCGCCACAGTCGGCCGCCTTCAGAAAGCCCTGGCCGCCAGTCGTGGTGGACGCTCTGGGGTTTTCTCCGGCTCCGAGGCCAGGGGAGAAGGCCTCGGAGCGCCCTGGTAATCCGGGTCCCCCCCCCGGAGCGGCGGCGCCCAGCGCCTCAGCGAGCGGTGCTCCAGGCAGCATCCGCTCCTGATACGCCTCTGCTGTCCAGTCAGTAGTTTTGTGCATGAATGGTGCTGCTGGCTGTGCCTCTACCGCCTGCCTGCCTCTACTACCTCCTCCCACTCAAGGTCGGTCCAAGGCAGCATGCCAAATGGTACCTACTGTAACCTGGTAATGTATCAGTCTCTCTGGATTGGAAAAGGAAGAGGAGGACAGAGCAGAAGAGCCAGTGTGAAGAGGAGGAGAGGGTAGAAAAACCTATCTTGCTTGGAGCAGCTCTACTCTCTGGGCAGACTAGCGGTGCTCACTGGTGCATTGTGGGCTTGAGTCATGCGCTGCTCACCACACCTTCTCTCCAAATGTCTTTTCTTCCTGATCTTTATAAGCAACCGTCCGTCACAAAGTAGTCAAGAATAGCTTGCCACAAAACGATGCAGCTTTCTTCCGCTAATCCATCACTGGAGCTGGTACCCAATAAGGCTATGGAATCCTTGGCTGGGACGCGAATACAGCCTGCACAACTTCAGACGTGGTCACAGTCTTGAAGGGCCTGGAAGGAATCCCATGTCCAGAAGAGAGACAGTGACTGTAGCAACATAGCTGTGACATTGTGGCTGGCCCAAGCAGTAGTGTCGTGGGGGGGCAGAGGGTGGTGGGCCCCAGGGCGGAGGGCGCCACGCGGCGGCGGGTGTACTTGTCTCTTAGATGCGTCGCCCAGTCGCCCCCTCCACCACCGCTCCTGTTTGTTTATTTTATTTATTTATTTTTCACATTTTTATACCGCCCTTCCTCCAGGGAGCTCAGAGTGGTGTACATATTTCCTCCCCTCCTTTTTGTCCTCACAACAACCTTGTGAGGTAGGTGGGGCTAAGAGATAGTGACTGGCCCAAGGTCACCCAGGAAGCTTCGTGGCTGAGCGGGGATTTGAACCTGGATCTTCCAGGTCTAAGTCCGACTCCCAAACCACTACACCATCCTGGCTATTTCGTTGCTATTTCGTGCCAGCCGTCTGCTCATTGCACTTATTTGCGCCCTCCCGCCCACCCTGGAGCCGTTTGGCTCCAAAAAGCCTTGTAAAACGGCGGGGTGTGTGTTTGTTTCGAGCCGCGCCGCCGCTGAAATGTCCACCCATGTCAGCTTTGTGGCAAGGTAGGGATTTGCATTTCTCGGTTCATTACTCTCAGCCTAATACTCTAACCACTATACCAGCCTCACTCTCCCTTGTGGTGATGTTCCAACAGGGGTCTCTGTAATATACCTACCTCTGTGATCGGGCCACACATCCATCATATAGATGGACACTTTATTAATTAGCTAGAACTTTGCTCTTCTCAGAATCTCTCCTTACCCCTTCATACAGGTAATGAATACATTCGTTTCTGAAATGTCTTTTTTCTTTCAATAAGGCATAAGTGTGTGCATGCACTTCGTCAGAGTGTATAGATACATACATACACACTACATATTTTGTAAGGATCATTCATAATACAATCTAAACTGTTGTTTTAAACTGTGTTTTTAACATATTAAATAGTTTTTATGGCTTTTAAACCCGTAATGGAATTGCAATCTTCGTTGGCAAACTATTGTCATTTGTTAGAATGGGGGGGGGGGGGGGTAGCTGCACATTTGGGAAAAATCCAGATACCAAACAAGCAGTTGAATTCATTTTTCAGCTAACTAAAGAGCTGATCAACAAAATGAATAACTCATATTGTTGCAAAAATGTTTCAAAAGAGAATGCAGAGGCTTTCTAACGCAAAGAGTTGGCATGCTTTTCCTGAAAATGGTAAGGTTATGGTGACCTGGAAGCTTAACTCAGTCTGAAACGTTTTATGCACAAAGAACTGGTTTGATGATACCTGTTGGATTGCATACACTGAATTCATTATAAAATAAAATGAAGTCTCTTCCACAGGTTAGCAGAGAGAGGAAATACAAATGGATATTAGCTTGAAATAATAATTAAAAAGCTGTATTTAGCTTTGAGCTAATTATTTTCTCAGTAGGCGTTGCTTTATCCATTTAGGAGATTACACAGCCTCAAGTATTCATTCCCCCACCCTGCCCCCCTTTAGTTTCATCTGCAAGTTTAAAATTAAGACTTCCTGTGACTCTAAGATCACACATTGAGTATGAAATCCGCATTTTAGCTGTTTCCATGTGCTCATGTGCTGCTTTTTCCGGAAGAATCAATGTATTCCAAAGTTCAGCAGTAACTATAGTAACTTGAGCTTAGTGTGTTGATGCAGCTGGCAACGTTAAAAACGAGCAACACTGAAGCTGAAGTATATATTTTATTGCTTGTCAAAGAGAACGTTCTCCCATCGTTTTATTCTATAGTATTTTCAAGTCTCTCCAGTGGACAAAAATAGGAAGTCTGTCCTTAAACAACCTTTGAAAGAGGGGGAAATATTAAGGCCTTTACCACTTTGATAATATTTAATGTCTTGGTTTTAATTTAAGTTTTTTATCCTGCCTTTCCTCTGACTATTTCAGTGTGGAAGGATCCAGCATCTCCCAATGGTCACATCCTTAGCCTGAAAATGGTACCCACTTGGAGGGCAGCATATGACTAGCTGGTCACCTATTGGGGCTGCAAAGTAAATGGGCCCCAAATTACCTCCAAGCGATGCTTCAAAGAAAATAAAGAAGCTGCCAGGCAAATCTCATGTGGGAAGGAGTTCCACAGATAGGGTGTAACCAGCAAAAACATCCTTTCTCTGATTGTGCTGATTGTCTCAGCTCAGCTGTTAGGCAGATTTGGTTATTATGTACAGTACATCTGTGTTTGTGTGTTTATTTTTAAAATGTTTACACTGCACAATTCACTTCAGAGAAGCACTGAAGATGGCTTACATAATAAAGTCAAAATAAGCATCAATAATAAAGCTTTTAAACATCAACCAACAAAAACGCCACAAACCAGAACCAAAAAGTTCTTGTGGGTATGATTTCAAAAGTTTTTACATCTCTCTCTCTCTCTCTCTCTCTCTCTCTCTCTCTCTCTCTCTCTCTCTCTCTCTCTCTTCCCCTCCCCCAGGGTTGAAAGGAAAGAGAGAGCGCGTTTAAAGACTGTGAAGTTCAATGCGAAACCTGGCGTGATCGATGCAAAAGGGGTACGTAAAAGCGAGAGCAATTGCCCGGAGATTGAAATCCTAGGACCAGGTGCAATTCCAAATTGGATCACGTGAAAGGGAAAATGAGAAAGGGTCATGAGATAAAGAAAATGAGAGAAAGAGAAAATGAAAAGTTTGAGCTACGATATTGGAATAGGGCGAAAGACGGTTTTCAAAAATAGGAAGTATTATTGTCTCTCATAAAAATACAGAGGCACTGAGCTCAGATTACTATAGCAGATCAGCCTCTTCCCCTCCCATGTGCTATTTAACAGTGGCATAAAAAAGGCAGGCAGCTGTATCACGTATCTAGTCTTACTATTAAGCACCTGGAAATTAGGAGAAGGAAACAGACGTAAAGCTCTTGGGGGAGGTCACTCCACAGAAACTGGGCAACTACCAAGAAATCACTCCTCCTTGCAGATGACAATCTTGTTTCCCGAAGGGAAGGAACTTGGAGCAGGGCTCTCGAAGATCATGATTAAAAGGCAAATGGGCTCATATGGGGAGAAGCCATCTCTGAGGCTTTACGGATAAGAAGCAGCACTTTGAATTGGGCTGGAAGCTCTCAAGGCACCGGTGCCCAATGGTGCCCATCGTCAGGCTGGCCAGCCTGCAGCTTTTGAACCTTCAAAGGCAGCTTCAGTGTCAGCACATTACAGTTGTCAATCTGCAAGAGTACAAAGGGGCAGGGAACCATTGTGAGATCTTGGCAAGAAGAGGCCAAGCCCATTCTTGGAGGGCTTCTAGCTGGGAGTGTATGACAAAACAAACGTCTTCCCGAGGGATCAGGGATATTTCAGCAATGCATGCTTGAAGACGGCCAGTTTACCCGATCAAAATAAGTTCCATGTGGTGCTCAGTTGTGTATGCCTGCCGTCACAGAGACGACATGTTAAAAAAAGGTAAAGGTGACCCCTGACAATGACGTCCAGTCGTGTCCAACTCTAGGGTGTGGTGCTCATCCCCATTTCAAAGCCTAAGAGCCAGCGTTGTTCGAAGACGCCTCCGTGGTCATGTGGCCGGCATGACTCTCCTTGCCGCAGCGCGTAGCATGCGGCTGGAACACGGAGCGCTGTTTACCTTTCCGCAAGCGGTACCTATTTATCTACTCGCATTAACATGCTTTGGAACTTCTAGGTTGGCAGGAGCTGGCCAAGCAACGAGAGCTCACCCCGTCGCGGATTCGAACTGCCGACCTTTCGATTGACAGCTCATGGTTCAGCGGTTTAACCACTGCGTCACAAATGGAGCAAGGTCACACGTTATGTCCTCCATGTGATAGTGTCCCTTGGGCCCCATGGAATGGACCACATGGAGGTGATCTTGATAGTGTCAACCATCCCAAATCCTGCATACTTATCCTTTTCATTGGTATTCAAAATTGTCCCCCAACATACCAGGGGTCTTCTTGTGCCCACCTGAGCATAATGGGGGAGGGGAGCAACAAGGCCTATGAGTTCTTCGGTCAGGCAACATTGCCCCTACTGCATGGCTACAGGGCAGTAGGTCATTTCCAGCAGATGCTTTGCCTGTGAAGGTGGGACCTGGGGGGGGGAGCAGGCCAGAGGGGAGACCTTTCCTGTCTCGCCTGGCCACAAGGTTATGTAAGGAAAGCTCACCCCTGGCATTGAACTCTGTTCTTTTGGCCTGGAGGTTCCCATGAGCTCCTTGGGATCACCGTCCTACCTAAGCATGTCACTAACGTTCAGATTTTTTCTCTTCCCCAATTAAAATTTCTAGCTTTAGCAATAGCTCACATTGGAGTTTAAAAAGTTACAGATGGATCATTCAAACAAAAAGCATTACCCGTGCAACCCCCCCCCCCAAATGAGCACGCTAGACAAAGGCTTGGGTTAAAGGGCCACTTTATTATTTAAACAGACAAGGATAGATTGCAGCAGGGACTGGAGGTTTTATAAACTGAACTTATACACTAACTTTAAAAAAAACCCTAGCGTGAGGGTTCTATTTTGGGGGGAAACGGCACTAGCCGCTTACGTCCCCCAGATGTAAACGGGCATCACATCCTGGCTCAATCCTGGCTTGGTCACTGACCAGTCCAGTCTATCACAGCCAACCCCAAAGGGGTTGAGGCAGCTGAAACCCCAGGTAAGCCTAAAGGTGATCTTTGCTTACAGCCCTGGGATTTGCCAGCCAGCCTCACCGACCCGGGTCAGCATCGTGTGAGCGGTTCTGGCTTGCCCCATGGCCTTGCTTACCTCCGGATGTATGCCAAATACGAGCCACCCTGGCTACCCCCCCCCCCCGCACGCTACCTACCTAAAGTGACCAAATGGTGTAACCTAATTAATTACCCCCCACCAGTCGCAGTCAGCGGGTGGCGCAGTGGGTTAAACCGCTGAACCATGAGCTGTCGATCGAAAGGTCAGCAGTTCGAATCCGTGACGGGGTGAGCTCTCATTGCTTGGCCAGCTCCTGTCAACCTGGCAGTTCCAAAGCATGTTAATGTGAGTAGATAAATAGGTACCGCTTGCGGGAAGGTAAACAGCGCTCCGTGTTCCAGCTGCATGCTACGCGCTGCAGCAAGGAGAGTCATGCCGGCCACATGACCACGGAGGCGTCTTCGGACAACGCTGGCTCTTCAGCTTTGAAATGGGGATGAGCACCACACCCTAGAGTCGGACACGACTGGACTTAATTGTCAGGGGTCACCTTTACCTTTAGTCGCAGTCTGGGGTAGGTGAAAAACCCACAGCCAGAGGCCAGGCTGTGAGAAAAAATTCCTACCTGGCTCCCCAAGGGGCGTCCAGCTAACCTCACACTGAAAACTGGGAGGAAGGGTTGGGTTCTGACGTCGGGGTGCAACTGAGGAGAGCCAAACGGAGCGCCAACTCTCGGCCTCCTCAGTCCCACCCCTCCCGGCCCGACAGCCAATCGGCTGTCAAGCAGGCTGAAGCCCTTGTCGAGCGCGCCGGGGGCAGGGCCAGGTAAGTGGCGCTGGCCCCCGAGGACGGGCCAGCGGCAATATTGAGACAAGTCATTTAGGAAATAACATTGAGCTTTTTTCATTTCTACACTGTGACTGTTGTGACGTGTATGGTATACGTTGGTTTGCATGTAAAGGGCTGGATCAGCAAATAATGTATAGAAGGCCTGTCCTAGCACAATCTTTCCAAAAGATATTGTTGCAAGTTATCACGACCTGACCAGGTTTCAGAATTACAAATTAGCATATTGCCAGGAAACTCCGTCGTTTCAAATATTTATTTTTAAACAAAAGTAAACACAATAGATGTTCCAGGCTTGACGTTTCGCTAACATATATTTGTGGCATCCTCAGAAGTCTACACGTTCGTCTCGTGATGGTTCTGTAGACTTCTGATGCCACAAATGTTTGTTGGCGAAACGTCAAGCCTGTAACATCCATTGTGTTTATTTCCCGGCAATATGCTAGTTTGTAATTCTGATATCCAAAAGAGTTTATTCTCTTTTTATATCAATCTTCTTCAACTGGATTTTAACTTTGTCAGTGCCAGCACAGAAGTAGACGTAGAGGTCTAGCATTAAGACCTACTTGGTTCATCTACTATTAGCTAATGAAATAACTGTAAATCTCACCTTAATGCACTTTAATGCTGTTCAATTAACTATGATTTTAATTAAAGAAAGCCACATCGTGCATACATGGGCATACATAAGGATGCTTGACATAGCACCTGCATTTTTTAATTTTTCTTGACCCCTCCCTTTAATTTCAGAGAAAACATTGCTATTTTTGTAGAGCTTGTCTACCATGATCAGGAAGCTCTGCGTCCTAATTTTAGCGGAGTGGAAACAGGCTGTGATTTCTAACTTTGGGAGGGCTATGTGCTTTGCATATTCTCAGAGGTGTATCTCTCTGTTCTCTTTATCACTTTATAAGAAAAGAAAAGTTTTCAAGAAGAAGCAGTGTTTCATGATACCTCTCTCTTACTGTAATACTCTTCTAACAGATGGGTGGCTTCCTCTTTATGAGAGAACCTGACTTTACATGAGGATGATGCCAGGTCATATGGCAAAATACACTTCAGGCCTTTGGACCACTATCTAGAGCAGGGTCCCTCAACCTTTCTGGACCCACGTACCCCCTCCCGGGATCCCCCAAGCACCCCCCTGAAACCCCCAAACCCCGCGTACCCCATCCCCAAAAGTGCACCCCCCCCAAAAGGAGGGAAAAAGCGCCTTTTTCAGCCTGCGGTGTGGCCGAGTGGGTCCTCCGCCTCACGCCGCAAGCCAAAGGCTAGAGCCCTTCAGGGCTGTAGCCTCTCCCTCCAGCTTGCAGCACGAGCCGGAGGACCCGCTCAGCTGCACCGCAAGCTGAAAAAGGCGCTTTTTTCCTCCTTTGGGGGGGGGAATTTGGGGAGGAGGTGCACAGGGGTATGCGGGGGAGCATCTCGGGTACCCCCAACCTGTGGCCCGCGTACCCCTAAGGGTACGCGTACCACAGGTTGAGAACCTCTGATCTAGAGAAAGGATTGGCCCTCCTGAGCACAGAAGTTGCAGTGTAACCTATGGCAGGTTCCAGTACAGAGATAAACAACATGCAGCTTGTTAAGATCAGAATATCTCACTCCAAATAATCATTCTGGTCCCTTGAGCCTTTTCCTCTGTTTTTCTGGGTTTAACAGGCACCTAATCTTCAGCCAAATGACATCTTAAATGCCCATTTCTGGTATATAGTCAAAGCCTGGGGGAATAATTCATTCATGTTGCTAACGATGCCTCACAGAAACCAGAGTCTGGTGAGAATTTAATTACCCTTTAATTTCCTGCATCTTTCTTCCTGCGTCTTGCTACCAAAGCAATATCAATCTTATCGCCACTAATTCCATTACCGGTTGTGACATTTCAGCAACGGCATCATTAGAGAATCAAGCTGCTCTGGCCTTTGAAATTCTCTTGTCAGTCTTTACCTTGGGCTCGACCTCTTTGCTGGTTGGAAAAGAGTCTCTTTGGTCTACATGGGAAACATACTGTGCAAAAAGAACATGATGTGTGTTGGGAGGAAGGAGATGAGCCACTGTGTCAGTCGTATGTGGAGAATGTGAGCTGCACGTGTTAACAGATCCTGGGAGGTTATGTCTCCAGAAATACAGTGGGCCCTCGTTATCCGCAGGGATCCATTCCGGACCCTCCTGCGGATAGCAAGGATCCACGGATGATGAAGTCCAGCACCCAATAGCCCATTTACTCACTGCAGAGGTTGGCGTCTGGAAAGACCTGCAGAGGCCTCCACAGGCCTCTGTAAGCCCCTCCGACACGATTTAAAGTGACTTCTGGTTTGCCTGGAAGTCACCAAAAAGTCACTTTAAATCTCAGAGAGGCTTACAGAGGCCTTTGCAGGGCTTTCCAGGATGGCGCTGACCTCCGCAGTGAGTAAATGGGCCATTGGGTGCTGGACTCCAGCATTATTCGCGGGCTGCTTCCGCGGATACTAGGATCCACAAAAGCAGAACCCATGGATAACAAGGCCCCACTGTATTATACCACCAAATTCCTTTCACTTGTTCCTTACACCCAGTCTACAGCTGCATAAGGCAGCTGAATGTGGCAGGCTGCAGGGCCCAGTGGGTGCTGCTTCTTGGACATCCTGGGTGGGGCTAAGGATGCTCCATCGGCCAGTAAGAGAACAGCATATCAAAAAAGCAAGGACTTAAGTTCTGGTTAGCGTCTACCCATGCATCTATTGCTGTCTGCGGTGGCTGTAGAGAAAGCTTTATGTATTCATTGGTTTTAAATCTATATGTACTGCTCAGGTCTGATTCCTCCTGAGAACATTTTATTTTATTTATTTATAGAGAGATAGGAATCACAGGTAAAAAAGCCATGTAGAAAAACTTTAAAATTCAACCAAGTAAAATAACAATCGATTGATCCTATCAGCACTCTCCAGATTTCTCCAGCAATGCAGACAGGCAGAAAGGGATGCCTGTCTGCATTGCTGGAGAAATCCGGAGACTGCTGACAGGATCGATTGATTGTTATTTTACTCGGTTGAATTTTAAAGTTTTTCTACATGGCTTTTTTACCTGTGATTCCTATCTCTCTACAAATCGTTGCTGGCCATGAAAGCTTCTGTTCAAAAATTTATTTATTTAGTTGGTCGGTTATAATATTGATATCCAGCTTCTCCATCAAGAGTAGCTCCCAAGCAGGTTATGATTAAAACCTAAATATACAATATAATTAGGGATGTGTTAGTAGGTGTGTGGCAGTCCTGTCTGACTCTGGGCAGTTGGTGAGATAGTCCTGGTTCCAGATTATTTCCTCCAAATGGAGGAGGCAGGTAATAGAACTGCTAGATCTATGTAAATACGATGATGCCTCTGATACGTATAGAACAATTGAGTCCTGTTAGCCAAACGCTGAAGAATATCTTCTGTTGGGTGATCTGCTGTTTCTGGAGCCTTCTCCTCAGGAAATGTCACAATTCGTTCCTTTTGTGAGACGTGTTATTTTTCATCCTCTTTTGAAACAGATGCATCTTTTTCTTTGTTCCCCTGCTTGTCCTTCCTAAGATGATATGCTTGAGGTTCAAGAAATGTTAAAACAATTGATGATCACCTCGCCCCCAGGCGACTTCAATGAAGATAATAATATAAATCCAATTAGAGATGCAAACCCCTAGATGGTTTGAAGGGGGGGGGGGGGAAAGGGAAATAAAAAGTAGAGAGCCCATGGTATAAATAGCAGGTGTAATTTCATCAAGTGGGAATGAAAACCCAAAATTATCACTTGAAGCTACCTATTAAGCCTTTTAATTCAGTGCACTTAATAGCCTTACACTTCTCTGATCATTTCAGTTTCCACTTTCCTAATTATTGGTGTGCAAGATTTTAATATCCAAACAAATAGACAGTGTCTCTGGAGCAATATGACTATTTTGCAATTATATGGAAAAACTGGGAGAGACTTTTTTATAGATATAATATAAACCTTGCTGGAAATTGGGACCAAATTAGAGACAATGTGGGTGGTCCATATTCCGATCTCCCAATGACTTTTTCTTTTCTTACAAGCAGCTACAAGGGACAGGGCCACAGTGCATGGGGAGAGGAAGCTTAAACCTTTTCTGACATCCACACATTGTCTATCCAATTTAAATCACCCCAAACTGCTATTAGCCCAGCTGGGAGGAAAAAATGGTATAATATGTGTCCCTGCTTTTTTTTTCCCCTCTCTCTTTCTTTCTGCAGCTAATATCAGTTTGGGAGCAATTTAAATTGGGGAAATGAGTCATTTCCTCACCCCAACCTCTCCCACCACCACCAGATCACCTCCTGGAAAAAGCGGCATGCTGTATATACAGCTTTTAAATAAATAAATTATTGGGAGATCTGATCATGGATCTTGCAGGTTGCTGACAGGGTGCTTGGGGCTGCAGGGAGCCCAAACCTTTTTATGAATTGCGCTTATGCCAAGTCAGAGCATTGGTCCATCTAGCTCAGTATTGTCTGTACGGACGCTCCAGGAGTTGTGACAGGCATCTTGCCCAGTTCTACATGGAGATGCTTCCAGGGATTGAAACTGGGACGTTCTGTGTGCCAAACAGAGGTTCCACCACTGAGCTACGTCCCTTCCAAAGGGAAGAAGTGGAAGAAACAGGGACATAATGCAGCTAATAATGTTTAGACAGACCAAGAGACTTGTGCAGGGTGGCAGACAATGGAATAGGCATCATGGTTTGTTGTTGTTCAGTCGTTAAGTCGTGTCCGACCCTTCGTGATCCCATGAACCATACCCCGCCAGGCCTTCCTGTCCTCCACTATCTTCCTGAGTTCGCTCATTTTCATGTTCGTTGCATCGGTGATGCTGTCTAACCATCTCATCCTTTGCCTTCCCCTTCTCCTTTTGCCTTCAATTTTTCCCAGCATCAGATTCTTCTCCAGAGAGTCCTCTCTTCGCATTAGGTGGCCAAAATATTTGAGCTTCAGCCTCAGTACCTGTCCTTCCAGGGAACAGTCAGGGTTGATTTCCTTTAGGATTGACTGATTTGATCTCCTAGCAGTCCAAGGGACTCTCAGGAGTCTTCTCCAGCACCACAGTTCGAAAGCATCTATTCTTCGGCACTCAGCCTTCCTTATGGTCCAACTCTCGCAACCATACATTGCTACTGGGAACACCATCGCCCTGACTATACAAACTTTTGTTGGCATGGTGATATCTCTGCTTTTTATTATGCTGTCTAAGTTTGCCATAGCTTTCCTTCCAAGGAGTAAGCGTCTTTTAATTTCATGGCTGCTGTCTCCGTCTGAAGGATCTTGGAGCCCAGAAAAGTAAAATCTGTTACTGCTTCCATTTATGGAAGGCATCATGGTAGGTATAACCATATAAGGATCTGGCAAGAATCTTCGTGCATATGCAGGGTGCCTTAAAGGTGACTGATGTGAACATCCAACCGGGAATTTCACTTAGGTTGACAACTTCAGCCCACACCTGTCTTGGAAAGAGCAAGGTCCCCTGGGAGGAAAAGCAAAGATGAGGCTAAGCTGGGGTTAGGGCAACATAGAGGTGAAGGCAAAGAAAGGCAAAGGCAGACAGAGAGGAAGGTCTTGTCACAGGGGACATAGCAACAGCAGATCCCCTTGTTTCTCAGACCAGAAGGTAAACCGTACCTGGAAGAGGTCACCGAGTATCACATGACCTGCTCTGGCCTATTGCTGGTGAATCGGGTTTCCCCTGTAGTTTCCTGTTTTGCAGATCGCTTAGTGATAATGATGCAGCTGAAGCTCAGAATTCAAGGGTACAAACTTGCCAAGATTAGAACTTCTGGGGCAATTTGACCTGAAATCAAACTTCTCCAGAGTTTGGGCTTGGGTGATATTTAGCTTAGAACTAGCACGAGCCTGTTGTTCTCCGTTTCTTTTGATTCCCCTGAAAGGCCTTGGATGTTCTGCACTCCGTGTTTTCCACAAATGGCCTCAGCGTACAATGAGGATTGTATTATGCAGGATGTTGTAACAGCTGGAAACCTTCAGCATGCAACACAGGTCAGGCCTGGTGAGCATGAGTGAGCAGCACCCTCCTAAGTAGGTCACAGCTGCTGTTCAGGACTTGTAACTTTCTCCAAAGGGCAACCTTGCAGGATCACTTCAAAGGGCTGTGGAGCCCGACATCCTGTTTTCTGGGGTGGCCTTTAATTGGTGCTGCTATAGGATGAGGGCAGGTCAGCGTGGTGGCTTTGAAAAGAGATTAGATGTGCAAACCCCCCCCCCCACGTGCTGGTTTCGTGCTCTCAGCATGAGAAAAGGAGGTGTGCCCTTTTCCCCCCAGATCTCTCTTTCCCATTCTTTAAGAACATAAGAAAAGCCTTGCTGGATCAGGCCAAAGACCCATCTAGTTCAGCTTCCTGTATCTCACAGTGGCCCCACCAGATGCCTCCGAGAGCACAGCGCCAACAAGATAACCTGTTTACTGTTGTCCCTCCCTTGCATCTGGCACAGATAACCTGTTTCCTGCTGTCACTCCCTTGCACCTGGCACAGAGAAAACCTACTTCTAAAGTCAGGAGGTTGCTTATGGCTTGTAACCTGTGATGGTCTTTTCCTTCACGACTCTATCTAAACCCCTTTTAAAGGCATCTAGGCCAGGTGCCATCACCACATCCTGTGGCAGGGAGTTCCACAGATGAATTACACCTTTGAAGCGAGCCATACGCAGGCAACCCTGAGAAATACATACAACCACCTGAAATACCTTGTAGGAAGGCAGAATACAAATTAATACGAATTAATAAAACTCATTATAATCTGGATCTGCATTGAAACCTTTTGCTGCTCCAAGAGGCTGCCCCATTACAGAGAGTGCTGGGGTACAATTTGCTGAGTCAGGAGTTGTGCCCCAGCACCTCAGGGCAAACCTCTTCAGAGTATGCACTGCTTCAAATAATTGGGAACCCCAAGAATACTCCTGTGCTGAGGGATCACTGGGGCCTCCTGTGCAGTTGGACCAGATCGCTCCCCTATTAATCAGGCATCCTTTCAGACATCCCGCCAATCTACCGTGGCTTGCACACCCACTTCTGGCGATTCTGTTTCTTGTTTGTTGACCCATGGCTGATTCCCGTTGGCCCTGTTTTGCAAACCAGCCAGAATCTGCAGCCATGATTTGAAGTGAATTTGCAAACTCTGGTTTATGCTTACTCCAGATTGGCACAATGTCTGAACTGACAAATGATAATTGCAGGCATTACTCTTCCTCTAAGGCTGCTGCAGCACAGAAATGGGAGGGAATTTCTGAAGCTGAGTGCCGAGAGCATGGAAAGAGACATTGGACAAGCAGTGCTAAAATATGTGCCTGAATGTTTGGCAGCAAGAACCATGGTTTAAATTCTAGAACAAATCATAGCTTGGTGTAATGTGTAAATTGAAACTTATTCTCAGTTTCTGGCATTAACAGTGCAATCCTATCCAACTTACACCACCAGTGTAACCAGCGGTGCAGCAAGAACGGGAGGCCTCAGAATGGAAAGGGGATTCAAATCCCATTTGAATCCCCCTTTGGAGGGGATTTGAATCCCCTTTCCGTTCTAGGGCCTCCCGTTCTCGCTGCACCGCTGGTTACACCGGTGGTGTAAGTTGGATAGGATTGCGCTGTAAATGGTACAGTCACATCAAGTTTTTTTTTGGGGGGGGGGAGATTGTGCTATTTTAATAGTTCACATAAGTTCACACATGCATCAGTAAAACACCGCACAAAACAATCTTAATGCAGTCATACATACAATCACATCGACTGCTTTCCTGCAGAGTTTTATGAGTGTATGGAAGTGCACATATGCATCAATTAAAACCTTCACAAAAAGAATCTTAGTACAGTCATTTGTACAGTCACATCAAGACTGTTTTTTGCAGTGTTTTATCAATGCACACATGCACATTGGTACTTGAGAAGGGAGAAAACATGAATCAGTAGTAGCGTAGCTGAACTTGCACCAGTGGGGCAGTGTGTGGGGCGATGCGTCGTCCCGCCCTCCCTGCCACTGGAATGACCCTGATCCATTTGGCTCCAGATCAGGGCCATTCCGGTGGTGGGGCGGACAAGGCGATGAAGCATCGCCCTGCCCACCGCCTCACTGGCGCAAGTCAGCTACGCCACTGACACGAAGTAACTAAAGGAACCAAAAGCTTTGACAGACTATGTACGGGCATGGCTTTATACAAAATTCAGAAATAGAAAACTGGAAGGATGAATTCCTAATGCATCCATTCCAGTTCAGAAACGAAATCAGGTCATTTGGAACTCTAAAACCCAGCGGGAAATTCGAACAAGGAGACTTCCAGAAGCATCTGTAGCCAAACCCCACAAATCCTAATGCTGCAATAAAGATGATCTCAGCAGTCTGAATGATTAGTCATGTGCATTTGCGTGAGGGAGCATTCCCACCTTCTAAATTTAGTCATTCTTTTTTTAAAAAAACGGCATTTGGGTAGCTAGTGAAGAATAATGGAAGTGTCAAATCTGAAAATGTGTAGGATTCCAAATGGGATGCATTTCTGAGACGAGCAGAGGTTGGCATCAAATTCAGCAGCTTGGATCTGCTCACCACAGTCAGGTGTGGGTGGCTTTTGCAAAGGTGGCACGAAATTTGACGTCTCTTGGGATTCCCCCTCCCCCACCATTGCTTTCATAGTTTGGCTTTAGTCATTTTTTTTTTCTGCTGGCTGTACTTCCTACCACTTTTCTTCTGTCTATTCAACTAAGTGCTGGAAGATCTGCACTCTTGAGCAGTAGCTTATATGTCCACCTGCATCCTTGGAACCAAGAAAGCCATTCAGTACCAGAGTCTGCATGTATCACTCAATCACCATTGGCTGCTGGCTGGGGGGGGGGGGGAGCCCTGGCTCAGTAGTCAGCTAGGTGCTTTAGATGCGGAAACTCTGGCTTGTTAGTCTGGGCATATGCATTTCTCAAAGGGTGCTAGAATTTCAAAACCAGGACAGACCTTCTGCAGAAAGATCTGTGGAGGTACCTGCAGGGCAGAGGCCACAATTCAGCAGTGGAGCAAATGCATTGTGCTCTGGTGGTAAAGCAGATGCTGGGTGGAGCCAGGTGCAGAGAACCAGGACCCAGGTAATGAGCCAAGGAGCCAGGAGACAACCATTGTCCTGGCAAACTCTCACCCCAACCAGGAAACCTTTTATAGCTCTTCCTGGTTGGGAGGGACCGATGGCCACCTGGGGTGGATGGGGCTAGTCCAGAGAATACGTTGCTACCCAGGAAGTTATGCCAACCTGCTGTTCATGTGGTTCACAACATGCAGCAGCCACATCAAGAGCTGAGGGCTTGAGGTTCTATCCCTGATAGCACCTGGGACCTTTGCATGCAGAAGGCCCCAAGTTCAATCTCCAGTTCAAAGAAATAAAAATCGTATTAGAATTATTTAAGGCTTACTGTTCATCCTGGGACTTTGCCTGTGTTAGCTCCACTTGGTTTCCTTAAACCAAATAGCAATGGCTGTATGGTTATTGATGTGCGACACATGTTTCTATCATCCCCAGCTTGTTGCCCTCAAAATCATCTCCAATTTATTTGTACCCTCCTTAACATTAATGAGCATGCTGAAATTTGAAATTGTAGGGGTTGGAAACGAACTCCTCCAGTTCAGAAAACGCCAAACCATTTTGAGTTAAGCCAGAAGTCCCCCTAAAGGTCAGGTCTGTCTCATAACAAGTCTGCACAGATACCAGCACTCCCTGCAGCCTTTCTCTGTCCTCAATTTTACCCCCTTTGCAAGGTGAAGTTTGGAGAAAGGGGGGACTGTTGAGGAAGGCTTGCAAAGGTTACCACATTATGAGCTGTCCTAGAACTCTTGGAAGAAAACAAGTTTTTTTCTGAGAATTATCTGAGACAGCTTGGGAAAACCGAGCTAATTATGAGGTGAGGTGGGGTGGGGAAAACCGAGCTAATTATGAGGTGAGGTGGGGTGGGGAAAACCGAGCTAATTATGAGGTGAGGTGGGGTGGGATATGTGGGGCATGGGAACAATATCAGCATGAGAAGTTATTTCTATTAGAAACACCTTGCTTGTACACAGCCAGAAAGCTCAGAGGTAATCAAGTTTCCACTACACACCTGTTTCTGACATTTCTGAGAATTTGAAGTAAAACACCTAACAAGCTAACTCATTTGTGTGTGTGTGTGTGTGTGTGTGTGTGTGTGTGTGTGTGTGTGAGTGAGTGAGTGTGTTGTGTGCGTGCGTGCGTGCGTGCGTGCGTGCGTGCGTGTGTGTTATACATTTGTAACCTGCTCGTGTCTGTGTGTGTGTGTGTGATACATTTGTAACCTGTTTAAAAGAAGAAAAAAAATCCAAGAACTATTTCCTTTCTAAATTATAGCTTGGTGTAGAAAAAGCCTTTTATGCAACCTATTGTGACAGCTTCGTGAATAGTTTAAAAACATTGAGCCATTGACTGGAAATAGAGGATTTTCAAATGAACCCTTCCTCCAAGCCCCAAACTGAATGACTCCCAAGATTATCACAGTGGCAAGTCCAGCGCAACTTAATAGAGCACAGTGCTTAACGCCACGAAACAGCTCATGTGTGAAAGAAGTAAGACAAAATTGTATACAGTAGTAAACATTTTCGCAAATGTATTACATCCTTAAAAATCTACTAAAAGGTTGTTTTAGTTCAGCCAAACTGCTGAATTAAATACTGCTGAACCAACTATGTACACGTGTCCTCTTCGTTAGTCATAAATATATTGATTTAATTGGAATACAGTACAGTATAGTGAATGCTGATGAACACCGCCTCTGTAAAAGACCCATTGAAAATATCAAATGTGTTTCAGTGCTGGATTCTTTATCAGCATTGGGCCAAGTTGCATGTTACAACTAATGGCCTTATTGCATAGAGAGACAAGAGGTTACCATAGCATGGCATGACTTCTGATCAAGGAAGTTCCATTTCAGTATTGTGGCTAATGGTCCCCATCCTCTTTGAATTTGCCTTATCCGTTGGTGTAGTGGTTTGGGAGTCGGACTTAGATCTGGAAGATCCAGGTTCAAATCCCCGCTCAGCCACGAAGCTTCCTGGGTGACCTTGGGCCAGTCACTATCTCTCAGCCCCACCTACATCACAGGGTTGTTGTGAGGACAAAAAGGAGGGGAGGAAATATGTACACCACTCTGAGCTCCTTGGAGGAAGGGCGGTATAAAAATGTGAAAAATAAATAAATAAATAAAATAAAGCCATTGAGATCAGTAGCCATCACGATGGCCTCAGTCCTGTCCCACACCGTAACTGATGTTGCAGCCACGCTGATGAAGCAGGAGGTATTTTCTACTTACCTCTACGTAGGCCTCCTGGGTCTATGGGTCTCCTCGGACCCACACCAGCTATATAGCTGGAGTAAGTCTGGGGAGAGAACAGGGATGGGCGGGTTGGAAAAGAGGGGATAAGATCCTGGCGCATGCTGGTGCCGCCGTCATCCACCCCGTCCATCCCCCTCCCCTCCCCAAAACTCCTCTTGCCCTCCTCCTCCCCGCCCACAACACGCCTCTGCTGCCAACTTACCTAGAGCAGTGAAGCCCCTGGGAGCTACTGCTGTGCACATTGCGGCTCTCACCATTTGCAGCCGCGGCCCGGAAGCATGCAAAAACAGTCCAGCTTGAAAGGGGCTTGTGCTGCCGGAACACGTGTTCTGGCCGCTCAAAGCCCAGATAGGATTGGGTCGTATGCAGAGGCGTAACAAGGGTGGAGCGAAGGCAAGTAGTTCTGCAAGACTCCGTTACACTGGAGTCAGCGGCCCCTCCCCCTTGCTGTTGGAGCCATTCTGGCAGCAAAGGCAACACACAGGACACTCCCCTGTTGCTGCTGGAATGGCTCCAACAGCAAGGGGGAGGGGCCGCTGACTCCGGTGTAACGGAGTCTTGCAGAACTACTTGCCTTCGCTCCACTGTTGTTCCACCACTGGCCGTATGTCTAATTCCATCAATGAATTATATGCTGTTACATGAAAAAGTCCTGTCTTTTGTCTTTCTTTAATCTGCTGTCAATCAGTTTCATTGTATAACCACCAATTCTAGGATAAGGGGAGAGGGAGAAAAGTGTCGTCCAATCCTAGCGACCCTTTCCACTCTTTTCGTCATTTGATAAAACGCTGTCATGTCTCCTGTTCTCTCAGGTTTGGCAAGGCACTGGCCCTGAAGAAATCGCTTTTGTGCAAATGCCAATGGGGAACCAATAGGGGTTTTGATGTAAATGCACCCTAGGAATCCAATGAGCTGTTTTCCTTTTAGCCAACAATTCTATGTGAGTCAATAGCATTGATGCAAATTGAATTTCTGCTTTCCCCATTTAAACAGCATCGCACTGCAGGGAACTGTATATGAGAAATGATAACTGCATTCATGTTATCAGGAACACAGCCATAGCAACCAACACAAAACTGGAAAGTAGGTCAATTTCAAGATGGTAGGTAATCACATAATGAAAAAACTTAGAGCTACTCTAAATCCATTAATGCCTTTTTGGTCCTTCTGTAATGAATCCCCCACATAACGCATCACTAACAGATTTTAAAAGCCCAAACCCATCTAGTGTTCCACAATAAGTTGTTCAAAAATCTAATGTAGGTTCCCCCCCCCCAAAAAAAAAATGTTTCCTATGACTTGTGGTTCTGGCTTGAGTAAATTCCACGTCTTGCTAATCCAAAGGTTGCATGAACCATGGCCATTCTGCCTTCCCCTCACCCCTCCCACCTCCATCAGCAGCGGTGTCCGGTTTCTCTGGACTACGCAGGAAGACTCCGGCCTTTCTGCTGGCGCTCCATATTGTACATATTCATTCCACTTTTCCTCCAAAGACCTCAGACCAAAGACCCTGCCCTATTTCATATTCACAACAACCTTGCAAGGTTAGGTTGAGAGACGGTGATTGACCCAAGGTCACCCAGCATGTTTCCTGTCTTAGGCTACAATCCTATCCAGACTTATCTGGAATATATAAGAATTCTTCTGGTTTCCAAGGTTTATGGCTAAACAAGCCATGTGTAGATTTTTAATTCCAGCTGAAGTAAAAATTATTCACAACTGTCCGTGATTTTACAAGATTCCCCACGTACAGACAAGAAACAATTAAAACCAGAAGCTAAAAATACTCCAATAAGAATTCTTATTATTAATAATGATAATACTAAAAATATTAATAATACTACTAATATTACAGGTTGAGTATTCCAAATGTCAGATTCTAAAATGATATGGAACCAGTTGATTTGCAGTGTGGCCTAGATACACTCTGTAACTACCTCGTCCCTGTTTCTTAGGTCCTCTGTGTGTGTGTGTGTGTGTGTGTGTGTGTGTGTGTGTGTGTGTGTGTGTGTGTGTGTGTGTGAGAGAGAGAGAGAGAGAGAGAGAGAGAGAGAGAGAGAGAGAGAGAGAGAGAGAGAGAGTTTTAAGTAACTGTTTTCATATGACAATTGTTAGAGGAGAGCAAGCCCAACCCATCCCAAAATAGCACCTGTATTCTACCTCCCCTTAGAGTATGCACCTTCCCCCCCCCCCATCATCACCGCTGCAACCTTCCCTGCTGTCCACCCCTTCTTCTAACCTGGCCAGGAAGGGAGGATACCCAGCGTCCTCTCCATCCAGTCAGCTCAGAGGAATCAGGCTCAGGAGTCCAGCGGCTGTTACCTCCTCCTCCAGCTCTGTAGCCATGATATGGAGAACAAGTGAGAAGACAAGGGCAGCGGCTGGGTGGAGCAGCCAGGCCGATGGAGGGCTGGGGAGGTAGGCGAAGGGTGTGGAGCAACTTCGCCGACATGCCCGTGCCACTGCTGGAAGCAGTCACTTCACCCGGCCTCATGGGTGGGCCAGCCCTAAGGAGAGGAGATTGAATGACGGTCTTGCTAGATCAAAGCATGTCACCCGTCAGAATGCCGCCCAAAGGCATTTATTTTTAGTACCATTCTGCCATAGTACTAGTTTCAGCGTCTGTCACAACAGACAAGTGATTTCATTCCAAGTAGTCGTATTACATTAAAAAAAAAAAAAGAATGCTGCATTTTCAAAAGATAAGGAATCGTGCCTCTGTGTCTTTTGTGTCACAGACTGAAACCATCCAGTGTGTGGCCATTTATGCCACACACAAAAACATAAACCACCCACCCATTTCAATTGAATCTGCGTGGCACCAGACATTTATTCCATCTGCTGCATATGGTGTTACACAGCCCTTCCAAAACAAGAATGAGGGCCACTTGCTGACTGCATCGTTTCCAGTCCCAGGGACCCCATCCTGATGTGTTCGCAGTTCCCTGCAGTGACACAGGCAAAGGGCTCTTAACCCCTTGCTTCCCAGAGTCAACAGCAGCTGAGGCTCTGTCAGAATTCTCCCTTTATGCTCCCTCAGTGATTGCTACTCCTCATTGATCTGTGGGATGGTTTATGTGTAGGTGTGAGTAGCTGAAGTGCT
Source organism: Plestiodon gilberti rubricaudatus (assembly GCA_026170595.1). Taxonomy (NCBI): domain Eukaryota; kingdom Metazoa; phylum Chordata; class Lepidosauria; order Squamata; family Scincidae; genus Plestiodon; species Plestiodon gilberti. The sequence continues at coordinate 223,465,062 of JANXHW010000003.1, forward strand.
TTCAGAAAGACCTCTGGCAGTGCCCCTTTCACTCTTCACATGGGGTAGCAGAGGGTAAGGTATTGGGGTACAGGTGTCTTTATTGCATGCTTGCTCCTTTCCGAGAGAATGAAGATCAGAAGATGATGACAATGACTCACGCTGTTGACTCGAGAGGACGGGCTGGCATTAAGGAGCCCAAAGCATGTCAATGTCTTGATGTGTAGAGAGTCGGTGGGCCCAATACAGAACCCAGTGCTGTAGGTTCTGTGGCCCTTGCTCAATTAAAAATATGGACCCCTTTTCCAAGATATGAGCTGGGGTTCTAGGTCTTCGCTTTTCCTGAACCAAAAGTGCCTCTTGAATAGAGTCTGCAAGTTGTTAAATGTTACGGTTGCCGAGGCTAGAGAAGTCATGAGAATGTCAGTACATATTATTATCGTGAATAATATTTACATACTGCTTTTCAACAAGTGTAGTTCAGTTTACATAGTAAAATCAATCAACCAATGGTTCCCTGTCCCCAATGGGCTCACAATCTAAAAGAAATAACAAGAGACACGAGCAACAGCCACTGGAAAAGATGCCATGCTGGGGTGAAGAGGGGCAACTGCTCTCCCCCTGCTAAATACAAGTGGACACCACTTTAAAGGGTGCTTCTTGGCCCAGTTAGCAGGGGGAACCAGGCTCTTGACTTCGCAAGGGCCACTTCGCTGTTTTTCTGTACCTCAATACATCTTGCAATGCAGTTGGCCAGCCAGTGCACACAATAACTGCATTATCCGCTAGGCACCCATTCGCCTACCCCAGCGATCCTGAATTGTGCTGCTGAAGAACCCACTGGGAGCCTGGACAGACAGTGCTGTTCTCCCAATGATCAGCGCCCATCAAGAGGTAGACCACGATGTCCGCCTCCAAGTGCGGCTCCTGCACAGCTGGAGTAGTTCCACATTACGGTAGCCGAGCTTTGAGGTTGATCTCTCAGTGACAGGATTTTCTGAGATTCTCACCGTCAATCTCACAAAAGTCTGCTCTTGGAACTTCCCTAGCCTCAAATTCCAGGTGTAAACAGGTCCTAAATTTGGATCATTGGGAGCTTCAGGCCATGAGGATCTTGATAACCAGACATTTACATTTACTGTCATAAGATAAAATTAACTCACAGACAATGCCCGTCACAGATATATGGGCGAAACGTTAGGAAGAAAAACTCACAAGAGACTGTGGCCATTAAGCCAGAACAATTTGAACTACGATAAATATTATTTCTGTTTGAAGTGCACTTTTTTGATGTTCTGATTGTAGATTGGTGGGGTAGGGTGAGGGAATGTAGATACAAATTGAAGTATGGTTTCAAATTATGGTTGTGGTGTAATGTCTCAGTAAAGACATGGCATGCTTCTACAGCAATCTGAATAATTTCTTCGGTTCCCCAAAATGAAATAAGTAGCCAATTGCCCATTTGTTTGCTTTGTATATTTGAGAGATGTCTACAATAAAATTATGCCAGATAAATTATTTTTAAAATATCATCATCGTCACCACCACCACCACCAGAAAATGTTATCAGATGACATTGCTTGCTTTTGAAAATAGTGACCATGAAAAAAACAGAAAAGCAAAAGATAACCTGCACATTTAAATTTCCATTCAATTCAATTCACTAGGCCATTCAATTGATGCTATTTGCATGCCTGTTTTGTCCTGGTCCTGCCTCCAAATTACCTTCAACCCTTTGTGTCTATATTTTATTATCATCCTTTTTGTATCTGCATGACGTGTGTTATTGTTGCATGAGGTCCATCAAAGGTTCACAGCCCTAAATGAGACTGTCATAGGTTTCCATGTATATTATTTCTCTCCCCCCCCCTTTGTTTTCTGTTACTAAATTTTAAATATGCTTGGAACGTAAAAGTGGCATGAAACTTTTGTGACATAACTAATTAAATCCTTGCAAACTTGGAATTGGCCTTTTCCAGATATTTGTTCTTTTCTAGCAGTGCTGCCTGTCCCCCAGTTGGGAAATGGACTGGAATTATGGCAAACAAATAGAGTAATTTACAACACAATCCTATCCATGTTACTCAGAAATAATTCCCACTATGTTCAGTAGGGCTTACTCCCAGGTAAGTGTATATAGGATTGCAACCTTATAGCTCAATCCTGTCTAAACCGTGACCCCTACCCGAGTGTATGCCGCATCCTGCGGTGGGGGCAGTCCCAGAGGTCTCTGGGTAGATCCATTCAGGCATAGGAGGCTTACCCCTGGGCAAGGGAACAAAGTTTCCCTTACTTGGAAACTTTGTTCCCTTGCCCAGGGGTAAGCCTCCTATGCCCGAATGGATCTACTCAGACCTGTGCCAGTGATTTTGCTGGTGCAAATCTGAGTGGACCCAGAAAGGCAGAGCGAGGCTGGGAAGGGGATAGGATATCGGCGGAGATGGTGCCGCCGATACCGCCCCCTTCCTGGCCTCGGCACACCCTCCCCCACACCCACTCTCCACCCCGCTCCTCCCCACCTTCCACTCATCCCCTCCCCACCCCCCGTGCTGATATACAGGTGCTGGGGATCATTGGCATGGTTGCTCACTGCTTGCGGTGTTGGCCACACCGAATGGCGCGTTGCCTTTTGCAACTGCTGTAAAGCACGCTGCACCACCAGAAAACCGGTTCCGTTGGCACAGCGTGCCCATAGGATTGAGCCGTTAGCCTCTTATGTTGGACATATTTTCGAATCCATTCTTCCGAGTTAGCATTACAATCTAATCGATAGGCACACTTAAATGCCTATAGATATAAATGACTCCAGTGGGAGGCCTTAGTCCATCCAGCTTGAAGCCTTAATCTCCCCATCTGAAAAATGGTTAGACGTTGTTGACTGTCCTCGTAAGCATGTATGATATTATCAGACATCATGATCCACCATGGGAAATGTATGCGGAAGCAGCCTGCTGCATGCACTTTCCTTCTTGGACTGAGAGCACATAGATCCGACGTAGGTGTACATCCAGAATTGCATCTGCATAACGGTGCACATTCAGACATAGGGCATCTAATATCGTCCCCATTCGCGCCCTTGTATGTGGATGAGGATGCAGGTCACCAGCTGCGTCGCGAGACTTTCTCAGGCCACGGTTGCTGCGCATGTGGTTACAGCTGAATAACCAGCCCGCCTCTGTGAATCAGGGCCAGAAAGAGTGCACTTCGTGGCCACTTTTTAATGCTGTCTATCAGCTGTGCTGCATGTGAGCGTCGGCTTAGAAAAATAACAATGACGGCCGATCAATTCCACAGCACTCCTAATTTGTGTGGTGGCTTCCTTTTTGCACTGCTTGCCCTGGCAACAGTCCTATGAGGAAGGTCATTGTTTTACAGGTGAGGAACTGAGGTGAGGAAGAGAGGGAGTGGCATGACTCAGGCAACACAGGGAATAAGAAGTGGGGCTTTTTCCCATGTCCCCTAGATCCTACACCCAGGATCTTCCCATGGAGTGACCTGAAATGATCATCCTTGGAGGGGGGGCAGTGAACAGATGAGTCCCCAGCCGGCCTGTCTGTGGCCTTCTCCAGCCTGCTGCACTGTTGTGGGCTCTGATCCTCTGCTGAATTGCTGAAAGCAAGCCGGAAGAGGATCGCGGTGGCAGCAGCTCTCTTCTCCCAAAGCTGCTGCAGCTCCAGTCACTTCTCCTCACCCATTCAGTGTGTACAAAGCACCAAGTAGGCATGGAGAAGCGAGCTGGAGGCTATTCCTTTTCCCATACCGCTTAGGGTTAGGGTTAGGGTTAGGTTTGGAGAAGCTGCTCCATGCTCAGCTTCTCTCTCAGCTCCCTGTTTGAAATGAGCCTGTGCTGCTGAAGTGCAGTCCAAGCAGAAGTGGCGTGGAGGACGAGGGAGAGAGGCTGCACTCAGAGCTCCGGGAAGGGAAGAGGGTGGGGGGACGCCTCTCTCCCCCTCCTCCCTAGCCATGCGGGGGGGGGGGTGCCCGCTCACCCATCTACTTACTGGACTGCCAAGGGCTGCCTCTCTTCTGCACGGCCTTCTGTTTGAAATGAACAGGAGCAGCACATGTTGGGAAGCCGTTTCAAACAGACGCCGTGCTGCGGAGTAACGGCACCCAGACCGCTGGTAAATAAAGAGAAGTGGGGTGAAGGTGTATCTCTTCCCCCTCCCTGGCTCGTTGGTCCCCCTGCCTGCTTTCTTGCTGGCCCTCATGCTTGCCCTCCCCCCTCATTAAGGGGGCTGCATGTGCAAGCGAGTGTAGGGGTGGCAAAATGGGGGGGAGGTGTTCGGGCAGTGCAGGGGTCACCACTGCCCACACACACACCCCGTCTCTCTCTCTGTATTCGTACTACACTGCATCTCTGTGAAATTCTGGATGAAAAGCTGGCCCCACGGATGCCAGTCTTAACATGAAACAAAACGCGTTGATCGCAAGCATGAAAACAGTTACTGCAGTTATGAGCTAACTGATTCATCCGGTACACATTGCGCCCTGAATTTGAAATTGGAGAATTGACAACACCTTCAAGAATCTGATTTCCTTTCCTCTGATGCGGAGAAGCCATTTGAGATCCTTTTTGATATACCCGTATTGTCCCGAGTATAAGACGCACCTGATTATAAGACGCACCCTTAAAGTTTGGTGCTATTAAAAAAATTTAATTAAATCACTGGCATTAAATTGCAACAGCCTGATTATAAGACGCACCCCTAGTTTAAAAACTTAAATTAGGAGAAAAAAGTGAGTCTTATACTCAGACCAATACGGTATGTATGTGTGTGTGTGTGTTTAATTTAAAACACACAACTTGGACTCAGTCACTGCAAGTTTCTTTCCACTTTTATAAACTAGTTGTTTTGTCAGCATGAGTGTGACAACAATTAGACGTCCTTGTTTTTGCCCCATGCCTTTTCTCCTTCACAGTCATTCAATGACAAGCGTAAAAAGAACTTCATCTTTTCACGAAAATTCCCATTCTACAAGAACAAGGAGCTGAGTGAGCAAGAAGCGAGTGACCTGGAACGTAAGTAAACTCTTAGAGACAATGTCACGGTGCAGCACACGGGTGACGTGCATGAGACTGGTACCCCGCACACACACCTAGGCAAACAAATGTCAGCTTCAGGGCAGGTCAGGCATTACTACTGTGACCAATGTATGAGGGCAGTCTGGATTCAGGCCCTTTTCCTGTGGGACATCCTCGTTTGGACCAAAAAATAAAGCTACCATTTTCGGCTGAAAAATTCTTCTCTATTGCCGAGTTTAAAAAAAGTACATCCCAACCTCCCTTTTTTTCCCCAGCCTTACTTAAATTGTTCCATTTCAGATTTTGGTTAAAGAGAAAGCTACAGTCACTCAAACATGGTTTTTAATTATTGCAGTTGTTATGCCAATAAAGGTATTTTGATTTGATTTGAATGATTGCAGCCACCCATTTGCTTCCCATGAGCTCTAGATGGTGGATCCTGAAGAAAAGCTCTAACCAAAACTCCATTCTTTATCGTCTTTTCTGACTTTAGGAGTTTAAGCTATCAAACACTTGGTGATGTGATAGTCATTCAGGATTCTGAAATCCCCTAGATCCCTAATATTATAATCTCAATTCAGTGACATGCCAGCCATTCAGTGACATGCCAACAATTCAGTGATGCCTCCTCTTCGTTATTTGCCCCCTGGGTGAAAACATACAAGTAACACAGATGCAGGCTTTCATGGCCCCTCCATTCAAAATCAGAAATTCCTGGACTTTCCTGGACTTTCTGCCATGTTAAAATACAAATTAAAAAAGTGAAAAATATGTTACAGTTCCGACGTTTCGTCTGCACCTATGGCAGACCTTTTCAAGGAGAAGAAAACCGCCCCCAACAAGAGGGAAGATCCTATAGATCCTATAGATCTTCCCTCTTGTTGGGGGAGGTTTTCTTCTATAGATCCTATAGACACACACACACCCTCCCGTAGCTACCACCCTGGTTTGCTCACCAGAATGCCTTGCTGTGCAGTTCAAAACATGTTGGCTCAGAAGCTTCCCACTGACTTGACTGGGTCTTCTTCCCATGCAAGTGTGCCTAGGATTCCAGCCTTGATTTTGAAAGTCTTCCGATGACTTTGACTTTAACCAAAACAGACCCCCTTTCCTTGGCAATCCGGCTTTGGCCTTTGGGGATGGATGTTGTTGTTTGCAAACAGGATCAGGAATCCAGACTGGGCCCTCAACATGGTCTGTCATGGTAGTATCCATTTCAACTCCACTGACTTCTTCCTTCCTCTTCTGCGGCTGTTCTTTTTTTCTCATTGCTCTCTCTGGGGACTTCCGTGCAGGACATCCCCGGATTAGGTGACGACGGTTATGGAACAAAGACTCTGAGTAAGTTCCCAGGAATGGTCACTGTAAACTTTCTTTTCTTTTTGGAAAATCAACTGTTTTGTTTCAGTTTTTATTTTGGCTTTTGTTCCTTCCCTGAAAACCCTCCACCCCTGGCATGCATAAGATTAGATTTTGATTTTGTTCCCCAGCTTTGAATGCACTGGGGGCGGGGGGATTTTCCATTATTTTTATGTTCTGCATGACAATATTAATAGCATACAGCATATGAAACAGATAGTTCTTCTTCTGTTGCAAATAACACCTTTTGTTTCCTAACAATTATTGACCTCCTGCTCACGACAGTCTTGTAGACCAGTGGTTTTCAAACTGCGTTCTGAGGAACGCCGGCGTTCCTGAAAAGCTTATCAAAGGGTCTTCAGTGATAAGATTAGTAATGGTGGACAAGGTGCCCAACAGACTTGGCTAGGACTGGGCTTGGCTAGGGCTGGCATCAAGAGTCAGCATCATTGGCACCTACTGAAGCCCCAGCACCTGAGGCAGGCAGGCCTACTAGTGCCAGCCACTACCCGACTGCAACTGAGAAGCAGCAACAGCTGTCATCATTAGGGGTAGTGAAATTGGGTCCCCTGTGAGATTGGGGGCTTCTCTGTACCACACTGTCCGAGAGAGAGAGAGGAGAGAGAGAGAGAGAGAGAGAGAGAGAGAGAGAGAGAGAGAGAGAGAGAATGAATGAATGAATGAATGAATGAATGAATGAATGAATCTTTGAATTGGTCTTTGCCATCATCAATCACTTGAAGTACATCAGAGCAAAAGAAGAGCCCAGCTGGACCAGACCAAAGGCCCATCTAGTCCAGCATCCTGTTTCCCAAAATTGCCTCTGGGAAGCCCACAAGTAAAAGATGAAGACATACAAAGTTGTCTTGTATGTCATTGTCCCACTCCCAATGTTGCTTCCCTGCAACTGGTATTCAGAGGCTCACTTGGGCTGGTGTGGAGGAGGGTGGAGCCCTCCAAGGTGTGTTGCCCAGGGCTCCAAAACATGGAAGGAGACCTGGACTTGGCCATCACTCCCCATCTTCCCTTGCTATGTGCAGACCCAGGGGAGTGTCAGGTGTGTTCCAAAGCAGATTTTCTGTCCATTCAGAACAATGTTGACACCCCTCGGCCTGGCCAGTGCCCACATGAACTGAGAACATGCTCCAGAACCCTCTGCAAAGCAGTTTGGTTCTGTGATATACACTCAGCAGACAAGTCAATGTTCTCAGCAGAACATGCTCCCAAATGGTAGAAAGTTTGAAAACCACTGCTTTCGACAGACGTCTACTTAGAGCTTGCATCATTGCCCAGAATGCACTTCGAAAAGTGACATTTTCATTTGATTTTCCTCAATGCATCTCAAAAGAAATCATCAGTTTTATGCTTTTGCTTCTACATTTTCAGCTTCTTTCCTCCCCTTCTTTTTATTAAGTGTTTGTTAACTTTGTCAGATTATAGATTAGTGCTTTGCTCTTAAATGGAAGAAACCAGAAGAGATTGGGGGAGGGGGGAAGCAGGTTTCTGATAGATTTTAGATCGGCCTCACCTTTAGTGAACCAAGCATTCTACTCTATGTTAAAAATGTAACATGCAAACCCAATAACTTGGGCACAACTGGATATATCCAGAAGTAAACAGAGAAATGGCTAAACCCCAGATGGAACCATGGCTAGCGAGACAGAATTCAAGATCTGAATGGGCACTCCTAGAACTCTGTCCAGAACACCATTGCTTGTCCCAGGTGAATCTAGATATGCATTATTCCTACCTCTAGAGCAGTTTCAAACTATGTTCAGGGGAACCTGAGCCTCAGGAGCTTGTCAGGAGCTTGAAACCAAAGAGGAATGCTGATTGTGCTATCACTGGCGTCACTGCAGGGGGGGCGGAGCTCTAAGTTCCTCCGTGATCGGAGCCTCCGTTACACGGAGGAACGAAGCGCCCCGCCCCCGCGCCTTCCGAACCAGTCAAAGCAGTGAAAATAACGCGCAGGTTTTCACTGCTTTGACTGGTTCGGAAGGCGCGGGGGCGGGGCACTTCATTCCTCCGTGTAACGGAGGCTCCGATCACAGAGGAACTTAGAGCTCCGCCCCCCCTGCAGTGACGCCAGTGTGTGCTATAGAGTCTATTGTCAGTTCACTCAGGGTGACAATGAAACCCAAGGTGCCTGGTCAACATTCAGAATAGACAGGCGGTGCTCCCTAGAACAGGGGTTCTCAACTTTTGGAGGCCCAGGCACCCCCTATCACCGTCCAATTTTCTGAAGTACCCACTGCTAATTAATTGGATCAATCAATCAATTAATTAGCTAATTAATCATTACATAAAAAATACTAAAATAATTTTAAATGTGAAAAAATGTCTTACTTTGTATTTAAGTTCTAATTGCATTTAAGTTCTAATTAACAAGTAATTAACTACTGATTGATGCTGATAAGGGGCAGGATTTGGCGTACCCCCTGCCATTGGTCCGCGTACCCCCCAGGGGTACTCGTACCACAGGTTGAGAACCCTTGCCCAAGAACATATGAGGCTGACTGAATCTCAGTCTACTGAGTCAGACCATAGGTCCATCTAGGTCAGTATTTTCAGCACTGGCAGCAGTTGTCCTGGGTTTCATGCAGGGGACGCTCCCAGCCTTATCTGGAGGTGCCACACCTGGGATCCTTGTTCATGCAAGATATGTGCAAAGCACTTCCTGCAAAACATTGAGCTTTGGCTGCTTCTGAAAAACAGACTCCAGACTTCTCAGCAATGGAGGTTCCTTCCATTGCAGACACACGGGGGGGGGGGGGGTGTTGTGGCAAACCAGTCAACATGGAAATAATTCCCTGAAGGCATTAAGTTTGAACACCACTGCTCTAAATCAACGCCTGTCAAAATAGTGCCAATGTAATGGGTGTATCCAGGCAGATGTAGAAGCGTTTACATTGTGGCCCATGACACATGATTGTCTTTTGAACTTTTCTGATCTGAAGTGAACCTGTGTAGTTTCAAGGACCAAAGAAAAGACAATCTCAGTTTGATTATTGTTCAGAAAGCAATGAATTGGTATGCTCAGGAGCAGCAGCGTCACTAGGGCGCGCGCCGCCCTGTGCGAGGGCACGCGCGCTGCCCTAATGACCCCCGTGCCGCCCGACAGCCAGCCGGCGAGGATGTCTCCGGAGCCAACAGCAGCGGAGCCTCCGCTGCTGCCGGCTCCGGAGACATCCTCGCCGGCCGGCTGTCTTGGGCAGGAGGAGGCCTCGGAGCGTCCGCCCTCAGCGGAGCTCCAAGGCCTTCTGAGGGAGGCCCGATGCGTGACGTCATATTTATAAGTATTCGCGCATGCGCAGTACGTTTCTGAGGGCAAATTTGCCCTCAAACGTTCTGCGCATGCGCTAAACCTTGTAAATATGACGTCGCGCATCGGAGTTCCCTCAGAAGGCCTTGGAGCTCCGCCGAGGGCGGACGCTCCGAGGCCTCCTCCAAGGCGTCGCTGGAGCGCGGCGGGAAGGGAGGACCATTGCGTCACCCATTGCGCGCGTCGCCCCCAGCCGGTCCGCCCTTCCCGCCGCGCTCCAGCGACGCCTCTGCTCAGGAGAAAGCTACATAGACTGAAATGGAGTTCTTATATTCCTCCTCTCGATGTTGCTGAGTACACTTGTGTACTGTGTTGTGCCCATCTCTGAATCACTCTGGCCCATCAAGACCTCACTTATTGTGTGTAATGGCCATTTGCGTTCTTCAGAGTTTAGCAGCTCTTTTTCTGAGACACCAGTTAATTCAGGAGCGTTGACACTGCCTTGCCTCCTGCTATGAATGCGCTCTTCATTACAGGAATGTATGTATGCGCCCACAATCCGACGCAGCCGCTCTTGGGTTTTCCTTTCTGCCTGGGCTCACCTGATGGTTGACTTTCCCTGAAGAGGCAGGTGCATTATCTCTTGTGGAGCTGAGAAGTTCAGTTGCACCACACTGGATTTCTCGTTGACATCCTCACCCAAATTTTGATCCGGTCGCTGTTAAATAGTTAAGGACTGCAGATTAATCCGCATCTGAACCTATGTGATTTGGGCAAAGTAAACACTCACATGTTCTTTACGTTGAGTTGGGCGTAAGAAAACCCTCATGTGTGAGGTATCATTTATACACTAATGGCGCAAACTTATGCATGTCTACTCAGAAGGAAGTTCCATTGAATTCAATGGGACCTATTTCCAGGTAAGTGTGTATAAGGATTGCAGCCTAAGAATATCTAGATCCATTGGATTACATTATGGCTTGTTATATATTTTTCCAAGACTGTAATAGCAATCCATCCCAGTGGAAGGGCAGACTTTCTCACCCAAGGCCACCTCCAAGACCTTTCCCTAGATCAGTGATGGTGAACTATTTGGACTGACTTGGTATGTCAAAATTTTTGAAAATGCCTAACTTGACTCTGCTGGTATGTCGCCCCCCCCCCAAATAGTACTTTGACTATTGCTACTTTTAATAGTAATTTTGAATTGAACTGAACTGAAAACAACTATAAAGCACATTGCATTTTATTTAACATTAATTAGTGACTTTTTTATTGCTGAGTTTTACTAGATAATAATTTGAAAGAAGTCTGCCAAAACCCCTGCCCTCAATGTTCCAAGACTAGTCTATAAAACTTTTGCAAAAATGTAAGGTGCGTCGGGGCCCTGGGGGAAATGCTGGCGTGTCACCCACGCGTGTCATAGGTTCACCATCACGGCCCTAGATCCATAAGTATCTAGCCATTACAGGTTACAAGCCATAAGCAACCTCCTGGCTTTAGGAGTAGGTTTTCTCTGTGCCAGGTGCAAGGGAGGGACAACAGGAAACAGGTTATCTTGTTGGCTGTGTGCTCTCGGAGGCATCTGGTGGGGCCACTGTGTGATACAGGAAGCTGGACTAGATGGGCCTTTGGCCTGATCCAGCAAGGCTCTTCTTATGTTCTTAAGAATACAGTATAAGAAGTACCTTGCTAATGTCCATCCAGCATTCTTTTTTTTTCAGAAGCAGCCAATGAGGTGCTCCTAGATGAATCTCTGGCGCACCCTCTTTAATTCATCTGCCTCTCAAGAGCCACAGTCATAATTGAGTACATATGCCTTGCTTACCCCAAATCTGAGGTTCAGTCCTTGACGTCTTCATCTGTGATGGCTGAAAAGAGGAGACTCTGCACCCAACACCCTCCTTCCCCTCCCCAACTTTCCTTTATTCCAAAATAAAATATTAGTAATCACTGCAATCACCAAGGCTAAAGCTAAACAGAAGGGTGTGGTGGCTACCTTGGAGATTCTCCCACCTAAATGTGTGGTGGGATCCCCAGACTCCCAGGGGGGTTCCCAAAAATGGAAGCAGGAGAGTAGGGTTATCAGTCAAAGAAGCCAAACGACACGCTCGTTGTTGAGTCAACCAGACTGGGCATGTTAAGCATCAAAATAAGAAGGACGTTTATTACACTGGGGCAGCAGACAAAAAGAGGTAAAATGTAGTTAAAGGCAGGTAAATGCAAAATGATATTGGCAATGGAGGGCCTAGACACAGTTCTTACAACACAAATGGCAAGTAGGTAAAGGCCGAAAATAAACGGAAATCTGACACGACTTCCTAAACTTAGTTCCAATCTTACTTAATCAGGACAAGTTCTACCACAGCACCTCTCTCCCCCAAAAGGTGGTCTGGAGCCCAACACTACCAGACAGCTGGTTAGCATGAGAATCAAGAGCATCCTTCTGCCTAACCTTAGATGCTCTTTGTTCGACAATGTCATCATTACCTTGACATTACCTAATCATTGCCATACCTAAGCCATCCTTACCTGGCTCTGCCCAATCTGGACTTAAGCCAGCTCCAGTAGGAGGGGTGTGCTACCTTGGTGCCTTCTGGGATGGATATTAATCCCTTAAACAATAGAACATGTGCTTGGACCCTAATGGTGGTGATCCTATAGGATTCATGAGCCTATTTGGGGAAACTGAAGGGATTTCAACACATCCTCTGAAACAGGTCTAAGATAACAGGGCTGGTGGAGATCTTTGCTGAGATTCTCGAGAGCTGCTATCAATTCGAATAGATAATACTGGGCTCTTTGGACTAATTCGCATTCGGTATAAGACAGCTTCCTATGTTCACATGCTCCTACTTGAGCCATGAACTACCATTCCTACCCACAGGGCTTAGCTGGGCACCTTGACTAACTGCAGACATGATTTGAAAGCAAGTCAATGATATGAGCCCCATCTTCCACTTTCCCAGTCAAACCTCAGTGGCCCACAAATGCTGATTTTGGATCAAGAGGTGGATTCTCTCTAGATGTCAGTTGGGGAGGGGGGGATAAAATTGTTTTAATGGATATGAGAATTCAAAAAACCAGCTGTATATTAGCTGGCAAAACAGAGTGGAGTCATTTTGCATACTAATTGTTTGCACAGAAGTTGAAAGAAGAGATGAGAATTATTTTTATGAATTTAATAGCACAGGACAAATGATTCACTATTTGAAACTAATCTATTTAGACATTCAGCTCTTTCAGCAATTAACCTGAGAGACTAGGAAAGTATAGGTATAAAATGCAGTGTATTTTTACATAGGTAGCTTGCAACTCTAGATTTGACACAGGGTATGTCTACAGGTGAACTTAATGCACTTATAGGAAGATAAGAAGAGTCAGCACTTGTTTCCCATAGTGGAGAACCCAATACTTCTGGAAAGCCCACAAGCAGGGCATTTAGGCAATAGCCATCTCCTGTCCTGCTCTCCCCCTCCCCCCATATTCAGTGTCACCCTGCCTTAATGCCATCTTAGCTCATCGACATTGATAAACCTATCCTCCACAAATGTTTTTAATCCCCATTCAAAGCCATCTACGCTGGTGGCCACTTCCATACATTAAGGGCCCAATCCTATCCAACTTATTATTCCCAGCACCGATGCAGCCATGCCAACAGGGTGTGTGCTGCATCCTGCAGTGCCCAATCCTGTGGTCACAGAGGGCTCCTCAAGGTAAGGAAATGTTTGTTGGCATGGCTGCATCGGTCCTGGAAAGTTTGCATCGGTGCTGGAATGTTTGTTCCCTTACCTTGGGGCTGCACTGCGACTGCATCGGTGCTGGGAAGTTGGATAGGATTGGGCCCTACATAAGTGTTCTGTGAAGAAGATACTTTCCAGTAATAACACATTCAAACAACATTCTAAAAGCTAAGAAACTTAGGCATAAGGTAGTAAAAGGATCATGAGGAAGCCTGGCAAACGCCAGACCAAATGCCTTCTGAAACAGGAAGGCACCTAAATTAAAATAAAGTAGGAACCAGATGAATGTCTTCAAGGCAGGTAGGTTACACAACCTACGTACAAGAATGGAATGTGCTTCCATGTAAGAACCTAAGAAGAGCCCTGCTGGATGAGAGCAAGGGCCCACCTAGTTCAGCTTCCTGTATCTCACGGTGGCCCCACCAGATGCCTCAGGGAGCACTCAAGACAACAGGAGACCTGAATCCTCTTGCCACTCCCTTGCATCTGGCATTCAGAGATAGGCTACCTCTAAAACCCAGAGGTTGCCTACAGTCATCACAACTTGTAACCTGTGATGGACCTTTCCTCCATAAATCTGTCCAATCCCCTTTTAAAGACATCTAAGCCAGATGCCATCACAACGTCTTGTGTGTATACACGGGGTGAGAATCAATGCAGAACAGCCAGAAACTAAATATAGGTAGCCAAATACGTTTCGAGTTATTTCATTGCACTTAATACATATAATATTTTATAGATCGTTAAAAGAATGGCCTTAGGGTTTCATTATCTCATTGCCTTCACACACACACGCATGCTATTAAATGTTTTTAAAAAGCAAGGCACCCAATCTCCGTCCTGACGTTATGTCTAGTTTGACCTTTCGAGATGAATGTACGGGAGGTCTGAGAGATGCTGAATTAACATACCTGGCAACAGCCAGGGAATAAATCTTCATGCCAACATGCTCTAAAATGTCTTCTTCGGATGCCGGTTTCTTTGGAAATGTGATTGGCACACCGCACTTAGGTCAATACCTCCACCAGCGATGATGCTTCTGACTTTCCTTTCCTCTGCTCCCTGGGAGTGTCGGGCTGCCCTGCTGCACGGATCTATCTTGACCTCCACTTTGCACATTTCATCGTTTGCATGATTGGGGTGGTTCCTTGGCATTCTGGTGCTTGGTGACGTCCTTTTAATTTGCTGTCCTGTTCTTGCAGCACATGTTTCTTCTAATGCCAGCGATAGCGAAAGTAGCTACAGTAAGTTATGGCTTTTGTTGGGGGGTCTTTACTTTGGCTTGCCTGTTATGGTTTGATTTCTTTTTCTCCTTGCTTTTCTAACTTTATATATATATATATATATATATATATATATATATATATATATATATATATATATATATATATATATATATATATATATATATATATACACTATTATAGGTGCAAATGGCTTGATTTATATATGGATGCAGATAGAAATCAAATGCAGAAGATGGCTGTAAAAAAAAGCAGTGACCTCCTTCAAAAGGGCCTCCCTGTGTCTGGATGATGGTTTTATATAACAATAAATGTTCAGTTGCCCAGGACGGAGAGAGGCTTCTTCTCTCCAGACGTTTCAGTTAGAACCTCAGGCGAGTCTGTAGATCTTAGCTGAATTAGATCAGAAGGATCTTCTCGCCGGCCTAGCATTGTCTCTGCGGTAGCCTCTACTCATGTGGGACATCGACACTTCCAAGCAGGGCCTAATGGCAGCAGCCCTCCCTGTTGCTTGTCCCAGCGTCTAGGAGGCTCCGTCATCTATCATGGTTAACATGGTTAACCATGGTTAACTCAGAGTCGCCCTCCATGAATTTGTTTGCTCCTTTTGAAAAGCCATTGAGGCTGCTGGCCATCATCCCATTCCCATCCTGGCGTTGTTGTTGTTCAGTCGTTAAGTCGTGTCCGACCCTTCGTGATCCCATGAACCATATCCCGCCAGGCCTTCCTGTCCTCCACTATCTTCCTGAGTTCGCTCATTTTCATGTTTGTTGCATCGGTGATGCTGTCTAACCATCTCATCCTTGGCCTTCCCCTTCTCCTTTTGCCTTCAATTTTTCCCAGCATCAGAGTCCTGGCGTAGTGGGTTCTATACCTAACAGGGCAAATAGCACCTGGGTGTGGGGGGGGGGGTTGATTTCCATCAGGGAAGGTGGTGAAGTGGACACCTTTGACTCCATCCAAATCAGACTCTCCCCCATAGTTGCCTCCCATGACTGATTTTTCATCGTCAACAACACCAAAGATCAGAGATGAGAGACCTGATCACGGATCTTCATAATCTCCTCTCATTTGAGAATCATAATGGCGCCTCTCTGCATATCGCCCATCCTAGTGTCTCGTTGGCGGTCACGCTTCAGAGACTGGAAATGGTTTGTGATTAGCTAGTTAACAACAAGGCACTTGATTGACTAGAATAGATTCTAAACACACATTGCCTCATTAAATCAATGTGTTTACGATCAGGGTATATAAAACTTTCTTCCTGATTTGGCAAACTTGTGTCAAAAATTCAGGCCCTATTTATAATTACAAGGCAAAACATATCTGGCCCAGTCCAGCGTGAGACATTCTCCTGCCTAAGCCCCACCGAAATGAACAGCAGCTGGGCAACTATGCAACGGTATTTCTTTTTTTAAAAAAATTGCCACCCTTCCCATTTCTTATCTGCTGATTAACTTCTTCAAGCCATTTGTGGAGCAAACTATGTGTGTGCACCAAGCACCGAATACTGGCCTTCGTGGATGCCAGAGTAACCATGGAGTGCAAACCTCATGGTTATAGGCTCTTAATGCTCTCTGTTGATAACAGTAATAAACTCTATTGTCTTTCAGCTAAACCAGATTCTATGGAGAGATGATTGCACTGACATTACATGATTTTACCCGGAAATCAGTGGCTACAGGCTTAGGGCATTTGCAAAAGATAGAAACTTGCATTTAAAAACCGATGGCCACTTGCCCTACGAAGCAAAGAGCCATGGCACCATGATGACCCAAATACTGTATGACTGCTCAATGGTTGAAGGCCAGGCACATTTTGACCTCCTTGCTCCACACTTCTGAATAACTAGTGTAGGATGTTAGCAGAGCTTTCTCCCTGCCACCCTAGCTTTCCATAAGCAGGTTGGGTGTGTGTGTGTGTGTGTTTTACTTAGGGAGCATACAAATTCTGTATACATTCCCCCTACTTGTCATATGAATTGGTACAATCCAGTTAATGGCTATACCACATGATTAGGCTTACCATATCCAAAGGGGGACAGGGTGCCTACACCTTTAACCATTGTAAAAAGAGGGAATTTGGGCAGGTGCAGCTCATAATGGAAAGGTGCAACAAGCTGCACCTGCCCAAATTCCTTCTTTTTACAGTGGTTAAATGTGTAGGCACCCTGTCCCCCTTTGGATATGGTAAGCCTACACATGATGTTTCTGAACATGTAGCTCACTTCAAATTGAACGTTTGGAGCTACTGTAGACATGAGTTAGGGCTATCTAGGTCAGTATTGTCTAAAAACTAAACTGACTGGCAGCGGCTCTCTGCCGTCTCTTTTTTAGAATAAGTTTGGAGTCATTTAGAGTGCAGCCCTAGGCGGGGCTGCTCAGAAGTAAGCCCCATTGCATTTAATGGGGCTTACTCCCAGGAAAGTGTGAATAGGCCTAAGGCGGCAATCATATAACACGGAGGTTCTCAACCTTTGGAGGCCCGGGTAGCCCCTATCACGGTCCAATTTTCTGAAGTACCCCCTGCTAATTAACTGCTAATTAATTGGATCAATTAATTAATTAATTAATTAATTAGGTAATTAGTTGTTAAATAAAAAGTACTAAATATTGTATATTATATTAAAACAATTTTAAATGTGAAAAAATGTCTTATTTAACTCTGTGTGTGAGAGACAGAGACAGAGAGAGACATGCAAGGATCTCTTTTTTTTCCTCCAAGTCACGCTTCCCAAAATCAGCTCCTCCCTCCCCCACCCCACCAAAGTACATTTTCCCAAGTACAAAAATAAGCCCAAAACCAACATCAGAGAAACAGAAGGGCTCCAAAAATAATTACAATTTAAAATCCATGTTAATTAACACTTAATTAGCTGCTGATGGGGCAGATAAGGGGCAGGGCTTGGCGTACCCCCAGCAAGAGGTCCGCATACCCCTAGGGGTACCCGTACCACAGGTTGAGAACCTCTGCTATAACACTTTCCTGGGAGTATGCCCCATTGAACACAATGGGACTTACTTCTGAGTAGACACACCTGGGATTGTGGTGTTAGACTCCTAATGCCATGGTCATGTATTTCCCTGTCCTGTCAGGTTAGTTGATCCCAATGACCGTTTAGCAAACCCCTAAACATTATAAACACAATGCAGAGGATCAGAGGCGTCACTAGGGCGCGCGCCGCCCCAAAGCGAGGGCGCACGCGTCACCCTAATGACCCCCTACACGCAGCCCCTAATTTGTAGGCCGCATCGCGATCTTTTGGGGGGCGACCCGATGGGACGCTGCCCCGGGTGCCCCCGGCTCTCCCCCCCCCCGGCCACTCGTTGCAGCTGGCTTCGGGGACGTCTTCCCCTGCCGGCCGTCCTGGGCCTTCTGATGAGGCCCACTGCGTCACAACTTTATTTATAACGTTTTTTGCGCATGCGCAGACCGTTCCTGAAGGAAAAGGCCCTGGCGCATCGGCCGGGGAGGTCGCTCCAAGGCCTTCTCCTGGCCTCAGAGCCTCCTACTTCTAAAGCCAGGAGGTGGCTTATGGCTTGTAACCTGTGATGGTCTTTTCCTCCATGAATCTATCCAAACCCCTTTTAAAGGCATCTAGGCCATGTGCCATCACCTCATCCTGTGGCAAGGAGTTCCACAGATGAATTACACGCTGGGTGAAGAAATATTTTCTTTTGTCCGTTCTAACTCTCCCTCCACTCACTGGATGAGTGGCATTGATTCTGATGAGTGGCATTGAATCTTTCCTAGCCTTGCCAACCTAAGATAGCTTAGTTCGAGATATCAGGGACTTGACATGGAAGGCACATGCTCTACTATTGAGCGTCATATCTCCAGAACCTACAAATGCCCTTATGAACGTAGAAAGCTATCTCATGGTGAGTCAAGCCACTGAGTCCTTTACTGTCTGTTCTTGTTCGAGGCAACTCTAACAGGATCTCAAGCCGAGGTCTCTACTTGTCCTGCTACCTTAGATTTTTGAACTGGAAACTTGGAACGGAACCTTCTGCCATACCAAGCAGATGCTCTGCCACTAAACTCTGGACCTGCCCCAAATACCGTGTGTGTGTGGGGGGGGGGGAGTATTGTTATCTGGCAATGAGAAAACATAATACTAATTCTGCTTTAAAAACACACACAGCTGAATTCTTTGATCTCTGTCAATGATGCAAATTAAGCCACTTGGCATGATTCCGCTCATTGTACAGAATTCATGATACAGTTGCTATCATTTTGCATAATTTAATCACTTCTGCTAGTCATAGGATAGGCCAAGGAGATGACATTCCACCTTCTGAAATGTCGCCAGGCATTTTGCACATGCTGTCAAGCAGATTTCTACAACCCTAAAGGCTAGAAATTTGGTTTTGAAAAAGACCAGACAAAGTGAGATTGTCTGGAACCCTGAAACCAATACAACAGCTTGCTGTTGTCCCCCCCCCCCCCACAGAATATGGACAGTGTCAAACGAGGTGTGATGTGGACGTTCGGTGATTGGAACTCCTCCCAGTCTTGTCTTCTTTTTCCAAAAACAACCATGTTGTGGGGGCAGTTTGCACTGGGACTAAGGGGAAGGGGGATTCTCACCTTTTCTCCTTGCACTTTAGCTTTGATCCAAATCACCCAGTACCCAAAGTGGCTGTTAGCAGCGGCAAGGAAAGCTACTGTTGTGCCTGTATTTTTCCCCTCCAGGGCTAATAGCAACTTCCAAAGGATGTACATAAGTGGAGGAACTCGTGCAGATGTAAAGGGTTAAACCTCCCCTCCCATGCTGTCGCCCTGAACTGAATCAGAAGCCCCACATCTGTGTGCTGAGGTAGCAGCTAAGTGGGGAGTTTGAACTCCAGAATTCCCACGTCACAATTAGTTTGACCTACAGGCCCGATTATGGCCAGCGGGTGGCGCAGTGGGTTAAACCGCTGAACCATGAGCTGTCGATCGAAAGGTCAGCAGTTCGAATCCGCGACGGGGTGAGCGCTCGCTGCTTGGCCAGCTCCTACCAACCTAGCAGTTCCAAAGCATGTTAATGCGAGTAGATAAATAGGTACCGCTTGCGGGAAGGTAAACAGCGCTCCTTGTTCCAGCCGCATGCTACGCGCTGCGGCAAGGAGAGTCATGCCGGCCACATGACCATGGAGGCGTCTTCAGACAACGCTGGCTCTTCGGCTTTGAAATGGGGATGAGCGCCACACCCTAGAGTCGGACACGACTGGACTTAATTGTCAGGGGTCACCTTTACCTTTTTACAGGCCTGATTATCTCCACTTTGAGGCCTAAGTCCGCAAGAATAACAGCCACACACTAGTGATTTCTTGAGGCAGGTGATTTTTCTAATCATATACTTCCTCTCTCACAGATACACTATCATGCTACATCAGCTCTTATTGTTGCTGTCATGATCATATGGCTGAGATAAAGAGGGGCTATATAGACTATAGTTCAGTGGTCAAGCACATGTTTTGTATGCAGAAAGTCCCAGGTTCAATCCCTGGATTTGGTCCAGCAAAGACCTGTCTACTATTGCTAGCCAGATCATCCAGTGGCCTGCCTGACACCATAAGGCAGCTTCCTGCCTTAATGCAACAACCTCAGCCAAGTGCAAGGCAAATCCAGAAAGACTTCAAAAGTGCACGAGCGCCAAAGCTCATTTGGAGCTTGTGTGTCTGCAAGGCTCTCCATTTTCTGCTTTGTATGCATGCAGTTGTCCCCAGCTTCAAATCACACTCTCTCCCCACTGCTTTATATCAGAGACACAGGTTCCCAGACGCTGATCAAAAGTCAACAAAGTTAACCATGATGCTACGTTCCATAGAGAACGGGACTCCCAAATAGGCAGCCATGTTTTTGTATTTCTTCTTGCCTGTTTTGCACACACCGCCAAGCATTTCGGAATGTGACATTTCAGGAGATCGCCTAGTTAATGGAGGCTGCCAAGCAATAAATTAGCCGTTCATTTTTCTACCTCATTCTTATTGGCCTGGCCACTGGGAATTAACAAGGAAGCTTTGGTGCCACAGCTGAGTAATTATCAAAGGGAATAACTTGACAGTTTGAACTGCTGCAGAATTCTGGAAACATTTTGGAACGGTCTGGGTTTGAGCACCCTAAACGAGCTAAATCGACTCTCTCCAGTGGTTTGCCATCGTATTATTTGTCCATGTTGATTATTTGTTTCCTTTCTTCTCTTACTAGGAGGACAAGAGGACTGCATTCTCTCCTACGAACCGGTGACAAGGCAGGAAAGTAAGCAAGCCTTGATGTTCTACAATGGAGGCAGACAGAAGATAGATTGGTTCTGCTAGTGGAATTCAGGGAGATTTGCAGTAGCTTGTCAAGGGTCTCTGACTCCCAAACGTTTAATGGTAGCAGCAACAAAAAGGCTGCAATCCTATGCACTTCTTTGCCAGATCCAAGGGCAAGTTGTGTCTCTCTGACAGCGCAGTCCTAACCAACTTTCCAGCTCCGGTGCAGTCATGCCAACAGGGCGCACACTGCATTTTGTAGTGTGGGGGCATTCATGGAGGCCTCTTCAAGGCGAGGGAACATTTGTTCCTTTACCTTGGGGCTGCATTGCGGCTGCACCGGCGCTGGAAAGTTGGTTAGGATTGCGTTGTGAGTCTCAGAGTGGTGACACAACTTCCTAGTCCTGAAAAAGAATTCTCTGCTGCGACTGGTCTTGTGCTAATTGCTATTTCTCAGTCTAAGCATTCCTCATTTGTAAAATATGAATCACAATTGCTTGCCTTTGACCAGCTCTGCCCACCCATGTGCTCCTCAGTAAATGTGAAATAATCAGACTATGGCCTGGTCTATACATGCAGCAGAAGGAGATGACAGAGTCTTGAGGTGGTAGAGTGGACTGTACCACTTCACTTTGCAGGTGGAGGAAACACGTTTCAAATATTCTCCTTTGTAAACACTCCCTGTCAGAAGAAATCTAGTATAGCAGAGGGGAATATTTAAGTCTGCCCTCTGCTGTGCCAGCTTTCTACTTGCAGGGAATTGTTTGCATTTTTGTGTTGCAAGGTTTTTCTCCCAGCTTTGATGAAATGAGGCATTCCCAAAGGGCATTCTGAAGGGGCATTCTGTGATGCATGTATCTCCCAACACATGGCTTAGCTCTAACTCTGGATAATTTGATGCACATTGTCAACTCCCACTTCCTTTGTTTTAAGAACAGCAGCAGTGTCCAACTAGCCATCAGCTTGCGCATAGAAACTTTGATTTTGCCTTGGAAAATCCCCTTTGGACTGAGAAGGTTTATTTAACCCAATCATTTCTACTAAAAAGCCATTTTTAGATATTTTGGACCATCACAATTCTTTATTTACAAGTTACGCCCTTTCATCATCATCATCATCATCATCAAGATATTCCTTTTTTTCTGCATTTCAGTCAATTACACCAGACCAGTTATTATCCTTGGTCCAATGAAAGATCGGATCAATGATGACTTGATATCTGAATTCCCCGACAAATTTGGCTCCTGTGTACCACGTAAGTTTTATATTCTTAGATGCCTCTTTGTCAGCCCTCCTTTGTTTTTTCTTTGTACCTGGATATAGCCCTGGAACATATGGAGCAATTATCAAGAGTACCCCTGAGCACGTGCTCAGTGAATGCCCTTGAAAATGAAGTCACATAAGGAAAATGGTGTGGGGGGGGAAACGGTAGCCCCCTCCCCTCTAACAGCACAATTCTAAGCTAGATTGGGGCACCCTGTGGCTGCTATTTAAACAAAAATAGAAAGGAAGGAAGGACTGTGATGTTTGTCTAGTTTAACCCTGAAACTAGAATGAGAGATTGGGGGGGGGGGGGGAAGGAAAAACTGCAACTATCTGGGAAAGAGTAAAGAAGGGAAAGAGTTAAAGAAAGCAGAGTAGAAAAGAATATTATTAAAAGTCAATAGGAGGCCATGAGAGGGTTAGAGTTATTTATTAGTAGTAGTAGTAGTAGTAGTAGTATTAACAGTATTTATATACCGCTTTTCAACAAAAAGTTCACAAAGCGGTTTACAGACAAAATCAAATGATGATTAAATGGCTCCCTGTTCCAAAAGGGCTCACAATCTAAAAAAAGATGCAGACCACCACCAGCAAACAGCCAGCAGACAAGACACTGTGTTGGGGTGAAGGAGGGGCAGATACTCTCCCCCTGCTAAATAAAAGAGGAGCACCAATTGAAAAAGTGCTTCTTACCCAGTTAGCAGGGGTTAGGAGCACCAGTTAGGGTTATGCTCTGCTAACAGCACACGATAGTGAAAGTTTAATAAGATAGAACAGAGGGACCGGAGAGAGGGTTCTACGTGGACCAGGGATTTTCAGTTCTGTGCGGACACCGTAGTTCGCTGCTAGGATCATGGGGAGCATGATATGAGTACCTTTTCCACAGAAGCAGGGATGCTTCTGAATTCCATCACATCACATGGAAACTTGTGCTGCCTATTTGTACTTCTGACTGTAGTGGCAAACGTTTGAGTTCTCCAGAACACAAAGCTTGCGCACTACTTTGGAACATTTTCGTTGGTCCTAATGACGGTATTATCCTACGTTGAGATCGATGCGATCTGTATGATTCCAGTATCCCTGCCATAATGCTCTGCTCTGGCTTTCAGCTTTTATTTTATGTATTTTAATGAACCGACACAACTACCTACTATTTTTTTTTTGCCAGAAGTTGGAACGTTCTGGCACAAAGCAAAAGACTTACAGCCCAATCCTATCCTTTTCCCCCACCACTGGTGCAGCCCCACTAAAATGGGCATGCTTTATCCAATGGGGAGGGGGGCAGATCAGGAGGCTTCAGAGGTGAAAGGGAATTTAAATTAACCTTACACCTCTGTAATCCCCCCACTCTGCAATGGGTCTCCTTGGACCTGTGCTAGCAGTTTCGGTAGTGCAAATCCGAGGAGGGAAAAGGTTAGGCCAATCCGCAGCCACGTTCTCTAACCCCCGCCAGAAGGGTTAGGCAGGAAAGGGGGATAGGATCCAGCGCGTGCTGTAGGAAAGGGGGATAGGATCCAGAATGTGCGTTCTACTGCCAGCTGACCCCGATAGGATTGGGCCGTTTGCATGCGTGCACTGAGGCCAATTGTGGTGATGATGAAGCCTCTGGAACCTCATACAGTAGAGTCCAATAAATCCCTCAAATTCAGTGGAATCTGGAATCGAAATCTGCCACACATATTCTAGAGAAGAATATGGAGGCGCTCCCCATCTTTATAGGACACCACCATGTTCGAAGCAAGACACTGGCCACCCAGATTGTGCTGCAAATGCTACTAATTCCTGTCAGCTATATAGAGCCGCAGGGATCATTGTGGCTTGAAGCACCTCAGAAATCCTGGCTGCAGAGACAAGAAGGGATGCAACGTTACTTCCAGTCCACACTGAGACACACTGAGAACCATTACGGATTCTCCAAATATCACAAAAGGACCTTGACAATGTTAGAGGACAGAGCAGCTGAGAACAACAGAGAAGTCCTGGCTGCAATCGCATTGTTCTGTTGGTTGGGTATATTTTTGTCTCGGCAGGCACACTCACAGAAATCTATTGTTTCCCTTTATTTATTGTTACCTTAAGATACAACTCGGCCGAAGCGCGATTATGAAGTGGATGGGCGAGACTACCATTTTGTCATTTCCAGAGAACAAATGGAAAAGGACATCCAAGAGCACAAATTTATAGAGGCCGGGCAGTATAACGATAATCTGTATGGAACTAGCGTGCAGTCCGTGAGATTTGTGGCAGAAAGAGTAAGTTAGCCAAAAACGTCCGCATCCAGCTACCAATATTGGAGCCATGTTTGAGATGACTGTACCATGTCTGCACATGGTACAATTTCAGGAGGTTGATCAGCACTGGTTAATATCCCAATTGTTTAAATTAAATAACAGAAGGGCACTCCTAAAGTGTTGCGCAATCTTCGTCTTGTTTTTCCTCACAACATCCATGCAAGATAGTTCACTGTGATTTTTCATTTTGCAGTAGGACAGTGAGGCTGACGTGGAAACATTCGGAGCTGAACTCTTTCCTGTATTCATAAATGAAAAATCACTGCATTTTCAATGCTCTTTGATAGCTGTTTGAAGAAAAACAGGATTAGGAGAATGTACACTTTTGTTTTTTAAAAAAGAAAAGAATGCGTTCTGATGTCCATCTCATTTCAAAGTACCAGAATAAAGAATTCTCTGCTGTTTTCCAAACTGCCTCACAGCCCAATCCATAGCATGCAGCGCCGCCGACGGAACGCGTGCTACATGCTGTGGTAGGGGGCGATCAGACAGCCAGCAAAAGGTAAGTAAAAATCTTTTTTTTTTACTTACCTCCCGGTACGCCACCTGGTCACCAGTGACTCTCTTCGGACATATGCCAGCTATTTTGCTGGTGTAAGTTCGAGGACAGGAAGGAGGCATCCGACCCGGGATAGTGGGATAGGAACTGGCGCGCATGACTGCCTCCAAGATCCTCGCCCTCAAACCACCCCTTGGTTCGGCCCACTCCACTCTCCCACAAACCGCCCACAAATCGCCCCCTCCCCCACCTTACCTGCACCAGTGGAGTATCCGGGCAGTTCTGGCGTGTTCATGGAGCCCCCGGCCGTTTCCACTAGTGGCTCTATGGCGTGCAACCAGGGACGTGCAGTGCAGGGGCGAGAGGTGGGGCAACCCCGCCCCCTCCTACTCTACCGAAAATCACCATGGCAGGCCTTTGAAGTGTGCACGCGCAACATCCGCTGCACTTGAGTAGTGGGCAGCATGCGAGCGCACTTCAAAAGTCTGCCGCAGCGATTTTCGGTAGAGTAGGAGGGGGCAGGGTTGCCTCACCTCTCGCCCCCACACCACACGTCCCTGCGTGCAACAGCAGTATGGCGTTTGCACCATCACAAAGCGACTTAGGGCAGCAGGTCGCTAGGTCGCTGCCGTAAGTTGCCCATAGGATTGGGCCGTCAGGCAGTATATTTCCATTTTAAAATGAACTAGCGATAAAAGAGGGGACACTTACTTGTTTCTGATATTTTCCAAGTGGCTTTTTGTCACACATCATAAGAAGAGCTTTGCTGGATCAGGGGGTCCTCTAGTCCAGTTTCCTACTTCTCCCCTCTGGCCAACCAGGGGCCTCCAGGAAGCCAAAAGCAACTTTGAAGGCAGTAACCCTTCGCTTGTTGACAGCTGCACCGTTTCCTCTGTTCGGTGCACAGAGGTCATGAATATGTCTGAAATATGAATAACAGCGCAATCCTGCGCACGTTGCGGCAGCCGACCTAAATGGCCAGCTGCTCCATCCTGCGCAGGATGCGGGCCGCGCCAGCGTGGCCCATGCTCACCTCAAGGGAAGGGGACATTACCTGGGTTGGCTGGCGCAGGTCCTGGGCGAAGGTGGAGTGAGCGGTTCCAGCTTACTCCTGAAGCGAGAGCTCTGCTGGCCTAAAGTTAGGCTGGCCATCTGGCATGAATTCTCAAAAGCGGGGGGGGGGGGGATCATGAGCTTCGGTCCAGCAGAGGTGTGAGAGCAATACAGGAGTCAAGCACACCTTGCCGAACGACCCATACGCAACTGCCAAGCCTTTTGAAGCAATTTCATCTACCGTATTTGTTTTATACAGTATATATTCTGATTTTTTTTAAGCCAAAAATGGGCTCCCACAGTGGCTTATGCTTATTGAAAATCCAGTACACGCTAATTCAAATACAAGAAAGTTTGCAACCCTAAAACCAGTCCCCAAATGTCAGGGATCACAGCCCAGCAAAACACCCTTTGTGGGGCACTCGAGAATAGGAAAGCCTTTCAAGGGGTCTAAGGAGATGTGCCCACGGATGGGTGCTCCAGAAGGCTGGTTCCGGTGCAAAGCTTCTCTTCGTTCACCCTGGGTTTGTGGGCAGTGATGAGTCCATTCTAGCCCTGCCTCTCTTTTTGGCTGAAGTACCAGAAACACCCCAAGAATAAATGCCTCTTCATCTGCTTCTAACAGGGCAAGCACTGTATACTTGATGTATCAGGAAACGCCATTAAGCGACTACAAGCTGCACAACTGTACCCCATTGCTATCTTCATTAAGCCTAAATCGTGGGAGCCATTGATGTGAGTACCGTCTCCTTGGGCCTCCTGTCAAACGGTCAGGTAGAAGCAGGAGTCTCTGTGCCTCACAGAGCTCGGGTTTCCCATGCTGGGGACTTGCCCTTGGCTTTGGGAGTCAGTGGTGTGTGTTTGTAGAGGCGGACGAGGCCTGCTTCCTCTGGCGCGTGTCAGTATTGGGGGCAGGCACATCTCCCCTCCAGGGGAGAACAGGTTCCTTTGCCACAGGAGAAATGTGTGCATTGTGCAGCGGGACAGATACACAAGACCTTGACTCTGATATGACTGATATATTTGAGTGTAGGAAGCACCAGTGAGGCACATCATTGCAGGCAACACCCCAGCTAGGAATTAATTATAGATAGGCTTCCCAGATCTCCAACCGGGACAGAGTGCTAGACCTTTAGGAGAAGGAATGTGGGCAGGTGTAGCTTGTTAAGTCCTAGAGCACAATCCTAGGCATGTCTACTCAGAAGCAAGCCCCACTGAACACAATGGGCAGGTGTAGCTTGTTAAACCTTAGAGCACAATCCTAGGCATGTCTACTCAGAAGCAAGCCCCACTGAACACAATGGGCAGGTGTAGCTTGTTAAACCTTAGAGCACAATCCTAGGCATGTCTACTCAGAAGCAAGCCCCACTGAACACAATGGGCCTTGCTTCTGAGTAGACATGCCTAGGATTGTGCTCTAAGGTTTAACAAGCTACACCTGCCCACATTCCTTCTCCTAAAGGTCTAGCACTCTGTCCCGGTTGGAGATCCGGGAAGCCTATCTTTTAAGTCTCTCCACGTCCCAGGAAGGAGGGGAGGATGGGAGGGGGAGGCAGACCCAGGAGGAGAACGTACGTGCTCCAGACATCATCAAAGTAGGTTGACTACTTGGAGCTATTCAAGGCCCTTCGACTCTACTCTGTCCTGCTACCTGCTGGGTCTGCTTTTCCCCGAACCGGCTCTTGTCCCATGGATTCTCACTTACGGTAAGACATGACATCTGGCCTGCAGTACCCCTGCAGACAAAGCAAGGAGCATAAACATGGGTGGAGCTGAGACCTCCTGGGCTTATTTCTGCCTTACAGTGCAGCAGTCAGAGACAAGGAACAGCGTCTCCATGCCCTCTCTTCTTCCCAGTGTGGCAAAGATTGGCAAATCCATTGTACAGGTGGCCAACCAGAGGCGACATACATTCTCCCTTGATGGGCAACTGATCATGCTGTCAGCGCATGATCAGGCCAAGCTGACCATGCAGTGTAGGTGGTGTGCTGCCATTCCGAAATCGAGTGGTGTTGTCTGAGCACTAAGCTACACAAACAGTCAAGCCAGGTGCTATGTTGCCAAATAGATGACTCCACTTTTTAAGGCAAAGGGGGGGGGGGGGGATTCCATGTCTGAATGCTCTGCCGCTTAAAACAAAAAAAACTCCCTGAAAATAAAAGTAAAAGAAACCACCAACTTAGCATTGCAGGAAGAAGGGCTCTAGACTAACCTTGTTGTTGCCATGCTAGTTTTCTATGGTCGGGGTGTTCTTTGTAGAAGCATTCAAATACACAATCTCACACCTGCCCTCTGTTGTAGTGCAGCCCCACCAAGAGCTACACCACGCAATTCCCCTGAATGTGGTGTAGCTTAGCTCTTAGTGCCAGCTCTCTTGAATCCAGTGTATTGTACAGAAAACTCCACAGAACCACCACAGAAGACTTCAGGGAGTCCTAACCCAATTTGTTGCAGAAACGAGAGTACATGAAAGAACTTTTTTTTGCCACAATTCCCTTCCACAGCATAGATGTATTGCATGCACACACAATCTCAGTGGGCAGATTCTTCTGTCACAGAGCTAGGTCAACTGTAGCAAATGTGTGCTGTCATGCACTTCTGAGCCAATTCTTTATGCATCACCTTGCACATAATTGTCTACTACATGTATCACATGGGGCTTATTCTCTACATTCTATTTCTGCATGCTTCTGTGATTTAATACAGAGATTTAGAGGAGGGGATGGTGTGTCTGCCTGGAAGGGAAGCACCCCAGACCACTTAGCCCAGAGGCCCTGGAACCTCATCCCAATTTGATTGGCAATGTATTCATTACATTTCTATCACGCTCTTCCTAAAAGGAGTTCGGGATACTGTACATGAACCCCTCATTTTAACCTTACAACATCCCTGTGAGGTAGGTCAAACTGAGAGATAGTGACAGACCCAAGATCACCTAGTGAATTTCCTGGCTAAATCGGAATTTGAACCAGAGTCTCCCCACTCCCAGTCCAGCACCTAATAACGACACTATGCCAGCGATCACATCAGGGTGGGAGCAGACTGTGGTTATTCACAGCGGTGAAGCAAAACCCTATGGTTCCTGGCACTAAACTGTTGTTCTTCATGTTCCAAAGCTGAGCCTAGCAGGGGACTTAGTCAGGGGACTAAGCCCTTGGGAGCTCCAGCCGAAATGAAGCCCTAGCCGCCACACTGCCCTAGAAAAGATATCTTTCCCCATTTTCACTATCCATTCTAAAGAAGGAAAAAAGAAATTTCTTCTTCCATTGTATCATTAAGGACTTTGAATTGGAAACTATTTTAGTGCTCATGCAGCTCTAAACCAACAGCTCACAGAAGAATGCTACTGAGCATATGCAGAGTGCTTTCCTTTCACCACCATCTGTTATTTTTTACGTTCAGGGTTTTTAACAATGTGGCCATATTTTACCCAGCAATTCCCATAGGAAGGCTCTGTTAGCGGAAGAAATTAGGGCACTTTTTAAAAAAATGACAACCTGTTGGGGCTGATTTTTGCTTCGTCAAAGAGCTAATGAAAATGCTGGTTGATTTTTCTTACTTGGGGTTTCAAACTGTGTTTCTAGGGAAATGAATAAACGCCTCACAGAGGAGCAAGCCAAGAAAACATATGACCGTG
This sequence comes from Plestiodon gilberti rubricaudatus, assembly GCA_026170595.1. Classification (NCBI taxonomy): domain Eukaryota; kingdom Metazoa; phylum Chordata; class Lepidosauria; order Squamata; family Scincidae; genus Plestiodon; species Plestiodon gilberti. The sequence goes on from JANXHW010000003.1 coordinate 223,494,663, forward strand.
CAATGAAGTTAGAACAAGAATTTGGAGAATATTTTACAGGTACTCATCGCTTGGGAAGTGTCTCTCTCTCTCTCTCTCTCTCTCTCTCTCTCTCTCTCTCTCTCTCTCTCTCTCTCTCTCTCTCTCTCTCTTCACCACGTGTGGTAGAATGTGTAATCTGTTTACAGTAGAGTCCTGGGGGAAATGGGTAGGATTGCCCTCCAGAAACTTAATACAGGAGCAGCATGCAAGCTCAGGCATTGAGCCCACAGCCCCAGCACAGGAAGGAAGTGGAAATGATGCTGCATGACCAGTCCCGTCCCTATGAATTACACAGCAGCAGCCATCAGCCTGTAGGGGTGCCTTGGAGAGGATTTGAGATGACAGCAATATAGGGGGAATCCGGGAGGTCGGTCAGAACCTGGGAGAGCTCCCAGGGAGCACAAACATTGCTCCCTAAGCCAAAGTAAGCTCTGTAGCACACACTGCAAAATGTCATGTATTTATTTAAAGATTTATATCCTGCCTTTCAGCTTGCAATGTGCTCCTAAGCAGTGAGCAAATTTCTGAGGTCCCTAAAACTCTCCTTCAGCTTGGATGTTAAACAAAATAGGGGTGGGAGATAGACAAAGCAGGGCATGATGGAAAAGCCTCCAAAGTCCACCCTTTGTAATAATCTTGAGACAGACCACAGGAGGTTTTATGCAGATTTCCATCCCAATCCTATGCATGTCTACTCAGAAGTAAGTCCCATTGAGTTCTATGGGACCTACTTCCAGGTAATTGTGTATAGGACTGCAGCCTTATGGCACAATCCTCCTTAACTATGCGCCAGCAGAGCAACGGCTCTGCCAGCGCAGGGTGTTGTAAACATGCCTTAAGGCATGTTTTTGATACCTGGTGAGTAGGCCCCGCCAGTGCCAAGGCAGACGCCAACTCGCCCGGCATCTGGTCTGTCTGCCACACCAAGCAGGTAGGTCACTGCCGGTCGGCGGAGGGGTGGGGGGGAGGGTGTACTGAACTGGTAGAGGAGGATTTGATTGGCCTGCCGGGCCAGGGATGGGAGGGTGGCACGCTCCACCGATTCCTATTCCCCGTCCCAGGCCTAGCCAGCCTTACACCAGCTCCTCGGATTTGCGCCGGCCATTTTGATGAGCATCCCTTTCTCCCAAGGTGTGCCCCAGCTCCGCCGGTACTTGCCCGATCCTGCCTAGGATCCGGCACAGTGTGCTTTTGCATGCTGCGGCAGCCCTAGGCAGGATTGGGCTGCCCAGTTGATTAGCCTCTTCCAGGTACCAGACAGATTTCAGATTGCACCAAGATTTCAGGTTGCACCAGTCAGGGTCTGGCCAGATTGGGCACTGGGCAGTTGACTGGAACCAATCCCTGACCCCTCAAGTATGGTGCCAGCAGTAGTGAGTGACTAGTGCCCCCATAAGGAGAGATGGGGCACCATGGGGGCCCCAGTGCAGGGCTTTGCCCCAGGGACCCCAGAAGCCTGGCGCCAGCACTGGCTACTAGGACAAAGAAGCAGTAACAGCTGTTGCCCCATGTTTCTCAAAATATTGAATTTAGCAGCTCCTGGGCTCTCCCGCTCTCGCTCTCATTAAGTTGAACAAATTGGTTCCTTCTGAGTCAGAGAGCAGAAGCAAAAAGATGATTGTCTTTATATTAGCAAAGCTGGAGATTAATTTTAGGTGGTGCACTAGATAAAAGAATCAATAGAAGCCAAATACGTAGTAAACCAAACTAGGGGTTGGACAGCCTGCAATCCTCCCACCGCAACTCACCACCACCACACCACACACAAGTGAAGTCCCATCTCCAGGTGCTCTGGTGACCGTGTCAGATATACAACCTTGTCGGAGTCACTTTTCTGTGGATGGATTCCATGTTGGTTGGGGGGGGGGCTGTCAAAATGATGCACTACTGGAAACCAGAGGTATCTGATCATGCAAATGTTCTGTCAAAAGGTTTGTCAGAAAATCTATTTCTTTTCTACAGCTATTGTCCAAGGAGATACTTTAGAAGATATATATGACCAATGCAAATTCATAATTGAAGAACAATCTGGGCCTTTCATCTGGATTCCGTCCAAGGAAAAGCTATAAATTAGCCACTTCACCTCTGATCGTGACGGAAGCATATTTAGAAGAAAATTTAACCCTGTATTATTTGGAAGCTTTTTTCTGGGGTGATTTTTTTTTGGGGGGGGGATTGCTTTTATGTTTCTTGCAGTCAATGTGAATTTTTTCTGAATGTACAACACAAAGTGTTTGAAGCCATGAAGGACATTGATTTGGTCATAAAGGGTAAAGAAAAAGAAAAAGCTTTTCAAAAAAGACTTTTGCCATATAAAAACAAACAAACAAACAAACAAAAAGACTTCTAGTGTGTGCTCGCCACACCACTTGTAGACACAGACTTTCGACATGGAGGCCCTGCTGTCTGAGAGGGTTGACTACTGGCTTGGGCCTCCACCCCAGTTCATATTCTTGGCTCAGCTCCATGTGTTTATTGATTGCTTTAAGAAGAAAGTCCTGGGTCTCCGACCTCAAGGTTGCAGCCGGATCCTGCAAGGAGCATCACTCTGGCTCCAATCCATATGGTGGGAGTTTGCAGTGGACTTCGATGAAACTCATCCTTAACCGGTTCTCTGGATGAGAAGCAGAGTGCCACGCACCTTGCAGGATAGAATCCTCCAGAACCTGATCCATACTCCACAAATCTCTGCAAAGACCTTGAATGATTCTTCTGGATATTGGATCAGGGACTGAGTTTTGGTCATTTGTATTTGCTACACCTTGACTTTCATCTAACTATGCACATCTCTCTTGTTTTCTGAAACCAATCTGGAACGTATATTTTTTTTTCCCCTGACTGCTTCAGATCCACCATTTCATCAGGTTCCAAATAGCAACATGGGTTTGTTCATTGGGATTTGGCATGAAGGGAAACATGTTCACTCACAAGCGCAAGGGTTCACGGTACTTAAACTTGACCAAGAGGGGTACAAATGGGAAAAGCTTTACATGTTTGTGATTGTCTATATTATCATTTATATAAAGATAGAAGGCACTTAAAGATGGAATAATTTATTAAAGAATCTATATTGATGTATAGGCGCTAATTTCTATAGGTGACAAAATATTTTGTGAGATATTTGTAAAGAGTAAGTAATTGAAAGGTGAACTATTTTTCACCCTTGGCTGGCTGCAAAATGCAAGGGGGGGGGATTTCAAGTTGCACTATCTCATTGTTTTCCCTAGTAGATTTCCTGATAATCTTTTTTCTTAAGTTCTAGATGTTCTCTTCTATCTCCTTGATTTAATTGCCATATTTTTCATTTTTATTTTAGTTGATAAAATTCCTATGGGAAGCACTCTTGAAATATAACTGGAACAGGAAAAAAAACAAAACCTTCACCTCTGAATCTTTTAACTGAAATGACTATTTTTCCCCAGAAAACAGGCTCCATTTTAAATCTGCTTCACTCTCTTGCCTAAGTCTTTATAAGGAAATTGCCAAAAACAATGGTGCATTTTTGCTGACAAGCCATTGATAAAACTTTAGCTTCACAGTCCGTAAGAGTTTGTAAAGTCGTGAGTGGAGTATCGGATACTGAGAGATTTTGGGTTAACCTACAGTGTTCTACCTGTTGTGATGGCCTCTTTAGATCCTGTGTTTAGATGGGGAGGGGCATGATTTGGCTAAAATGTGGGAATTAGATGGTTGGGCTGCTGTATTTAATTAAGGGGCCCCCACTCCCCCCCTAATTTGTTCACTGAGTGGAAATGAGTTATGTTGAATGTGAGTGCTTAGGTGATTTTTTTTTTAAGTATCAGATCTCATCATGTCTGTGCAATAGCTACCTAGAAGCTCTGTTTTCTTATCCCTGATGAATAAGCATCAGCAGCTCAGAGATGCAGGGAATGAATGAACTCTGTACATGCTTGGCAGTCAATCTTCCGTAGATGCAAGTGCTGAGGCTTTGACAGTAGCAAGCCCCTGATCGGTTTAATTAAGCACTGCCCGAAGTGAAGGAAAGTGTTGTCTTCGCCACTTGGCCTGTCAAGTCCAGCTGTTCCTGTTTACATGCCAAGAGGGTTGTGCAAAATGATCTTTCAAAGTATTTTTTTTTTTTGCTGGATTATTTTCAGGGTGAGAAGAGAAAAAGTAGCCCCTGCCTATCCATTTATAGGAGTCCATTACAGCTCTTCTTTGGCAACATAAAGCAATTATTGTGGCTTCTATTTATAAGTATATTTCAAGAAGAAATGTTGCTTTTCTTTTTCCAAACATCAGGCCTTTTCATTAAAAAAAAATGTTTCAGGCTCTCAAAGAAATCAATTCAAAGACAAATAGGCACTTCAACAACCCAGGGCAAAATCCCACTCATTTCAAGCCCTAATTTTCTCTCGATTGCAATTTAAGTTCCCCATACAGAACTCCATGAACTCCCCCAGCCTTCCCTGTTTCCTCAATGGACAGGCAGGTCTGAGTAAGTGGTGTGGTGGAGTACCCTGCTGCGTACAACGGAGCACTTACACCCCCATGGAATTTCTGGATTGGGCCAAAATCTCTTGCCTGGGTGGACAGAATTAGCTGATTAGACATGTTAGACACGAATGTTCTGCGAATTTTATGGGCCAAAGGTGCTGTTCATCTGTTATGTAGCACTTTCAGCACACAAGGTGCTTCATAATCTTTGACCAGCTTGTCCTCAACATACCCTCCTGAGGTGGGTCATTAACCCCATTTTACAAATGGGGGGCACAGGAAACTGGGTGGGTATATAAACTTGCCCAAGTTTGCCTGATGAGGGACTTGAGCTTATGTCTCCCCATGGCTCAACTCACTGCTCACTGGACCACACTGGCCCTGTTAACCACTTCTCTTTAACAAGAGCATGAGAAAGGCTTTCTCCTCTTAGCACTGTTACTATTTTGCCTCAATCTGGCTAGCTAGTTGCAGACTTGCAAAAAGAAAAAGAAAAAAAAATGTGTTTTTGATGAGTTGACTCATCAAAATATTTTCCAAATCAGAAGGGCTAGAAACTTATTTTTTCTTACATAAAAAAGTGAAAAAAATGTGGGCGCAATCCTATCCGGCCGCTAGGACCGTCACAAAAGCTGCTGTAAAGCAGCTCCACCAGTCCTAGGCCAGTGCAGCGGCCTGCGTCAGCTCCTGCAGACCAGATCCAGACGGCGGGCGGCCCAGGTAAGCTGTAGCTGGGCCGGGAAGCATAGCGGCGTAACGGGGGCATTCCAGGGTAGGGGGAGACGGATTTGTCCCGGGGGGGGTGGGACTGGCGGTAGCAGCATACGCCGTATCCTATCCCCCTCCCAGGTCAGTTTCTCCCAACAAGGGCCTCCTTGATTTGCACCACCTAAATGGCAGGCGCAGATCTGAGGAGACCCATTGTGGGGACTGGGGCTTTACCTTTACCCAGGGTAAGGGAATAAAAGTTCCCTTGCCTCGAGAAGACTTCCAACCCGCCTACTCTGTTCAGGCTACAGCATTGCCAGTGCTGGGTTGCTGAGCAGAGCGTAGGATAGGATTGGGCTGTAAGTGTAGGAAAAGTGAAGTTGTCTTTGGGGATCACTCTGCAGAAGTCCACAGACACAGCCCAACCCCTTGGGAAGGATGGGGGGGTTCGTTTTATGTCAGCAAAACGCTGCTGTCTCAGGTCTGGGGCCTCACCCACCTGCCCTTCCCCCCCCCCCCCCCCCCCCCAGTGCCTGAAACAAAACCTTTCTGTCTGGTTTCCACTTTTGGTTTTTCAGCTTTCTGTTTGTTTCTCAGTTCTGCATGCAACCTTTTAAGAGAACGATCCTACTACTGGTCAATGTTCTGTCATGTGATGTGCTTTCCAGCGTGGCTGTCTCACTGTGGCTGCTGAGAACAATCACTTTTTCCATTAGTCCTCGGTTACTGTAGTAACATTTGATTTGTTCTGTTTCCCTGTGTGCTTTCGTGCTACCAGCCTAGAGTTGCCATTGCACTTTTTTTAAGCAAAAAAAAAAAAGAACAAAATTGTATATTTTGGGGAAAAAAAGAAAAAGAAAACCAGCAAGAGAAGCAACAAAAGAAACTCTTGTCTTTTGGGCTTTCGTTTCCATTTGTTTCATGTCTGGATGTTCCTGTATGTAGTATGTAATAATACTGCTTATTATTATTTCATGCTTCTTGGCAGCTGAAAGGGGTCCCATATGGTGGCCTTGTGTATTCCTCAAGCATTCCAGCAGCCCCCTCACCCTATTTGACAAAGATCTCTACGAAGTTGAGAGGTTGTACAATATACACAGGTGGGACTTCACAAAGAAGGCAAACTGGCAAATCAGAACAGGAATTCTTGAAAGATCAGGGAGGTGTGAACAGACCTCCCACCCTGTTCATGATTTACTAAAGGTTGGATCAGATGACATCCCCACTCAGTGGCGTTTTAACGCCTTCCGGCGCCCGGGGGTGGGGGCTGGAGCGCCCCCGTCGCACCAGAGCCCGGCTGCCGCCCCCCCGGAAGCGGCCCATCACCGGCTTCCAGAGACGCTTTGCTCCCAAGCCGGGAAGCCCTCCGCGTTGCGACCGCCCAGTTTGGCGGTCGAGGGCTTTGTGAGCCGGCTGCCTGTTTGCCCTCAGAAAGATTCTGCGCATGTGCAGAAAAACCAAATAAAAGCCGGCGATGCGTTCGGCCGGCTCACAAAGCCCTCGACTGCCGAACTGGGCGGTCGCAATGAGGAGGGCTTGTACCGGCTTCGGAGCGGAGCCTCCGGAAGCCGGTGACGCGCCGAGTGGACCAGCCGCAGCACACCAGCTCCCCCATCGTAAGAACGCCACTGTCCCCACTAGCTTGGTATGCTGCTGGTCCTACCTCTCTGACATTCCCAGACATGGCACAGTAACATTCAAAAACAATCTACAAATGTAGACCAAAACCGCACTGCCTGCCTGTGAGCGCCACCATATTATTTTGGGCCTAGGGGCGTATTGGATTTTACACACACATGGGCCATATTTGAATGTTATGGCTCCGTGCAGAAATCAAGGAATCTCGGAGGCAGGGCAGGGATGCTCTTGCTTTTCTCTGCACATACAAGCTGCATCACAGTGGAGGCTTGTTTAATCCAACTCTAAGAGATCCTCAGATTGCATTCCCTGGAAAAGAACAACACAGGGGTCAAAAGGCATTGGCATACATGATCATGCAAGTCGTTACATTTTGGCACCTTTGTGGCTCTTTTTTTTTTTCCTATGTTTGTTGCAGCCTTGGATAACAGAACTTTGCAGAGCTAAGGAGAGTGGTCAGGAGGGGCCTTTTTAAACATCGCAAACAAATGCAGGCTGACCTTTGCAAAGAGGGTGGCAGGGGAGCAATTGGGAGACGTACTGCTGAGGGAAGGCAATGGGCCAAGTCCCCACTGCAACCGGCATTTCACGTTCCACCTGAGAACACTTTTGTACAAAGGGTTGGAGAATGGGAAGGACTGACAAACATTAGATTCTTGAGGGGAGCATCATGCCAGATCACACCCCTGGTGCTATTTCTTATGTTTTTCTGGCACAATGTGTAGCACCGTCGACAGTCCAGTCCAGACCAAACCAAAAAAAAAAAAAGCATGCTTTCACGTCCACTTTTATGGATATCTTACAACATGACAACATGCAATATGTTTAACTTGTTTCTCCTCCTCTGTCTACAAGCCATTTTGCTCACACAAAGAGCTCTCTCAGATGCAGTAATTCCTCCCCCCCCCCTTTTTTTTGTGTGTGTGTGTCATCCTGCCTGAGTTAGTAGGGAAGTTATGGAGCCTGAAGAAAAACTGTCCAGTTTTGAAGAGCTTTCTTGCAAAAGGTATTCTAGTCCTAAACTCACTCACCTGGGAGAAATCACCACTGAACAAAACGGGACATACTTCTGAGTAAGTATGTATATGATTGTGCTGTAAGATTACCCTAGAGCAGGGGTTCTCAACCTTTGGAGGCCCAGTTACCCCCTATCATGGTCCAATTTTCTGAAGTTCCCCTGCTAATTAATTGCTAATTAATTGGATTAATCAATTAATTGATTAGCTAATTAACTGTTAAATAAAAAAGTATTAAAACAATTTTAAATGTGAAAAAATGTCTTAACTCTCTGTGTGTGTGAGACAGACAGACAGACAGACAGGGGGGTACATTTAAGTTCTAATTAACAAGTAATTAACTACTGATTGATGCTGATAAGGAGCAGGCTCTGGCGTACTCCCTGCTGTTGGTCCGCGTACCCCTAGGGGTACTCGTACCACAGGTTGAGAACCCCTGCCCTAGAGTTAAACCACAGAGGCCAGGAAAGGAACTGTTTCTATAGTACTCCATAAACCCAGGTCTTAATGGTCAATTTTAAACTACACCCAAGGCATCATTTTCATTTTTGTTTTAAAAGCCCTCTTGAAAGAGGAACAATAGACACCACCTTAGAAAAAACACCTTGCCTTTAGGATACAAGAGTGAAGTTCAGGAAAATCACAGCCCAATCCTATTCAGGTCTACTCAGAAGTAAGTCCCTCAGAGTTCAAAGAGACCTACTCTCAAGTAAGTGTGTATAGGATTGTAGTCTTAGTTTCTGCTTTGGGGTAAATTTTTCATCCTTGCCTTCGCTCAAAACCAGTTAAGCGGCTCAAGAATAGTACTACTACTAACTGGAGATTGGACTTGATGATCTCAGGGGTGTTCCTTCTGCTTCTTGGTGTCTGTGAGGGCTGAGCATCTCTGGAAATGTAGCTCTGTACCCACACCCAAAATGTATTTTGACCAACTTTGTTTCATACGCCAAGTATAAAGAAACATTATCTGTCTGAATTGCCTACTATGAGTGAATGGGAGTGAGTGAGCAATGGTTAACTGAGGAGGGCTCTCTATCCTTCAGACTGCTTGATCCTCTGAACTGGCATTATCTTTGACGCAAACTGTAGCATGCACCAAAGCCACGTCACATGTGCATCACGGGGGGAGGGGCAGAAACATCCTCAGCCTTACCGGCTGGCTGTCCTGTACCCCCACTTCTACAGGGAAACAAGAGCGTGGGATTAAGGTGTGAACCCTGCTCCTTTGCCTACCCTGACCGTCCTGAACAACATATTTTGTAGTTGAGTTGTGCCCGGTCTTTGCTCTAGGTCTGAAGGCATGGGATATACGTTTGCCCAAGTGCATGACCTTCTATTCTAGGCAGGCTTACCCAGATCTCCAACCGGACAGAGTGCTAGACCTTTAGGAGAAGGAATGTGGGCAGGTGTAGCTTGTTAAACCTTAGAGCACAATCCTTCAATACCTAGGATTGTGCTCTAAGGTTTAACCAGCTACACCTGCCCACATTCCTTCTCCTAAAGGTCTAGCACTCTGTCCTGGTTGGAAATCTGGTAAGCCTAATTCTAGGGGCCAGGAGTTGTTGCCCGCAGTTTGGCCATGTCTGCAATAGGAGGTACCTTGCAGGCCACAGTGGTCAGTAGGACATGGACCATGCCCTACTGACCACTGTGGTCTGCAAGGTACCTCCCATGGAGCAACCCCAGTCATGTCCTCACCATTGAAGCCATGTTCTCTCTCTTTCCGTTCTCCAACCAAGCACCTCCACACACATCTGTCAGTCAGCCTTCTTCCCAGTCTTTCTGATCTTCCCCCATTCTCCCTCCACTAGGGGATAAGATTCTTTTCTCTCCTACCCCAAAACCATGTGAGTCATCCCCATTTTCATCATTCTCTGTGAGACATATAAGGAATTTGGAGTGTTGGAACAACCTGCGAACAGAAGTTCTACATCCTTTCTGTTCTCAAATGACAGCCCCACAGACACAGTAGCACAGCACAGTGGACCAGAGGGGAACTTAGAATTTCACAAAGACAGATTTGGAAAAAAGAATCTATGGTCTATGAGTCAGCATACTGACTTTTGTCCTTGGGGGGGGGGGGAAGTTTCTTAAATAAAAACCAGTCCGAAAATTCACGTAGGAAGCTGCCTGCTATGGAGTCAGGCCCGGGGTCTTCCTAGATTGCTGTTGTCAGCAGCAGTTGGCAAGCGAGGCCAGGGGCGGTGATATCGGCGGCACACTCTGCCAATATCCTATCCCACATCCCAGGCCTGGTCAGCTTTACATGGCCTCCCTGATTTGTGCCGGCCATTTTGCTGATGCACATTCGAGGAGGCCCATAGGGGCCCCTGGGGCTCTCCCCAGGGGAAAGGGACAAAAGTTCCTCCCCCCCCCGAGGTGTGCCTCAGCTCCATCGGCACGGGCTCGATCCCATGCAGGATCTGGCGCAGTATGCTTGGCACACTGTGGCAAATCTTACACAGGATTGGGCTGCCCGGCAGCATCCCTGAAGGACCTCATTATTTTAAAAGTATGAATCATTTTTATACGAGTATTTTTTTGAAGAGCAGGTGGCAGACACCATTTTAGAAGAGGCATTCCCCTTCATTCTCACGGAGGACAGAATGCCTCTTGCTACATGCACCATCTCAGAACACTGCTTTTGTTCTTAGCCATTGTTTTTGGTCATATGCATATATGTCATATGATCATATGCAAGATTTAGGCTAAATTCCTATGCACACTTACCCGGGAATGAGTACCATTGAACACAATGGGACTCACTTCTGAGTAGACATGAATGGGATTGGGCTGTTAATTAAAATGCAGTTGCATAATTGACTAAGATTTGTTTAATTGGGTGCCAGCCTTGATTAAAATGCATCATGGGAATTACGTCCCCCAAGAGTTCTATAAAATGAATTTAGAGTTCCGATGGCATGGAACAGGTAACAATAAGTTAAATTTACTCTTATCCTCTTCAAATTCACTGAGCTGAAATGACTAGGGGGGGGGGGGGGAAGTCCTGCTAGTAAGTAAAAAGCATTGCTCACCAATGGAGCAAGCGCCCTGTGATGAAGACAGAATAGGTTTTCTTGTAAGATCTGTTGAGAACGCTGTAACTACATGGTTTTCAGTCTATTCCCCCCCCCCCACACACACACACACACACAGAAGGGGACATGTTTCAAGACACACTCCATTGTTCAGTTCAACATAAGTTGCTGGCTGGCTTGTTGGACCTCACTATTGCCAAGCATGACTCTGCATTGCTGCTGGGAGGGAGGGGAGTAGTGGACGGCAAGTTATATTTCAGGTAAGCTTGTCCAGCATGACTGATCTTCATCTGGCAGCTTTTGGTAAATCTCTGAGGAACCCCCAGGGTTCTCTGGAAAATTGGTAGAAAACTGCTGCTAAATCCAGGTTCCGCTCATCGGGTGCTCACACAAGTGTCTCATTCTGACCAGTGTTTTGTGTGTCCCTAAGAATAATTCCCTCCATTGACTGCAAAATATGATTTGTACTGGGCAGGCAGAAAATGAAAGGGGGAAATCTGGAACAGGCTTTCATTTCTACAGGGAGAGTAAGAAGGTGTATCCTGACATCTGAACATCATGACTGAAACAAATGGCACTGCAGAATCCCAGGAAATAATACCGACCTCTAGGTTACTTTAAAATTGATGAGTTTGTGTGCTGAAATTGGCTTGTCTGAACTCTAGAGAGCAATGAGCTATATGCTTTGTTCCTGACAATTTTCTTTTTACCTGCTTCTCTTCGACAAAGATGTTTCTTAACTCAGATGTGAATTTTGTGGGGTGGGGTGGGGTTACTCGGAATCGGGACTGGAGTTTACAAATACACTAGACAGCATTCACTCCTGTTAAGTGTAAATACTCAACGCATTCATTCCATTTGTGTAAAAAAGAAAAGAAAAGGAAAAATAAAGCACACACAATGAAAAAAAAAAGTTAAGATGTATGTTTCGTACCAGCTGTGTCCTTGCTTATTTCTTCTGTCTCGAGTTTGTTTGATTCACTGTGACTGTTGCTTGATAGGGATGTTATAGAGTTGTCACTGTTCTTGCACTTTGGGAGGCAGAGAATTACAATAGCTAACCATTCAATTTACCACTTGGTCCTAGCAGGGTTCTTGTGCTTTTAACAATGCACAACAAGGCATCCCACCTCCATGTTGCTGACTTCAAGTTCAGCACACTATGTTCTTCTTGTTTGCAGTTAACAACAAAGCAACAGTTAAGTGAATTCATTTCACTCACACACACACACACACACACACACACACACACACACACACACACACAGACTGAGATATCACCACATCCAAATCTCAAGTGCATATTTCATACCCACATAGTAAGTGGGGCTAAGCAGAGTCACATCACAGCAGCATTTTAACTCTCTCTCTCTCTCTCTCTCTCTCTCACACACACACACACACACACACACACACACACACACACACACACACGTCAATGTTGGAAAAAATGTGATTCTGTGTGTCAGGATACTTGGAATGGACCTCAACACACCATAATACTGAATCAACACACCATAATACTGAGAAACTTGGGCCACTAGGTGTCCCATTGCAAAATAGCCACACTTGTCAATGGCAAAAAAGAAAAATTAATAATCCTTAGAATGGGCTGTCTAATCACAGTGTTCAAATTAATTCAGAGGAAGGCAGTGCACCCATAATGAAAGCCACCAGTCCCACCACTTGACTCACCCCAATGTTAGCCGAATCAAGGCCACCTTGCGGTCTTCTAAAGACAGTAGCTAAGCTAGGGGGGGCACATACGGTCGAGGGAGGGCCAAGCCCCCTTTGGCTCCCCTTGTCATTCAAGCCCTGGAGAAGCAAAGCAGAGCACTCGGAGATGTCACTGTGGTCCGGAAGCGCTGGCTAGGAGGCAGCTTCTGAACTCAGCTGTTTGACTTCCACTGGCATTGGTGTGGCAGAGAACCCTAACAAAACCTGTGCTTTCCTCCTGTGCCTAAGTCCTGCTGTTTGCTTTTGCGAGAGGCCGACAGTCTTTCACAAGACCCTCTCATTCAGGGACTTCGAGCAGGCACAGCCTGGCCCAGCCTGGCCCAGCCTTTCTGCAGGCAGAGGCCCTGCGTTGGCTCCCGAGTGCCAAGCCACTCTAAGCTGGGGCTGCGAGGATTTTCTTCTCCCAGGGAGGATGGGAGGACAGCAGCCACATTGTTGTCCCTGCTGTTTGGGAATGGGGATGGCAACTGGCCACGGCGCAGCTCCCTCATCCTGAGCCGCTATTGGGGCTGCTGTTGCAGAGGTGAAACAAGGGTGGAGCGGAGGCAAGTAGTTCTGCAAGAGTCCGTTACACTGGAGTCAGCGGCCCCTCCCCCTTGCTGTTGGAGCCATTCCAGCAGCAACAGGGGAGTGTCCTGCGTGTTGCCTTTGCTGCCAGAATGGCTCCAACAGCAAGGGGGAGGGGCCGCTGACTCCAGTGGAGTCTTGCAGAACTACTTGCCTTCGCTCCACCCTTGTTACGCTTCTGTGCTGTTGGGAGGTAGAAGCAAAGCAATTCGTAGAGGTGAGGTGGCCCACAAAGGCAGCTAGAGCCCAGACACAGGGGCGGGGCAGCCATGCCAGTCTGCCCCTTCCACCAATCCGCCACGGAAGCGGCGGATTTGCCCTGCCTCCTTGAGCAGGCCAGCCCTGCTGCAGAGGGTGCCCAGAGGGTTTCTGGATTGCTCAGGAAGCTTGTGCCTCAATAACCGTACAACGTCTTGACTACGTTTCCACGGATGCTGGTAAAGGTCGGAAGCTGAGGCTCAAGTCACCTCTTTTGCCTCGCTAATGACGTGGTTTATTCCAAAGTCAGGAACCTCCCAGGATGTGGCTCATTTACAGGTTGAAAACTGCTGATCAAGGCTGGTCATGACATTTTCCAAACTGCAGAAGAATGGCAAGGTGTCTCCTAAGCCAACCTACTGGGGACGGGGGGGTGGGGGTGGGACGGGACAGAGAGGTGTTCCTCAGATGAACCAAAATGTGGCCTTTTCCCAAAGGCCTCTGGGACATGAGGCCTCCATGGCATCAGCCCAATTCAAAATGTCATGCGCAGGAGCCAGGATGGTGTAGTGGTTTGGGAGTCAGACTTAGACCTGGAAGATCCAGGTTCAAATCCCCGCTCAGCCACGAAGCTTCCTGGGTGACCTTGGGCCAGTCTCTCAGCCCCACCTACCTCACAGGGTTGTTGTGAGGACAAAAAGAAGGGGAGGAAATATGTACACCACTCTGAGCTCCTTGGAGGCAGGGCGGTATAAAAATGTGAAAAATAAATAAATAAAATAAAACACGCATGGGTCATGCTTTCCTGGCATGTATCCAACGCCACATACACGTGCAGAAAAAGCAATGTAGCGGGCAACAACAGCGCCCTAAAATGATCTCCCGAGAGAGGATAGGAGGGAAAAAAGAACCACCTGCAAGATAGGTTAGCTTAGGAGACATATACTTGCTTTATTTTCTGAACCCTTCCCAAAAATTGGGATGATGTGTTTGGCAACTCCCCAGAGAACGTAATAGGAATGCCAAATCCAGCAAGCCTGTTTGTGCAAAAAAAAAAAAAAAAAAAGGCAGTCTCCCTCTCTCTCTCTGTGTGTGTGTGTGTGTGTGTGTGTGTGTGTGTGTGTGTGTGTGTGTGTGTGTATTCACAGTGCCAGTCAGTGTGCCCCCTCCTACCTGGGTAGCCCCCCCCCCAGCATCCAAAGACTTACTTTGGCGGCAGGAAGTCTATTTTCTAACTTTTTTCCCCACCACCATTAGTAGAAACACCACCGAAGTTGTTCTTTGCCAGTAGCCATTTTTTCCCCATAATGCCTGGTCTGGAAATTGCCGCTAGGGAAAAAGAAAAAATGGGGAAGAAGAATGTACCGGTACATTGAACAGAACAAACATACATGTGGCACCATAAACATTAAGAAAGGAGCCAACATGGATGATGTGGGGGCGAGAACTAAACAGACTACTGAATCAATGTTTGACCAGCTGGCCGGTAGGTCTGTGAATTGTGTTGCAAAGGTCAGGGTGGGAGGGAGCAGAGGCGTGGAAAGACTGGAGCCAGCGGAGCAGCGGCTCCGGGTGGCTCCGCGGCGCTGGGCGGCGCTGCTCCGCTCACTCCAGTCTTTCCACGGAGCGCGCGCCCGCCCGGTGATGCGGGCGGGCGCTCCGAGGCCTTCTCCCCCGGCCTCGGAGCCGGAGAAAGCCCCGGAGCGTCCACCACGACCAGCGGTCAGGGCTTTCTGAAGGCAGCCAACTGCGGCGCCGCGCTATTTATCCTTTTTTTGCACATGCGCAGAACGATAAATAGCACGGCGCCGCAGTCAGCCGCCTTCAGAAAGCCCTGGCCGCTGGTCGTGGTGGACGCTCCGGCTCCGAGGCCTGGGGAGAAGGCCTCGGAGCACCCCGGTAAGCTGGGCCGCCCCCCTGGAGCGGCGCCGACCCTTCGGGGTGGCGCCTCAGCGAGCGGTGCTCCAGGCAGCATCCGCTCCTGATACGCCTCTGGGAGGGAGGATTGAGGCAAAACATTCTGCAGGGCAAAATATTTACAGCCACGTGATATGCATGCATGTGGCACATTTGGCCACATCTAATGTGCCTCTGGATTCTTTTGGACATTCCTCAAGTAAACACCAAGAGGCCAATCCCTACACACATGTGCTCCACTGTTGTGTCAGCTTGCATACAGAAGTCCTTACTGGCATAAAAGTTGAGAACCCCCTAGCATGGATGACATTTGTTGACCAGAGCCAAGGCAAAAGAGCCTTTCTCCTTTCAAACTGAAACTAAAACCCAGATTAACAACCACCATCTGTTTCTGACACCAAAGACAGAATGCAAACTCTTATTCTGGCATTTAGCATTAATTTGATTGGCAAACGTTTGCAAGCTGTTGAAATGAAACCAGGCAATTTGACTTGAGCCAGCAGTCTGCCAGAGGATGGATGCAGACATTAATTCTGCGTCACTCACAGAGGCCTCCTTCTTGCAAGGCCAGAATTAAAACAACAACAACCAGATAAGACATTTGATAGTTATAGACCCAGCACTGCCACCCACAAGTGAGAAAAAATATTTAAGCTCCACTGGAGCCCAAATAATTCATGCTGGCTAAGTAGGCAATCTGGAGGTGAGCCATCTTCCCTTTTGCATTCAACCAAAGAGTTGAACAACAAAGGTTTTGTCTAAGAGCAAAGTCTACTTGGCTGAGAATACGTTATGAATGCTTGTATGCAGCAAACAACGCTATGTTTGGCGGGGGTGGTGATGAGGAAGGAAAACAACCTTAGTTCACATTCATAGAATTCTGGAATTTACCCTCAAAGGCGTCGCTCCGGTAGGGGCGGGGCCGTAGGTTTCGCTCCGTCCTAGTCCTGTTTACCGAGCGAGCACTGTCGGAGCCATTCCCCTGCGGAGAAAGCAGCAGGCAGGGTCTCTTGCCTGCTGCTTTCTCCGCAGGGGAATGGCTCCGACAGTGAGGGGGCGGGGCCGCCTCCTGCTCGCTCGGTAAAGAGACTACGACGGAGCGATACTTACAGCCCCGCCCCTACCGGAGCGACGCCACTGTTTACCTTTCCAAGTATAGAACTTGGTATAAAACAAGAAACCTACCAATATATACCTAGATCACTTCTCATTACCTTAATGTATATGCTTTCCAGTGGCGTAGCAAGCAGGGGCGGGGGGCGGTCCACCCCAGGTGCCAGGCCAAGAGGGGGGTGCCATGAGTGGCCCAGCCAAGATGGCAGCAGCACCAGCTGTGGTCGCCACTATGCTTGCCTCTTCATGTTTCTGCAGCTTTGCGATCCGGCTGCCACCCCCTCCCTCCTCCTTTGGAGGCTCTCTTTGAGGGAGGGAAGCAGCTGCTGCCGCCGCCTCCTCCTCTTTGTGTTTCTGCGGCGCAATCCACCTGCTGCCCCCTTCATCCTTCTCTGGAGGCTCTCATTGTGCCTCCAAAGGAGAAGGAACAGGGAGGCGGCAGCCAGATCGCGGGGCCACAGCCGCTATAGCCACATCCTCTTTCTGTTTCTGCGGTGGAATCTGGCTACCACCACCCATCTTCCTCCTCCTGTGGAGGCTCTTGTTGAGCCGCCAAAGGAGAAGGGGGCGGCAGTCAGATCCCGAAAACGCCACCATGGCCTCCTCTTCATGTTTCAGCGGCTTCACGATCTGGCCGCCACCACCACCACCACCACCACCACCACCACCACCACCACCACCACCACCCCTGTTCCTTCTCCTTTGGAAGATCTTGTTGAGCCTCCAATGGAGAAGGAAGGGAGGGCGGTAGCCAGATCACAATGTCGCCACTGCCTCCTCCTCCTCCTCCTCCTCCTCCTCCAGGAGAACCCAGAAGTGACGTTGCAGGACATCACATTGCCGCCCTATATGCCGCTGCCCCTGGCAATGCCGCGGATGCTTCCTCATATATAGCATTTCTCGCCTGTAGCCATTTCTAGACTGCTGCCAACAATACTGCGTGATCAGTGTTGTTAACAATAGACCAGCATCGTAGACACAGACCGGCAGCAGCTCTTCGGGGTTTCAGACAGGTTTCTCTGCCCTACCTGGAGTTGCCAGGGATGAAACCTGGACCTTTCTGCTCTGCCACTGAGCTATGGCTCTTCCCAGATCTGGGAGTGGGGAATGGCTCCGTCTTGTCTCTAGTGCACAGCCACATAAACACATGCGCATGAACACTAAGGCACTGCGCAGGGAGCGCCTGCCATTTTGCACACCGTGGCTGTGGAGGTGTATTTCAAGCAGCCAAGTACATATTGTAAGACACCTGTATTTTCACGTACTGTATTTCTTCAATTCTAAGACGCATGTTTTTTCCCAATTAAGCATTTCAAAAAATGGGGTGCGTCTTAGAATCGAAGGTCTCCAAAAAGCACCCCAAAATGCTATCTTCTTACTTACTGGGGCTTGCGGGAGCTTCAGAGAGGCCTGCGCAACCCTCTGCAGGCCTCCCTGATCTTCAGTTCGGCAAAAAACGGTGATTTTCAGCCATTCCCTGTTTTCGCGAAAACCAGAAACAGCCAAAAATCGCTGTTTTTCGCCAAACTGAAGATCAGGGAGGCCTGCAGAGGGTCGCGCAGGCCTCCCTGAAGCTCCCCCAAGCCCAAGTAACGAAGGAAATGGCACTTTCTGGCAGGGCCAGAAATGCTATGCAAAGGCAGTGCACTCAGTCATCCTCAGCTGCAGGAGACATGCTGGGGAGAGTTGGTGCTGAGCGGGTAGATTTAATGAAGGGAGGCGAGTCTTACAATTGATGGATTTTTTTCCCCTGCTGGTGGTACTGAAAGTAAAGGTGCGCCTTAGAATCGATGGCGCCTTAGACTCGAAGAAATACGGTATATCTTTATCCAAAAGAACTTACCTCTCACTTGGCTTTTAAATCAGTGGAGGCTACTGTGGAATAAATGAATATAGCAGATTGCAGGAGGCAAACGATTCTGCAGCAGTGTTTCCTGTAATGGCAGCAGGGGTAGCTAGAGCAGTGATTCGTGATCGGAGGGTCCAAGCATATCCTTATTTCCATCTCTGAAATGTTGGAAGGTGTGCCAATGCAGGCTGAAGAACACTGCACGCTGGTTTAAGCCAGGGCACCACAAGGTTTGAGTCAATTTGGTATGACAGAGTCTCCAATTACAAAGATTCATGCGAGAAACAGCATGTTCCTCTTCTCGGTATTTTAATGGCGAGGCAAGTCAGTGTGACATTGCTGAAACCTAATTAATTATCTTACAAATTTTCACACACACACACACACACACACACACACACACACACACACACACACACACACACACACTTCAGAAAGCCAGGAAAATGAGCCAAAGCAACTCCCATTTCACCTAGGCAATCGGCTCTCCTCCTGTCTTGATTAAAAAAAAAATGAGCTAAGGATGTGCAGTATCTTCTAAAATGTCAGTTCAACTTCTTTCTGAAAGTAATGCTCTAAGGACCGGACCAGACATGACATTAAATGTGTCTTCATCTAGTAAGGGGCTTGGTTTGCATGTAACCTCCCCATGCACGGACCCAATCTACAATGGAACCGCAGCATGGAAACCTGACGAACTTGGAGCGGCTAACCCTGGAATGCCAGGTTCATAACACTGGAATCCTACCAGGTCCATAGATCGCCAAGAGCTTCACATCATAGCTTTGCTTGAGACTCCGTTTTAATAGAGTCGGACACGACTGGACTTAATTGTCAGGGGTCACCTTTACCTTTATACTGACCATATCAGCTACATACGCTATAAATGAACAGGGTGGCATTCTGGCATGGTGAACGCTTTGCTCCTCGGTGTGCACAATTTAGGACTGGTACTCGCAACACCACATCACCCCAGCTGCTGTTCATCTAGCTTGGGTGTCCAAGCCTTGGCAGACACCCGCAGGGGAATGTGGAGCCTTCAGGTCTACAAATCATCACTGGGGGTCACCTTGCTGAGGATCGATTTGTCACCAGTGCTATACAAAGCACTGAGCTGGACGCAATCCCAGTTCCATAGGGGATGCGTTCCTAGTCCCTTGGGAAGGGGGTCCTATTCTATATGTCTATGTCCTTCCTGCTCATCACAAAGGTCATCAACAGGATACATAAGCTCAATATCGAGTGCATCCTGATCCATGATGGCCGAGGCAAATCTGGTTCACACCTCTGCTCAGGATAGCAAGAGAAGAATCCCTTCACCTCCCCCCTCTCACCCAAACCTCCGGTTCCAGGATCGAGGTTGAAAATCACACCTCAAACCTCCAAACTTTGAAGCTGACAGCTCGGAGTATCTTTCTGCACAGTGGAGGACAGGTAGCTTGCCTGTAACTTTTGTTCTTTGAGAAGTGCTCTGTGCAGATACTCAATCCACATGACCATTTCCTCTGCCGGTCTGACTCCAACTGTTAGATCTCTCCTTAAATGCTACAAATTGAACTTCAAGGGTGTGACTGAAAGGAACTGAGCAACTGGACATTCTTCCACCCACCTCCTCCCTACTCAACAGGGGCAGAAGCTCAATAATGCTCTGGAAGCTTCCAAAGTTGGCTCTGCACCTATGCAGAACTCCACGACATGTGTCTGCACAAATGACCACTCCAAGCGCTATAGCAGCAAGCAATATTGTGGTTTGGTGTAGTGGTTTGGGAGTCGGACTTAGACCTAGAAGATCCAGGTTCAAATCCCTGCTCAGCCACGAAGCTTCCTGGGTGACCTTGGGCCAGTCACTATCTCTCAGCCCCACCTACCTCACAGGGTTGTTGTGAGGACAAAAAGGAGGGGAGGAAATATGTACACCACTCTGAGCTCCTTGGAGGAAGGGCGGTATAAAAATGTGAATAAATAAATAAATAAATATTACCTTCTTCTCATAGAACTTCCAAAATTACAAAGCTGTGTGAGAGACAGTCCTTGAAGCGTCGCTTCATTCAGAGCAAGTGCTTCAGTCTTCAGGCTGCAGTAGCAGTGGCCCCAGGAGCAGTAGTGTTTCCCCCCTCAGCGCTGGAAGTGATGTAACGGCTGCAGCCCTTATTCACCACACAGAAGCGCACAGGGCAGGCCGGCGGGCCAAACACTCCGCTGGAACTCCTCGCTCACCCCGCGAACGGGACGATCCGCCCCGCCGCCAGCCGCCGTGATACCCCCCACCCATCTGGGGCCCAATCCTGCCGCCCGGGGGCCCACCGTCCCAAGGCCCCCTCCGCTGACGATGCCACTGCCCAGGAGGATGGGAGCAGGCCTACGAGGGCCTCCTTGTAAAGTGCTCATCAAGTACGGTATCCGTTCTCCCAAACCATTCTCACATCACATTACATGAGTAGCGCCTGCTCTAGCCCCTCACGGATGCTTCTGCCTATATCACAATGAGAAGTATTTGTTGTCTGAACAGCAGAGCAGATACTGTACTTTATTGCCACTAACCATGGCTTAGGACTCCGTCCATATTTAAAGCTTCTAAGCACAGAGACAAACCATGGTTTAGACTACTTGCCTCTCTATCCTGGGACATAATCAGATCATACAACTGGAAAATAGGTTTTATGAACCTCGATGAGCACCGACACTTCAACCCTTAAATCCTCTGTGGTTCAAACATGATATTAAAGTATAAACACCACAAGTACAGTATAACATCATACATTTCCAAAAGCATTAGTCAGCCTAAAATATCTTTCAGTGATTGACACGGCATTGTTAAATCCAAACACTTCTCCAAACCCTTTCCAAAACATTGTGAAATACCATTTCCTTTGAAAGACATGACCGAAATTTGGTATCTCTCTTAATTTCGTGCATCATGCTGCTTCTCACAATTTAGCCAGCCAATTATTAATATTATTTTTTACAATGGTACGTCTGGCTCTTTCCAGTTTAGTTTCAGCAGCTCTTAAATCTAAATCTTCTCAACTAGCACAGGGGTAGCCAACCTTCCACCATGAGGGCCTCTGCGTTCTTAAGAGTTGTGTAGAAGACAGAATCTTGGCAGCTGCAAGTGCTGATGGTGCTGCTAAAGCAGCTGCACCTGCTGAAATGCCCTCACCTAAACAACCATTAAAGGTCCAGGAGCATTCATGTGGAAAGGTTGGTCACCCCGGGACTAGCATGACCCTGTGCCAACATCTAGTGGGATGTGTTTCTCCTCAAAGCTTATAAATAAATAAATAAATAAATAAATAAATAAATAAATAAATAAAGCATACACACACGGAGAAAATGTTGCTTAACGTTAAAGGCCAAATGAAATGCTATTTGACATTTTCATTTTGATATTTGCCTCCAGGGACTTCGTGCTATATTTGCTGGTTTTGACATGTTTTCTACCTAAGCAAGACAGGTAAAGAGAATGTCATGTTGCAACTTTGATTTTTCACACCCATTAACTCCTGTAATGTTTTTTTTTCTGTCTTATGAGAATTCAGGAATGGTTTTTCTTAAATGAAAAAAAAGGCAGAATTGAGGTCACTTCATTACCAAAGCAACCCAAAGGCATATAGATATGAATGCATACAGTAGCGTCACTAGGACACGCGTCACCCTGGGGCAGGGGGCGCGTGTCACCCTAGTGACGCTATGATATCGCGGCGCGGGGGGCGACCCGGCTCCCCCCCGCGTCGCCCTCTGGACGCTCCGAGGCCGGCCGGCCTCGGACGGCTCCGAGGCCGCATGCGCAGACCCGTTTGAGGGTCAAAACGGGTCTGCGCATGCGCGAAAATCCGAAAAATACCCGGATGGACGCACTGCGTGGGCCTTCTTTCAGAAGGCCCTGGAGCGCCGACAGGGTCGAACGCTCCGAGGCCGGCTCCCGGGCCGGCCTTGGAGCGTCCGAAGGGTGTCGCGCGTCACGGAGGTGGTGCACGCGGAGTGCGCGCATCACCCCATGGCGCGCATCACCCGGGGGCGCCCCGCCCACCCCGCCACGCTCCAGCGATGCCCCTGAATGCTTATATATATACTGCCCCTCCAGAGTTCAAGTTTAAAACAATAAAGCCACTGAATATTCAAAATCCCAATAAGATACAACACAACACACACCAGCAACAACCACAAAATCTCAGGGGTCGTATAATGTAAAGCGCTATTGTGTTGCATTTAATGGCAAAACTTTAACATCAGGGTGGATCTGTTACCCAGCTTCCCATGGGTACCAGGGAGCAATTCAGAGATAGCAGTGTCTGAACTATAAGCATAAGAGGAGCCCTGCTGGATCAGACCAAAGCTTCACCTAGTTCTGCATCCTATTCCTGCTTCTCACAGTGACTAAGCAAATGCCTCCAGGAAGCTCACAAGCAGGCCATGAAATCAAAAGCCCTCCCTTTTTTGTGTGTCCACAGCATCTTGTATTCAAAGGTAGACTGCCTCGGAAGCTGGAAGTTCCATTCATAGCCTGTTCTTCCTCCATGAATTTGTCTAAAACCCTTGAAGCCTACAGTCATCACAGCATTCAGTGGTAAACAATTTCATGTTTATTGTTTGAATTATTTGGGGACATGTCCTGAATCCATCATCAGTCTACAGTCCAAAAACCACATGTGCAATACAGCTTTTAAGCATTCAGAAAAAAATGAATTATTATTATATGCAATATAAATGCTTATTTTTATTAGTCGCATTTATATTGCAGCGTTCTGAGCACTTCACACAGATGGTCGCATTATTATTTAGAGAGTGTGCAATACCATACCAGATGCTCCGGACAATGAGATGCCCATTCCTTACAAAAGAGCAACTGATCTATATACTGCTAACTTATAAGGTGGTCCAGGATTATTATTCTTCCCATATTGTAGTCAGAACGCCAAGGACAGCACAGCAGAGAGAACAGCTAACTGCTTTGTGAGATTCATACTGGGGACTTTCCAGGCCATGTTCTTGACCATTAAGCTACACGGGCAGCACAACCCCATGTAACTTTAAAACGGCGGAGCAAGTGCTCTGCCATTCGAGAGTATCACAAATGTGCCATCAAGCACATTTGTGACTACTTTAGAGTAAGGGTGGCTGGCTCGGATGTAGGCTGCCTTTACTCTATCGCTGGATCTCCCTTGCGGCTGCCGGATACAGGTAAGGGGTGCACCAGTGGGCGCGAGGGCGGTCTGGGCGTTGAGGGACGCCGGCACTGGCCAAGCCAACCCGAGGGGCAGGGATGGCGGCCGCCATATCTAGGCTTACCAGATCTCCAACCGGGACAGAGTGCTAGGAGATGGAATGTGGGCAGGTGTAGCTTGTTAAACCCTTAGAGCACAATCCTAGGCATGTCTACTCAGAAGCAAGCCCCACTGAACACAATGGTAAGCCTACATATCCCCGTCCCCTTCCTGGGCCGGCGCGGCTGTTATACGGCCTCCTCAAACTTGCACCAGCTAGCTGGTGGAAATCCGAGAAGGCCCATTGGTGACTCCCCACACTACACTGGGGGAAGGGGTAAGGGGACGTCCCCCGAGCAGACCTCCGGGCCGATCATGATTGGCCCAGAACTGGGATAGGATCCAGCAGGGGCCCTGGGCCTCCTACCGGATACTTACCCAGGATTGGGCTGTGAATCTCCCCAGTCCCCTGGCCCTTTCTGAGTTGTTTGGGGTTGCGTGAACAGTTCCGCTTCCTGCATTGGGCCCTGTAGAATTCTGAAGTGCTAAAAGCTTCTGCCCGCAGCCAGCCTCTCCTCCTCGTCTCTGCAGGGTCATTAATCATGTCCTCATTTGCTCCTGTAAGAGCCAGAAGTGAGAGGTGACCTACTTACTCCAAGGAAGCAGTTCCTTACAAGCCCAACTAGAGCTAGCTTTTAGAAGAGCTGCTTCCTTCCAAGCATAGATGAGGATCAGGTGAGCGTACACTTTCAGGAACCTGTGCTGCTGGGGTTGGCGTCTTCCTTCAGACAGTGGTTTGAAAATACCACCAGTCAAGAAGGTTACTTTTCTGACTGTCATCCCTCAGAGAAAATTACGGGTTTCGTCTGTGCAATGAGCAGCGAGCATTTTTGCACAATCAGTATCAGTAGCTCACCACCTTCAGCACTTTAAAGGTGACCCGAACTGTGGCGTTTGCAGCCTTCCATCCAGCTTAAAGGTGATTTTCAAGGTTGTGGCGCTCATAGCAACCGAAGCCAATTCTCTCCGAACGACTTTATTGTTTCACTGAACATCTTTAAATAGAAAGAAACTGTATAATGAACTTGGAGTGGCAGAAATCTTCATCTGCTGCCAAGACGTGTCAATGAGGGCAATTCCTCTTTGATAAAAGAATAAAATAAAAATCTCTGGATTTATCCAGACAATCCTTCAAAGAATGCCCCAAACCCCAGTTTTCTTTCTTTTCTTTTGCAATCCGCGACATTTCCTTCTGAGCTCCATATCCAGTCGCCATGTGGCAAGGTTCGGAACATTCTCGACTCAAAGCCTGGCCAATTTCACTACCTTGCTATTTAAAGAAGGAAAGCGAAATGGATACGACTCTTTTTTTTTTTAATATGACATTATTATTAGCAAGAGGCTAGAAAGTATGTGTGGAAATGTGGCCATAAAGGTAGATTGTAGCTGAGGCAATATAGTGGGGAGCTGGGATCAGATCTCACAATGTTCTCTCTCTCTCTCTCTCTCTCTCTCTCTCTCTCTCTCTCTCTCACACACACACACACACACACACACACACACACAAACACACACACACACACACACACACACACACACACACACACACACACACACACACACACACCTTAAAAACAGCCAAGTCTTTCTGTCCAGGTTGGGAATGTGCCAGGACATCAATAGTCTTTCCTGCTCTCTTCTTGGATTCTGACCCCACTTTCAGGCATGTCCAGCTCCAGGTCTGACAGGGTCTCCAACCAAGTGCCCTCTTTGGGGTACGGGCACTCGACATGGGTGGACATAAGAGCTAGCCTTGGAAGTGTCCTATGGGATGTGTGTGGTGTGTTTTTTAGCAGTGCTCCTTCTCCGAGTCATGCACCCTCCTTTCCCAACTACCATTGGTGCTTACTTCTTTCTTCCTATCCCATCAGCAAGGGAGAGGTTGTCCTAGAGGCTGCCTGAGCCTTCACAGAGGCCTGTGGGGGCAACCTCCCATTTGTAGATGCCAGAGAAGAGAGGACAGCAGAGCTCCATTGCCACTTCCTCCAGGTGCCATCTGCAAATGGGAGCTTTTTCCCAGAGGCCCCTGGGACACAGGCCTCTTGGAAAAGTTCCTGTTTGTGAATGGGATGGCTGGGAAAAGGTGGTGACAAAGCAACTCTCTGAATGGAGCCTACCAGAGGCTGAGAGAGTAGCTCCTCTGCCTCCACACAAAGGTGGACGAGCAATTCAGGGACGGGCAGTGAGCCCTCTGAAAGGTCCAGGGTGCTGGCTGGACACCTGCCCAAGGGTGTTGAACCCAGATACCACCCTGGACTCCTCATTCCCACTGAATAGCTTCCTACAACTCAGCTCTGGCAGGCAGAAAAAACACACGGTTTCTCAAGACCCGCTATTCGGCTTGGTGACCCCGCATATTAAGATGGACGGAACTTGCCCTACCAACATCCCCCCGCTCTGAATCCAGTTTCAACCATCCTGCTTTCTCAAAAGGGGTGTGTTTGGGATCCATCTTGGAGATTTTCCTTGCCCTGGTCGACCACCTCCCCCCCCCCATTTCCCAGCAAAGAGGAAGACTTGGCAGCCTCATGTTCTATTGCCATGGCAACTTGGCCCAAGAAGCCTGAAAGGGTGCAGCTTAACTTTCCAAGGAAAATGTGGTGTGGCTGGCCAAGGAGCAGCATGAGAAGTCATCCCTCTCCCTCTGTGCCTCGCCTCCATTTATGCTCTGGTTATTCTCTGCCCAGGTGTTTTTGGCGAGGTGCTGTGACCTGTCGGCTCTCAGTTCCGCTCCCATTCATTTATGTTCATCATAAAGAGGAAATTGCTAGGCTGCCATGTAGCTTGCTTGTCAGGTGCCAGTTTGAAATCTCTCTAGGGCTATTTATAAAAATGTGCTCTTTCCTTTCAGCTTCGTTTTTCCTTACCATGTGCTACAGCTGCTTGTGTATTCCACTTGTGACAATATACAAAAAAGTCCATGATTAACCAGGCTATTTTGAGGTAGGGTACATAAAATTATAATACTTTGTATTGGTAGTGATGGCCTGCAGCTTTAGTGGACTTCAGAAACCAGAGTATTGGTTTATTTCAGGAATGTAAGAACCTACTTCTTAAACTTAAATATTATCAAAATGGAGAACAAGAATGTTAAAACAGTCAGATTTAAAAATTCAGCTAAATAGCAGCATGCACGATCCTATTGCATATTTACCAGTACTCAATAAGTATGCATGCATTCAAAGAGACTTACTCCCAAGTAAGAAGGCACAGGATTGCAGCCTAAATCCAGCAGCATGTTCCTGAAACAGCATAAAATATTAACAGGAGCAATATGAGCAGCCAGAAAAACCAATAAAAAGCACAACTTAAAGAAATTCCAAACAACTGATGAAACAGAACTGGCAATTTAAAAACTTCTCTCAGGCTGGAATCCTATGCACACATACCTGGGAGTAAGTCCCATTGAACACAGTGGGACTTACTTCCAAGTAAAGGTGCATAGGGTTATGCTGCATCTTCACTAAAATGATTCACTATAATGGTTAGGCAAAGGAAATAACTTGCCCCTAAAACTGAGTTACATGGGGCCACGGTGGCTTAGTGGTTAAGATGCTGAACTGCAAACCAGAAGGTCGGTAGGACAGCAGTTCGAGACCCGAGTGCCACGTGACGGAGTGAGCTCCCATCCCCTGTCCCAGCTCCACTGGCGTTGCTGCAGGGGGGGCGGAGCTCTAAGTTCTGCCGCGGTCCGACCCTCCATTACACCGGTGCACGAAGAGGCCCCACCCCCTCGCCTTCAGAGCCATTCAAGGCGGTGAAAGCAACGCGCAGGAGACTCCCTGCGCGTTGCCTTCGCTGTACTGAATGGCTCCGACGGCGAGAGGGCGGGGCCACCTCGTGCCGGAGAGTAAACTGAGGTTAGCACAGTGCAGAACTTATTTATTTATTTATTTAAAGAATTTATATGCCGCCTTTCTCCCGGCAAGGGCACTCAAGGCGGCTTACAACATTAAAATAACATACATTAAAATAATTATCAGATAATTAAAACAATTAAAACAAGCAACCCCATTAAAACAAGCAACCTATATTTACATGTGTTAAAAGTCATTTGTTAAAAGTTAAAAGTCAGCCCACCATGTCAGACATTGAATGCTAGTCTAAATAAAAATGTCTTAAGGCCCCGCCGAAAGGTCTCTAAAGAGGGAGCCGTTCTTAATTCCAGGGGGAGGGAATTCCATAATTGGGGCGCCACAGCCGAGAAGGCCCTATTCTGCGCCTCCATTCCCCTCACCTCTGTCAATGGCGGCACGGTTAACAGGGGCCACCCTGATGACCTCAGAGTACGGGTCGGATTACCATCCTGCCCCACCTCGAACAACACCATTGGGTGTTGGGACTAGTGAAAATCTGATGTTAAGCGAGCAAGGAAAGAAGTGGGAACAAAGTGATGTGGAGATGCAGGGGCAATCTGTGAACAATTCATACGACTAGTGAAATGTCTCAGGGGAGTTCACGCATCCCTAGATATTACCTGCGGTGAAATTGGATGCAAATATGGAGTCAATAGCAAGGAATTCTGAAGGAAACCAAAAGAGTTCTGGCAAAACTTTGCAGGGGAATTTTCACATCCATTTGGTACGTCCACCCTATTCTGTTTATACTTAATCTCAATCTCTCTCTCTCTCTCTCTCTCTCTCTCTCTCTCTCTCTCTCTCTCTCTCGCTCTCTCAATTTCACTTATTACAGCTCTGGGGCATGAATTAATCCTGGTTCTTCAAGCTCAGCTTCCCTCGTGGGAGGCAATGGAAATCAATTTCCCCCAGATATACACAGCTGGAGAAATAACCCAAGCACTCTGGCAGTTGGTCATCAGAGGGTTGTGATTAATAAATGAGGGAAGCAGAACTTGTTTGAAAAAATCTTTTTATTGTCAATGTTTTTACAAGTTCCTCCCATGAGAAGGGTTTCTTCCACTGTGTTAATTTAATTATTTGATTTATATTGGAGCTGAGCCAAAAATTCCCCTGTTTCACTTTGGAAGTTGCAAATTAGTAATTTCAGTGGGGTGGAATTTTCCAAAAACAATTGTGCACCTATTTACTATATTGATATATAATACTGTATATCTTGCTTACTGTCATTGTTTTCCCCTGACTGCTGTTGCTGCTTCTTCCTTCTTGGATTAATCATATGGGTGAACCCAATCAGGGATCACACACTGAAGGGATGCTATTAATGCTACATAGCCAATCAGAGTTGATGATGTCATGAGATCAAGTAAGGAGAAAGTTAGTGAAGAAGTGAACCTTTTCCATAATTTTCACCAGGAGTCCCAAACAAATATCGAATAAGGAAGACATTTTTCAGCCCTTTATTATCTCCCATGTTGGTATTGATATGCTTAAGGTTAGGACCTGGCTAGATTTTCCAAATATATAGACAATCTAGCAGAAAATTAGCTGTCTTTTTGAATTCTTTATTTTGTTTCTCTGTGAATCCCAGTAGCAGGGAGGGTCCAGCCATGAGGCTGACCAAAATGCCCACTTGAGCAATGGGTGGGGGTCCTGCAACCTGCACCCACCTGCCCAGCCATGGCCACATCCTCGTGTGTGTGTGTGTGTGTGTGATAGAGAGAGAGAGAGAGAGAGAGAACGATGGCAATGACGACAAAATGGGTGCTGCTGCTGTTGCATGCGTGTAGAAATTGGGAAGGTGGCAAATCAGCCACCATTTTGAATGGCAGATCAGCTTGAGCCACCTCTGCCCAACAGCATCCTTTAAATGGGATCTCTGCTTTGACTGGTGAAGTTGCAATCCAGTAGTTTCTCCCCACACGTTTGGTAGTTGGTCCATTCCACACGGTTACCAGACAGAGAAAGCAAGAACAGGAAAATAAGAGGGGAGACTTTGTCCAGGGGTGACTGGAAAGACATGCCATCTCACCCAAGGATTTCTCACCCCCAGTTATTGTTCATAGGAGAAAACCCCTCTAGTGGAAAAGAGAGGGGGAAAGGCAGGTCAAAACCCCAGGCCAAAGTGAGCCTTTGTGTGCATGGACCTTCTGCCTTTAAAAAAGGAACGGGGATTTCAGCATGCACACAACCCAAGAGGCCCACTGGAACAAAGTCGTTGAGTGGTGCCCATTGCAAGTTATTGGAATGTTGTTCCATGTTTCAAACACATCTTTGAAATAATAATAAGACGTTCTATTTGGAGAGAACATTGTTGCTTCTTGGCCAGCAGGGAGTATTTGAGGTTAATGGAATGTAACTTGTCTCGGAGCAGGCCACAGTTCTCTGTCTCATGCTGTAATACTCAAGTCAATACCCACACATAAACACCTTTCCCTGTAGGGCGCGAAAGTGGCTGCGGAAAAATTTTGACACCCTGCAGAGTTGTCCAGTTTTGTCTCATGCACAGCTGAAGGAGGAGACTCCAGGGTCTAATTTATGCACTCGTGCTAATGCAGAAGAATTCCCCACCAAGTCTATATTTGTTCAAGGGATGCGGAAAGACAGCAACGAATATTTCCTGGGAGCAGGGGTGAGTTTTTACCCACATGTTAGATGTCTGAAAGAGAAATCATGGTAGGTGTCTCATGAATGCTCCCCTCCTAAACAGAATTTCTCTGCAGAAGCGCTTTTGATACTGACGGGATTTTCAAGAAAGCAGCCTTAGGACTACGGTCTTCTTTAAATGTCCAGTTTATGGTCCAGCAATGGAGGTGAGCCTCTTGTCTGTTGGGGAGCTTGCCCCCTGAGATGCTACCTATGTACCTCACAGTACCTGTGGCTGTAGACTGCAAAGGAAAATGCTGGGGAGCACATTGTCTTTAACAGAAGTTCATCTTCCATTACACGTACTGGAGAACACCTGATAAGCTGCAGAGGATCAACATATGCAGCTGATTTATACTGAGTCAGACCACTGGCCTATCAAGCTCTGTATAGTCGACATTGACCAATGACAGCTCTCCAGGCAGAGGCCTTTTCCTGCCCTACCTGGCGATGCTGCCAGGATTTGAACCTGGGACCTTCTGCATCAGCTGTACCACTGAGCTATGACTCTGTTATATGGTCTTATTGAGGTACTGTCTGCTGATTTGTTTGTTACCTTCTTTCTCTGATTACGGTATCTAGGTAGTTCTTTAGGTTTTTACTTTGTGTAAAAGTTATTGTTTAAAAGCAGCATATAAATACATTAAATAATGAAATGCATAACATCCTGCAAAGTACAAATTGAAAACCACCACATTAGGGAACTCGCTGCACCAGCTGTGAAGACCTGGCTTTGGGGTTTATTCAGAAGCAGTACTAGCCCACCCATGAGGTTGACTGAAGCAGTCACTTCAGGCAGCGGGGGGGGGGGGGGGGAGACTCGGCAATATCCACAGTACCGGCCCATCCATGAGGCCAACTGAAGGAGTCGCCTCAGGCATCAGATTGATGGGGGTGCCCATCTCTGCCCCCACTGCTTGTCCTCCTTCCGTTCCCACTTGGATAAGGAAGAGGGGAACAGAGAGTAAGAGGAAATGTGGAGGAGATGAGAATGCTGGGCTAGAACATGGGAGAGTAGGAGGAGCAGAGGCTGGCAACATTTGACACCTGAGGCATCTGGTGGGGCCACTGTGTGATACAGAAAGCTGGACTAGATGGGCCTTTGGCCTGATCCAGCAGACAGGCTCTTCTTAGGTTCTTATGACATGCCACGTCAGAAGAGCTTCGGCCAGCCCCAGTGGAGTTTCTACACCCCCATGGGGGGGCTTCTGACACGACACCCCACGTGACGCCACAAGCCCCGCCCCGGGGGTGTGACACATCACTTTTGCCCCGCTGCCGCCGCCGCCGTCACATTTTGGCAGTGGCGCAGCACGAAAGCAAAAAAAAAACCCCACATTTTCGCTGCCTTTTCTGGGATGTATGGAGCCAGGGAGGGCCAATCCTCCCACCCTCCCAGGCTCTGTGCGGTCTAAAAAAAAAAAAAAAGCCACGAAAATGGGGGGGTGCTATTGCCGAGATTTGGCAGCGGCAGTGGGGCAAAAGTGCACCCCCACCACTCGACACTCCCGCTGCCCGGAGCCCCACCTCCCCCCTAATAACGCATCTGGCCAGCCCTGTCTGTTCACCCACTCGCCTCTCCTCCACACTTCCTCTTCCACTCCATTTCCCTCTTTCTTTTCCAGCCCAGGGAATGGAAGGAGGAGAGGCTGGCACAGGAGCGGAGGGGGGGGGGAGCATTTGGCAAGCCACCTCAGGCGCCAGGAGGTCTTGGACTGGCCGTAATCAGAAATAAAAATATATTTTTAAAGTTTGGAACAACAAATCAGATGTACTTTGATGGGAAAAATAGGATGATTTAAAAAACAGGAATTGAACAAATTATCTCTTGGAATTTTATAAAAAATATGCTACTACTCTTTTGTCCTGATTGAGGTTAACAGATCTCCAGGCTGGTAACGAAACACTTACCACTAATGTTTTACAAGCAAGGCTAGTGAGTGGTCTCCTCTGCACAAACAGCTTTGCGACAAGAACAGGAAGGCGCTGCTGGAGTTGTAGCACACAATCGGATTTGCCCGGCCTGCAGTTCTCCCTCAAGAACAGTGGCCTGGTTTTTGTAGCACTTCTTCTGCTGACGGGTGAAGCCTCTAGCGGTCAGGATTAGTACTGCACGCAGTTTTCCTTCTATGCTGCAGTCCTTTGATAACCTCAAATTAACTCAAAGAACCAAAGTAACTGGGTTGAAGAAAAGTTTCTGGATCATCTTGTGGAAGTTCCATCTTCTTCTCCCCCCCATTTTTCTGAATGGCTGGACCCAGGTGGGACTTGTGCAAATGCTTTTCTAAAACGGAGCTGGGAGAACAGATTACAAACCCCAATCTTCTCTCTCTATAAAAGAACAAGTCCTGACTGACTGACTCATCACTGCCTAGCCCAAACCCTTGGACCTAGACACGTGAAATTTGTGAAGTATGTTCCAGCCGTGACGTAAGCATCCACTAAGAAGGGATTTTTAGAAATTCCACCCCTAAGGGGGCGAAAAGGGGTGCAATGCGTTTTCAGGGATTCCTCAATATCTCTCAGGCCAGATGAATCTATCCACCCAGGTGATGGCCAGAGAGGGTACTGCTGCTCATCAGCCCAGTCACCCCAGGTGATCCAGGGAACCAGTAAGGGCCTGATTGGCTCTCTATATAACTATTGCTTCAGCCTTCAGCCCCTAGGTCTGGTTCCTCACTCAGAGCAATGCATCTCTAGGAGTTTGCTGTCCTTGCTGTCCTGTCCCCCCACTTCTTGGATCCTGACTATCAGCATGACCTCACTCCATGCACGCCTGCTCCAATTCCATCATTCTGGAGCTCTGTTTGCTGGTCTTTGCCTTGATTTCTGCCTCACCCAATTACATACTTCCCTGTGTCCCCTCCCCCAGCGGCTTCTGGAGGAAGCAGGATATATCTGGAAGCAGCCAAAAGTCTCCCATCTCGTTCTTGAGTGCAACCAGATGTGGGAGGATGGAGGGGGAAAAGCATAATGCACCTACAGCAGTAAAATAACTTGAGCCGTCATCCCTGCTAGCCGCAGATCGTGCAAAAAACTACAGGTGCAATAAGCACAAACATTTGTGAACTCAAGAAACCTTTGGTGAGAGCAAACAGGATAATCTTACGATAACTGGCTAAAAGCAATTCAGACAAATTTTGCATTAGCGCTCTCTCTCTCTCTCTCTCTCTCTCTCTCTCTCTCTCTCTCTCTCACACACACACACACACACACACACACACACACACAAACTGGCTAAAAGCAAATGCCTCATTCATTCTGCTTCTAGCAAACTGTTCCACTCAGATTCAGCAGCTCAGTACACTACTGTTTGCACACAGAATATCTGTTGTGTATGAAATCAAAAGGTGCACCCATCAAATAATACGGTCAACAACTGTCTTGTTTACTTTGAATACAACCCGACCTGGCAGAGTCTGCTGATGGGCCGGCTTCTGCTTTCCAAAACGTACAACACAGCTGAGTTCTATCAGCCCATATAAAAGATGCAATGCATTTTGGCCAAATGTTTTTAGTTCAAGCCCTAACAGCAAGGACTATAAGATTTTTGGTGGGTGTGGCGAAGGGCCGCCTTACCCCCACAGCTCCAACCATGAGGGAAGGCGGTTACCTTCTGAGTCCCGCAACAACGGAACCCCCAAACACGTCCCCAACAAGGGAAGGTAGTCTCGCTGCCACCACCTGGGGAACTTAACGGCAGGCCACGCTACCCCAGGACTAGCGTGCCTCTCTGAGCGTTGTTCTGGGGTCCCCGCACCAACGGGTCCAGCAGAACCAACCTCGGTAAGTTGGCAACACTGCACCAACAGTATGCCCAATCGGCCTTAGCTCCACAGCACCAACCGTGGGCTAGGTATACTTAGGGTAAACAGCTCCAACTGTTTGGGTACGTCCAGATAACAGGCCAAGCGTCCGGCAAGGGTAAGATCCGTCCAGTCCAATAAACACCCCAGATGTAAAAATATATAGGTGTTTATTTAAGCTATGCCAGCATAGAATAGAAGGCAGAATTACTGCATATATATATATATATATATATATATATATATATATATATATATATATATATATATATATATATATATATATATATATATATATATATATATCATATTGACAGACACAAACATTTAGGTCATAAAAACAACAAATCACTAAACTTCTACCACTGAACTGTTTTCCCTCACTCACCCAAGAAAGTACTTTGAGGATGAACCGACCAGGCCCAAGCCCCACAAGCACGTAGGCGAGGACCATACTGTGGTTAAGGCATGATGTCTTCCATAGGGGTGCATGCAGCCCGGAGCTCACACGCAGATGACTCGTACAAAGAGACGGCTACCAAGAGAACGGCCCCCACCCCCTTGGGGTCTCATACTTATACTCTTTAGGGTCTTTGAAGATGGACATACAGGGTTGTCCAATAGAGGGGGGGGAAGGCAGGACATCCGGGGAGCAATGGCTCTGCACTTCTCTGGGAAATTCCCGTGGAAGCAACCCAGCAGGTGCCAATTAAGATGTTGCTTAGTCAGCTTGGTCTCAGGCTGATAACGCCCTTTGTTTTACATTCCACCCTTGCTTATCTCCTGAGACCAAGACCCTGCCTCTCCCAAGGCCGAGCCTCTCCCAAGGCTGACTCTAAACTATCAGGTCCCAGGTTTCACAGAAAGAGAGACACAAAGTTGCTTTTTCGCTACAGTGGGGGAAAGAACCAAAACTGAGGAACCGTAATAAAAAAGGAGGGTTCATAGCATATATGCTTTGCATGTTGACATTATCAGGTTCAATCCCAGGCATTTCCAAGTAGTACTAGAAAAGACCCCCATCTGGAGACCCTGGAGACCCACTGCCAGCCAGTGTAGGCAACAGATGGACCTGTGCTCAGACTTGGACGGCAGCTTCCTTTGCAGCTATTCCTTGTGTCTGGAAGAAGCCAGTATGGCTCCTTTGCCCCCTCAACTGTTCTAGGGAGAACATCCCAAGATTTTTATTTTTATTTTTTTATTTTTTTAGAGGACCTTCCATCAACACAGTTCATGCATTATCATTCATTCTTGAACAGGCATCAAGTATAGCCATTTTCAGAGGTTTTAATCATGGACAATGCGAAGAGAGGACTCTCTGGAGAAGACTCTGATGCTGGGAAAGATTGAAGGCAAAAGGAGAAGGGGAAGGCCAAGGATGAGATGGTTAGACAGCATCACCGATGCAACAAACATGAAAATGAGCGAACTCAGGAAGATAGTGGAGGACAGGAAGGCCTGGCGGGATATGGTTCATGGGATCACGAAGGGTCGGACACGACTTAACGACTGAACAACAACAATCATGGACAACCAACACACGTAGACCAGAAATAGAATTGCAACAGCACATTCATTTCCATCGGATATGTACACTTCCACAAATGTACATTTGTTTCAAATGTAAACAGAGTTTTGTGCAGGTCAGGGTTAGGGTTGCCACCACACCGTCACTTGCCCTTCAACGCACATTGATCAACCATCGGAAAGGACTGGGGTTGATGCTGAAGGCCTTCTGGAAAATTCTGGAGCAATCTCCAGAAGGCTGGGGGGGGGGGGGAAATGTACTTGGACACTCTAAAGGCACCAACCTTTATTTATGAAATGTGATTAGTATGTGTTAATTTATCATAATTAGATGAAAGCAAACAATCCTTACTCCTCTCAGATAGGGTCACTCCGTTACTTTTATATATATAGCCATTACTGTTGACAAGGGAAAAAAGTGAACACACTCTGAAAACTGAAGGGCAGAATGGGAAAAATCAGAACTGAAAAAGAGGGGGCATTGTGATTTACATCAATTAAGCAACCCCTGTAGAATATATTCATCAGCTGTGCAAAAAAGCTGTTCCAAGCCCATTATTTTTCAGATTTTTAACAAAATAAGCTGCTTGTTCCTGCAGCGATTCACTTGTTAAAATGTTCCTCTTTACTAAAGAAATTAGAGTGGATTTCTTTTTTTTTTACCCCTAAAGTGCACAGAAAGCTAACTAGGTAAGAGTTTTAACTAAGAGGCACTAACTGAAAATAAACTACCGGTATTTAAAAAAAAATAGTCAAGGGATGGAAAACCCACTCTCAACATCACATTCCTTTTACGCAAATACATTGGTTATTATTGGATTTTTTTAAATGTACACATTTACACAACTTATGTAACACAACACAAGGCTACAGACACAGCTAAGGCCTTAGGTAGGAAATAGCAGAACTCTCTCTCTTGCCCTCCGGCTTTGATTTCGTTCTCATATTGAGACCCAGAGGAGAAGGAAAACACTTGTTGACAATAAACATAAAGCTACATCTTGAAATGTTCACTTTTAAGACCACGTTGCCTTTTTATTCAAAACTCTACTTTTCCAATTTTGCTCTCTACAGCACCAGACCTGATATATCTGCAAGTGTCATATCTGCACTTTTAAGGTTCTTTGGGCTTTTTTGTGTTTCATTTTTAATATTGCTGTTGTTATATAATTTGAAACTGTGTGCTCCTTGTATTGTTTTCTATTATTGGAAAAAGTTTAATAAACAGAACATTTGGGGGAAATAAAGGATAAATAATATTTATTTAGTCAAGGGAGCTGTCTTAAGAGGAATATAAGAAGAGTCCAGACGGATCAGACCAAGGCCTATCTAGTCCAGCATTCTGCTTCCCCCAGGGGTCAACTAGTTGTTTCTGGGAAGGTCACAGGTAGGGCAGGAAGGCAAGAGTGTTCACCTGCTCTTGCCCTCCCTTTGGCAACTGATGTTCAGAGGTATACTGCCTCTAATCATGGAGGCTCCACATGACTGACCAGCAGCCAGTGACAATCCTCTTGGCAAATTTGTCTAATCCCCTTTTAAAGCCATCTCAGCTCTTGGTAATCAACATATCCCATAGCAATGAATT
This sequence comes from Plestiodon gilberti rubricaudatus, assembly GCA_026170595.1. Taxonomy (NCBI): domain Eukaryota; kingdom Metazoa; phylum Chordata; class Lepidosauria; order Squamata; family Scincidae; genus Plestiodon; species Plestiodon gilberti. The sequence goes on from JANXHW010000003.1 coordinate 223,531,608, forward strand.
TCATAAATTACAGTACTTGTGTGAAGTACAGTATTTTCCCTTGTCAAAGCAATGCATGCAATTATTTCCAACTATCCCTATTTCCTGATCCATCTTCCTAGTAAACCGCTGTTCCTATTTTTGACCGGGGGGTGGGGTGGGGGGGAGTCTTATTAAACTTTTGGACAATATTGTCCAAAATATGCAGTAGCAAGAGATAAATTTCTAAATAAATGGTTGCTGAAAAACTCAACCTTTTCTGACGCATCATGATTAAAATTACTTGTAGCAGTCTCTGTAACAAATGTACTGTGGATGTAAGCAAACTTCTTTTTTATTGTGTTTTTAATGAGTGTTTAAACTTTAAATGTAAATGGTGTAAGGCCTATTGGCAATTAAACCTAAAGAAACTTGAACTTGTTAGTGTAGTTTGCTAGTATTTTCATTCTTCAGAGTTCTTCCCCAAGGCCTAGAAGCTCAATTTCTGAGAGATGTGTGTTGATGTCTCATGTTTCTAGTGGATATACGCAGCTGCTGACATGCTTTTGATAATTTTTTTTGTAGAACCAAAAGAACCATCATCAGTCTCTTGGCTTTTAACTCAACAGATGTCAGGCTATTGCAGAATAAAATAGAAAACAAAGGCTGCAATCCTATACAGTACTCCTCCCATATCCGCTGGGGATATGTTCCAGGCCCCTCCGTGGATACTTGAAACCGTGGATAGGAGCGAACTCCCCCTCCATCGTTTCCTGAGGGGCCCCCGCCCTGCCTCCCCTGCAGGCAGGCGTACACGCCCCCCCCAAGCTCTTATTTTTCTTTCAACAAGCTTTGTTTCTTCCTTAAAACAAACAGAGAAGCAGCCTCCATTGCAGGCAAGTAGAATGAGACTAAGTTCTAGAGAGGCTCTGCAAGATTAACCTTGCAGAGCCTCTCTAGGACTTAGTCTCGTTCTATTTGCCTGCAATAAGCAGCCAGAGGCTGCTTCTCCTGTTTGTTTAAAGAAGAAACAAAGTTTACTGGGAAAAAGTAAAAGCCGGGGGGGGGGGTGTTCCCCGCGATCCTTGGATAACTGAAACCATGGATAGCGGATCAGTGGATATGGGGGCCCACCTGTACACACGTTCCTGGAAGTAAGTCCCCCTTAACTCAAATAGGGCTTACTTCTGAGTAGAAAAGTATTGGCTTGTGTTCAAAGAGTCTTTAGAAATGTGTATAGGGGAGTAGGTGGGTATGAAAATGGGGTGGTGCAATGGGTTAAACCACTGAACCATGAGCTGTCGATCAAAAGGTCGGCAGTTCAAATCCGCGCAACAGGGTGAGCTCTCGCTGCTTGGCCCAGCTCCTGCCAACCTAGCAGTACGAAAGCATGTTAATACAAGTAGATAAATAGGTACTGCTTGTGGGAAGTTAACAGCGTTCCGTTCCAGCCACACACTACGCACTGCGGCAAGGAGAGTCATGCCGACCACATGACCAGGGAAGTATCTCCAGACAGCGCTGGCTCTTCGGCTTCATAACAGGAATGAGCACCCCTATTATCTTTTATAGGGGAGTATGAAAATGGAGATTTTGTAAGAATGTCCCTATATTCATCGTGGAGGCCTTGGAGAGTATGCAGTGATTCATCTAGCTCAGTACAGCCTGCTCTGAATGATGGGAACTCTCCAGGGTCCTGAAGAAAGGACGTTCCCAGCCCAGCTATCCGAGGTCCTTTATAAACTGAGCAGAGAATTAAACCTGAGAACTTCCTCATTCAGCACATGGGCCCTTCCCAAGTGGGTCTTCTGCCACAATAAATGCTTGATCTGCACAATAAATGCTTGATCTGAGTCAGTCGAGTGTGGGAGGCGCCGGCCAGCAGAAAAAAAAGCCAGACTGCCAAAGGATACCACCTGGAATGTAGCTGTTCACAAAAGGTTGGACATTTATATATTGTTTAAAAAAAAAAACATTAGGGGGGTTAGGATAGCCTGCAGATGTACACCGCCTTGGATTAAAGTCGGAAAAATTCAATGACCAAGAAAGGCGGTGTACACACACACACACACACACACACACACACACACACACACACACACACACACACAGTACAGCACCACACACTGTACAGCACAATTCAGTTGGGGTTGGTACAAGTGTGATGCAGTTGGTACTTTTTAAGGTGGACTGGCTTTTAATCATGTATTATTTTATTTCTGCTCTTATTGAATGTATGTGATCTTAGTTTTGATTTTGGCCTATTTAAAGGGATCATTTTATTTTGGATTGTGTGTGTGTGTGTGTGTGTGTGTGTGTGTGTGTGTGTGTGTGTGTGTGTGTGTGTGTGTGTGTGTGTGTGTGTGTGTGTGGTCACCTTGAGCATTTTATGGCAAGATGACAGATAAACACAAGAAATAAATAACTGCTCAGATAATAACATCCATTAATACTTGCAAAACCCAATTTTATGGCAAAACCCATTTTATGGCAAGATGACAGATAAACACAAGAAATAAATAACTGCTCAGATAATAACGTCCATTAATACTTGCAAAACCTAAATTACATTAGAAATGTTTGTTTTTTTAAAAAAAAACAGGATACATGCTCTTCATGCTAACTCAGAAATAAAGCAATGCTCGTGTCGCAGAAACCTATACTTGTCAGGTTTGCACATACAGCTTAAACTGATTGGGCCAGAGTTGCCAGGGCGCCATGGGCAACTCAATTCCTGGCAGCCTTCCAGCTCATTTGGAGAACCTCAATACTTGTAAGAGGCTTCTTACACCAGTGACAAGCAGGAAGGAACTCGTGTTATGGGGCAGCCGCCCTACGGGGTGCTTGTAGCAAAAGGTCTGCATTTGGCTATAAGAGTGCAGTACCCTGTTTATTATTCCTTGTCCAAAAAGAGCTCTGGAGACCACAAAACCCTCCATCAACTAGCTTGCTATTTGCTCTTTTCATTTTTAACATTCGAAAATGTTCTGAAGCAGAGGCCCTTGCTCCGCAACTTCCATGAGAAGTAGATTAGAAGACATTCACTGATTAAACACCAGGATACAAAGGAGCAATGGGTGACTGACTGAATTATAGTTTATGATATCAGACAGTCAAGGGAGCCCAGAGAAAATGGAATCCAAAGGAGAACAACCAGAAGGAACAAACAAGCACCCTATTTTCCACATTCAAGTTAAGTCTTCCTTGAGTTTCCATAGGGTGGACCTCTCCATTACCCACTGCAGAGGGGTCAGAGCTCGGTGGTAGAGCACCTACTCACATGCAGAAGACCCCAGGTTCAATCTCTCGTACTTCCAGGCAGTGGTAAAACAAGGGTGGAGCGAAGGCAAGTAGTTCTGCAAGACTCCGTTACACCGGAGTCAGCGGCCCCTCCCCCTTGCTGTTGGAGCCATTCCAGCAGCAACAGGGGAGTGTCCTGCGTGTTGCCTTTGCTACCAGAATGGCTCCAACAGCAAGGGGGAGGGGCCGCTGACTCCAGTGTAACGGAGTCTTGCAGAACTACTTGCCTTCGCTCCACCCTTGTTACGCCTCTGCGGAGGCAGAACAAGGAAAGATCCCGGAAAGCTGCTGCCAAGCAGGACGATACTGAGCTACATGGACCAAGGGGCAGAGGATGGAATCAGGCCCTGTTATGCACCCAGATATACCATTGGGGAGGGGGCGGCAACCGCATCCAAAATAGGCTCAGATTTTAAATGAAGAGCAATTTCCCAAGTTGGAAGAAATAGTTCATTTTTTCCCCCAAGCCCAATTTCAAGCCTTACTGAGTGAGGAGAGTTTACCCATCACTGATTTGTAACAAGTGTTCAAAAAAAAAAACAAAAAAAAACCACATAGAAATGCCTTGGGGGGGGTGTGTCACGTACAGGTCCATTGGGCTTGGTCTGTTTTACTGTTTTAACGTTGTTCATGTTTTAATGCTTTTAAATTTATATTGGTATTTTTAATGTTGTCAGTGGGATTACAACATTACATTAATGTTGTAATGTTGTAAGTTTAATGGTTTTTAATGTTGCGTGGGAGAAAGGCAGGGTATAAATTGCTTAATTAAATTAAATAATACAGCCTGACTGTATATTTTCCAACCATGGTCTAGTCAATTACTGTGCCAACTGTTAGCTGGCCCACATGAGAACTGATGCCAATGACTGTGCAGCTAGGGCCACTGCTAGGCCTGGTCATGCGAGGCCTGGTCTGGCCAAATGAGCCCTCTTTCCTAGATCCAGTGGGTGTCTCACCCCTGCTGCCCGGTTCCAGACCCCAAAGCAAGTGGGCACATGTCACTATTGGCGTAGATATAAAGAAACAGATACACAGTCTAAAGATTTTTCAAAATTAGCATGACTTTTTTTTTTAGTTTTGTTCTTGCTATTCACGGAGCAGAAGGTAACGAGAATGCCAGGAAGGAAAAACAACCCTATGTCAAACTGCATTTTCCAGTTCCCCTCACATTCCTGTTTTCAGCCTGCTAGTTTTGTACCCTGCATGACTTTCACCAGCAGGAGTTCTCAAGGAGGAGATGGGCTGAAAAAAGAATAAAAATGAAGCTGAGAGCAGCCTGCTGGGAGCTTTTTGCCTACTCCTCACTTTCACATCCCTCCTGAGTGCTCCTGTTGGAAGATGAATTTCTAAAGAGGAGATCCCAGCAGTAGAAGTGAGCTGTAGGTTGGCCAAAAATGTGTATCTTATGTTGGGCAGCAGCTTCTTCTGGCGACGCTAACAATCCAATCCTAACCAGGCATATACGACAGTGGAACACAGTTCTGCTGCCATAAATGGCCATACAGCGGTATGTACAGCACACCACCGGTGAACGTATTTGAACCACCGCCACCAATGGAGGCAGTGCCTGAGGCTCGCTGCTGGACCCAGCTACCTCCACCACCAGTGGGAAGCAGGGCTGACACTGGGGAGAATGGGGCCAGGACTGGGGGCCCCAGTGGCGGGTCAGGCAGAGGGTGGATACAGGACAGGGAGGCAAAGGGTGTGGGTTCAGTGATGGTAGTGGCCGCCGAATCCTAACCCCCTTCCCAGGTTCAATCCGCCTTCACGGGTCAACGCGTGACATAGGTCTGAGTTGACCCACCGGGCCGGCAGGGGCTTACCCCAGAGGAAGGGAACATTTGTTCCACCAAGGAGACCTCCCGAGGCCAAAACTCCCTTGCGAGATTCAGCAGGCCATCATGTTGGTGCATTGCTGCACGGGGGTTAGGTAGGATTGGGCCGTTAGTCAACACTATAACATTCTTTGGGTACAGCCCACTGAGAGAAATGGAAGCAAGTGATCAACTCTCCCACTGAAATCCATGAGATTTTAAGATAACATTGGCTGGATCATGCTGCTATCTATTGCACTTCAAGAAAGTGTCCTCCCATGATCTCAGCTGCCTGAACAAAATGCACAGAACAATTGTTGAGGGAATTGCAGCTGCAGAGAAAACGGAGAGCAAGTTTTCGTTAAGTCAGTTCTTCAGCACTTTAAAATATTCACTGAAGACAAATGTCAGAACAATTTTGATGTACTAGCTAAGAGGTCAATGGGCAGCAGAGGCCACAAAAAGCGGAGAGGGAGTTCATTGATCAGACAACAGAGAGAGCCGCATGACTGGGAGGAAGCGCTGTCATAGAGGAGTGGCTGAGACCTTTGGGCTCCAGTCTTTGTTCTGAGCAAACAAGGCAGCTTTCAGCCACAGGCATGTTTGGAGCACTGCAAACCCAGCGTTGGAAACGGACTTCTAAAATAAAAAAAATGTCGCCAAGGCTTGATGCGATTCAAAGGCGGAGGCTGAGAATACAGCAGATCCCAGTGTGGCGATCATCATATTTAGGGGTTCTTAAAACTGACAAAGCAAGTAAAAAGACGGCAACACCCATTGGTGGTGACGTAGCGGGTGGACGGACCGCCGTAGGGTGACGCGCGCAGAAGGGTGACACGCGTCACCCTACGGAGGCTCTGAGGCTGGGAGAAGGCCTCGGAGCTTCCGCCCCATCCGGCTGTCTGGGGCCTTCTGACGAGGCCCAATGCGGAAATACGTGAACCTTTACCTTTTTCGTGCATGCGCAGACCGTTTCTGAGGGCAAAAGGGTAGCCCTTGCCCTCAGAAACGGTCAGTGCATGCGCAAAAAAGGTAAAAGTTCACGTATTTCCGCATTGGGCCTCGTCAGAAGGCCCCGGACTGCCAGAGGAGGACGACACTCGGAGCCGGCAGCAGTGGGGGTAAGTTCTTCGCGCCGCCGAAAAATTTTGGGGGGAGGTGCACAGGGGGTCACTAGGGTGATGCGCACGCCCCCGCTCTGGGCAGCGCGCGCCCTAGTGACGCCTCTGCATGACCACAACTGTTTGAGACTCCTCAATGTGAAACCAGGTTCATTTGGCTAGTTGCACTGATTCTTATTACTGTGCTTACATTTAATATTGCACTCTCCCACCAAGGAACTCAGGGAAGCACCTGTGGATTACCCCCTTTTATCTTCACAACAACCCTGTGAGGTAGGTTAGACAACCAAGAGATAGTTACTGGGTCAAGGTCATGCAATGATTATCATTGCTGAGTGGGGAACGGAAGTCGGGTCTTCGTGGTCCTGGTTGAACATGCAAATGACTACACCACATTGGCTCTCTTCTTAGCCTGAGGTTTCTGCAACAACAGTACCATTTTCTAGTTATGTCCAAAGAGATGAGTTTGCTAGAGCAAACAAAGCACATCCCAAGCATATGCATGGGATGGAGAGAGTGGATAGAAGGAAATTCTTCTCCCTCTCGCACAACACCAGAACCAAGGGACATGTACTAAAATTGACTGGAGGGAGAGTTAGAACAGACAAAAGAAAATATTTCTTTACCCAGCATGTAATTCATCTGTGGAACTCCTTGCCACAGGATATGGTGATGGCACCTGGCCTACATGCCTTTAAAAGGGGTTTGGACAGATTCATGGAGGAAAAGACCATCACAGGTTACAAGCCATAAGCAACCTCCTGGTTTTAGAAGTGGGTTTTCTCTGTGCCAGGTGCAGGGGAGTGACAGCAGGAAACAGGTAATCTTTTTGGCTGTGTGCTCTCGGAGGCATCTGGTGGGGCCACTGTGTGATACAGGAAGCTGGACTAGATGGGCCTTTGGCCTGATCCAGCAGGGCTCTTCCTATGTTCTTATGTTCACTCCACAAGCCGTCTCCTCTGACAGTTTCTTAAGATAAGCTGTGCAAAATTTCATCTGCTAGGTCAAAGCAGCAGCAGTCCTCTGGCAGCTCTTCAACTCCTTTGCTAGCCTAAGTGTTCAAAATCGGAGCTGCTTTGTTAGTTCAGATCTGACAGGCTGACAGCACTCTGCAGACCATCAGGGGGAAAAGGAAGAAACCAGTTCTCATGAGGTCACGGCATTCAAGATGGGAAAGACCTTAAGGAATCAGGCAGCCTGCATTGCACAAAATGTTAACTATAGATAGAATATAAAAACGTTGTTTTCTCTTGGAAGGTAACATTTCTTTACCCAGCATATAATGGATTCCTTGTCACAGGATGTGGTGATGGCACCTGGCCTAGATGCCTTTAAAAGGGATTGGGCAGATTTATGGAGGAAAAGACCATCACAGGTTACAAGCCATGATGACTAAAACCCAGAGGTTGCATATCTCTGAATGCCAGATGCTGAGGAGTGGCAACAGGATACAGGTTTATTGTTGTCTTATGTGCTCCCAAAGGCATCTGGTGAGCCACTGTGAATTGCAGGAAGCTGGACTAGAGGGGCCCTTGGCCCGATCCAGCAGGGTGGTTCTTATGTTCTTACGCTGAGGTCCATTTTTGCTGGTTTCTTTGATTTTATCCTTTATTCTGATGGTCTAGGTAGGAGAATCATAGCAGGATACTACAGCAAGTACAGAATTCTTGGGCTCCCAAAGCATTAAATAACACCCAGCTTTCCTTCTCCTCTTCCATAGCTCTGCTTCTGGGGCTACGATCCTATACACACTTCCCCGGGAGTAATTCCCACTAAATTCACTGGGAATTACTTCTGAGTAGACTGCCCAGCACTGCGCTGTAAGTCACCCGACAACAGGGGGGCCACCCCTGCCCAGAATAAGCAAACATTTTAAAGGTTGAAACTGCGTACAGTATTTTAATGGTGGCTTTTATTGGGGGGAGGGTCTGGCATGGGCAGGGTACAAATGCGATAAGTGAAGCAAGTCATAGGAGTTCTCCCCACCTGGGTCTGTCGGCAACCCTTCCACCCGACTGCAGCAATCCGGCTGTGATTTTATTTTATGTGACTGTTTCTGTAAATTGCCTTGAGGGGGTTTAAAGTTGAAAGGCAGGGGAACAAAAACTTAAATAACCTAAATAAATGAATGGCTAAATGAATTGCAGAACACCACTAAACCAGTGAGGCTTCTCTAACTCCTGGATCCCTGAGCCAGAGCAAAACAAGAACAGATACATTTGATTCCATTTGGAACCCTTTCGTATTTGTGGCTCCTTCTCTTTTTACAACAAACACAATGTCTGAGCAACCTTGAGCTGCATTTGGGGGAATATTTCTTCCTTTACTGTAATGCCAATGGGGTTGGCGCTGCGGATTCCCCACTTCACGCCACTACACTATGCCGCCCAGAGTCCCCCCCCCCCCAGGATAAATTGATTCCTATTCCAGGAGATGAACATTGGGATAAAAGGGTTCTTTCAATTCTAAGGAACAGTTGAGATCTTTAAATTATTGAGGTTAATGGAGGTGCAGTTACTTCTAGCCGAGGTAGAACCAGTGCCGTCTTGTCTCACCTGACAAAAAGAACCTCGGGAGCATGCGGCTCTCTGGCTTTCTCCGGCATTCAATTATTCAAGAGCTGCTCTTACAATTTAGGTTACAGAGTTGATGCTTCCCCATCTCGAAGGATTTCAGAGTACTGGCTCCTTTCTCAATAAATCAGAACAGGGAATAACTAACTGTGCCCTTTTTTCTCTCCATGGAAGTGCCTGGAGCAGAACTTTACAAATCAAACTTTATTCCTAGAAATGGATGCAACGTCTGCACTGAGCTGGTCCAGATTTTTTTGGGGGGAAGGGCCTGTTGTCCCAAAATGAGGGCATTAGGGGCTCAGAGACAGTCCAGGATCCAAGGGGTGATGCCTCACAGATCAGAAGACAGAGTCTGGGTGGGGTAGAGACTTGTGAGGATCAGCAGTGGCATATATTGGGTCAGGGGTGGAGCCTGGAAGCTGGGGGTGGAGCCTAATGGACATGAGGTAGAGCTGGCTGCAACAACCAAGCCAAAAATAGCCTGGCTTTCTTGGTTCTGTCTGTTCTGTTCTCATTGAGATGAAGGGAGAGAAGAATTAGGGTGATCCTTTTCCTTTTTATGTCCACGAAATTGTAAACTGTTGCTGTGAATTACCTTGTATTCATTGACAGAAAGGCCTTAGCCCCAGGGATTACATAAACAAGGCTGCAGTCCTACGCTGAGGCTGCAATCCTAGGCACACTTTCTTGGGAGTAAGCCCCATCAATCACAATGGGACTTGTGCCATAAAACAGCAAATGCTCTCACTCCTCACCACCAGTGTGTGACTTGTATGAAGAGTTGGTTCTCTCATTAAAATACATGGCATTTTTCAACCTCAGTCTCTTATTCACTGCTCATATGATATTAGAGTCTTGATAAGGCTTAAAAGTTCCTCTGGGACTTTGATGTTTGGGGTTCTTTTTATCATACTGCACTGTAACTGGCAGGTCACATGGCACAGAATTAAAACACAGTGATGCTCAAGCACCTGGCCTGGATGCCTTTAAAAGGGGTTTGGATAGATTCATGGAGGAAAAGACCATCACAGGTTACAAGCCATAAGCAACCTCCTGGCTTTAGAAGTAGGTTCTCTCTGTGCCAAGTGCAAGGGAGTGACAACAAGATGCAAGTATCTTGTTGGCTGTGTGCTCCCTGAGGCATCTGGTGGGGCCACTGTGAGATACAGGAAGCTGCACTAGATGGGCTTTTGGCCTGATCCAGCAGGGCTCTTCTTATGTTCTTAAGCAGTTTTCCACACCCAGTATCAGAACTTGCCTATAAGCAAAATGCTCTCTTGGAGGATTCAGGATCCTTAGATTAGATAACCCTCTAAATGATCTGCCAATCCTCAGAGCTGCTTTGAAGAGCAGGGAAGTGGCACTCTAGGAAATGGTTTTAACCCTTTCTTGCCATGCCCTTCCCCAACATAAATCACTTCCTCCATTTTTCCCAAGCTGTAATTAGTGCCATGGGGGGGGGGGGGGGAGAAGGTAGGAACTGTCTTTTGAAATCTGTCTTTTTCTTTTGCAGAGCTGATAACAACAGGGGTGCCATTTCACACAGGGGAAAGGTTCTTCCACCCCCCACCAGACTGCCATTTAGGCCCAAGAGCTACTTATCCAATCTTCAAAGCAGCCTCTGGGCCTGTTAGTTAATTTTTTTTAACTTGCAGGAGATCTGACAGATCTCTCATATCACATCTAGTTTGGCCCAGAACGCACAGTCCTAATTCTGCGCATGCATATATAGTGTTTTTACAGGCTATGTTCACAAGAGGATACCATATTGACCTGGTTTGGGACTCAAACCAACACAACTCCTCTCACCTGTTCAATTACACTACTTGTTCAGATGTTTGCCAATTTCAGACATGCCATCCCAAGAATCGTGTGTGGTCAGGGAGGGAGACCAACCTGAACATTTAGGAGAGGCTATCCTGTAGCAGCTACATACATTCATGATAACAAACATGGCCAAACTATGCATTTAATGTCCAGCATCATTTGGGCCTGGCCTGAACTTGGAAATTAACACAGAATCCGTGCAGAACAAATAGAACCAGAAATATATGCTCTGTCTGCCCCATCCCAGACAACAGTCGGAGGCATTTTAGACCAGTTGCAATTTCTGGACACTTTTGAAGGGCAGTCTCATGTAAAGAAAAGCGCACAACACCAGTCCTGAGGTTACAGTATACAATGTGCTTATAAAGTATCATGACCTTAAAACGTTCCTTAATGCCAAAACATAGATGTCGTCATTAAAATAAAATAAAAAAAAATCCTTCAACATCAATTTTGAAATCTGGTGTTTTGGAAACTGACTTGCACTTTTCATTTCAGCTCTTCCTGTTCACTTCGACAAGGACAGCACAGCTGCAAAGGCTTCTTTTCTTGTCAACGTTCTACAACCACTGAAATCATATTTGAAACAAAGGCATGAAGCAGGTACCGCAATAAAACAAAAGAGGGGAGGGAGGAGGAGATCATCACAGGGCCGAAAATGTGTTGTCTCCTGATGGGGAGGCTATACACAAGCTATTCTTGCCTAAAGAGAGCCGTCGTCCCCCTCTCTGTGTCAGAGATTGATCTGTTATGTTCCTCAGGATCAACTTGGGGGTTACAGCTTAGACGCTGTTACGGATCCATTCACAACGTTTGTTGTTCCTTTGTATCAATGCATTCAACTATTTGAATTTATTGCATTTATTGGCGTATAAGACGCACTTTTTTGTCTAGATTTGTGACCCAAAGTAGTAGGGTGCGTCTTATACGCCAATACTAAAAAAAATCCCTTCCCCCCCCCCCGTTTTAAAGCATTTTTGGGCTTACCGGGTTTTTTCCGGAGCCGGAGAGCTCTCTTGTGCTTTCTTCCCTGACTAATCTATCCGATCTACAGCTGTTTGTCGGGTTTAATTTATGCACGTGCATGAGTTGAGCTTCTCAGCAGCCAGCAGAGGGCGCTGTGCTCCTCAGTTCAGTTCAGCTGAGCTGCAGAGGGCGTGGTCTTTCCAGCTCTCCTCGATGCTGAATGTATGCAGCATGGGTAAGCTTCTGAACTGGGCCTAGTTGGGAGGCTTTGGAAACTGTGCTTAGGTGGGGTGGGGTAAGAGTTGAGTGGGTTTTTTTTGTACTTTTATGTTTTTTACTTTGGAAACTGTGCAGGGGTGGGGTGGGGGAAAAGTGTTGAGTCTGGAGGTTTTGTATTTGGGATTTATGTTGTTTACTTTGGAAACTGTGCATGGGTGGGTTGGGGGGAAAAGAGTTGAGTCTGGGGTTTTTTTGTACTTGGGATTTATGTTCTGGTGCATTTTGTTCATGTGTCTTATTGCTGTGTGTTTTAAAAGAGATCCTGGTATTTTTATGCAATTTATGTAAATTAGCTAATTAAGCAGCCAAGCAGTAAGTGGCCAAGTGGCCCAAAAATCCTTTAAATCTTTTTTTCTTGAAACCCAGGGCCAAAAGGAAGGTGCGTCATACGCCGGTGCGTATTATACGCCGATATAAATACGGTACCCAGTTCAAGTGCTATGTGACTTTGTTAAGTCATTGCCTCGTGGATTCTAAATCCGAGACATCCTTTGATATGTGAAGCACACTGTTGTCACTTCTGGACAACAACCTGAACCCCACAACATTTCCACCGTTATTTGGTGTGTGTGTGTGTGGGGGGGGTGTCACTGCTATGCTAGCACAAAACGTTAACGCTCTCATACTGGGTGATGCAAACCCTTGTGATGCCCCTGTTTAGGCTGCAAACATACATTAGGCTGCATGTATAATATTGTAAATTTAAAGGTATAATTTTGATTAAGTGAGAGGTGGGGCAACGGCATGGGGGTGAGGCGACGATACGTTTTCCCGCCGACTGCATGGGAAAAGGTTCATCATGGGGGTGACGCACTGACCTCCCGCACCGGGTGATGCAAGCCCTGGGAACGCCCCTGCTGGTGACCCCAACTATTAAGAATCAAGCCTATATATGACCAGCATAGGTACCTCTTGGGTACTACTGTTTCTGGGTCACACCAGTGTGAGACAAAACATTGGAAACTGGCTCTTCTATAGATAGGTTCAAAACCCACCTAGTCCATGATGCGGTTGATGGCTTATCCTCTTAGTCACGGTTCAGCACTGTCACCAAACTTCAAGCACATGGAACTGCATTAGCCGGCCTTCTTTTACCCTCTCCCTCCCTCTGTTGTTGTCCCCGTTGCCTTTCTTCGGTTCTAAGTTCCTTGGGAGCGGGGACCTTCTGTTTTGCTCATCTAACTCTGTTCACTGATGGTACTAGACGCTGAAATGAGCCCATGAATGGAGGAGCCCATTCCCCTAAATACAGGACAGGTCCAAGTGCCTTGCAGCACTGGGTGAATTTCATGCGATCGCATCTTATCCGTGAAAAGTTACCCAGCTGCAATAACAGGCAGTCCTGACATCGTGATCGGAAGGCCTTAGCATGTTGCATCCCACACACACACTTCCTCTGCTACCTGTCATTTGCTCCAGAGGCTTCTTGACCCCATTTGGCGTGACATTATTATAAATTAGCGCTGCCCTGCCTGCTTTGGCTACTATAGCAATCAGCCCCTTATCAAGAAGATCAGAAAGAACCTCTGTGAATCATATTAGTCTGGGGCTGCTCTTTCATTATCCTGAGCAAATAGAAGATGCCAATTAGATGTGCTTTGCAAATGCGAGGTGGAAAATGCCATTGACGCCAGATTCATTGTACCCTAACAAGCAAAGGGAGCAGCAGCAGGGGGGGAGGGGCGGGAACAAGCTGCAGATTTTTACTCCCTTTAAACTTTTCGGGAGAGATTCTTTATAGCTTGCAAAATCAATACACATCTAAACTAAAAAGAAGAAAGCAAGCTGCAGCTGTCTACAATTCTACGTAAAGAAAGACAGAGTGCAGAGGATGGTACTGAACGCAGAATTCAGCCACTCATGAAGACGGTTGTGACTGGGAATTAGAAATTCAGGACCAAAGTAGACGTGATGGAGGAAGATCCATGTGGTTAAACCTACCTCACAGGGTTGTTGTGAGGACAAAGGAGGGAAGGAACTATGTACACCACCCTGAGCTCCTTTGGAGGAAGGGTGGTATAAAAATGTGATAAAGAAACAAACCCAGATTGTCAAGTAGTGATTGTCAAACAAACTGTCAAGTAGTGTACACTGTCGAAATTGCCCCCTGCCCCACCTTGCCAGCGCACAGCTTCCCAGCACATTACCCAGCGTGTAATTGGTTTGTGGAACTCCTTGCCACAGGATGTGGTAATGGCACCTGGCCTGGATGCCTTTAAAAGGGGGTTGAACAGATCCATGGAGGAAAAGACCATCACAGCTTACAAGCCATGATGGGGATAAGCAACCTCCTGGTTGGAGGAGTAGGTTCTCTCTGTGCCAGGTGCAAAGTAGGTTCTGGAAGTAGGTTTTCTCTGTGCCAGGTGCAGGGGAGTGACAGCAGGAAACAGGTAATCTTGTTGTCTTGTGCTCCCTGAGGCATCTGGTGGGGACACTGTGTGATACAGGAAGCTGGACGAGATGGGCCTTTGGCCTGATCCAGCAGGGCTCGTCTTATGTTCTCCTTGGCTGGAAAAAAAGTATTTGTGGAGACGAGCTGCAGAGAGATAAGTGGTAAAATTACACGCGCACACACACATGCACACAGCCTCCTGCTTTGTACATGATTAGGAAAGGTCTCGGTTTAAACACAGGGATGTGTCATTGTCATGTCTAGTCTAGTTAATCTCTGATTAGTGTATCACAGTGACTCGTAGCTGACCAAATGCTCCCACATGGGAGCAAAAAAAATAATAATCTTTACAGAGAAAGTCAGGAAGAAAGCTTGGATAAAAGCCTTTTCTCTGACATTTTATTCTGTATGTGCAGAGAGTATTTCTATAGGGAAGAATGCAATCACTCGGGGGGGGGGGTCATCCCATATCTCCAGTCTGAAACAGAACAGTTGAGGAGTGGTTTTAGCAATTATGAGACTCCGTACGTCTGCATTGCCTGTCTTGTAGGCTGTATTGCCTTTTTTTTAATATCATCTCATTTTCCCCCCAAATAATGACTCCGCCGCGTAAAAAAGCCTCTTCTTGTGATTAGATCTATGGGTAATGCATGTTGAGAGACCAGACATCACCCATATTGCTTTGGCTCTGTGCTTTTAAGATTTGTCTGTCTGCTTGGAAACAGTAATGTTTATAGCAGAGATAAAGTTAGATTCATTTGATCAGAGTCCATGCAAACATCTCTAGAAATTGAGAACAACATGTTTACTTTATAAACTAAGAACAGGAAGAAACCAACAAACCGTGATCTGTTACACGCAAAAACTTGCCCTCCTAATTCTAGATGAAAGGAGATCAGTAGCAGCTACTTAAGGGGAGGGGCAGGCCAGCGGGTGGCGCAGCAGGTTAAACCGCTGAACCATAAGCTGTCGATCGAAAGGTCGGCAGTTCAATTCCCGCGACGGGGTGAGCGCTCGTTGCTTGGCCAGCTCCAAAGCATGTTCCAAAGCATGTCAGTGCGAGTAGATAAATAGGTACCGCTTGCGGGAAGGTAAACAGCGCTCCGTGTTCCAGCTGCATGCTACGCACTGCGGCAAGGAGAGTCATGCCGGCCACATGACCACGGAGGCGTCTTCGGACAACGCTGGCTCTTCGGCTTTGAAATGGGGATGAGCACCACACCCTAGAGTCGGACACGACTGGACTTAATTGTCAGGGGATACCTTTACCTTTTTAAGGGGAGGGGAAAACCAATTTGCACATGCTCAGAGGTGTTTTCCTCCTCAGCATACTACCTTTAATACGACTGGCCCATGTGAAGCTTCATTGCAGGAAAATTCCCCACAATGATCTCAGCATAGGCTGAGAAATTGGAAAGTAGTTTACAAAATTGGCTGAGCAGAGTCTATAATTTACTATGATTTATAAATGCCTCTCAAACAGTGGCACCATACTCCCACATTCATTGCAGCAGTCAAATATTTTGCTTCGGCTCTGTTCATACTGCCACTTTAGTGGGGATTCAACTATTATGGCTCTTTTTGGCTTACTTCCTCCATGACAAGTGTAAACGCACCTGTTGTTTCAGCTTCTGTCCTCCCTTCTGGGAAGAGAAATCAGGATCTCCTTGGTTCAGAATGAAGTGTGCCCCAAGTCTATGAAGCTAGTTAGACCAGCTCCCAGAGCAGGAAAAACAAGTATCATGATACAGGTGGGCCCCCATATCCACGGATTCGCTATCCACCGTTTCAGTTATCCACAGATCATGGGGAACCCCCCCCCCCAGGCTTTTACTTTTTCCCCAGTAAGCTTTGTTTCTTCCTTAAAGAAACAGGAGAAGCAGCCTCTGACTGCTTATTACAGGCAAGTAGAACGAGACTAAGTACTAGAGAGGCTCTGCAAGGTTAACAGAAACCTTGCAGAGCCTCTCTAGGACTTAATCTCGTTCAACTTGCCTGCAATGGAGGCTGCTTCTCTGTTTGTTTTAAGGAAGAAACAAAGCTTGCTGAAAGAAAAATAAGAGCTGGGGGGGGGGGGGAAGCATGCCTGCCTGCAGGGGAGGGCAGGGTGGGGAGGCCCTCAGGAAACCATGGAGGGGGTGTTCGCTCTTATCCACGGTTTCAAGTATCCACGGAGGGGCCTGGAACATATCCCCAGCGGATATGGGGGCCCACCTGTACTATGCACAGTGTTGCTGCTGTCAAGCCATTTCCACCATCCAGAATATGTTACATCTGTTTCCCGTTTATACAAGCCGTGTGTGTGTGTGTGTGTGTGTGTGTGTGTGTGTGTGTGTGTGTGTGTGTGTGTGTGTGTGTGTGTGAGAGAGAGAGAGAGAGAGAGAGAGAGAGAGAGAGAGAGAGAGAGAGACCTCTGTTTCTGGCTACTAGATTACTGGAAATTTCAGGGTTGGCACAAGCCTCCGAAACAAATAATGTTCCAGCAGTAAATGTCCTCCCTAGAAAAACTCACCTGGCACCTACGCTCCAGTGTTTCCAGTACCAGACAAAACCTTTTTTCCTAGGCCTTTTAAACTAGATTTTATTCTAGTGCTTTTAAAATATATTTAGTGCCTTGTTTTTTTTGGGGGGGGGAGGGGGACCATATATGATTCCGTTTTAATCCTGATTTTATTGTTTTAATTAAGGTTAATTAAGCACATCAGCTGCTAATTTAAGTCTGTTTCCTTTTTCAGAGCAGTATTCAGTGTGTGGTTCATGCTGCCTCTGACAAAGCTCATTACAATATGAGTGAAACGTTGTGTATTAAAAATCTTATGGGACTGTGGTCACCTAACCCGGAGAATTTTTGTTTTAACAATTTATTTCTGCCAATCACAAAAAACTCAGGATTTATATTGTTTTACTGACTTGCTCGCCATGCTGAGAGTAGCAATATTGAAGGGTGGCATATACTGGAAATTAAATGAATCCAAGTTTTGAAAAAGTGGATAAAAATGTATCTGTGCAATTTTAGGATGTGCTCTGAGCCAGCTTAGAAATAAACCGCAGAGCAAGGGCAATGTGAAGTATACACACTTAAATGAAGTATACACTTAAATGAAGCAATTCATGGCACACCTGCAGGCTGGAAGCTGCTCTGTTTCACAAGAAGTGGAATCGGCCTTACATCCCTGTAGCGTTTCAAGCATATATTCTGCAAGTTGCTCTTCGGCACATGTGTGCACGCACACGCACACGCACACGCACACGCACACGCACACGCACACGCACACGCACACGGGTTTTTTCCCCCACTGTGTTGTTCCAACGGCAAGATGAGATATACTGTATAAACACACAATCTTGGTCGGCTTTGTTGAGCTGGATTTAATTTGTCAAGCACCTCTTTGGGATGCTTTTCACCAAGGAAGAATAGGCCACACTTTGTTTGAATGACTTTTAAAAGACTCTTGCTGTCAAAGGCAAGGTTTCCTGTGACAGAGGGAGTGTATAGAGGACTCTTTGAGCCAGAGGGCTTCAATTAGGAAATGAGAAGAATTAGGAAATCTCCTAGTCTGGGAAGGGCTGGCTTAGAGGTGTTCCTGTGCCAATAGAAACCTCCTTCCCAGTGATCTTCACATCAGCATGTCACATGTGGCTTACACACTCACATCACGCTCATCGGCACACACCTTCCTCTCCTTGCTTTGGCCTCCCTTTCCCCTTGTCTCACCGGCAAGCAATCCCCCAGTCCTCCAAGCTCCCATGACTTTAATGAAATTCATGGACAGGGCTTTCAACAGCTTAGTGTTAGTCATGATACAACTGCATGCAACTCCATGCAGCAGCCATGCATGCAACTCCATGGAGTAGCATCCCTGAGATACAATGCAGGTACTAGAAACAAGCCCCAGAGGAGGGTTGCTGCCTTTGGCTGGGTGGACAGGACTGGAAATAAGATGCAGGAGGAGACAGGTTTTTGGTCTGATGCAGCAGAGCACATGTTGGGTCTTCTCCTGTCTGCTGGCAGCCATTGTCAGTGCAAGGTTGCAGGAGACACTGGGCAAAACTCTGCAGCACCCCCCACCCCACCCCGGCACCAGCTGCTAGGATTGCCCACCGTGCAGGATGGGCCTGGAGTCTCCAGGAACCAGCATCAGTCTCCAGGTGACTACTGAAAGCAATCCTGGAGTATTAGCAGGGCCTTCTGGAATATCCAACATGATGTCATGTTAGAACAAAACATCTCCAGGAACAGGAGGCGCAGAACTGCAGTTAAGAGTTGGCAGCCCCACCCCTGGTGGCGCAGTGGGTGCTACGCTGCCAGAACTCAGAGGCTGGCCTGGCGGGTGTGGGCCCTCAGCTACTGCCCCTGTCAGAAGCGCACACATCTGTCATAGATTAATGCATGCTCCCCACTGACTTAAGCAATGAGAAGTTACTTCCTGGTTGCATCATCTGTGCTCTCAGAGCCCTGATGATAGGCGTAGCCGGCACTCTGCACAGCGCACCCTAGAACTGCCCCAGAAACTTCCACATCCTGCCGGGGTTCTGCAGCTGATGAGGCAATGCAGAAAGGTTCCCTGAAAGTAGAACGTAAAGGTTAGGGTAGCTCGGCTTCATTCCAAATGCACGGAACACACCACAAAGTCATGAGGAGGCAGCTCTGATACGTTTCATACATGTTCCAGGTGACTGAAATAGCGGTTCCTACATCTCTTAGTAATCCCATCCTGTAGCTCACACACAGAGAGGGCTGGGTGTTAGAAGTTGGAGATTTATTTATTTTTTCACATTTTTTTTATACCGCCCTTCCTCCAAGGAGCTCAGAGTGGTGTACATATTTCCTCCCCTCCTTTTTGTCCTCACAACAACCCTGTGAGGTAGGTGGGGTTGAGAGATAGTGACTGGCCAAAGGTCACCCAGGAAGCTTCGTGGCCGAGCGGGGATTTGAACCTGGATCTTCCAGGTCTAAGTCCGACTCCCAAACCACTACACCATCCTACACCATTCCTTGCATGAACAGTCCTAGTTCTAGACTCTTTCTCTTCTCTTCTGGTCCACCTGTCCTTCCTTCCATCCTTTATCCCTCCACCAATTACAGCCTGTGCAAAGATCCTCCAATCAGGCTGCAGAATGGAGTCAACTGATGGTTTCCTCGCCTCACCAATTTCACCAAGGTGATCTTGAAATCTGTGGGGTTTCTTTCCCTGTCTGGACCCCCAAAGTTAGACTCCGACGTTCTCAATGTGTTGGTAGAAAACTGCTCTTCTATAAACTGCTGTTCTGTAGCATGACAACAATCGCAGGGAACATCTACTATCAGGATATGTGCCTACAAAAGAATTCCTCCCTTGACAACTCTCCAATGTCTTGAGGTCTCCATTGCGGAGATTCCATTTCTGTTTATCCTGATGTCAATTGGATTCCCCCCCCCGGCCACTTCCCCTCCTGAGATTTGTCAATTTAACTTGCATGAATCTGTAAAGAAATCCATTCCTTTCCAAGCTCATACATAGTTGACCAGTACGTGAAACCCTCTTAATCCTGTTATAATCTATTCAAGCAAAGAAAAACTGTGAAAACCATGGCCAGCAAGCTGCACTCACAGAAAACGGCTCACCGGGGGGGGGGGGGGGTTGGCGGCGGCGGCAAGAGATGCAGCTTGCATTAAAATTCATTGTGTTAATGGGTTTCAAGAGAGTTTTGGAATTAGAGCAGTAAGCAGAGGGAACCCAGCACAGCATAACCCAACGCTCTATTTGTCCCTTTCTGGCAACATTCGAGGCCACTCAGAACTCTCTCCCACCTCCAGAAACCTCATTGCTGTTGACCGTTTTGGCAAAACTGCACAAACAGAATCTGTCCAAAGCAGCTCAGGTCAACATACTTGCAAAGTAGGGAGGTCCCTTTGCTTCCTAACATAAGAAGAGCCCTGCTGGATCAGGCCAAAGGCCCACCTAGTCCAGCTTCCTGTATCACACAGTGGCCCCACTAGATGGCTCAGGGAGCACTCGAGGCATCAAGATACCTGTATCCTGTCACCACTCCCTTGCACCTGGCACAAAGAAAACCTACTCCTACAACCAGGAGGTTGCTTATCCCCATCATGGCTTGTAAGCTGTGATGGACTTTTCCTCCATCAATCTGTCCAATCCCCTTTTAAAGGCATCCAGGCCAGGTGCCATCACCACATTCCTCTCCTTTTTGCCCCTTCAAAAGAGGCTTATGGAAGCTGGAGCAATAGCTCAGAAAACAGCATTCACTTTGCTCGGAAAGTGGGTTTTGAAATTACAACTAGACGGAAGGCAGCTCCTGACTAGAATCAGCTGCAGGGAAAACAGGACACCAGCATTACAATGACCTGGTATTGTCCTGCAAGGGCAACTTGGCCATCTAGCCATGAGCTTCATCAGCCCAAACCTCCGAGATGCCCTTTGAACTCCAGACTCCTAGGTAGCTCTAAAGGCCACAGCTATGACTGTACCACAAGGACTGGATGCTCTGCCACTCCCGTTCATACAGACACCTGTACACCTATAAGCAACGCAATATGTGAATAGCCCTATGCCAAGAGTGCATTGGGCAAGCTGTATTTACTGCAAGTTGTGCCTTAGCTCCTAGAAAATCAGAGCTTCTTCCTGTACTGGGGGGGGGGGGGGGAGAGATCTGCCACTACCCTATTCAGGAAGAGACAGCTTATTTGGCACATGGATAATAAGTACATTTCTGAGCTGTTGCTTGCTTACAATGGGTAACCAGCCACTGACATTTGGTCAAATGTGACCCTCTGATAGCGCAATCCAATCCTACTTATGCCACCGTTGTAACCAGTGGCACAGCGAAAACGGGAGGCCCCAGAATGGAAAGGGGATTCAAATCCCCTCCAAAGGGGGATTCAAAGAGGATTTGAATCCCCTTTCCATTCTGGGGCCTCCCGTTCTCGCTGCACCGCTGGTTGTACCGGCAGTGTGAGTTGAACAGGATTGCGCTGTGAGTCACTGACTGCAGCCCCAGCTCTGGCCCCGGGCCACCACGAACCATCTCCACCAGGCTCCACCCCTGATCTTGCTGGTACCACCCCTTAGCTCCTGGGGACCATCTTCTGTATCTCATGATCTGAATATGAGAATACTGTACCTGGCAGCCTAGTAGACCAGCATTATCCTTCTAACTTATGCAGATGGTGGGGAACAGCAGCTGAGAGACAGCAGCTTGCCAAAGAACATTGTGCAAGTTCACAGCAGAGGAAGATGTGCGCCTGCACACACTCTCGGCCCCTGTGCTTTATCTGTTTGGTGTGCCCTGCTGTGGACAGGGGTTTATTATCCTAGGGTGGGGTGTTGGACCCCTCCTCAATTTATTTGATTAATAAATCAAAACCGACAAAACGCTCAGGATGAAGACCACATACAGTTGTCAGCTTTAGTTGGAGCCTTGCTGCCCTCTGATGGCGAGAGGCATAATTTATTATGCCATTACTCCCATAGACAACCAGACGTAAATTGCATTTACAGAATTCTTATGATGAGTGAATGTGCCTGCCGAGAGGATGGGAGCTGGATCATGGCCACAGACCCCGTCCCCTGATGTATTCTGTTCCCCATAAGAACATAAGGGAACAGGCCAAAGGCCCCTTTAGTCCAGCTTCCTCTATCTCACATCTCACAGTGGCCCCACCAGATGCCTCCGAGAGCACACAGACAACCTGTTTCCTGTTGTCACTCCCTTGCACCTGGCACCAGTGATGGGGACTCGAGTCAAATGACTCGACTCGCAAGTGTGACTTAGCCACTTTTCCCCCGACTCGTACTCGTACTCGTGACCCACTGACTCGCACTCGTACTCGCACTCGTGACCCACGGGACTTGTACTTGACTTGCACTCATGGGGGTAACGACTTGCCATTTCCAAGTCATTTTCCTTTAATGGCCGGCATCAACACAGGCAGGCAGGTGCAGTGGAGACCTCGGAGGAGGAGGGCAGCAGGGAGGAAGGGTTTTCAAGGGGGTGGGAAAGCAAGCCTGGCTCTGAGTCCCCCCCCCCTTTTGTTGCTATCTGTTTGGCATTGGCCACAACTCCGAGCGCGAGGGGTGGGGAGGAGTGAGGGAAGGCGAAGCTGCCACAGCAGTTCCTCCTCACTGACCAAAACTCCGAGCCCAAGGGATGCTTGGCTCAGCAAGGGGAAGGTGCAGGGAGGGAATAATAAATGGTTTGAATGTAGACACGCTTGTTTTTCCCAAACCAGATGGGTGGTGACAAGACTGAGAGGTGAGGGAAAGGGCATAGGGGGAGCCAAGTGGGTGCTTTAAAAGTCTCAGAGGTCCCCACACACACCCCACACACAGATACCCACCCACCCCATTTTCAGGGGGAAAGCCATTTCCCCCAAAGTGACTCGACTCGTGACTTGTGACTCGTGGTTTCTGGCCTTACTCGTACTCAACTTGCACTCGTGCAAAAATGACTCGCACTTGACTCGTACTTGGCCAAAACTTTTGACACTGACTCGCACTCGGACTCGCACTCTTGCAAAAATGACTAGTACTCGCACTCGCACTCGTGACCTAGTTACTTAGATACATCCCTGCCTGGCACAGAGAAAACCTACTTCTAAAGCCAGGAGGTTGCTTATGGCTTGTAACCTGTGATGGTCTTTTCCTCCATGAATCTGTCCAAACCCCTTTTAAAGGCATCTAGACCAGATGCCATCACCACATCTTGTGGCAAGGAGTTCCACAGATGAATTATCCCCATTCTGTTTCCTTGAATGCCTGCCTGGAACCATTGCACGTATGGTCATGCACAAGCAAAGAGGAAACAAATTCAATCCAACTCTTGCTTTTGGGGACTTTGAATCAGCTCTCTTCATCTTTTGCCCCATTTAACTTTTTACCTTCCTACCTACCCGAGCCGGTTCCTTCCCTGCTGGCAAAAGCAAGATCAATGTACATGTTGGGAAAAACAGTTTGTTCCCCACATCTAGGATGGGATGAAGCAGGAAGAATACCAGTACCTAGTTAACCTAGGGAGAATAGTCTAGGAAAAAAACCATTATTCCTTGAAGTTAATGAGTAGAATGAGTGTTAATGAAAGGAATTAATCTTGAGTTTGTTGTAGAAATCATACTGATACAATATTATATATTGTAAAGGAAGAGGGGAAGACAGGTCTAGAACTCACACCCAGTTACTCCACAAAGCTGCTCTCTAGCCACCCAGCCACAGCAGAAGGCAAGCAAGGTGCACTTCATCCAGCATTTAACACCTTGCATACATTTAACACCCACTTCTAAAACCAGGAGGTTGCTTATGGCTTGTAACCTGTGATGGTCTTTTCCTCCATGAATCTGTCCAAACCCCTTTTAAAGGCATCTAGGCCAGATGCCATCACCACATCCTGTGTCAAGCAGTTCCACAGATGAATTACATGCTGGGTAAAGAAATATTTTCTTTTGTCTGTTCTAACTCTCCCTCCACTCAATTTTAGTGCGTGTCCCCTGGTTCTGGTGTTGTGCGAGAGGGAGAAGAATTTCCCTCTATCCACTCTCTCCATCCCATGCATAATTTTATACGTCTCAATCATGTCCCCCCTCAGGCGCCTTTTTTCTAGGCTGAAAAGCCCCAGACGCTGTAGCCTTTCCTCATAAGGGAGGTGCTCCAGCCCACGAATCATTCTGGTCGCTCTTTTCTGCACCTTTTCCAATTCAACTATATCCTTTTTGAGGTGTGGTGACCAGAACTGGACACAATATTCCAGATGTGGCCTTACCATCAACCACCCTAGCCGTCCTGGGACGTCGATTAAGGCTGCAATCCTATACGTTCTTTCCTGGGAATAAGCCCCCCCCCCCTTAACACAATGGAACTTACACTCTTACTTATGAGAAGACATGCCTAGGAATAGGATTGTGCTGTAAGAAACATAGCAGCTCATTTCTTCCCGTAACACAGTGCACCCCTATGCATGCATGTCTACTCAGAAGTAAGTCCCACTGGGACGGACTCTCAGGGTGGGTGAGGGATTGTACATTGCAGAACTTGCTCCTGCTTCTTTTGGGCATCGCGTTGCACTGCAGCCCGTCTCCAGAATGCTTTGAGGTCGGAGGAGGAAGTGAGAATCACTCCGCCCGTCCTGAAAAAGCCGCAGAGCTAGAAAGGGCTTCGTACGCGCCTATGGGCAAGAACTACATTTCCCAGAGAGCCGTTGGGCCGGAAGTGGATGTTCTAGCCCTGTTCCTTGCTTGCTCCCTCTGTGTTGGGTGACTCCTGCAAAAAGAAATTGATCAGAAAATGCGGAGATTTAGTGAATTAGGTCTGAGGCTCTTGGTCCGCAGGAGCATCGGATTCTCGACATCTCAGAGAGGTATTTTGGGGGGCGTTTTCAGAGTGAGACCAGAGATAATCTAGGGTTCAGGGTCTCATTTACACGTTACATTTTTCATGTGTATTTGCTTTTCAAAAATGTGACAGATAGCAGGGACCTTGAAAACACGTGTGTCCTTACAGAGCCAGGAATGGATGCAGTCTGTCTGTAACGTGTGAAGTGGCTCTTGCAGCTCAGTCCTTGCTCAGCTTGTTAACTCCGAAGTAAGCTTCAGGGGAGTTGAATAACTAACTAGGGCTTACTACTAAGTAAATGTGCACAGAATTGCTGTCAGTAGTGGCCAGATGGGAATGTTAGCCACCCTTGGCCCCAAATTTCACAGGTGAAAATTGCAACACAATTGTAATATGCAAACTATCACTCCCCCCCCCCCAACACATGTAGACTGTCCTTAAGCATCCTAAAGCAATCCTTAAGCATTGCTGAAGCCTCTTCTCTGCTTGGTGTTTGTTTATTCTGCAGTGGCTTCTGACCTGGGTCGTGTTCATAAAACGATCACAATAATTTTGTGGTTTTTGTTGTTGTTTTGAATAAACAGCTTAATAATTGTAAACTGTTTGATTTCATAATGGATCTGGGCTCCCGAGTAATTTCTCATCCAGGCACTAAGACCCAGGCCTGCCTAGTTTCAGTGAGATTGTTGCTGTTTCCTCTGCCTTCAGACCATACCCTGATCATGCTGTTGAACTTTATTTGGAAACTAGCTGGTTTGTAAAACTTATCACTCTCTGCCCCGTTTCAGGTTTTGCTGCCACTGCCCCAGGACAGTCCTATGATGTAAGAAGAGTCGAAATAACCCCACTGGAGCAGAGAAAACTCACTTTTGATACCCATCGTCTCGTGCAAGACCTGGAGGCGCATGGTGAGCAAAAACATAATGGAACAATGACTATCCCGTGGAATAGTGCCTTCCTCACAAGATCCATGTCAGCAAGGTCCACTCTTAGTAGGCTTCCCAGATCTCCAACTGGGACAAAGTACTAGACCTTTAGGAGAAGGAATGTGGGCAGGTGTAGCTTGTTAAGTCCTAGAGCACAATCCTAGGCATGTCTACTCAGAAGCAAGCCCCATTGTGTTCAGTGGGGCTTGCTTCTGAGTAGACATGCCTAGGATTGTGCTCTAAGGTTTAACAAGCTACACCTGACCACATTCCTTCTCCTAAAGGTCTAGCACTCTGTCCCGGTTGGAGATCTGGTAAGCCTACTCTTAGCCATAAGCCTAGTTCCTATTAAGGTGGCCGATCTGTGTCTAGGTAGCGATATTTCAGGCTGCAAGTTACGTGACTGAATGCCCTGCCATACGAAAAATAACAATTCCCTGCATATAGTAGGGACAAAATAACAATTCCCTGCATATAAAGTAGGGTATCTGGGAGAAGGATAGAGCCAGAGAGAACATCGAGCTCTCTTTGTTTAGAGAGTGATTCTGAATGGAGGCATGTGCAGTTGTGTGAGCTCTGAACTGCAGCCCACAGTAGTGTAGCCCACCTCACTGAGACCTGGGCCTCAGTGTCTGGGATGGAAGGCGGGGTCTGCCATGACCCCATCTTTTCACCAATGTCAGCACTTCACCTTTCCCTGTCGGAGTAAATGGAAACTAATCACTTATATGGGAGAAAGTAAAGGGATGTACTCAAGGAGGGCACTGACATCTCAAGCCATTGAGAACTGAACTTGCTTCTACTTCATAGTCGCATAGTAGGATCCATTCCTTGTCTTGAGTATGACAGAATGTTGGAAACTACCAGTATATAATAAAAGCTAAAAGTTACATTAGAATGTTCTACAAATACCTCCTGTGGTTCTGTAAGGCAGGCTTGCATCCTATAGGAAAGAAATTCTATTTAAGTTAATGTTTTTGTAATCCCAAAAAATTCAATTTTGCATAATTGTACCCTTCCTTTCAGCCCCCAAGTTTACAAGAGTAAATTAAGACTAAATCTCAAGGAACCAAATTAGAAATTTGAAAACAATAACTACTGAGGACAGTATGGGAAATTATAAACTTGGGAGGAAGAGAGAGGTAATCATACCCAGTGATGTAGACTTGAGTTTATTGACTCGGACTCGAGTCGGACTCAAGTCGTGTCAATGACTCGACTCGGACTTGACTTGGCGATTATGAAAGACTCGAAAGACTTGACTCTTGGAACCTTTTACGACAAGTCCAATTTTATTCGGGTTTAAACCCGTTTTTCCCCATTAAATAGATAGGGACTCGCAACCAAAGACTCGGGACAAAGACTTGGGACTTGACTCGAGACTTGGACTCAGAGACTTGATCCACATCCCTGATCATACCTAAACCAAAAGTACAGTACTGAGAAACAAAACAGAAATTAACCGGATGGTAGGCAGGCCTCGCAGGGGAAGGAACTCCTAACCTTAAGATACCGCAACTGAGAGAACTGTTTCATATTAGCGATAAAAGTGGGTTCTGGGTCTGAAAAGCTGAAGGCTTCTGGCGTAGTCCATTCTTTTCTCTTTCTACTTCATAATGTTGCCTCTTCATCTGCCCAACAGGCTTTGGGAAAGAACAGGCCCAGACCATTGTGTCAGCTTTAACGCTTTTGTCGAATGTCAGCCTGGATACTGTCTACAAGGATATGGTTACCCAAGCCCAGCAGGTAAAAGATCAACCTTGCCTTGATTGCTTTTCCTTCAGGAGCCTGGAGAAACTGGACCGGTCAGATTTGTGGCTTGTTGTAGAGGGCCCGGGTTCATTGCTGATACATAGATTGCTTCACCCGACCAGTGCAGAGGTGGGAGAGTTGCCTCACAGTCACTCTTGTGCTCAGTAATCGCCAGGAAAATGGTCTTTGTAAAAGTATCTTCATACGGTAAGGTCACAAGCTGACCATATGTCCAAACCCGCTTACTTTCAGATTTTTGTATATAACCCTGGGCGTGGGGAATGTTTGTTGTTTATACAGTATTTCTATCCCACCCTTCCCCCAAGTTGTTCAGGGCAGTATACAAGTTTCTCCCCATAACCAAAAGTGAGGTACGTTAGGCTGAAGGAGAACAGGAGCACACAGTGAGTTTTGTGACTGAGTGGGAATTTTTGAACTCGGCACCTCCAGCATCTACGGTAATCCAGCACTCATAAAACGACACTATGCTGGGTCCCATGTGCAGCAGGCATGGAGTCTGATACTCACTGGCGTTGCTAGAGGTGGGGCGGAACGGTAAGTCTTGCACAGCGGTAACCGCTCCGTTCCATGGTGGCCCCGCCCACTCGCCGTCGGAACCAGTCGAGCAGCGAAGGCAACACGCAGGAGACTCCCTGCGTGTTGCCTACGCCACTCGGACTGGTCCCGACGGCGAGCGGGCGGGGCCACCATGGAACGGAGCGGTTACCGCTGTGCAAGACTTACCGTTCCCCCCACCCACCTCTAGCAACACCAGTGCTGATACTTCTGTAGAATCGGTTTCTTGGAAATCCATGTCTCTGTTTTCCAAAAGCCTCCGACAATTTTGTGCTGCTATGTGTGTGCAAGAAGCTTTGGACTCATGTAGGCAGTTGCTTGGGGCAGCCTTAGAACCTGGGTGGGGGCTGCATTTCTCGTGGCTTTGAGGGGGGGGGGTTGACTTGTATGCTGTGAAGAACTCCCTGTCGTTCTCCAGGGCAATAAGTTCCTTTTCTGTCCAACTTCACTTTCTATCCAGTCTCCATCCCGCACAGGAACCTCAGTCCTTTTCAAAGCTTTTGAAGGCCACACAAAATATGTCTCTTGCAGTTCAAAATCTATCTTAGTATTTTCTGGATGTGAAATGGCAGCCTGCGTGCTGCTTAGTGCCCTACTGTACAAGCGCACCAGAGACAGGAGGCATCTATCAGACATCGAACCTGTAGAGACCCTAGAGAGGGAGCGAAGCCCTTCAGACTGATCACTCTAGCTAGCCACTTGCTCTGCCAACGGGAGCAGGGATGGAGCAGGGACAGTAACCAGAAACAGGGACCGCTGGAGCAGATGCAGTCTGGATTTCGGTCGACCATAGGCAGCCTGCAGAAGGGAAGAATATCCACACTTCACAAAACTGCTTGACGAGCAGAAAACTTTTGCAGATTCAAGAAATACTGCACCCCCTCCGCTTGTTTTTCGGCCCAGCAGGGTCTCGGGCACAGTTAGGTTTTCACTTTCACTCAAGATTACACAGTAAAAAACACAACATTCCTTTCTTGCCATTAAATTTTTTAAAACCCCAATGAAAGATTCTTGTCTTCACCAAAAACTCTGTCTCTGACCTTTCTGCTAGAACATCTCTTGTCTGATGATCACTTGATGTCCTCCAACGTTGCTCAGCCTCCCCATGTCCTGCTTCCTTCTGCTTCCGGCACCTGCAATCCACTGAGACCGCCGTTTTCTCAGAAGCCTTCTCCTCTCTCCTTATCATCTTTGCACCCTTCATAGACTCTGCAGTTTCCACCTTCAGTTTCTCCCTGTCCTTGACTTGTTCACCCCCCTCCTCCTTAGACTGGCTCCCTCCCTCCATTAGACATCTCCATTAGTGAACATGTGCAGTTCACGGATCGCCTTTGGAGGAGAGCAAGAGTTGGCTGGCTCTGTCGCTACTGGGTCATTGTCGTCTCCTCTTCCGCATCTACCTGGCCAAACAGCAGTACTCTGCCTACCTCATCCAACACTGCTCTAGGAATACTCAGCACCTCTTCACTGATTCCTTGCTAAGGCCTGCCCCCCCCCCTCCCACTCTCTGCCCAGAACTTTGCTTCTTCTTTAGCACCAAAAGTCAACCCATCGGTTCCAATCTTCTGGCCCACATCCTCCAACTACCACCCAAGGCTTCTTTTTCCTCTCTCTGTCAGTTCTGGCTTCTACAGAGGTATCCAGTTCTAGCTCTTGGGTCTCTTAAAAATGTTTTTAAAAAGATTTTTTTCACCCATCAAAGATATTTTCTGCCAGAAGAAATGGGAATGTTTCTAACCGTCTTGGTGCCTTTTCTACCTAGGAAATAACTCTGCAGCAGATCATGGCTCATTTGGACTCCATTCGCAAAGACATGGTCATCCTCGAAAAGAGTGAATTTGCAAACCTGAGAGCAGAGAATGAGGTACCTTCCCCAGGGATGTCCAAACACTGTTCCTTTGCTAGCCACCTGTCCCCTGTTTATGTATTGCAATTATATTTCACCCTTCTTCGAAGGAGCACAGGTGGTATAAATTGTCCTTATTGAGCACCCACCTTTCCTTTAATGCCATAACAACCTTGCAAGGCAGGTTAGGCTGAAAAAGAGTGACTGATCCAGTGAGCTTGATGGCTAAGTATGGATTTGAACCCAGGTTTCCCTGGTCCCAGTCCAGCATCTCCATCGCTATATCACGCTGGCTCTTGAAAGGATTTTTTTTTTAAAGGTACATGCCCTCG
The DNA here is from genome assembly GCA_026170595.1 of Plestiodon gilberti rubricaudatus. NCBI lineage: Eukaryota > Metazoa > Chordata > Lepidosauria > Squamata > Scincidae > Plestiodon > Plestiodon gilberti. The sequence goes on from JANXHW010000003.1 coordinate 223,561,595, forward strand.
TCTCTTGCAAAGGCTAATCGCAGTTCATCTGTCCCTCCCCGTTGCCTTGTTGCCTGTTGCATGCTTTAATCTTGCATTTGGCATTTTTCTACAGAAAATGGAACATTGTGACCTTAACCATGTTGTTAGAAGCATTGGTACCTCTTTTGAATAATTTGGCTTGGTAACGTTACTTTGGGGAAAAGACATAGGCAGGATCTTCTATAGCTGTCTTGTGGACGTGCAAAGATAAGAAGGGAGTTATGTGGGTCGTAATATGCCAGTATAACTAATACGTATAACAATAACCTAATACGCCAGCATAACCCCTGCTAACTGGGCAAGTGGCACTTTTTCAATTGGTGCTCCTCTTTTATTTAGCAGGGGGAGAGCAACTTCTCCCCTTTTCACCCCAGCACAGCGTCTTTCTGGTGGCTGTTTGCTGGTGTTCTTCTGCATCTTTTTTAGATCGTGAGCCCTTTTGGGATAGGGAGCCATTTAATCATTTGATTTTTGTCTGTAAACCGGTTTGTGAACTTTTTGTTGAAAAGCGGTATATAAATACTGTTACTAATAATTAATTAATATAAGTAGAGGCCTGCGAAAGTGCCCAGATGTGTGGTGTGTGTGTGTGTGTGTGTGTGTGTGTGTGTGTGTGTGTTGACTGTCTTTTTCTTTGGGCTCATTTGAGTCCCATTCAAGGGATGTTTGTGTACAGGCACCTCTCAATTTACGCGGGGGTTCCGTTCTCAGAAATCTGTGTGTATATTTAAAAATGCATCAATTAAAACTACTTTTTCCATAGGAACCAGTGCAAATGGTGTGGGTTGGGGCAAAGTCATTGAACACCCATGCTGACAACTGGTGACTTCTGCATGCCCAAGATGGCGTAGGGGGAGGGTTGAGGCGGGAGGCTACTGGGAGTGGCTACTGATGTCGATAGCTGACAAAGCAATGATGCTGGTAAGGAAACTGAGAAGGTGGTAAGCAGCAGCTTCGTGAATGCATTTTCTTTCTCGTTTTTTTTTAGATCTTCTGGCTTTAGAAGAGACCCCTCCCACCCCACTCCCACAGGAAGCTGCCAGTGTTTTAACAGGGTTTCTCATTAGCAGCTAATTTAGTTGCTAATTGATTGCATTTCAAAGCTGGCAAACATCACAAAACATCTTTGGGTCTCTGCAAGGAAATGAGCGACCGCATTATTTCCAAAATTGCCTGTGTAAATTAGACTTCTGTTATTTGCAAATCGCACTGTTTCCAGAATGTGTAAATCAAGACCGTGTAAGTCAAGAGATGCCTGTATAGCAACCCTGTGGAATAGAAGGTGGAACTGTGCCCACCCCCCAACATTTGCACGTCTACCAGCCCTAGCCTACTACCACCACCTGTACATTAGATCCGACAACATCTAAAAGGGGTGCCCAGCTTCACTGTGCTAACTGGTTACCAGTTCATTTTGTCCACATGCATCCTGCCACTGTCTCTTTCTCATGTAATCCTCAGCTGTCTCTTGCTTTCCTTTTCGTTGCCTAGAAAATGAAGATTGAGTTGGATCAGGTCAAACAGCAACTCGTGGTAAGTTGGGAAGAATTGATCAGGCAGATAGATTTCGGGGAGGGGGAGCCAGAGTTGCTCCAAATGGGATTTATGGCCACTCTCTCTCCAAGCTGAGAGGGCAAGTTCTTGAGGTATGTCAATGAAACAAAGAGAGAGAGAGTGAGAGAGAAGAAATGATGAAGTGTGGATTTAATGAATAGTATATTAGAGATATAGGCTTAGTTAGATATTATAAGTAGGAAATATATAATAGTATATAAGTAGGATTTACTGCTTGCCGCTTGCTGTAATCTTTCATAGTATGCTGTATTGTTTTGTTTTGTTTGGTAGTTTATTAATAAAATTAAATATATGAAAAAAAAAGAAACAAAGAGAGCTAGAACTGGTGCTAGATCAGGAATGTGCAAAGAGTTTGGCCCGAGGGCGAGAACACATCCTTGTTATACCGGTAATTGCCACACGTGTTCGTATAATAATGCCCAAGCAGGCAGTCTCTCCAGGCTTGCCCCCACCCCCAAATAGCCAGTTTTCCCCAGTTACAGATCTCACATACACGAGTTATGTTTTTAAAAGAATTAAATTCAGCCCAGGTGCATCCGTTGCTGCCTCTTCCCCCCCCCCCCCCCCCCGAGTAGCCATTCCATCCAGCTTTTTTTCCCTCTGGTCTCACCCCCCCCCCATCTGCCTCTCTCTCTCTCTCTCTCTACCAGGTCTCAACTTTCAATCCTACTTCAGAATGACCAAGAAACAGAACCCGGGATGGGGCTATGAGGAGGAACGGTTATAGCAATTAGGCCTTTTTGGTTTAAAAAAGGCAGCCAAGGGATTCAGATTGAAGATGGTGTATGGCTAGAGAAAGGGGATAGAGACGCTGTCTCACAGGGCCATTCAATGAAACTCCTTGGCAAGATATTCGGGGCAGACTGAAGGAAGGACTTCTTCACACAGCACATACGTTAACTTATGGAATTCTGGGCTGATGCAAGTGAAACACTCTTTCCCTCTTCCTCCTCCCCTTTCTGGCTCAGCTCCAACCTTCCCTATCTTTGTCTTAACTATGGTCTAGCGTTACCTATGCACTGTTAGCCATGGTTAATGCTAACCAGGTTCCTTTTTAACCAGGGTTTGCAGACTACTTCAGGTCACCGCTTCTGACCTATAGATCACAAGGGCCTCATGGCTTGTGCCTGTATAACACACCACCAAGGTTAGTGCTGGATAGAGATGGGGAGAAGAAAACCACACTAGAGAGTGGAGAATTGCTTGTTCTTGAGGCTGCTCATGATTTACAAACCATAATTTGGCAGCAAGCCAGAGTAGCGTCTGCACCAGGCCGGGAAGACAAACTGGCTCAGTGCAGACTCGGTTCCTTTCCATATCGTCCTTCCTCTTGCACTGCATAGAGAAGTCTTTCCTTTTCTCTGTCCTGAAACCCCTGCCTAGTAGATTCGTTGGCTGAATCTGAGAGAGAGAAAGAGAGAGAGAGAGAGGTAGATGGGGGGGAGGAATAGAAGACGGAGGCCTGAGAGATGTTTGGGCCATGTGGCAAGGCCTTTCTCGCCCTGGGCTCAAACTTTACTTTTAATAAAGCCGTTTTGTCTTTTTTTAAAAGAATGAAACTAGTAGGATCCGTGCCGATAACAAGCTGGACATAAATTTGGAGCGAAGCAGGGTGACAGATATGGTAAGTCATTGTTTGCAAACACACAGCCACACCCACTCCATCCTACTGTATTTCGACTCTCGTAGACTTAAAATTTCTCACTCCTCTTTTACTTTCTCAGTTCACAGATCAGGAGAAAAAGTTCATGGAAGCCACTACAGAGTTTCATAAAAAAGTAAGTGCAGAAGGTGGGGCAGTTTGGGGTGGGATGTGGCTTTTGTGAATGTTGCACTAAAGGACCCCCCACTTCCTGCCCAAAGGCAAGATGAATCCTGCCGCCTGTGTGCAAAGCGATGCACAGTATTTGCTGCTTCTGTCTTTTGCTTGATCGGAAAGCAGCCCTGAGGACTCGCGGACCCAAGTCAGAGTCAAGTCATCATCATCATCACTAGCTTCGCTGCAGGGGGCGGAGCTCTAAGTTCCGCCGCAGTCCGACCCTCCATTACAACGCAATGCTGCGTTGCTTTCACCAACTTGAATGGTTCTGAAGGCGAGGGGGCGGGGCGCTTCGTGCACCCGTGTAACGGAGGGTCGGACTGCGGCGGAACTTAGAGTTCCACCCCCCCTGCAGCGACGCCGCTGATCATCATCATCATTTATTGATACGGTCAAAGACCCGCAAGGAGTCAAGTCATTGATGCGACTTGAGTCTGAGTCAATCTACATCACTGTTGAGAGTACTGTAATTATTTGCAGGGTTTTGCTACACACTTTTCAAACAGAGGACTATGGTTAGCATTATCATAGTCCCGGTTCTGGCCTGGACAATCACGGTTCGGGAGCCCAATCCCGGGCTCCCGTCATTGTCCCGGCCAGCTGGGACTTGCCCCCGTCTTTTTCCAGCATCGCGCAGCTGAGCGAAGCTGCAAGCATTTTGAAAATGTCCGAGTTCACTCGGACGTTTTCAAAGTGCTTCCAGCCTCGTCGCGTACTTGCGTGAGGCTGTAAGCTCTCCATAACAGCCCGAATTCACTTGGGCTGCTTCGGAGAGCTTACAGCCTTGTCGTGTAGTTTCGGCCACGCCCCCAATCCTGGCCATGTCCTGGCCATGATCGCTTCTGGGGCCCCCTCCCGCGTCGGGGGGGGGATTTGGTAAGGCTAACTATGGTACTTGCGGCTGGGATGACCCCCACAAAAATACCTATTGAGACTCGCCTTCCTTGGAGGGGAAAGAACCCTGATTTCTTTTGTTTGTGTCAGTTGTTGTATCTAAAAGTGTGGTGTCGAAGATTTTAATCCATGAGAGGACTGGATAACAAAGCTTTGCATTATGTCCCTTTAGGATTCAAGCACCAATAAGTCTGTGACAGGTGTTAGCAATAGAATCGATACTGAGATAGCTGCCTTGAAAACACTCATGGAATCAAATAAACTCGATACTATACGTTATTTGGCAGGTAGGTGGCTGGAGTATTTGAAAGCGTGTTTCTCGGGTAGCAAACTTAGCATTTGCATAGCACTTGCTGAGTGTTGAAAGCACTTCACCCATATTGGTATAATTCTCCCAACAACAGTAAAGGTTGGGGTGTGTTTAGGGTATTGGTATGTTAACAAGAGGGATATTATTATCCCCATATTGCAGATGGGAAAAACTGAGACAGAGAAGAAGTGGCTTGCTGAAGGTCACCTAATGAGTTCATGACAAGGTGAGAGTTGAACAAGGGAAGTCTTGATTTATAGTTCAGTCTCTTATCCACTACACCAGTTCTCACACCTTTTTATGCTTAAAATGTATGTATATTTTCATTTTTAATCCACCTGCATGGTTCAGAGAACCCTTAGTATGGCTTGCAGTCAATCTCTTATATTTTATTGCGCATTAGGCAATCGAGCCATGCAACAAACATCGCATATGACGCTGCCATACTGAGTCAGACCATTGGTTCACCTAACCCAGAACTGTGTACTCTGACTGGAAGCCGCTCTCCAAGACTTCAGGTGGCGGTCTTCCTCGGCTCTATTACCTAAGATTCTTTAACTGGAGATGCTGAGGATGGAACTTGGGCTCTTCTGCATGTGTGTGCTCTGTGACTAAACTCTGGCCCTTTTCTTACATGCATTGTGAGGGGGGACTGAGGTCGGTAGGAAGAATGGGGGAAAGAGTGGGGTTGGGGGACAGGATCCTGAGAGAGAGAAATGCATGTGGGGAGGAATCTGAAAACATTCTGGTTGGACTCCAACACCCCTCCCCCCCTCCCCCGTGCTTGTTGCAGTAAAAATGTCTTCATTCCTTTAATGGAAAATGATTAAGCTGACCTTATTGACCATTCTGGGAGGGTATTCCATAATATGGGTTCCACCCCCTAGAATGCCCTGCCCTTTGGCCCTCGCTTGATCCAGTGTATCAACTTTATTTTAGGAGATATCTGGATTGTTTTTTCCTGGTGTAGAAGGCAACCTACAAAGTTGAGCAGGGCTTGTTGTTGTTGTTGTTGTTCCGTCGTTAAGTCGTGTCCGACCCTTCATGATCCCATGAACCACATCCCGCCAGGCCTTCCTGTCCTCCACTATCTTCCTGAGTTCGCTCATTTTCATGTTTGTTGCATCGGTGATGCTGTCTAACCACCTCATCCTTGGCCTTCCCCTTCTCCTTTTGCCTTCAATCTTTCCCAGCATCAATCAGAGTCTTCTCCAGAGAGTCCTCTCTTCGCATTAGGTGGCCAAAATATTTGAGCTTCAGCCTCAGTACCTGTCCTTCCAGGGAACAGTCAGGGTTGATTTCATTTAGGATTGACTGATTTGATCTCCTAGCAGTCCAAGGGACTCTCAGGAGTCTTCTCCAGCACCACAGTTCGAAAGCATCTATTCTTACAAAGGATATTCTTACAAAGGAGTAAAAACAGTGCAGGGTTTTTGCCTGCTGGAAAGGGTTATAGCAATCGCAGAACAGCAGCACTGTTGTTCAGATCTACTGCCCTCTGTTTTGCAGGCCCCTGCCGTTTCCTGATCCCGTTGTATGTGGAATTGTATGGGCCGCCAGAGCCTAGCAATCTCCTCTGGAGTTCCTCCCACATGCCCTGCAAGGAGGCGTGGCTTTCAACAGAGTGGGTGGGGCTATTTCAACCTGCCAGTAATCTTCCTTTGGTGGGTGTTGCTTTTGCTTTTGCTCTTGGCTCCTTTGCTCACAACATCCAGAGCTCACCGCTCTGCAAGTGCCCTGTGGCGGTGAGTCTTCATAGGTGCCGTTTTGACTCTTGCGTCAGTTGCGCACTCGCTCTGACTCTTTTCATAGTAAGTTAATGGGAGGCAGAGTCCCGAAAGCTGATAAAAGGGGGTTTGGAGTCTGATTGGGATGCCCAATAATGCATCGTGTTCAGTCATGATTCAGTTGTGTTTTTATTCTTTTAATAAACGGTCAGAAAACCCTGACATTTTTAACTAGATGCATTTAATATTTTGGTGAGTAGCAGCCTCCCTCTCCCCAAACTGTGACTAGCTTAGAACTTGTTAACATGAATGGCCTAAATATTTCCTTTTGTTTGTATTTACAGCGTCTGTTTTCACTTGTCTTGCAATTGCCCTGGGATTTTATCGGTTCTGGAAATAAAAAGCCAGCCACAGGGGCCAGGATGGAAGAAGCCCTCTCCGAGTTGACCTGCAGCGTTTCTTGGCTACCCCCTCCGGCAGACACTTTCTGAACCTTGATATTGGTATTGATTTTTTTCACGGATACCAGTGGACATTGTTTGAAGGCACAACAGACCAAGCGGCCCATCCTCGGTCCGTGTCACTAGTGCCTTGCATGGAGCGCCACCTACTGGAGGCCAAAAGATCTATCTGCCGTAAAAAATATATTTTAAAAAAGCTTCTTTGGTGGCTGGAACATCACAGCGCAGCGCTGTCCAGCGTTGCGCAACTGCATCTGAGTCTATCCAACTTTCTCCTCCTATAGTGTCCCTACCCCAGTTTCACACACACACACACACACACACACACTCCTACTCCTCTTTGTATACCAGTGAATTTGTGTTGAGAACTGTTGGTGGAGAAATAACTTGATAACCCTTTTCCTTTCCCCTCCCCTGCACCAGTTACATGCTCGCAATTAGTGGTGTGCACCCAAAACGCCACAACGGATTGTGTTCTGTATGGGATGAGAAAAAGGTGCAGTGGAGAAGGGGGTTTTCTTAGGAACATTTGAAGCTGCCTACATCAGACCCTTGGTCCATCTAGCTCAGCGTCGGCTACACGGACTGGCAGGAACTCTCCAGGGTTTGCAGGGAGGGACTTTTTCCCCAACCCTGCCTGGAGTTGCTGATGATCGAATCTGGGTGGTTGAAGTGTAGCGTAACAGAATGTACTCCAAGGGTTACTGAACAGCAGAACATGTGGTGCTGCCTTCTATCATTTGTCCCTCCAGCCCAGTATTGTTTACTCTGACTGGCAGTATCTTCTCCAGGGTCTTTCCTGGCCCTGCTGCCTGAGATGGAGAAAAATGGTTGTGCCTTATGTTTATGTGGCTTTAGGGGCAATCCTTGCATGATCAGAAGAGAGGGGAGCCCATGGCTTTCGGAATGCCCCATGGAAGAATTACCATTAACCCACTTAGGGCACTCTTGCATAGCCTCTTGGCATGGAGCCTCATACTCGGGGCTCCCTAATCCACGTATAGGTCCTCCTTTAATTCTAATCTGAAAGGTGGCTTTGGGGTGGTGATGCTCCTCTGACCCCATCTCAAGAAACACTGCATCTCATTGCACATTCTCATTGCTTCCCCCCCCCCCCGCTTTTTTTTTGCAGGCAGCATTGTTCTGTCATCTGTCCGTATTGCTTTCAGTCCAATGCGCCTCTCCCTTGCCGTGCTGGAGTGTGCACTTCTTCTTTTGTCAGAGACCTCGCTCTAAGTGGCTTTTGCAGGTGGCTCCCTCCTGCTGGAAGCTTGACACCTCCATCTTGTACAGGTTTACATGGGAGTTAGTTCGCCCTGTTGAACTCAGTGGGACTAATCGGCTACACTGCTGTGATCCTAAGCACTTAGCTGTGGTGCTCCCTGATGCAACCTTCCCTGTCGCAGGCAGATTTAAGTGCCAGCTCCGAGCCACAGAACGCTATTCAGGGGGATTTAAGTTAGTTGCTTGTGCACTTATCTTTCTCTGCAGCGGGGACAGGCCCTAGTGTTTCATGGGATTGCTTTTGCCTTTTTCCAAAGATGCCTTTTGAAAGTGCAGGAGAGTTTAGGCTGTCCTAGCAGGTGCTGGGGGCAGAAATGGCTCAAACCGTCCAAATTTGTACATTAGTTTTTGTGCCACTTCTCTAGTGCGTCTGTATGTGTGTTATCAGTCAAGCATTTCCAGCAAGTATTTTCTAGGGGGTGCGTCTCACCCCACACCTGCAGGCTATCCAGCTCATTGTGATGTGGTTCACAGCTCTTACCTGCCTGTGTTTGGAGTGCTGCTGTGATCACAGCCCCTCCTCTATCTGCACAGACACTCTACTCTTTAATCAATGTGTTGCGGGCAAATAGCGGTGGGGAGGGGCAGGAGGGGAAGGGCCTGTATGTCATAACAGCATTTTTTTTAATAATGACAAATAAATGCTTTCAACTCCAAATCAGCCCTGTGCACTGCAAGATATTTCTGTGAAACTGGTTGTTGTGTGTGTTTTCGTTCTATAAAGCATCAACCTGAATGCAAATCCAGGCTGTGGTTATGAACATGTTGGGCTCTTGTGCCCTCAAGAGGCCATAGCTGGAATCTACCAGTGTTTCAAGCTTTCATTTGTTGCTTCATTCCCCTTTTTGTTTACATTTGAATGAGTGTTGGGTGCAGCAGGCATATCCAACATCTGTAAAAAAAAAAAAAAAAAGAGGGAGGGGGCTGCGATAGGCTTTCCCCATTCTGGTCATGACTCAGTTGTAGCTGCATACCATGAACAGGGATTCCACCAAAATCCATTGAGCAATGCTGGGGGGGGGGGGGGTGTTGCTGATGGAGCCATGTCTGAAGAGGGGCAGCACATTATGATGTTGTAGAAAAAGCAGAATAGTCTGAGACACTCCACAGCTAGGAAATACGTATTGTATTTATACTTATTGCAACAAATGAGTGTCTGGTTATTTTCTAATGGAAAACAGATGGGGGGGGACCTGCCAGTTTGAGTCGAGGAAGAACGGGGGGGGGGGGGGAGAGCAGCTGCATAACCTTTTCCTGCTCTAGCTATTTTTCTTCCCAAAACTTCAGTGTTGACACACACACCCTTTCCTGGCAGGCAGAAAAGCAGCTCCAAGGAGGGTATGTTGCAGCTTTAGAGAGCAGCTAGATGGCTGCCTGAAGACATCGCCAAATCATACATTGCTACATCTTCATTCTCTTTTGAAAACTTTTCTGAAGATCTGCTAAATTGTGATTTAAAGATGTGACGAAACCACCGTCACACATCCTGTTTCCTTGGTCATACCAGAAAAGACCCAAATATTTTTGCAAATACATTTTCATTCCCATGGACAATCTCGACTTTCCCACTTATTTCTTCACTGGCATGAAGAAATACAACATGTGCACCAAGCAGCTGCAGCTGCCAGCAATTCCTCTGTGCATCCAAGATAGCGGAAGAAATGCCGCCCTCCTACACATGCTCCAGCCTGTCTTAACATCTCCAGGGGAAGCCCCGTTTGGGTTCCCTGCCAAGGTTAGTTAAGTGTGCATGCCCTAGGTAAAGGTATCCCAGGCTCGAAAGCCAGTCGTGTCCGACTCTAGGGTGCAGGTGTTCATCCCTGTTTCTAAGGCCGAAGAGCCAGCACTGTCCGAAGCTGCTTCTGTGGTCATGTGGCCGGCGTGACCAACAGAACACTGTTACCTTCCTGCCACAGCAGTACCTATTTATCTACTTGCAATTTCTTGCTTTCAAACTGCTAGGTTGGCAGGAAGCCCTAGGTCAGCGATTTTCAGCTGGTGTGCCGCAGCACACTGGTGTGCCGCGAAAGGTCTGCAGGTGTGCCGTGGGAGTCTGGAGCACAGCGGTTGGAAATTGCTAAAAAAAACTCTTCCAGGTTCTATGGCTCTGTTTCTAGGGCAGAGCCGGCAGAGGAAGAGGGACATACAATTCATTACTATGGACAGTTGCCCTAGAAACAGAGCTGCAGGACCCGGAAGAGTCTCCCAGCAGCCGGAAGTAACAGTACAAGAGGCAAAGACCATACAGGTCAGTGTGCTATGAGAAGAAAAATGTTAAAAATCGCTGCCCTAGGTGGATGAGTGTGCTGGTGGTACCCCCCTCATTATGATCTCTCTCTCTCGCAGCCCGCCAGACCCAGCTGAATTCTGGCCTTGAGAAAAATGGCAAAGGTTTTTCTTTTTGCAAGGGCATTTGCTGCCTTGGGAGAAGGCTGGTCGTATGCTTTTAACAGCCACTGCTTGAACATTGCTGCTTCCTGCTTTAAATATGATTGACAGAACCTTCATTGCTTTTAAGCTGTCTAGCTGTCTTTTAATTGTGTGATTTCATTACTGCCTATCATTGTGAATTGTTTTCAGGTTTCTAAGCTACTTCTGGCACCTTCGTGGGGGGCAGGGGCGGCAATGGGCAGAAATGAGAGATGAAAATGAAAGAAATGGGTGAGTCTTTAATGAATTGCCAGTGCATTTTAAGTGGTAGCCCTTGCTATAGAGACAACCTGCTTGCTACCAAGACCATCCTCAGGGTCATGTCAAAGCATGGCAGTTCTAAAGCATAAACTAATATAGATTTCAGACATAATGGCGTAGGTGCATTGACTTTTGGTTGTTGAGATTCAGGGTATAGCACCATTAAGGAGCGTCTTATCATGCTGGAAATCTTCTCCTTAAATCTCCCTGTCACTCCAGTAAGATGCCTGGAGGACTTTAACATGCCAGTCATTCAGAATCTTCTCACAAACACTCCCCCTGGGCTTGAAAGAGGCCGTTTCATCACTTTCTTTTTCTCTTTACGGGAATCCGAAGTCACCGTACTGCAGTTGGAAGTCTCCTCCTACAGAAGCAAGGTTGAAATGGTTACCTCGGTGTCATGCCCCAAACAGTGACAATCAGAAGATGGAGCTGTATGAGAAAAAGCTTCTAACACAAGTGACGGTGGGTGCTATGCAGGGAATGAAAAGGCTCACCACACTTTGCGCCTTCTTAGTGTACAGTCTGAATAAATACTTGCCAGTTGCTGTTCCAGTGGTCCAATCCCATTATGTTTGTTGGGGGGGGGGGGGGAGCTCATTGTCATACATTCTTTCAGGCAGGGCCTCTAAGAGGAATTTTATCAGGGGGCACAAAGTTTCTTTTGGGGCCCTTCTCAAAGGGGTGGGGGGCAAAACCAGGCAGGGGGAGGGCAGCAATGGCCAGAAAAGTCTCCAGAGCCCAGGTCTACCACGCTTCCCAATGTGGTGCCCAGGTCTACCTACCTAGTAGACAAGGCCTCCTGGTTAGCCCAGCCTCCATCTTTCATTCTCCATGAGGCTAGCTGAGATCCCAGGAAATTTTTGGGGCCCTCCTTTGGCTCGTGGAGCCCCTTTTTGACCCTGGGCCTGGGTACAAATTACCCCCTTTACCCCCCCCCCCATAGGCCCTGCTTTCAGGCATAAAAGCGATGGTTAAGCTTAGGCTTACCATATCGCCGACCGGGACGTTCCTTTTTGCCCTTAAGGGAGGCGGGGGGAGGGGCGATAGAAGCCGGAGCGTCGCTCTGGCTTCTATCGCCCCTCCCCCGCCTCCCTTAAGGGCAAAAAGGAACGTCCCGGTCGGCGATATGGTAAGCCTAGTTAAGCTCATTGGGGGGAAGAGCAGATAGAAAATTTCTAATTTAATATATACAAGCATTCATTCACACAGGCCTTACTTGGCTTATACAGCTGCTTCAGGATGCAGATTGGGGGTTTATTGGGAAGGGGTTAAATATTCCCCAACAGACTGAAAAAAACTCACCAGGAAAAGTAGAACGTCTGAGGCAAGGGCTAATGGAAAGGCAGCCAGAGACCTAAGGAGCTACCAAATTCCGGGGCCAAGAACCTGTTGTACACTCTCTAGTCTAGTATGATGATCAGCTTTACAGCGCAATCCTATCCAACTTACACCACCGGTGTAACCAGCGGTGCAGCGAGAACGAGAGGCCCCAGAATGGAAAGGGGACGCAAATCCCCTCCAAAGTGGGATTCAAAGGGGATTTAAATCTCTCCTCCCCTCCAAAGCCTCCCGCCCTGCCCTCCCCCGCTGGTTACACCGGTGGTGTAAGTTGGATAGGATTGTGCTGTTAGAAAGGTAGGATACAGATATTGAAAACTGATCCTGTGTCAACACTCTTCCATTCTCACATTTTCCAAAGGAGCCACGAGTGACCTGCGATACCCACCGCAAAGGAGCAGACCACGGGAATCCGGGGTTTCTCTTGCTGGTCCTTGAGCTCCCCTATCTCTTCCCGACACTTGTCCAGCTGTGCCTCGAGCTTCTCCCGTCGCACCCGCTCATACTCCAGCTGTGCCTGCAGCTCCTCAATGGTCCTGTCCACAGCCAAGCCAAGGTTGAGAAGACACCGTTGCCCCCCATTAGGACACACACACCCCAGAGACATGTTATAAAGTCCCAAGGCGACTCCTGCACACCGTTCTCCCAGATGCAGAGATGGGCAGCATCCATGCTGTTAGATTTCCAACCTAGGCGCTGGGCCTGCAGCTCTAGGAAAAGCTCTGCTGTTCAGATCTGGCTGGGAGCCAGCTGTGTTTGTTAGTTACAGTGTAATCCTATGCAACTTACACCACCAGTGTAACCAGTGGGGGAGGGCAGGGGAGGGGAGGGGAGATTTAAATCTCCTTTGAATCCCCCTTTGGAGGGGATTTGAATTCCCTTTCCGTTCTGGGGCCTCCTGTTATAAGAACATAAGAAGAGCCCTGCTGGATCAGGCCAAAAGCCCATCTAGTCCAGCTTCCTGTATCACACAGTGGCCCCACCAGATGCCTCAGGGAGCACACAAGACAACAAGATACCTGTTTCCCGTTGTCACTCCCTTGCACCTAGCACAGAGAAAACCCACTTCTAAAACCAGGAGGTTGCTTATGGCTTGTAACCTGTGATGGTCTTTTCCTCCACGAATCTGTCCAAACCCCTTTTTAAAGGCATCTAGGCCGTTCTCGCTGCACCGGTGGTGTAAGTTGGATAGGATTGCGCTGTTATTCACACAAATAGCTTAGCTACCATTACCCATATGAGTGTGGCTCAGAAGAATCCCTCTGAATCTAAGGCTGTACTTGTAGGCTTTTGTTTAACATTCATCAATTACGACAATTAATTGTCAGTCAATTCAATTTGTTAAACACACATCAATCAATTGGTGTCAAACTAGACATGACAACAGGGAGATTGGTGACTGACACAGCACAATCCTATGCATGTCTACTCAGAAGTAAGTCCCATTGTGTTCAGTGGGAATTACTCCTGGGAAAGTTTGTCTAGGATTGCAGCCTAAGTCACCTACAGTTTTCCACCTCCCCCCCCCAAAAAAAAACACAAAATATCAAAGTCATGAGAGGCTGAAGGGAATAAGATTGATGTTGCAGTACTGGGGGAGGGGGGTTAATCGTTTTCCCCATGCCAATGTGAATTCCCACCCCTACTGGCATCGCTGGAGGTGGGGCGGAAAATTACGTTCTGCAGCTTTCTGCCCCACCAGTACTCTCCGGTACGAGGCATCCTGCCCCCTCGTCGTAGGAGCCCATCAGCGGAGAGAGGCTCTCCTGCACGTTGCTTTCTCTCTGCTGACGGGCTCCTATGATGAGGGGGCGGGGCGCCTCATACCAGAAAGTAACGGTGGGGCGGAAAGCTGCAGGACTTAGCTTTCCGCCCCACCTCCAGTGACGCCAGTGCCCACCCCTTCAAAGCTTCTATTTGCCCTGCCTGTGAAAATATACTGGATTGAATAGCAGCTGTATAGCAGCTGAAAGGAGCAAATTTAATCAAGAAATTGGGGGAGCGTTAACCTCTCTCCCCCAGTGCCACAGCCCCAATCTGACTTGGGACACCTAATGGCAGATTAGTTTCAGCATTAAAAAAAAAAAAACCCTCCCTGCTGCAAGTAGAAAATGAGCAGAGGAGAAAGAAGGCAGGGCCGGAACCTTTCTCCCTGATGAGAAATTTATTGCTGAGAGATCTATTTTTTACATGGAAGCATTCAATGGTATTTCCCCCACCTGCAGTCTAAAATGGTACAGCCCATTTTGCCATTCCCAGGATTCTACCAACTCATTCTCCTGCATGTGTAGACTAGACTATTGTCCCCTCTCTGGTAGAACCATAAAAATAAAGCAAATTGGTAAGCCATGTGCTTACTTCTGCAGTTAAATCCAATTTTAGTTGTTTAATGAAGCTATGGATTCTAATAAAACTTTGATTGTACTCTATTTTTTTCCTATATTTTCCCACCTTATTTGCTATGCTTATAGAAATGTTCAGAGAGAAATAATTGAGTAAGAAATCTAAAAAGTTAAATCATTAAAACGTGTCTATCACATACCCTGGAGAAAAGGGCAACGAACAGATATAAATGGCATAAAAAATTGTGTAACTGAGAGCCGTTTACTGTCAGGGTTATTTTGTGTTAATAAGTTGCTGTGTTATAATATGGGCATGTTAAAAAACAGGAAAATTCTCATCCTCTGCCGATTTTGTCTTACTGTTTATTTCCAGATCATTAACATTCTCTTTTCTGTATCTATTGTCTATGATTTATATTTAGAAAAGGATTTTCTTCTTTCTTCTGCTACTGCTTATATAATGGATATTGTGCGACTTAAGGGACCCACTCCCACAGTAATTACAGTTAAGGGAATTTAAGAAAGACAAATAGACTAAAAGATGTGATTATCATTAACTTACAGCAAAATCCTGTCTAGCGCTGGAGAGCTGGAACGATCACTCCGCTGCTCCAGGGTGTCACAAACGTGCTAGAGGGAGGGGGTGATTGGCTTGCTGGGCCAGGGATGGGGGAGGGATCCTCGGCAGTGCGCTCTGCTGAATCCTACACGGGCTCCTCAGATTTGTGCCGGCCATTTTGCTGGCGCACATCGGAGGAGACTCACAGGGACAGGGAATGTCCCCCCCCCCCCGAGGTGTGCTCCAGCTGCACTGGCCCGATCCTACATAGGATCTGGCGCAGCATGCCTTTGCAAGCTGCAGTGGTCCTAGATAGGATTGGGCTGCCTGTATTTAACTTTTAAAAAAAATAAAGCTATTGACTGTGTACAAGGTTGGCAGAACAGCCGGCAGAGGGCAGCAAAGCAACAAAGATCAAAGTAGGACCTGTCAAATCTGGGGCTACAAAGGGTCTATGAAAGAAGATGGAAGAAGACAAGTGTCCCTAAGTGTGATGGATCTGCTAGCGTGGCCCTTTTTGTATGATCTCATTGCATGCCGCCTATCATCACAACGTTTTATGAACATCACGAAGCTCTTACCTGACAAGCCTCTTCTCTTCTATTTTTGTCTTCCTCTCTTCGGCAGTTATTCCTCCAAGCAGCTTGTAATTGGCAGTGGCAACTTCCAGCTGCTTCTTCAAGTGTTCAATCTTCTGATAAGCTCTTTCTGCAAGCAAGAACAGGTCCCCGAGCTTTTTAGCAGCCTGGTAAGGATAAAGACGGCAGGAATCACCCTCTTGTCCTTTTCCACATCCCCGTTAGCTGGGAAGACAGTTTTCCAGAGGAAGTGGTGGAGAACGCCAAAGCTTCAAACATCTGGCTACTAAGCGCTTGCAAATTTATCTTTGCCAAGAAAAGCCCGGCTAGATCCAACCAAATGTCCACGTAGTAGTCCAGCATCCTATGTACTTCCAGGAAGCCCACAAGCAGCCACAGAAGCAGCAGCCATGCTGCACTGTGGCTCCTCAGCAGCTAGTAGCCAGTGGCATCCTTCCTTCAACCACCAAAACAATTTTGAGAGGGGCCAGACTAGTCTGCAGTAGCAAAAGCAACAAGGAGTCTTGCAGCACTTTGAAGGCGCATGAAGTACTGTAGTCGTAGTCACTTTTGTGGACTACAGTCCATTCCATCAGACGCAGGAAGGGAGGTAGGTAGACAGAAACATGCTGCCTAGGAGTGGCACCTCTTCCCCCAGACCCCCTTGGAGAGTCCGCCATCCCCCATGCATGGCCACCAGGCCCTCTGCCAGGGCCACGAGGGCCACCAAGTAGTATATCATCCACAAGTCTGCCACCAACTCAAGTGCCAGCACTGCAGCCACAGAATGAGGAGCTCGGGCTTCCCAGGCAGGCAACCTGGTTGCCTGGAGCAACAGGAATACTGGGGGCGGGGGCAGAGCTGCATATGGCCACAAGGCATGCTCCAGTACAAAAGCCTCATGGCACAATCCTCTCTAACTTTGGAGCAGCGGAGCGCACGCTCCACCTCTCCAAAGCATCGCAAATGTGCCCTAATGCATGTTTGCGACAACTCGGGAGTAAGGGCCGCCGGTGCGGAGGCTGGCAGCCCTCACTCTGCTGCCCTCCAGACACTGCGGCTGCTGATGGAGGTAAGTCCTGCACCAGTCGGTGCAGGGGTGGAGGGAGGGCGGGCAGGGGCAACCATTGGCCGGTCTAGTCTGGGACAGGGATACCGGCGGCGCGTTCCACCGATATCCTCTGCCCGTTGCCAGCCCAGGTCGGCCGAATGTACGCCAGTCCTAGACCTGGCGTACATCTGAAGAGGCCCATAAGGCCCCGGCCGGCTTACACCTGGTTAGGGTTACACCCGGTTAGTACATAAGAGGAGCCATGGCTCAGAACCAGGGCTGGCATCAGGTTGCACTGGCCCTGGGTAACAGTTGGATCTGGACACACACGCCCCATGTGAGAGCCCCCTCAACTCCTAACATCGATTCAGCTTTAGCCCTTGCTTTCAACAAAGAGAGCAGCCCACAGCTTACCACGAGCATCCGCTTGGCCTTGCTTGTTCATGTGCAAGTCAGCCCTGCAGTCCGTGCTCCCTTCCACGCTGTGCCTTTCGAAGAACCGTGCATCCTTTTCATCGATTTCCTCCTCAGAGTCATTTCCCATTTTGCTTCCCAAGTATTCCACAACAGCCAACTGGGCAAACCTACACAGTTACAATGTCCATTAGGTCATGGCCACTTGCCTGGGTGGCTTTAAACGGGGTTTAGACAAACTCAAGGAGGACAAGTGTATCTGTGGCTGCTAGTCATGATGGCTACTTGCTACCTCCAGGTTTGTAAACCCAGTAGTTGCTGCAAAGCGGCGGTGGGAGAGGGCTGTGTGTCTACACATTCTGCTTCCGAGCTTCCCAGAGGCATTTGGTGGGACCAGACGGGGCTTTGGTCTGATCCAGCCAGGCTTTGAAGTCCTCGCATACGGTGTATGAGAAAATAGCTGCAGTGCTTGATGTGCAGTTGTTTCATACCACCATATGCACATTTAGGCATGTGGAGGAAAAAGCCTGTACAGACCAAAACACGGGTGGTCGCAGGAACTGGCCTTAAATCTTGCTAGCTGAACTTCAATGTGTGGAGCAGAGAATCAATTCCACACTGATGTTTGTCAGAACTAAAGCACCACAGAGTGCAGATTTGGTCATCCTCAAAGCCCCCCCCCCCCCCCCGCATGGAAAAGCAAAGCAGCAGAAATGGTCACCTCTTGGCAACATCTTTAGGTGTCTCTCCAGCATCGTTGGCGATGTTACAGTCTGCTTCTCGATTGATCAGCCACTCCAGGACGTGCAAATGACCTTGACCGGCAGCTGCGGGGAGAAAACAAGTCATTCAAGGCGAGTCTCTCCTCTCCTCTCAAGAATTAGCCCGTGACCTCCTGAAATATGGTGACATGATTCAAGCATCCTCTTTTGGTACAGGGAGCGAGGCTGGTTGATGATAGCTAGAGATTATGGCTACAATCCAAAACAAAGTTAGGTGCACTTAAATCCATTCCAGATAATGGTCTATATAGCACACCGAACTCTGTGGTATTATGGCCTGCTTGGCTTTGGTCTCCTGAAATGAAAATTCTGCACTCAGAACATTCAAATACTGTGCCAAAATATTCAGGGTTGTACAAGAAAACCCAGTCTGCCCTGTAGGATTCTGCAAATTCTGCAAACATATGCAAATTATCTCTTCTATTTTACATAATTTGTCCATCCATTTTTATAGTTTTGACAATATATTCTGATCTTGCCATTTGTGGGGAGGAGCAAAAAGCTGTATAGGGCATTAAAGCCCCATCCTCACACTCTATACATTTCACCCAGCCACGCCTCTGACATTACAGCAGGCATTGCTGCCCACCCCGTTTCAGGTACCGTATTGGTCTGAGTATACTTTTTTCTCCTAATTTAAGTTTTTTAACTAGGGGTGCGTCTTATAAACAGGCTGTTGCAATTTAATGCCAGTGATTTAATTAAATTTTTTTTAATAGCACCAAACTTTAAGGGTGCGTCTTATAATCAGGTGCATCTTATACTCGGGACAATACGGTATATCCTCACAGTCCTATGGCCTAGAAACGCGGGTGCTTGTCTTGTAAATGACAGCCGACATCTTTCAGGAAGCTGAATTCTGACCCAGTTCCATGTGTTTTTTTTCTGCACTCCAGCAGAACGGCAGCATATACACAGCCCTGACCAAGACTGGAAGCCCTGCTCGCTTCATGTGCGTCATAAAAGAGGCAAGGAGGCGGAAAGGATGAATGAGTTGTACTTCCTCTATAGCTACTTAGAGGACTGTTATAGGGCAATTGCCCACTGCCAATCCATGTAGTGCTCAGCTTCATAGGGGGATGGAGTGACTCTCTCAGAGAGGAATTGCTCCATCATCACCTCCTTATGTCCAGCCAATCAGCCATTGGAGGTTACCGCAGTGTTCCCTATATGAATATATCGTACATCCCTAAGCCAGTGAGAATAAACACACGACATACACCAAGGTGAGCCCCATCACGAACTTCGGGGGGGGGGGGGCTCACACAGGAGGGTGTCAGCACAAGGCTCCCTCAGATCCGAACCAGGCCTGCCCACACATGCAACACATGTGTTCTCCCCACAGGATCTGGAAGCCAGGGTGGGGTGAAGTGGCACCTCCTTTTTCTCTGGGTCATCCAACTCTGTCTCTAAAAAGGTGCCAGCAGCAGTGGCAGGGAGAGGATTCTGCCAGACGGCACTGCATGCCCTAGACTCTAGCTTGTTACCTGCATGTAACCTTATAACCACTTTGGGCTTTCTTTAGAGCAGGGGTTCTCAACCTGTGGTACGAGTACCCCTAGGGCAGTGGTTCCCAAACTTTTTTGACTCGCGGCTCCCTTGACCTCCCTCGCCGTTAGCTGTGACTCCCCATTACAGTGCATGGAAGAAACAGGCACTCTTTACATGCTCAGAGGTACCCTTTCTTATATGTATGTGTATATGTATGTGTATATTCCCAAAACAAGCCCTAAAGTGGATTTCCCATGCTTATGCTGAGCAGCAGCTAAGCCAAGAGTGCGCAGGGTGGGGTTGGGATGCTGCCCTCCCTCCATTGGCAGGCCTGGGTAGAGGGCACTGATGTCGTCTGTGTTAGTCCTACTCATGGCAAGAGAAACATCAAAGCATAGGAGGAAAGCATTGGTCATGCCCCACCCCAGTTGCACGAGAGAGAAAGAGAGAGAAAGCTAGCTCCTTTTGGTAGCATCTTTGCAAGATGAAAAACAGATTCTTATACTGCCTGGCAGTTTCCAGGGGTGGTGGTGGTTGTCCCAGCAAATAGAGTGGGGAACTAACTTAGAAGTGGGTCAGAAAGGAAGAAGGAGAGAAATCCTAATAATTAATCAACCAGACTAAACATAGAAATCAAAGACTGTATGTAAAGCAGAACCTGCTCTGCACCATTTTCAATTGCAGTTCTTGCATTTGTTTTGTGTTTGCTTTATTAAAAACATTCAACAGAAAGAAAATACTTTATTTGCAAACCTGCAATGTCTGAATGAAACCTGAATGAAAATACCTTATCTGCAAACCTACAATGAGAGAAATGGGATGCTGTCTTGTCTCCAGGAGCTTGCTGTCTCCAGCTCAGCTTGAGTACTTAGCGGCTTGTTAATTGTTCTTTAACATAAGATAAGCAAGGGCTTCCCTCACGCTGTGGTTAAAAACAAGACTTGGAAACTCCCTACAAACCTGAAGTGTTTTGAAATTAACTTTGAGTGACCGGATGTGAAGAGGCAGCTTTTCCCCGGGTCTTTGTTTTTGCTCTCTCTCTCTCTTGCAAGCAAGAATATGTGTTAATTAAAAGACTTACGCGAGGCCCCTGGCTGCTTTCGATGACGCACTTGGGAGTGCGCCTCACACTTAGAGAACCTCTGCCCTAGGGGTACGCGGACCAACGGCAGGGGGTACGCCAGAGCCTGCCCCTTATCAGCATCAATCAGTAGTTAAGTAATTAACAAGTAATTGTTAATTAGAACTTAAATTCAATCCCCCATGCAATCCCCCGTCTGTCTGACTCATTTAACTCGTGTGTGTGTGTGTGTGTGTGTGTGTGTGTGTGAGAGAGAGAGAGAGTGAGTGAGAGAGATTTTTTCACATTTAAAATTGTTTAATCATTAAATAAAAAATTACTAAATTAGCTAATTGATTAGTCCAATTAATTAGCAGGGGGTACTTAAGAAAATTAGACCGTGATAGGGGGTACCCGGGCCTCCAAAGGTTGAGAACCCCTGCTTTGGAGAATGCACATTGGCTGCACATTGGCTGCATTCTTTGGCTGGACATGCACTGGGATGCCTTTAGGTGGAAGATGTAATGATGCCACTAACAAGGCAGATCTTTATGAAGCTCATAAAGCAGCAGCAGAAGGGACTGGCACCTCCAAGTTGCAGAAGGGACTGGCACCTCCAAGTTGGCACTGACTGGACATAGGGCCTAGCTAGAGAGCAACTGTGCACAATCTAGGAGTCACCATCCCCTGGACATAAGAAGCTGCCTTAAAACGAATCGGACCATGGTTACACCATCATAGCAGTATTTATTAGTACATTGATGCCCTGCTTTTCAGCCTCGCTTGGCTCCCGTAGCAGCAGCTACTGACTGGCAGTGGCTCTCCAAGGTATCAAGCAAAGGCGAGGGATTCGCACTGGGACCTTCTGCATGCAAAGCGCATGCTCTACGGTTGAGCTCCTCCTCCCCCCAGCCCCACTTCCACGGCTGAACAAGTGGGTGCCACAGTCAGGTTAGCTGGGGTGCGGACAGCAGGGGGCAGATCGCCCCTCTGAGCAATAAGAGACTTGGGGCAGTTCCAGATGCTGAATGCATCTCCTGAATCATCTCTGCAGCTGTTTATTCGAATATGCGAGTGAACAATTGGGAAGCACAAGCAGCAGCGATTTGAGAGCACATTTCATCCTGACCTTTGTGCAAGAGAGTGGATCCCTTATCGTCCCGCTCGTTAATATTGATGACTCTGTTTTCCAGTAACGACCTTAACATGTCCACGTCTCCTCTGAAGGCAGCATCGTGACCGGGAAATGTTAGATCTATGCAGAGAGAAAACAAAAGCAGATGCATTAACTGCAAAAATCCCAGAAATGGACGTAATTGTACGGTGTCGAATTTGTTGGGCTTAAGAGGACAGTGTCCAGGCTATTCTAATTCTGCACCAAGAAAAGATGGATTCTGTGACTAGATTTCGACCTGTATAATTCTGCAGAAATTCTTCTGACTCCCAATTGAAGGTTGAATGGCTTCTGCTGAAGCAGAACTACCTGTTCTCGGACGAGTCTGCCTGTTGTGGCTCAGCATGAGTCACTGATGTCCACATCTCTTATTTAGCAAAATTTACTCAGGAGTTTCTGCCATCTTGCATCTTTTTTCTGGCTTTTTGCTAGCCACAGGGAGCAAAACGTGGTGGGGCTGAGCTGTGAGCAGCTGTCAGAGGGAAGCCAGGGAACCTGAAGCAAGGCACAATCCCAGCCAAACAGAACAACTGTATGGTCTTTACTGTCTAGGTGCCCTTCTTGTAGCCCTTTCCCATCTCAGCATCCAATATTACTTTTCATGCTTCTTCTGCACTACCTTAGATTCTCACCAGGCACACAGCCCCATCTGTATACCCACTCAGCACTGTCATGAGCCTGGCCTCGAGAGGCAACCAGGGCTCAGAACCAGAGGAGGAGGAGTGGGCCCAGCCAGAAAGGTCAACAGCGCTAGCTATGAGCCTGTTAGCAAAGAGCCCTTGGGCCAGGGATTCTTAAACTGGAACCCGGTGGCAGCAAACCCTGAACTTGGTGCCAGCCCCGAGGGACTGGCTGCCTCTGCACCTGGGCCTCGTGCTTCTCACCACTACAGGCAAAGCACCAGGCAGGAATTAACACAATCCCAGGGGAATCCTCAGTTCCAGGTCAGAGGTCTTCCAGACTTTCACCGTGGGGGATTTTCAGCTGCTGGAGGTCTCCTAGGGGTATTTCTGGCTATCATTTGCTTAATGAGGTCACTTCCTGCGTAATGAGGTCACTTCCTGCGTAATGAGGTCACTTCTGGCCCTTAGCAGGCACCATGAATGCCATTCAGCCTGCTGTATGAAACGAGTTTGACACCCCTGGTCTAGCAGGTCTTCCACACATTTAGTATGGTTAAAAATAAAAAAATAAAATGGGATCCTATGTTGCAGGCTGTAGCTACAAGGTGGGTACTGGGTCTGAAAAGGCTGAAGATGGCTACTAAACTAGTATATACACTTATTTCCCAGGTAGCTCAGCATCGCCATTTGCCAAGTTACTCACCTTCCTCCTTTTTCAGCTGATTGTCCCCCTTCTGCAGAGCATCGATGTACTCCACAATGTCGTCCTTGTAGAACCTCTGCGCCAGGTCCCGTGGCATCTCCCCGTGGTCATTTCTGGCTTTCAAGGCATGGACCAAAGTGGGCATCTTGCTCACCAAGAACTTAAAACAGTGCAGGTGGCCCTCCATTGCTGCCAAATGAACTGTTGCGGGAAAAAGAAGAACGAGCCCGTCGTCAGAGCCAAGTTGTAGAGCGCCAGAGCACGGTGGTGAGGGCTTGAACCCCCGGGACTCCCTGCTGGCAGGCTTTGGTGCCTGATCTCCTGCACCTCTGGGCTCCACTGCAAGACTAGCAGACCAAGATCTGGGATTCAAGGGCATCTTTTAGGTGCCAGTGAAGGCAACTATCGTATTTGTTCAGGCTTTTGCTTCGATAGCAGTTCTACTGCTGTGGAATGATCTGAGTGACGAGGCATGTTTGAAGGGGAGAAAGTGTCCCTCAGATATCCTGGTCCCAAGGCTGCTTTTGCGTTTTCTGGGTCAAAAGCACCACTTCAAATTACACTGAGAAACAAACTTGGAAGTGCGATGTGGACATTTTGAGACTGTCCAGATTATTCTCACCCCCCCAAAAAACCCTGCGACTGCAATCCCAAATTTAAGGTAAGCATCTTTAGTCCCTGCTCAGCCAAAGGACTTAGACATATATCGGGCTGCGGCCTGGGTAGAAGCTAGGACTGGCAAAGCTGAGATGACAAACCCTTGGAAGTCTACAAGCGTCTCAGCACCAGAGGTAAGCAGAAAAACACTCTTGCATGTTGGGTTGCCCTTGTAACTCTACCTCTCCTCCTTTAGCCAGGCTGTCTCACCACTGGCTAGGCCCTTTCTTTAAAGAAAGGGATATGGATATATTATAGACTATAATAGACAACAGCAGCAATAACTTGCATTTTCTTTTCCCCCTATACAGGGACCTCCTGTGTGTGCACATGCAATATGTGCACAGAACACACAGAAAAATCTCCTCCCAATTTATGTATTTATTCCATTTATACCCTGCTGTTTTCCCAAATGGGCACCCAAATTGCACTCCTTTCCATTCTGCCCAGGGTTACCCATACCATAAAGGTGCTCGCTTGCCCATTGTTAACATTCCATTCGATATCTGAGGTCCTGCTACATGCATGCAGTGGTGTGGTGTCACCTTGCAAACCGGTGTAATGTGGCCCCTCCCACTCACCCCCAGAGCCATAACCGGTTGCCTTCGCGCTGAAATGGCTCTGGGGGCAAGTAGGAGGGGCCACGTTACACCGGTTTGCAAGGTGCGGTGCAGCGCCTTGCACGGTGCACCACTTACGGTGCCGCACCCCCTCCACAATCGCCACTGGCTCCGTGTGTTTCCACCACATGGGATATGGCAGATGTCCACTATGAGCAGGGTCTTCTTGGTGGTGGCACCAATTTTGTGAAATGCCCTTTCAGAGAGCCCAGTCAGATCCCAACACTGTGTACCTTCAGGCACTAAGGCGAAACCTGGCTTTTTTTCCAGAAGGCTTTGGGGCTTAAATTGATCAGTCTCATGAAAACCCTGGTCTCTGATTTGCTGCATGCTGTTCTCTCATTCTCCTGCCTGAAGTTATTCCTGTTTAGTTTGTTGTTTTGCTGCCATATTTTTTGCATCTAGGTTTAATTTAATTTGCAAGTGGCTTTAATTTAGCTTTTAAAAGGAAACCGTGGGTATATCACATAAAATTCATATATTTCCCTTGCAGTACCTGGAAGGTTTCCATTGTTATCCACGTCATCTAAAGTAGCTCCCCATCGAACAAGAAGCTGCAGACAACCGAGACGGCCATGGAAGGCAGCATTGTGAAGGGGCTTCCAGTCATTCTGATCAGAAACATTCACATCCTGATTTTGGAGAAGAGGAAATGAAGCAGAGTCATCATTCACTCCAACAGTTAAGTTCCTGGGAAAGTAATGGGATGATCAGAAATGAATGAACATACAAGAACCCAGCGGATCTGATCAAACCGGGGTGGCATCAGGGATGAACTCAGTTCGGCACCAAAACGGACCAACCCCCAAACCCACCGGATCAGTTGCAGTGGTAGCATCACGAAGACACAAAAATGTCCTGTTTTTAAAATCACACAATGTAAGTGTCTCTTGCAAAAGCAGCCAAATGACACGCTGATACTTGTTGGCAAGGCTTCCACTCAATTAATATTAAGGCCTAGTATTACATCCAAACGCTAGAGGTCTCATTCCTCATACATAATCCGACAGTAATGCACAATCCAGCCCTTTGAACAAGAGCTATATTTATGCAGTTTTAGAAACCGTGATATGAGAGGTGATGCGGCATCGTGATCAGAGTGCTGGAATTATGTGTCCACTTTTTATCCTTGCAGAATTTCTATACCAAGAATAAGGGCATCCAAGGTGATGTTCAAGATGAAATCATAATACATCATAATGCAAGAATGGGTTGCATCCTACCCTAACCTGTCTGCAGAACACAGCAATCTAAGGGGTCCTCACACAAGCAAAACGCTCCTTCCGGGAATAGAAGGAGCTTCCAACGACACCCCACACTTACAGACAGGCTAAGACACAACACTTTGGGTAATCCATTAAAAATCTCCAATGTACCAAAATCAAAACAGCCAACTAAGGGCACAATTCCATGGAGACGTATGTGGGAGTCATCTGAGACTTACCGCTAAGGTGGGCCCCCATATCCGCTGGGGATATGTTCCAGGCCCCTCCATGGATACTTGAAACTGTGGATAAGAGCGAACACCCCCTCCATGGTTTCCTGAGGGCCGCCCCACCCTGCCTCCCCTGCAGGCAGGCATGCTTGCCCCCCCCCCCAGCTCTTATTTTTCTTTCAGCAAGCTTTGTTTCTTCCTTAAAAGTAAACAGAGAAGCAGCCTCCATTGCAGGCAAGTAGAACGAGATTAAGTCCTAGAGAGGCTCTGCAAGGTTTCTGTTAACCTTGAAGAGCCTCTCTAGTACTTAGTCTCGTTCTACTTGTCTACAATAAGCAGCCAGAGGCTGCTTCTCCTGTTTCTTTGTGACGCGCTGAGCTCTCGCACCAGGTGACACAAACCTTAGTGATGCCTCTGATTATTATTATTATTATTAAGAATATTTTAACAACAAATAGTTCACTCCAGGGTTTACATAGCAAAACAAATCAATAAATGGTTCCCTGTCCCCAAAGGGTTCACACGGTCTAAAAAAAAAAAAAAAACAAAGATGCAGAAGAGACACCAGCAAAAGCTACTGGAAAATATGCCATGCTGGGGCGAAAAGGGGTGCTCTCCCCCTGCCAAACATAAAAGGACATCACTTTAAAAGTTCCTCTTTGCCCAGTGAGCAAGGGTGAATACAGAGGATTGCACTGTACATGCAGCAGAAGGGTGCCAAGTCTCAAGAGAAGAAAACAAAACGAAGATAGAAACAAGCTCTCTTACCACCCCGCTCCGGAGTATGGTTTGCAAGGTGTAGGACTGCCCGTGGGTTGCAGCGAGGTGTGCCGGCGTACACCCTCGGTCATCCTGAGCTCCGAGGTTTACACTATTCATAAGAAGGGCCTGCAGATACAGAAAGCAGCTGTCCTAGTCTCAAGCTTAGGGCTTGGTAATATCAGCTATGCTTCTATAAGAATGGAGCATGGATCCACCAAAGAAAGCACTGAAAGAAATTATGAACGAGTGTGGGATGCCTGCTGGAATTTGTCCATTTGCTTGGGTCAGGAGTATCTTTTATACAAGTCAAAAGTTTGGTCAAGGTAGAAAGTTTAAAAAAAAATGACAGGCAGGGGTTGCCAGATCTCAGAGTCTGACCCAAAGTTTTAGGGTCTCTGTCTCTTGCTCAAGGGCTCCTTGGTTGAGGAACATGACAATTAAACCAGTTTGAAACTGGTTTAGATTGCATTTGCAGAGAAGATGCATAACCAGAGTTGACACTCATTTCCTGTGATCTTGTTCCTAAAAGCTGAAGGCATGCTAACCAAGCATCATTATTACACAGGAATAGAACAGGACAGATTTTTTTTCTACATACAACTATCTACCTTTAAGAACTCTGTGTACCAGCAATTTAAAAGCTTGCACTCTGCCTTTTAAAGAAGTATCTTCAACGCTGGTCCTGTTTGGTGGACATTTCAATCGGCGTCTGTGATCCTTGGGAAAGACTGTGTGGGTAGGTGTGGGTTTGGGAGTGACATGAACAGCATGTTTTATGAACGAATTGCATTGGCATAGCCACCGACTGGCAGCATCTCTCAGATTTCATAGGAATTCCAGTTCTGGCTTACTGACATAAACCTAAACATGCCAGTCATCCCTGGAGGGCACAGGAGCTCTCATCCCTACACCAACGGAGCTTCTCCCCTGCAGGGGCTTCATGGTTCGTTCCCTTCGCTGCAGCAGCTCCTCCATGCATGCATCGCTTGTGCGTGAGAAGCTGCCCTAATGCAGAAGCGAATGCAGGCATGGTGTGCATGGGAGATTCGAGAGCACACAAATCAGACACTTTGTGTGTGTGCAAGAAGGTCCCTGGGACTTACTTCCATCTCATGACATAAGAAGAGCCCTGCTGGATCAGATCCGGCATCATGTTCCCCACAGCGACGAACCCAATGCCTCTAAGGAAGCCGCCAAGCCAAGGCGGCAACAGACCGC
This sequence comes from Plestiodon gilberti rubricaudatus, assembly GCA_026170595.1. Taxonomy (NCBI): domain Eukaryota; kingdom Metazoa; phylum Chordata; class Lepidosauria; order Squamata; family Scincidae; genus Plestiodon; species Plestiodon gilberti. The sequence goes on from JANXHW010000003.1 coordinate 223,589,187, forward strand.
CTCTCTCGATGTGGCTTCCAGCCCAAGACCTCTTGTGCCTGAGAAGGCGTGCCCAATGTTGTCCCCCCCCCCCATCAGTCTTTGTTCCTCCCGTTCTCTGGACTGAAAAGGAAGAGTGGGGTGAGTGGAAAGAGGAAATACAGAGGAGAGGAGAGAGGCGGGCTGGCGCTTCCCAGCTCCATACTTCCTCTTCCGCTCTGTCCCGCTCCCCCTTTCCAATCCAGGGAGCGAGAGGAGGAGCAGGGGAGGCGAGTGGGCAGGCAGAGGTGGACACCCCCCCCCACCCATCTTTCTGCCTGAGGCAACCGTCTCAGTCAGCTGTATGGATGGGCCGGCCCCACTTCCCAGCAGCAGGGCTCGGAGGCATCCATAGGGGCCTGCGTGCCAGCCAGCCCCCTCGATAGACCTCTTCCCCATGAAATTGTCTAACCGCCTTTTAAAGCTAGGTGCACTAGAGGTCTACACAGTATCTTGAGGCAGTGAGTTTTATCAATCATGCACTACTGGTCAAAGGGAGTACTTCCTTTCGTCGGTCCTGTCATGAGCCGACCTCAAGTCCAACTCTTTGAATGCGGGAGGAAAATCTCTCTCTCACTCACTCACACACACACTGTCTACTCTAAAATCCAGAGCCCAGAGTGGGAAGTCAAGAGTTTCAAAGCCACTTTATCATAACCAAGACCAAACCAGGATGGCGCTTACCTGCATACACGCGTCCTGTCCTCTGATGGCAGCAAGATGAGCCGCAGTCCAGCCTCTCATCGTCACAGCTGTCCTATCAGCTCCATGCCAGAGCAGCCACTGAAGACACTACCAAACAAAGACAATCGTTTGGATTCCTGTTCTGCCCTGTCTTCTGGGCTACTCACTGATACAACAATTGACAACAGAGTATAACTATTGATCTGGCATCACTGTTTCCATCCCAACTCAGCCATGATGCTCTCTTGGGCCAATCACTACCTCTCATCCTAGCCTACCTGACAGGGTTGTTGTGAGGATAAATTAGGAGAGATCATCATATGTACCATCCTGAATTCCTGGGAGGAAGAGTGGGATAAAAATAGGATTGTTGTTATTTTAATAGCAATATACTCACTTTGGGTGAGAAGCCTGCTTTGGTGACCTTCCAACATTTTGATTTTCCCCGTCAGCCTAGCCCTGGTTAAACCCATCCTTGGTTCTTTCTTCACACATAAACCAAGACAGGTGCCAAGGCTCATGCCCGATTGGATTGCATGCTTTCTTGGTTTGCCTCCCACAACACCTGCACAGCACCACCTTTTTTTTGTAGCAGCTGAGTTTATAATTTAGAAAAGATTTCCCCTTCCAGGGGACACTAGTTTACCATACGTTGTTTATGGACATACTCACAGAAAGAAGACTGCATGGCGCTGTCTGGAGCAAGGCTTACAACTGCAGTACGAATGGCAGAGTCTCTGCAGATCTGGGGGCAAACCTCCCCGCAGGGAAGAAAGAAGAACCTACAGCCCGATCCTAACTACCCCCTCCCCGCCAATGCAGCGGCACCAATAGCGTGGGCTGTACCCTGCGAGCAGGGGGTAGTCTGGAGGCCTCTTCAAGGTAAGGCAACTTTTGTTCCCTTGCCCTGGGGCAAGGCTTCGCTGCACCAATGGCTCTCCTCCAATCTGCATCAACTAGGAGAGAGGGAACAGGGTTATGATCTGGCACACACCAGTGTTGCTGAGACACAACCCCTCCCTCTCCTATTCCACCTCCTCCTGCCCCCCCTCCCCGCCCAGAAACTCCCCATCCCCTCTCTGTCCCATTCCACCACTCCCCGCCCCCACTGCCAGCATACGTTCGCTGTTGGAGGAAACTGGCTGCAGCAGTGGGACTCCAGCACCACCATTGTTTGCAGCAGTGGATCTAAAATGGCCGCCAGCAGCACACGGTGCGGTGTGCTACCATATGACCGTTTACGACAGCAGAACTGTGTCCCACTGTCGTAAAGGGTAGCACAATCCTAGTTAGTACTGGGCTGCTAATCTGCTCCTTCCAGCCTCAGAACTGTCGGTGTTGACACATGGAGAGGTGGCAGCAACTCTGTTCAGCAGGCCGTTCTCATTACTGTTGCTGGCCTTGTAATGTTCCACTGGTTTCACACTGTCACATTTGCCCTCATTACAAATAAAGAGCCAACATAGCCTGGTGGACACAGCTCAGGTATCCATTCGCAGCACCTTCTGGACTACCTGTGGATCACATTTTTGCTCTCAAGGTGGCATGGAGGTACCACAGTTATTTCCAGGTATATTACATGCCTCCGTTGGGGGGGGGGGAAGAGAGAGAGAGAGAGAGAGAGAGAGAGAGAGGAAGAAAAGTCCAATTTCTGCTCTTCTCCAGTAGTTGCAGTGTCTTGGACTACATGTATATCTAATTTCATGTTTCAGTGTTGGTACATTATGAGTACATTATGTACATTATGAGTCTGGTACATTATGAGCCTGGTACATTATGAGTCTGCCATGGAGAGAGAGAAAAGTACAAAAGTCTCATGTTAACTGGGCAACCCCTGCTAACTGGGCAAGAGGCACTTTTTCAATTGGTGCTCCTCTTACATTTAGCAGGCGGAGAGTAACTGCCCCCCCTTTCACCCCAGCACAGTGTCTTTCTGGTGGCTGTTTGCTGGTGTTCTTCTGCATTTTTTTAAGATCGTGAGCCCTTTTGGGACAAGGAACCATTTAATCATCATTTGATTTTGTCTGTAAACCGCTTTGTGAACTTTTTGTTGAAAAGTGGTATATAAATACTGTTGTTAATAATAATAATAATAATAATAATAATAATAATAATAATAATAATAATAATAATGTTCAGGTCTTTCTAGTGGCAAGAGTATATTGGGCTACCTATGAATTCCTGCAATTAAGAGGCAGGATACAAAATACTGCAAACTAATATTCTTCCCACATTGCAGAGTCCTAGGAGTTGTGGAAGCTTCCTAACAATTCTGACACCCATGTGAGTCACACAGGTGAGGCCGCAGCATCAGTGTGCATCTCCAACAACTTCACTAGCTAGGCCATGCAACCAATAAAGCAGGCACCTGCCTGCTTATAAAAGCCCAGGCAACAGCAACTTTGTCAGTGCAACTTTTCTTTGTTGCTTTCTCATACCGTAGAAGAAGTCAGTGTTCTTACTAGGGAGGGAGGTGTTGCACTTGTTTTCCCTCTCCAAGCAACAGTAACTGGGTCCCATCTCCATCAACCTCTTACCTCCAGACTTCCTGAATGCGCTGCCCAGTGCAAGGGTGTCAGTTTGTAAACTGGATCCACTTCATTCATGCTGACCCCGGCCTTCACAAATCCCTCAAGCTGTTTTACGTCCCCCGTTTTCACAGCCATATGAATGCTCTTGCACCTTGGCTTCTTCAGAGCTGCTGGAGAATAGCAAACGGGCCACCAACTTGTTTCATGGCAACGGGGAGGGTGGGAAAGAGAGAGTGGGCAGAGGAAATGGAAATAGGCACTGCCCTAGACACTATTTAACAGGGACAGTCTGTCTTGTCTGGTCTCCTTGGAAAATCAATGCACCTATTTTGTCCCGATGCCTTGTAATTGAAATATGCTTGCAAAATGTTGACTGTATAGCCTTGTAACTCACAGGGCTTGTTAAAAACCTCCACCTTTTTTATATTTCCCCTCCCCACTTACTTAAATAAGGGTAGATCCTCCAGGCCTATGATGCCTGGAAGATTTCCATATGAGAACCTCCTTCTCCCACTAGGAGCCCCCTGGAATCCCCAAAAACCCACTTGTGGAGGTTGGGGGAGCCTGTATTCTGGAGGGAATACAGCATAGAGGGGACTGCTGAGGGAGCTTTAAGGAGGGTAATTTTTTTCCCAGAGCATGGAAATGTAGCAAGGCAGAAAGGTTTGCTTGTTGGATTTCTGACTGCCACAGAACTCCTAATAAGTAGGCCTGACAAGAACTTCATCCTTCTGGCCAGTTGGGTAGAAACAGGAGGCCATAATACCAGAGCAGCAAAAAAAAAAAAAAAAGCTGTCAGTCAGGTTTCTGTTGTTTTTTTAACTTTTTAAAATATGGGTTGGGGGGGGGTTAAAGAAAAGGGGGCACTCTGCACATATTCAAAGGAAAGGTAAAGGTAAAGGTGACCCCTGACAATTAAGTCCAGTCGTGTCCGACTCTAGGGTGTGGTGCTCATCCCCATTTCAAAGCCGAAGAGCCAGCGTTGTCCGAAGACGCCTCCATGGTCATGTGGCCGGCATGACTCTCCTTGCCGCAGCACGTAGCATGCGGCTGGAACACGGAGTGCTGTTTCCCTTTCCGCAAGGTAAACAGCTGTTTATCTACTCACATTAACATGCTTTGGAACTGCTAGGTTGGCAGGAGCTGGCCAAGCAACGAGAGCTCACCCTGTCGCGAATTCGAACTGCCGACCTTTCGATCGACAGCTCATGGTTCAGCGGTTTGAGAAGCAGCTTCTTGCCAGAAGAGGCAGGCACTCATCAATCCATGCATGGAAGCCTATAGGTCCACTTGTTGTTGTTTTTAAGGCATGCCAGAAAGAAGCATTCTGGACATGCTCAAAGGTGCCCTGTCATTATACTGATGTTTGTGTTTGTTAGGGGCACCACCCCTAGAAGAGACAGGAACTCTGCATATCCAGACATTTTGTCAACAGGGTCATTTAAAAATGTTACACCCAGGGGGAAAGGCACTCCACCGACCTATGCATGCTCAGAGGCACTCCGCAGAGGTGCCAGGATTTTGGAAGAGAGACAAGGGAGCAGACCCTGTACCAAACAAAGGCACAAGAAAAAAGAAGCTTCCAGTAAGTATAAACATCCCAAAATGCGTAAGGCCGGTCTCACCAGTTGGGGTGACAGCAGCAGGCATGGTGTGTCTTGGCCAGGGGCAGCCACCTCCTGAATTCTCACCACCACCACCACCAACCTCCTCCTCCTTCTTCTTCCTCCTCTTTCTCTGTTGCTTCTGTCTCCTTTGTGGCTGCTGCAGCAGGGTTGCCATGGCAACAGCGTATACTTCCTGTGAGGCTCAAGCGGCCGGCGGGTGGAGTCGGACGCCACCAGCCGGCAGCAGAAGAAACTGCAGCTTCAGCTCGGGGGAGGCTGAGCCACGGAAGCAGACTGGCTCACCCCAAACAGGCAGAACACAAAGCCACTCACCGGTGCTGACCTGTGGCTGGGGTTTATTATTTTTCTATGCTCCCCTATAGAGATACACTGTATTTTCAGAGGAGTTGGGAAAATAAAATCACGGGGGGCACAAACATCAGACATCAATATTAAGAGAGACATCATTTTGGAAATTTCAAACACGTAGGGAGCTTACATACTCAGCAAGCACAATGGGCAAGAAATCTTAACTTCAGAAAAGATGTTACAGCATCATGCATCAACAACAGTCTTTCTCTATCTCCTATGTGGAAAATAGTCACGATCCTAAACCCAATTGCATTCAAACAGGCTTCAGGGGAGCTTCCCAGAATAAAAATCACAGTCAATGTGAACATCTGCTTTCTTCTGCATTGCACTAATGTACATGCAATAATGCTCCGTTATACTGTGAGGGCGGCAGGGCAGCCCAAGGTCTGCTGATGTGGTGATGGCACCTGGCCTAGATGCCTTTAAAAGGGGTTTGGACAGATTCATGGAGGAAAAGACCATCACAGGTTACAAGCCATAAGCAACCTGGTTTTAGAAGTAGGTTTTCTCTGTGCCAGATGCAAGGGAGTGACAACGGGAAACAGGTTATCTTGTTGGCTGTGTGCTCCCTGAGGCATCTGGTGGGGCCACTGTGTGATACAGGAAGCTGGACTAGATGGGCTTTTGGCCTGATCCAGCAGGGCTCTTCTTATGTTCTTATGATGCTGCCCAAGGTGGCATGCCAAATCCTGCCCCCCTGACCCAGTGATAATCCAGCCTCCGCTCCTCCCACTCTTCAATGCTCTAGCTCAGCACTCTCCTCCCGCCCGTCCCCCACGTTTCCTCGTCCTCTCTGTCCCCCTCTTCCTTTTCTAATCCAGGGATTGGGAACAGCAAGTAGGCAGACTGAGATGGGTCCCTTCCCCCCCCCCCCATTTTCTGCCCGAGGTGACCACTTTGGTTGGTATCAAGAACGTGCCAGCCAGCCCTAGGGAAGAGAGAAGTATTGTCCCCTTTCCCTTCTGCTCTCTTTTAATGGATAGCTCAGCTGTGTTGTATTGTCATGTAATGTTTTTTCTTCTGTTGTTTGGTTGTCTTTTCAAAATAAAACTTGTAATGAGTAAACAATACAAAATGGCAAAAGAGCAAAACACGCAGCATTAAACTGCTATACTCTAAGATGTTTAGGAAAAGACAGATACCACAGTAGGTGCAAAGCAGGTCTCCCTGCGAAGAAAGGTTCACTCACAGATATGGCGCCACACAACCAAGGTGGCCCTCTCCCCAATTGCCACCCACCTCACCCTCAGAAAGTGGGGCACCTGCAGATATTTTATATATACACATTACACCAACCAAGTCAGTATGGTGCAGTCAGGGACCCGTGTGTCAGCTAAAGACTTGGGAGGGAGGCCAGGTTAAAACCCCACTCAGGTGACTTTGGGAATCTCAGCACAACCTACTTCACAGGGTTGCTGTGAGGCTAACATGAGGGGGAACCCTGAGCTCCTTAGAAGGAGGGCAGGATAAAAATTGTGATAAATAACAAGTCTAATTAAGACAAAATCAAGTGTCAAAATAAGAACAGTAAAATTATCTCATTTTTCGACAACAGCATCTGGGGTGGTCCTGAGATAGCTGCTAATGAAGAGCACTTGTATTCTAGGGTATTTTATTTCTGGACTGAAATTAGGTATGAAATTATCTAGGACCCCCTCCCAACAGCAAAAGGCTTCTGCTAAAGTTATGGAACTATCAATGTGTACTTCATGACTTAAGGTGGATCCACACCGCATGTGGCTCGGGGCGTTGCGTCCATCTGAGACCGCGTGCATCCAGTGTGGTGCTATTTGCACATGATGGCGTTTGCCCGCTGGCTGGTCACGTCCCGTCCCACGTGGAGTCTGAGGTGACTTTTGGCTGGTTTTTTTTTTTTTTCATGCATTGGGTTGTTTGCGTTTTTCTAGAGCTGGAAGATTTTTTTTACAAGTCCTAAACTACTTTGTGATAGAAAAATTGAGACTATCCTTAGGAACATAAGAAAAGCCCTGCTGGGTCAGGCCAAAGGCCCATCTAGTCCAGCTTTTTGTATCTCAGTGGCCCACAAGATGCCTCAGGGAGCACACAAGACAGCAAGATACCTGTATCCAGTCACCACTCTCTTGCACCTGGCACAAAGAAAACCTACTCCTACAACCAGGAGGTTGCTTATCCCCATCATGGCTTGTAAGCGGTTAGGGACTTTTCCTCCATAAATCTGTCCAATCCTGTTTTAAAGGCATCTAGGCCTGGTGCCATCACCACATCCTGTGGCAAGGAGTTCCACAAACACACTAGGTGAAGAAATATTTTCTTTTCTCTGTTTTAATACTCCCTCCACTCCATTGTAGTGGATGTCCCCTAATTCTGGTGTTGTGCGATAGGGAGAACTTCTCTCTATCCACTCTCTCCGTCCCAAGCATAATTTTATATGTCTCAATCATGTCCGTCCCCCCCCCCTCAGGTGCCTTTTTTCTAGACTGGAGCCCCAAACACTGTAAGGGAGGTGCCCTAACCCACTAATCATTTTGGTCACTCTCTTCTGCATCTTTCCAGTTCCACTATATCCTTTTTGAGATGTGGTGACCAGAACTGGATGCAACACTCCAGATGTGGCCTTACCATCGACTTGTACAATGGCATATTGGCCATTTTATTCTCAATCCCTTTTTTAATGATCACAAGCATGGAATTGACCTTCTTCACAGCCTCTGCACACTGGGTTGACACTTTCATTGAGCTCTCCACCGGCACAAGATCTCTCTCCTGATCTAGGACAGACAACTCAAAACCTATTAGTGTGTATGTGAAGCTTAATTTCTTCATTCACTTGTACATGTGAGATCTAACGCTGCCTCTATTTCTTTCCTTAGCTAACTCTCTTGTGTCAACCTATGGAGTTACAGCCCTAGAGCAGCATTTCTCAGTGTTTAAAAAGTGGGTCCCAGTGCTAAAAGATTTGGGAACCACTGCCTTAGAGCAAGGGTCCCTCATTCTTTCTAAAACACCATGTACATGTTTGATGCAGTAATAGAGCCGCTGATACCAGAAGAGTACCTATTCCCCCTCCCCAGTAGCAAGGCTAATAGCAACTACAGTGCAGGAGTATTTAGATTGGGAAACAATGGGGCAGAAGTATTGAGATGGTGTAGTGGTTTGGGAGTCGGACTTAGACCTGGAAGATCCAGGTTCAAATTCCCGCTCAGCCACGAAGCTTCCTGGGTGACCTTGGGCTAGTCACTATCTCTCAGCCCCACCTACCTCACAGGGTTGTTGTGAGAACAAAAAGGAGGGGAGGAAATATGTACACCACTCTGAGCTCCTTGGAGGAAGGGTGGTATAAAAATGTGAAAAATAAAAAAAAATAAATAAACCCCCCTCCCCCCAGCAACACTGTGTTCCCTGTTTTTATGTTTCTTTAAGAAGTCAAGAAATCTGATTACAATTCTTCCATGTCATGTCTGTTTTGGCCCCAAGTTGCCTTGAGATTCAGAGGCAATTATACTTTTTAGACTTTGGAGATTAAGAGACATCCAATTACCAAGACACATTTGTTCATTTTCAGTGTCCACTTGTAGGCACAAACCAAATCCTTCTCAACGTAATTGATAAAATAATGAGATTCAGACTGGTATATGATTCATTTTAGTTTATTACACGAAATAAATATTAACATCTCATGGTAATCTCTTCATCATCTAGACCCAAGTTATAAACCAACAAAAATGTTAACCATACTTCAAACTGAGCAAATCTTACATTTTACTTCTTTGTAAAGTTTAAAGAAAATTGTTTCAGCTGTACTAAGTTCTTGTGTATTTTAACTCAATGGAAAAAAGAATTATGGAAATCTGAGTCTGCTTCTGTTTGCAGTACACCCTGGGTTTTCTGTAAACTGTTGGCACGTGTCCAGGTCAAGCACATGTTATTTTGTTATGTATCCCTCCTAACCCTCTTTTTAAACATCTGGATGTGAACGCAGATTAAGAAAAGCAATCTAATGTTTTCAGGAACCTCTTCTGGAACCGCAATGTTCTCCTTAACTTTTCTATGGTTTCTCCCAAAAAGTCCATCTTTCATATCTTCTGAGAATCCTATGCAAGCACGAGGCATATTCTGAAGCCCGAAAACAGAAATACTCCTTTTTTTATTGGATGGTGTGCATAAACATTACACTCCATAGATAGCAAAAATATCTTTTATTTATAATTTACATTTCCACAAGTGAAAAAAATCATACAATTGTTTCTTATATATACAGTCTATTCCTGTTAAATTTGTATGCCATCTACAGAACTTCCACACAATAGACACCTGACACTGTGCAGGCAATAAGAAATTCAAATACAAAAATGTATTTATTAACCAAATATGCATCTGGGGCCCTGCCCCAGGTGAACACTTTATTCATAAAAAATTATTTGCCTTCTAGAGTCAGCTAGAACACAGTAGCTCTTCTCTGTAATAAAAAAGACCGTTTAAACTGACTCATCCTTGACAGGTTCTGTTTTAATTTCGGCAAGAGTAGATGTGCTCTCAGCCATACATTCCTCAGGTTTTTCCTCAGGCTCTTCTTTGACTTTGGGACTGTTACAGGAATCCTGTACTTCTTGCTTGACAATGTTCAACATAATATTTAGTGGGTTTTCTACAGGGGTCTTGCTAGGAGATGGCGTTGAATCAAATGAGGAGGTCTGAAAGCCAAGTCAACATCACATCATGGGATTTGCATCACTGACATACTTCATTGGTAGCTTTTGGTTGGTTGATGTGAGCAGCAAAACGACAGATTTAAAATGCTGCTTTCACAAGAGAAGCATCTAAATCTGTACGTTTCAGAAGAACAAAGACTACTCGGCCAGGACTCTCTCACTTGAATAATATAGCATACTTACAATGAAAGATGTTATTCTTTTAATCTACAGCTTTTACAATTTATGAGTTTGTGTCACACAATTAAGTACACTGAACTAAGGTTGCAATAAACTTGCAGTCCGGCCTCTAAAGCAGGGGCGGGGAACCTTTTCCCTGGCAAGGGCCGTTTTAAATATTAGAAATTTGTCGGGGGCCAGCCGTAAGGCCGCCCGCCATTTTTATTTATTTAATTAATTTTGCCCCCCACCCCCATCGGCCTCCGGAGGCGTCCAAAGCCGCCGCTGGGTCCGCGAGTCACCTCTGGAGACAAGGAGAGGGCCTCCGCACGTCCTTCCCGGCCGCCGCCTCGACCCCTTCTCACCAGACCGTCGTCGGCCATTTTGCACATCCGTACCATGCCCTCATCGGCGTGGTAAGCATTTGCGAAATGGCCAACGGCCTGGTGAGAAGGGGTCGAGGCGGCGGCCGGGGAGGACATGCGGAGGTCCTCTCCTGGCCTCCGGAGGTGACGCGCAGACCCGGCGGAGCCTCCAGGGGCCTGTTGGGTGGCTTCCCAGCAATCTCTCTAGGGGCCGGACCGGATGGCTTCGGGGGCTGGATCCGGCCCTGGGGCCGGAGGTTCCCCACCGCTGCTCTAAAGTTTTGTTAATCAGGTTTATAAACCTAGAGAAAACCAAGACAAGAATGCACTTACATTTTGATAATCTTCATAACATGATGGATGATAGATCTGGAGACGAAGAGACAACCAGTCTGAGTCACCACATATTTTTAAAAAGGTACACAAGAAAACATTTCAAAGCAATGCAATTTCGATTTTCTTAAGTCACTACTTTCACCAAAATCTTTGTTCCAACTACCCTGGACTACTTCTGCACTACTGAAGTTTTTAGTTCTCTTTTGCTAATATTTCACCATGTCTGGCAGGGCCTGTTAGGTACCTGTGGCAATTTAAGCATCAGCTCACAGGAGCAAACTGTAGAACTCATCAATGGTGCAAATAGGAAGGAACATTTTGATGCACATCACCCCTAAAAATGGCTAAATTATGAGACTACTAGCCCAACTAGCCCCTGAAGCCCATTCTTCTTCTATAGTGCTACCATCATGTAAACCCTGGATTTGAGCCTTTGAGCTTTTCATACAGTGGGATACAAATCTTTTACATAAAAATTAAATGAATGGGTGCAGGAGGCCAACCGTCAGAAAGCAAGACCCCACCAATCAGCTGGGTGGTGGAGCGATGACAGATGAAGTAATCAGCCATCACCCACTCTCAGCTGCTGGCTAGGTGGCTTGATGGACAGCACCTGAAGAAGCGGGGCTGGATCCAGGCCTTTAAAAGTCCTCAGGAACAGCAGCGCGGGGGTGGGGGGAGAGCGAAGGCAAGAGCAGGGAGAGACAAAGGATGAGAAGAAACTGGGCTCGAAACACAGAAATGGAAAAGGGGACAGGAGCAAGACAGAAGGCAGCGGTAGGGACAGCACCCACTGGCTAGGAAAGGAAAGTGAGCCATGGAAAGAGGATGGAGAGACAGGGGGGAGCTTAGGTCCAGGAAGAGATAAAAGGGGAGAACTAGAACTGAAGCAAGGGGAGAAAGATAAAGAGAAGCAGAGAAGAGAGGAGAAGGCAGGTCTGCTGCAAGCACCTGGCAGGAGGCCCAGGGGGGCAGGAAACAGCTGTTAGCCCTGACCCATATCCCTGCCCAAGGGCAAGGCAGGGGCAGGATCTCCAGAGGCCTCCTAGTCAAGGAACCATTGTGAGCCAACAAGTGACTGGGTGTCTCTGGTACCCTGGAAGATCCCACCCTGGGCTTCATTACTGCAGAAGAGTCTCCACCTAAGCCGCCTGACAAGTCCAGGGTGGTGAGGAAGGGCGAAGGCAGCCCAGAGAGAAGGGACAACTCCCTGTTGGACTGAACAAACTATTAAGTGCAGCCTGATGTCTAAAGTAGTACAAGTGGCCTTTGCGAGCCTCCTAGAAGTACGTGTACACACACACACACACACACACACACACACACCCACCCCAGAAGGAGGTGGCAATGGAGATGACACACCAGTACCAAACGCATTTTCCACATTACCTTTTCATCTACACGAATGGCATTTTTTAGGTGCCACTCCTCCTCTTCCTCATCCCAATATTGCTCAAATTGCTCCTGACAAATTTCACAGCTCTGAAATATAGAAATGCAGTTAAAGAACACCCTTTACATTTACAGGACTCTTACGCTTCTGAATAATCAAGATACACACCCTTTAGACTAAGAAAAAGGCAGGCAGTACAGTAATGCAATTAAAGTGTAGCTAAATTGTAAATGGAAGTAGTGTTGGCGACACTGAAAATGACTATGCTAGTTCTCTAACACTAAAAGCACAAAACGCAATTCAGGTGGAAAGCTGAGCAGGTCAGATGCTAGCTTTTTAAATTACAACAAGGTCTCTTCCAACTGAAGTCCCTAAAGGAGAGTAAATAAAGAAAACAGGAATATCCTTTCCAGAATTCCAAATCAGAAAATAAAGCACATTCATACTCTGCCTACAAAGCTTTGTTTTCACTCATCCTTCTTACTATAAATCCATGTTTACAAAAGTCAAAATGTGTGCAGTCAAGGTCTTTATATTCCATGTGTCAAATATACTCTTTTATAGCTATCAGCAAATATGAACAAATGCTTGTAAAAGCAGAAATAACCATTTCAGCAGTTTTAAAGAGTTTCACAAAATCAGGCTAAGTTAGAAACCTCCATTTACCTCATCTACTCCAGCTGGGCCGGCAGGGACACTTTGAAACTCCTTTTCCTTAGCAGCTTCTTGTGTTTTTAACACAACTTCTTCGTGCACTTTTTCAAAGAACTGACTCTTTGCACGTTCCTCTAAATCAGCTATTTCTTCAAATTCTATCCAGTCCTATAAAGAAAAACGTTGACAAAGCACATTGCACACTTTGGCGTCTTTTTTTAACCTTCAACATAGCCCTAATACAGTGCTTCCCAAACTTTTTGGACTTGCGGCTCCCTTGACCTCCCTCGCCATTAGCCGTGACTCCCCATTACAGTGCATGGAAGAAACAGGCACTCTTTACATGCTCAGAGGCACCCTTTCTTATATGTATGTGTATATGTATGTGTATATTCCCAAAACGAGCCCTAAAGTGGATTTTCCATGCTTATGCTGAGCAGCAGCTAAGCCAGGAGTGCACAGGGTGGGGTTGGGATGCTGCCCTCCCTCCATTGGGAGGCCACTGATGTCGTCTGCGTTAGTCCTATTCATGGCAAGAGAAACATCAAAGCATGGGAGGGAAGCATTGGTCATGCCCCACCCCAGTTGCATGAGAGAGAAAGAGAGAGAAAGCTAGCTCCTTTTGGTAGCATCTTTGTAAGATGAAAAACAGATTCTTATACTGCCTGGCAGTTTCCGGGGGGGGGGGGGGGGGTTGTCCCAGCAAATAGAGTGGGGAACTAACTTAGAGGTGGGTCAGAAAGGAAGGAGGAGAGAAATCCTAATAATTAATCAACCAAACTAAACATAGAAATCAAAGACTGTATGTAAAGCAGAACCTGCTCTGCACCATTTTCAATGGCAGTTCTTGCATTTGTTTTGTGTTTATTAAAAACATTCAACAGAAAGAAAATACTTTACTTGCAAACCTGCAATGTCTCAGGATTTGGAGAGAAAGGAGATGCTGTCTTTGCAGCTCCAGCTCCAAAGTACCGGTACTCAGCTTATCAATAGAGTTGTTAATCGTTCTTTAACATAAGATAAGCAAGGGCTTCGCTCACGCTGTGGTTAAAAACAAGACGTGGAAACTGCCTACAAACCTCAAGTGTTTCGCCCCTGGCTGCTTTTGATGACGCACTTGGGAGTCGCGCCTCACACTTAGAGAACCTCTGCCCTAATATGTCGCAATACAGTTGTGAATGAATGTTAGTAGAATTTAAAAGTAAAATGTAATCCTCTTTACAGTAAAATGTGGATCTGGTTTGCCACCTCTGTCTAATGTGTTAATCAGCACTCCAGGATCAGTGTCTTAGGCTAAAACTCAGAGTTGTGAATCCTTAACAAAACCTCATCACTGGTCAGACATCATTTTAAGGGTCCAATCCTATTCAACTTTCCAGCCCTGATGCAGCCATGCCAACAGGGTGTGCACTGCATCCTATGGGGAGGGGGGCAGTCATGGAGGCCTCCTCAAGGTAAGGGAACGTTTGTCACCCTTACCTCGGGGCTGCATTGTGGCTATATCGGTGCTGGAAAGTTGGATAAGATAGTTCTGCTCCTTCAGAACTATCTGCAGCAGGGGTTCCCAACCTTTGGAGGCCCGGGTACCCCCTGTCACGGTTCAATTTACTGAAGAACCCCTGCTAATTAATTTGATTAATTAATCAGCTAATTAATTAATCATTCCATTCTTTTTAAGCCCCCAAGTCATCAGCTGTTTTGTGCTAGAGATAAGGGCTTGCCCTTATCTCTAGCGCAAAACAACTGATGACTTGGGGATTTAAAAAGACTCGTCCAATGTTATCAGCTGTTGATCGCAGCAGCTGATAACAGACAGCCTCTGGCATACCCCCGCCTGATGGTCCACGTACCCCTAGGGGTATGCGTACCATAGTGTGGGAACACCTGATCTACAGTACTTATTTTATTTATTTAATATATTTATACTCTGCCTTCAAAAATAGAGTTCTCTCAGGTAGCTTACAGAGATATAAAACGAATCTCAGCTTTCAAGCTTTCCATTTAGTGCAAATGAAACCATTGCTGCAAACAACAAGGAGCTTTACAAAAGCAAGGTGCTGAATACATTTGCCCACCAGAGGGCACTCTTAGCGCAATGGATTACTAATAAAAGTACAGGTGGGCCCTCGTTATTCGCAGGTTTGGCATCCATGGATCTCAATATCTGCAGATGCAGTCCGCGAATAATGGGGTACTGGACTCCAGCACCTAATATCTCCATTACTCATCGGGGAGCCTCCAGAGGCCCATTCTGTGTTGCGCTGGTCTGCAAAACCCCCCATAAGCCTTCATGGGCTTCTCCCTAGCGACCAGTCGTTACTTCTGGTCGCTTGGGAGAGGCTTTCGGAGGTCTGCAGAGGCTAATGGAGGGGGTTGCAGGGCCGGCGCAACGTGGAATGGGCCTCCAGAGCCCCCCCCCGGTGAGTAATGGAGGCATGGGTGCTGGACTCCAGTATTCACAGATCCTCGTTATTCATAGGGGGTCTGGAACGAACCCCCCGTGGGTAACGAAGGACCACTGTACACACACTATACCATAACTAGCTTACGTAGGCAGGGAAGTATGTCAAGTCGAGGAAATTACGCAGGCAGCCAGAGAGCTGCTTACTAAGCATGTCTCTCTCAAGGATCCACAGGGCAATAGAAGCATAGACTGGCCAGGAATCTGATGCCATTGGAAAGTCACAATCCAATATGAAATGTCATGCTCCAAGAAAACTGATACACTTTTATTAACAGATCGTTTTCATTTGAGCTAACGCAATGTTAAGTCCAGAGTATGTGGTCTTAAGTGCACATAACCTTAGCATTTGGGTTGTTTTTAAATGAGGCAGGAAATACATTTAATCCTTATCTATGTGTAGACAAACAGCCTGATCCTACCACTTACCGTTAAGCTGTAGTACCATCTTCTGTGTGTGACTTTCCTGCTGACATCCTTCTCCGTGCGGTTCTGTCGGTAGTGCCAGTCCAAGTGGTCAGCATACACATCTGTCTGCGAGGTTGTGAACCTCATTCCACAAGAGTAACACTGAATGCCAGTGTAGAGCCGGTTTATAATGCTATCGTAACGCCTGTAAATAAGTTGGACACTTCTCAGCAGTTGATCATGGTGATTACTTTGTAGAGGGAAAAGGCAAGCAGACTTCAAAGAACTTCTAACACAAAAAGTAAATGCAAGGCAGTTTGTTTTCAAATTTCTGAATTCATTCAACAACCGATACCAGTCAGTCTCATCATTCAAGGTGACCTGTTCTAGAGCGTTGCTTGAAGTTAGTTTGTTATTTATAAAATCTTATACACCTCCCTTCTCCCAGTAAGCCTTACCAAAAAAAGAAACAAAACTGATAAAATCATCATAACACAAATCAAATTCCAAAGGAGCAACCAAACCAGCAAAAAGACATCAAAAGAGAGTAACGTGAGTCCCAACATCAGCCAGACCCAACGCTTTCTCAAAGAGCCAGTATTGACCAGACACCTAGGCATATATAGATGTCTGACTGGCCTGCAGACGGATGGCATTACAAACAGCTGGCAGTGCTACCGAGAAGGCCCTGCATCTTGTGGATGCCCACTGAGCTTCTAACAACCAGACACCCAAAGAAAGGTGTCCAACGACAACCTGAGCATACTGGGAAGGAGTGGCGCACACACCCAGAAGAAGTGGTACGTGTTGGGAACCTCTGGTCTAGATCAAAGAGGACCAAATTAATAAATACTTGGGACACTGCTAGTGGCTAATGCCCAATTCTATAATTTAATTATTATAAAAGTATTATAATTTAATACGTATAACACACGGGAAATGACTGTTCTACACTCTTCTGCCCTTACTCCAGGGATTTCCTGACTACTCACAAACTCATTTTCAGTTACCTTGAATCAAGACAATTCAATTGTCTACTTAACATTACATAGCTAGCCTCACTGTGTGCATTACTCCCTTAGTTAATATACATACTGTTTCAATTCTTCAATCACAAAATTGGTTAGGTCTGGGACATCTTGATCCTCATTCTGATCTTGATCTTCCTCTTCCTCTTCCGGAGCTGGCTGGGTAGAAACTTCACCAACTTCTAAACAAATGGAGTATGTGTTGTCAGCAAAGAATGGATCAAAGTGTGTGCTTTTTAAAACTGTGCCATTATCAACTGCTTCACACATTTCATTTTTTCATATCTAGCAAATAATCTAAAAATATAAAGACAATTTGCAATAAAAACAGATTCAACAATGTAAAGCACTCAAGAAAAAGTAAAAAATACAATACTTCAGTAGCAGTATACAAGGACAGCACAGATTCCCAATCCCAAAGCCTTGCAGAACAGGTCTGTTTTAAAAGCAAAGAGAGAAGCACACTACCAAAGTCCAACATCCAAGAAGCGATCGCTGAGAATTATTATTCTTAAGAATATAAGGCTGTTTCCCACATGAATGCCAACTGAGTCTCATTCAATAACAGGACAAAGAGTGGAAGATCCTGAGCATTAACATCCTAAAGATGTTAATGTGTGGCTGGATTCATATGGCAGCAGGCAATCCTTAGGATACTGAGATCTCAAACCAAGTAGTAGTTTAAAAGTACTGGAATGACCAACACCTTGAAATGAACCCAGAAATAGCTGGGAAACCAGCATTGTTGCCAACTAAAATGGATGCAACAGTACTGCTTCAATCTAGTCAATCCTGTATTTTAACAACATGCAAAAAAAAATGGTTTATCGTTTAGAGAGTAAAGGAACATTTCCGTGTCCCCAAAATCACTCCTCTAGCCTTCAAAAGTTACTTTCAGTTCTCATTTGCTTAAAATGTAAGCTGCTATTAGGTCACAAGATCCTCACTTTATACATCACCGGGTAAAGACCTTTATACTGAAATAATTTAACACCTGACGAGAAAATTTTACTGCTGCTATTTTATCCTGCTGTTTTATTGATTGTTGCTTAATGATTTTATTGCCTTTTGTGACTTCCTCAGTAATACTTAAGGTAGTATCTAACTCTGTAAGATAAAATAAAAATTTCTCACTCTGTCCATTTCTACCTAGCAAAGACATAGGTCAGTACTGAACGTTTTGAATAATGTTCACCATTAAACTCATGAATGGCTAACAAGATGTCAAGAAGCTCAGATCAAACGGATGGGATGCCATACGCAACTGTGTGTGTCATACAAACCTTACTGTGGCTAACTTTTCAGAACAGAAAATAAAGGGTAACAGTTATACTTACGGGTTGAAGTTGAATCGGCCTGTAAAACTTTAAGGATTCCTGTTGTAAGCAGTTTTGAGTACAATTCGTTTACATCAAGTTGTCCAAGATGATTATCCGGATAGGAAAGTGCGACATTCCCTATAATGGATGAAAATGTCAACATCTCACATATTCTACCAGAAAACTCAATATAACATTCCATCATTTCAAATATCATCAATTGTTTAGGCTTAAAACTCACAATGTTACTAATTGTCATTCCTTAGCATTTCTTTACATGTGCAAGGGACCAGACTGTAGCTGAGAACTGATCAGCCAAATTTCACAGAAGGCCAGGATACAATGAAGGGTGAAACTAGTTTCATTTACCAAAAGGAATTTGCATTTCCTAAACAACAGCTCCTCAGACTATGTGACATATTGCTTTTGAAACTAAGAGAAAGGGAAACCAAGGGCTCAAAAGCAGTCCGTGACGTGACATGCAGGACAAGAATTCAAAGTCAAAAACACCACTGCAAAAATGCATGTACAAGACCTCGGGTTACCTAAAGTAGCTGTTCCTATTACAGTCACTTTGTTCCAAGTTCAGATATTGTAGGAATGTTTTCAAATTACTTTCTGATCTGGGCTAGTTCTTTTCTTCTATCTCAATTAGGCAGAATTTGCTGGTGTTATTTTGGAAACTTCCGTTTTTTAACAGGAGATGCATGGTAACACATTTCATAAACTCATATCATACATCCCCCCATCCTCCGCCTACCTTTTAAATCCTCCCTTGAACCTATCTGGCTCTGCCCAGAGCACACCCCAAAACTACCTCACTTTTTCAGTGATTCAGTCTTGAGAGAGCAACTTCAGGCATGCCCAACAGTCACATCCTCTCAGTGCTGGTTTTTATCCCCCCCTCTCCCCCCCCCCCGGAGGTTCTCATGTTTTATCCCAAGCAAACTCCTCCACGTTCACTGTGTGATGCAAAGGGCTGTTTGAAGCCTACAGATTTGGAGCCTTAATGAGTACAACAGGTTTAGATTGTGAAAATGCACTCTGCATTCAATGTCCCTATAAGTATTTGAACACTTCAAAGCAGGATACCCTCAGGCAATACCCACATATGCCAGAAAAGAATGAATATCACAGAATACTGGAAATTTCACAAGATTAATACCTGACCCACGCTACTGAATATGCCTTTGGAATGAGAAGCCTCAGAATATGAACAGACAGAATACAGATGGAAGACCTCTGATAAACAAAGGACAAAAAAGTCTGGATGGATACTTACCAGGTTGACTTCGGACAAAGCTTCCAGGATTTTGTGCCAGAACTGGTAAGAGTGGCTGCCCTTGACTATAAGGTACAGGCTGAGTAGATGCTACCGACACAACAGGAACCTGTCAAGGGACAAACACTGATTTACTCTGACCATTCAGTTATTGTCCTAGCAAGTTCATATCAAGTCAACAGAGTTTTCATTCAGGAGCCGACAATGAGAGAATTCTGCATAAACTTAGGATACAACCCATGTGAAGGAACAAATACATTCTTCTCCCTCTCGCACAACACCAGAACCAGGGGACATGCACTAAAATTGAGTGGAGGGAGAGTTAGAACAGACAAAAGAAAATATTTCTTTACCCAGCGTGTAATTCATCTGTGGAACTCCTTGCCACAGGATGTGGTGATGGCACCTGGCCTAGATGCCTTTAAAAGGGGTTTGGACAGATTCATGGAGGAAAAGACCATCACAGGTTACAAGCCATAAGCAACCTCCTGGTTTTGAAGTGGGTTTTCTCTGTGCCAGGTGCAAGGGAGTGACAACGGGAAACAGGTTATCTTGTTGTCTTGTGCTCCCTGAGGCATCTGGTGGGGCCACTGTGTGATACAGGAAGCTGGACTAGATGGGCTTTTGGCCTGATCCAGCAGGGCTCTTTTTATGTTTATGTAACACACTCAAGATGAGTCAAAATTTGCTACAACCTCCCAGTTTTTCTGCTAACTGTATTATCTCAATGTGGACGTTGTTTTATGCTTTTAAAAACAATATTGGGAATCCGTAAATGCGAAAACTTAATATATTTCTGTGGACCAAGTTCAACACAGACACAATACCTGGTAACCATTCAATCTGCCTCTGTGAAACCCTTTGGGTCACTTTAACCAGTTCCAAAGATGTTTTTAAAAATGTAACTACCCATATATACTCAAGTATAAGTCGATCTCATGGATAAGTCAAGGGCATTTTAAGCCAAAAATCATGGAATTTGCTATGACCCATGGATACGTCGAGGGTAAACCTTAGGGGTGTATGAAATTCTTTGAATTACTGAAAATGACCAGTGATTGTTCTGAGGCAGCAACAGAAATTCTCCGAACAGGAAGAAAGGTGAAGGAGCTTATGGGAGTTGCAGGCTTTGTGAGGGCTGCTGCTATGGAAGTACAGCACTGTACTTCCATAGCAGCAGCCCTCACAAAGACTTGTTGTTGTTCAGTCGTTAAGTCGTGTCCGACCCTTCGTGATCCCATGAACCATATCCCGCCAGGCCTTCCTGTCCTCTCACAAAGACTACAACTCCCATAAGCTCCATCTTTCTTCCTATTTGGAGAATAACTGTTTCTGTGCCGCTTCAAAACAAGCTAAAATAGCTCTTTTTTACCCACCCCCATGCATCCTGTTTCTCATCCTAGTCCCCCCACCAAGCAGCTGTTCTTAGAAGACCCGTGTATAAGTCGACCCAGGTTTTAAAGGTACATTTAAAGGCATTTTAAGACTTATACATGTGTATATAGGGTATATCTTGCTGCTACTTCAGGTGCAGAAGAGCAGAACATCATTTTGATTATTCTTCAATCAACTTGAAATAAAACCCTTACCTGTTGTGGCTGCTGAACATTTCCTAATGTCATATTATTAATGTTTCCATATTGAGGACCCTGAAGGTTCTTGTCATCAAAATAATGTCCAGGTGCCCTATTAAGTGCATTAGGAAAGGTCTGTGCTCCAGTGACAGGTGGCCCACTGAAGTTTGGTCCTTGAGAGATATCAAACATTTGTTCAGCTCTTGAAAATTGCATTCCTTGTGATGGCCCATTATAAGGATGGTTGGGAGATTCATTGTAAGGACCACTTTGTCCATAAGGTGGAGTTTCAAGTCTTGAGGCAGGGCGATTAGCTACAGTTTCAATTCTCAGACCTTGATGACCAAGGGGAATATCAAATCGTGTTCCTTGCTGGCGTTGAGGATCTTCAAATGGTTGAGGTATTGGCGTTTCAAATCGTTGTTGTACCTGCTGACTAGGTGGACCATCAAACCGATGTGGTGTCTGTTGAGCAGGCCCCATTTCAAATCTTGGACCAGGCTGAACATGCAATCCATCCAGTCTTTGTAAAAGTGATGGCTGACCAGGTTGACCATCAAATCTTGATTGACAGCCATCATACCTTGGGCCTGACTGGTTGATAGGTCCTTCAAACCTAAGCCCACTTCCAGATTGTACTGGTCCCTCAAATCTGGGACCAATCCCTGGCTGTCCATGAGGCCCCACAGGCTGCCCATGAGGACCCTCAAACCTAGGTCCAACTCCTGGTTGACCATGGGGTCCCACAGGTTGGCCATGTGGCCCTTCAAACCTTAGACCACCTGCTGGCTGCCCATGAGGACCGATAGGCTGCCCATGTGGGGCTTCAAACCGTAAATTACCTCCTGGTTGGCCATGGGGTCCTAATGGTTGCATATGTGGCCCCTCAAAACGTAGACCAGCCCCTGGTTGACCATGAGGCCCTATTGGCTGACCATGAGGACCCTCAAATCTCACTCCAGGGGTACCATGAGGTCCCACAGGGCGCTCATGAGGCCCTTCAAATCTTATCCCACTTGAAGGTTGGCCATGTGGTCCTTCAAATCTTATCCCACTTGAAGGTTGGCCATGGGGCCCTTCAAACCTCATTCCAGCTGAAGGCTGATCATGAGGTCCTTCAAATCTTACTCCACTGGAGGGTTGACCATGTGGTCCTTCAAACCTTATCCCAGTGGCGGGTTGGCCATGAGGTCCCTCAAACCTAATCCCACTCGTTGGCTGACCGTGGTTCCCTTCAAATCTCATACTAATAGATTGGCCTGTGGGCCCCTCAAACCTCAAAGCTCCAGCTGGCTGTCCAACAGGACTTTCAAACCGCATAGCAGTCCCTGTACCAATTTGCCCTGAGGGCCCTTCAAACCTCAGAGAACCACCACCTATCTGCCCTGGTGGCCCATCAAACATTAGTGAACCTTTTCCTCCAGACTGTGCTGCTGAGGGCCCCTCAAACAGATGTGCTGGCCCCTCAAACCTTAAATTAGTCTGTGTTTGTGGTCCTTCAATTCTAGAATTTGTATTAGTAGAACCTTCAAAATGAGCTGCTTGTCCATCTCCTCCAGCTCTTGAGCCAGGATGTCTAGGAGAGCCCTCAAAATGAGATTTATCCTCAATCAGTGAACTAAACCTTTGCTTTCCATCAGGAGCCCCATATCTGGATCCCGGACTATCAGTAAACTGTTTCTCTGTATCTTCATATCTTGGTCTTTTGTAATGTTCGCTGAATGGAGACCTTTGCTCTTCTCGAACACCTTAAGAAAAACAGTATTGTTAGACAGAAAAAGTGACATACAGGACAAATCACCACCACTGTGTAAAGCATCTATCGCATTTTGAAACTCAACACCATCAAGTGTTAGTGCACCCCTTTTTTGTTGCCCAAGGAAATATTTAAAACCTATTTATCTCTGCAATATAGATAGCGGTGTTTTGTTGGTAATTGCATAAAAACACAGAACACCGCTTTCTGCTAAAAAATAAAAACCATGTAATTTTGAGTCATTCTTCATCAACTAACACTGTTCAACCTATATAATCTGTCCTATACCACCTACCTAATACACTTTAAAATGAGAAAAAAATTGGAATAAAAACACTACACCGCTTTCTGCGATTTCATTTTGATTAAACACCGAAATCTGCAAAAAAAATAAAACCATAAAACACCCCTAAATATAGATAATAGAGCTTCCCCCACCCCCCTCCAAGGCAAATACAATTTCTTGCACCTTTTGAAGGATTTAGGTCATCATGTCTTCTCCGGCCATCATGTGGTGAATTATCAGAGTAGGGTCTGCTGCCACCAACAGGGGAATGTCGCCTTGATCTTTCACCAAACTGCCCTCCGCATTTGTTTTTTGTTTGTTCACATTCCATTCCAGGAAGAAATACATCGCTCAAGTGATAATCTAAAATTTCTTCAGGATCCAACATGTTAAGTCTTGGAAATGAATGCTGAACTTGTGTTCTTTTTAGCTTCGCTTTATGTTCATGATATATCAAGTCTGCATCAGACAAAAGGGGCTTCTTTTTCAAAATGCCCTTTTCACCTGAAGGACTATCCCATACATTACACCTATGCTTTCCTTCTTGATACTGGAAGAGCTGACGAATCTGATGACACAGAACAAGGAACTCTTCTTGCGTTATTTCACCAGATGACAGCCTTTCATTTGCCTGTGACGAGAGAAAATTGTAAGAGTGATTTGGAAAGGCTTTAAACAAAAAAGAATTAGAAAAAGAATTGAGAAAAAATTATTTTACCTTCTTAAGTAACTCTCTTTTGTTTGCCACAGTCAATTCTTTGGGAATCTGCAAATTAGCATCCACACTTAAACGGTGTTGCTGCTTTGGTGTGCGAGGTGAGGGAACTCCTTTACTAGTTGCCCAGGTGTCCCTGTGCCTCTGATGTGGTGATTTACAGAGTCCTTGATGGTCTTCGGTAGGTTGGGGACTGAAATCAAAGGCAACGTGTTACTTATGGTTTCCTTAGAGAAAAATCAACTATTACACTTTTGCATCACATCAATGCACTTGCTTTTCTATAACTACTTCATATTTGCATCCACACTATAACCAACTGATCTCATGTCACAATTGCCAACTTACTTTTTATTTTCCTCCCAACCAGACTTCCATCTTTTGCTTGACTTGGAACCTTGCCAGTTTTCAACATTTTCTTTGGGTTCCGAACTTGCTTTTGAAGAGTGCTGATTTGTTCCTTCCTGGAGTCGATCTTCATGTGTTTTCTTCAGCCTCCTCGAATCTCTCACTTCCTGTTTAAGGCCCCTCTTATTAGAGCTCCTTTCATCTCTTGTTCCCTGCCCAAAGTCCTCTATGTGGGATTGTTTGGGCCCAGACTGTCGAAGTTTCCCAATCTTAGGTGCAGAAGGAGAGAGACTTCTGAGCCTTCTTTTGGGCGACCTCCTCTCTCTTCGTTTTGGGGAATGGGAAGACGGCGAACGAGATCTAGGAGAACGGGATCGTTTCCTAGTACTTGACCTTCCTGGTTTTCCACCCTGTTTTTCTGACTCTTCTGCATTGGAATCTTGCTTTTGTACAATGCCATTAATTATTTTATTTCTACCACCAGCAGACCTATGTTCTTCTTTCTCTTTCCTCTCCACGCTCTTCCTCTTTTCTTTTGCATCATCATCTTTACCATCTGGCTTTTCTAGAAGGTGCTTTTTTAATCTTGGATCTTTCTTGCTTATTTCAGACACTCTAATGTTTTCACATTCTTGATTTCTGGTATCTTTAACATGAAAAGACTTATTTTGCAAGGGAGAGGGCGATTTTGATTTTGCATCTAATGGATCAAACTCTTTCTTCTGTGATTTCTCGCTTTGTTTTAGTTTTTCTTGCTTTGATACATTTTGTTTTTCAGCCTGTAGAGCTTTGCTTGTCCTTGGATCAGACTGATTGACTGGATTCATTAGAAAATCTTTCCTATGACTTTGATCTTTAGCATGAGAAGAATGTTGACTTGTTCTATTAAGACGAGGATCTCTGTTGGCGATTTTGACATCATGGAGTGGAGATGGACGCTTTTTCTCAGGTGGCAGAGTAGCCTGATGGGAAGGTTTAACTGACATGTGAGTCGGCTGTGGGACATGTTGTTTCAAAGATGCTGGACCTACACTGGATGTAGTTTGCTGAACACTAAGAGAAACTGCCTAAAATGTCAAAGAAGAAAATATATTTAAAAACACAAGCTCTCCAAAATCACAGCATTCATTAACTCGACAACATAAAAATCTAAACTCCATAAGAACATATATGCATATTACCCAAACACGCATCCATGTATGGATGGATTAAATCTTTAAGTTCTAATTATATGTATTAATTCACTTTCATAGTAGAAAAGATGATACGATAGCACGTGCCTAAAATACCAGCATACTTTAGATTAGCATCTCTCTTGTTTACGATATTTCTACAACATTTCCCATGTCTGTAAATGTGCTGGAGTTCTAGGAAATCTAATAAAAACACACCTTGGAATGTCTTTTCATTTTTGAATGGTCTTTTGTAATAATACAGACTTAAGAGGACATAAGTGAAATTTCATAGAAAACTAGTCAAATATGGTGGGGCTGCTTCCTGGACACATTAGTCGCCTTTACAGACTTTCTTGAGCAAAAATGTTGTATTCTTCTATATGTAACTGAAATAAAAGTACTAAAGATTCCAGTCCTGACTTTCTGTGACAGAATGCAAGAGTTGTTACTAGGACATCACCCTACTGCTTAGGTCCTGGAAGGATACCAAGAATATGGTGACCAAGAGTCCATGTGTATGTTATACTTGCAAGAACCAACATCCTGCAGAAAGTCTTCCCCTACCCTCAGTCACGTATTGTAACTTGTATTGATCCATGTCAATATTAACTGGCAAGAGCAACAACACTCATGTTGCGATGGCCCAAACTCAAACACTGAGTTGTACTAAGTGATGGCTGTACTAAGTGTAATGTCTAGGCAGATTGCAACGTGTAGGTGGAAGGTTTCTGCAGGGAAAATTACATATAGTCAAACAGAGGTTCCACTAGCTCAACTAAAACTGAAATGAATGGATGACTGGTATAGCAGTGCCTAAGTGGACCCTGCTTATTTCGTCAGAAAGGAGAAAAGAATCCAATCTGACATGCTACATCAGTCACATCTATCTTACTCACCAGTTGTGCTTTGGTCTGCTCTAGCTCCAGTTCTAATTTTTTCTGCTGAAGTTCTAACAACTGTTTTTGCTTTGCCAGGAGTTGTTGTCTTATTAGTTGCTCTTGAGTCAAATTCTTTTGTATTTCAGGAACAACTGGAGAAGAGGATACAGCTGAACACGACACAGCCGGAGAACAAACTGTAGAGCTAGGTGCAGGAGGTTCCTCAGGCTACCGAGAAAATGGTAAAAACAGGATGCTTATGTATGGGAAGAAGCAACCAGGTATTAATTCAAAACCACGTTTAACTGTTTTATTTAAATATTTTGATTACTTCACATATAATTAAAGTTCAGAAACAGACTATATTCCAGGTATTTAAGTACACTGATAAGCAGACAATAGTTTGCCCTATGCCTTCTTCACCTCATTATGATATAGCAGTGTAGTAAGTACTGGATCTCTGCCATAGCTATTGGCCTTTACATGTCACCTCGTTCAAAGTGCATTATTTCCAAGGTCCCACACAAAATGAGATAACTACGATTCAAAGGAGTACGTACTAGTTACAGCAACTTACCGATTTATTTAAAAACTTAGGATTCACGTGGATGCTAGAAGTATTCACATTAGGGGGTAGCGGCTTAATTGGCCAAGCAGGATCTAATGAATTCACTCGGACGTCGAGGGCATAGAGTTTCTTCAAAGGGAAAATGTCATCCCATGTAGAACGCAATTTAAATAAACTTTTCCTAGTATTTTCGTCCACCTAAGAACAACAGAATAATTCTATGGCTTGTTAAGTTAATATAAAACGTGTGTTATGTTTCTTTGTACATCGCAAGCCCACAGATGCTTTAGCCTATGGCTGTGCTCCTACTCACTGATGTGCGCTTAAGTTCCACTGAAGGCAGCAGACCTTAAGTGCACACAGCTGAGTGGAGGATTGTAGTCTACATGTATGCTGATATGCAAATAGCGCAATACATATTTGAATACAGTAAAACCTCTTATTTGGACTTTCCACATCTAATTAGAAATATAGCCATGATGATACCCCATTTTATTTTTAACATGTACAACTTGACTTATGGTCCCAAGTAGAATCCACAAGGCAGTTCACTAAACAAGAATGAAGTCACACTGACTTAGAATTTTCACATCCCAAGATGTTTTGAATATTATATCTAGCATTCCATGCACAGCTATAATCTCAGAACAGGTAATTCACATACTTCTTAAACTGGTGTACATGAATTTTAAGAAGTTTTATTGTAGTGGTGTAGCAATCCTATAAACACTTATGATTAAGTTCTACTGAAGTGAGAGTTATCTCAGAGTAATCATGTATAGGATTGAGCTATAAGATAGTGGAGGACAGGAAGGCCTGGCGGGATATGGTTCATGGGATCACGAAGGGTCGGACACGACTTAATGACTGAACAACAACAATAAGTAGCTTAATTCTTTTCTCAAGACAATTGTAGGCTAAATTTCTGTTAATTTTTCATCACCTAAAGCTTTATAAAGGTGCCAAAAGCATCTGTGTGATTTTAGTAGGAGCAATTGTTTGGATTTTAGATTACACTACCGATTTGCCTCCCTCAATATGTCTCACAAGAGACAAATTACTTAAAGCTAGCTTAAACAAAAGGATGGAAAGGGGCATGTAGTGATTTTGTTTTTATATTTGAGGGACTCAAATATTATTTCAGCTTCTTTCAACAGCACTCACTATCCATACCCCAACACACACACAAATCTCCTAGAAATTACTCTCTCTCCCTCACTCTCACTCTCTCACACACACACACACACACACACACACACAGGGAATTTCAATACAAGTTTTATAATTTTTTTACTATGGTTCTTGCTGCTAGAAAATGCCAACTACAGTTAAATGTGAACAGTCGAGAGTGCTAAACTGAAAAGGCTGGGAGAGATAAGAAACGTGAGTCCATTTAATCAAAATACAAGGTCTTTCAAATCTTGGCTTGCTCCACATATGTATCCAGCGCTTGTATGTTCCTCTTGCAAAAATTATTGAAACTAATCAAATTAAACACTAACTAATCAAGTTATTGTATGAAGACAGAAGATTATGCAAACAGACTGAAAGGTATTAATTCCTCTGCAATGTGGAAAAAGTTATTAAAAAATGAAGCCTCAGGTAGTTTAGCAATCTGCATTCTTAAATACAGCCTAAGCAAGAATACAGTTCTACTGACATAACACAGAGAATGCTGTAATAAATGGCAAACTTAAAACAGAATAGCATTTCATTTTCTATGCTGGTCTTCTCTCACTCTGGATATACCCTATACAGTATTTTTCACGCTACATATCCATACATTTTTTTGCATCCTTGTTTGCTGAGTATCAGCTGAGCATGAATAAATGAAGTCCAGATACAAAAGGTTCTACTGCATTCTTTACACTTAGTACCCAAGAAAACCCAAGACTGTGTGCCAAGTATTTATTTATACAATAGCCACTTTAAAAACATTTATGAAAACACACATATAGATATATATAGATATATACCTTTTCAAACACATTAACAAATGTTGCAACAAGAATTTTAGCAAACGCAGAAAGATATTCTCTTCCAACATTCTTGACAATGGAGTCCATAAGGTACATAACAGGAAGTTTCTCATTAGCAGGAGCCTGGAGTAATAAGAAGAAAACTGAGACATTTAGTTGCAACAAACATTTTTTTCTCTTTTTTTAAATTGAGTTACCATTACCCAAATCACCATACTCCTATTTTGTAAGCATTATGAACTAAAGGATGTTGTACCTATTTTGAGAAGCTGACCAATTCAGAAGCACCAAAAATACCCGTTTAGCTACTTCTAGTAGACCATGGATCCTTTTAAATGAAGGGGCTACTCAGCTTCTGCCATGGCAGAAAGGATCGGCCCATGACACAAAATTACTGTTAGATGTATCCATCATAGCTGTGTTACACTTTTAGAATTAGGACTATATTTTGAGGGTACACATTTGTTTCTGCTGACATCTCTAAAATATGGGACACGAACCAACTTAAGGATTTTGAAAGTCCCATAAAATAATTGTGCCTTCTTGCAAATGGGAAAACTCTCAGTGAATGGAAAGATGGCAAATACCAGTGTCTTTGAGTGAGCCACATTTGGAATAAAGTTACTTTGCTGCAATCCAAACAAATGCTATGCAAGTGTCACCATCTCTGGCCAGCTGAAACAATCCCACTAAGACTTTTTCAATGCTGTTGGTATGTAAGCCATTCAATGGAAACAAACAAAAAGTATAGATCCACAATGGAATTATTGTGTTGAACAGCCAGGCTCATAACTGGAACCAAAGACTGGCACCGAAGACAGTCTTCAAAATCTGGACACCCAAGGAACAAGTCGGGATTTTTTTCCATACAGGACGGGTCCCAAGTTCGTGCAGCACAAACTGCATGTTGTAGAGATTGAACTTCCAAAGAAAGTGGAAGTGTTCTTGGTTCTGTTCAAAGGAATGTTTATGTCTCATCCATATCGGGAAGGGGCAGCAAGTTTCAAAAAGCATCAGCACGTACAGAGACTTGTTGCAAAGAACAGTTCAATGGTTCTAATAGACGTTGCATATCGACCGACCTCCTCTTGCACAGGAGTACCTCAATTCCAATTTACCACCCAATAATTCTAAAAACCTAGTATTTACATGCAGTTTACCATCTGGCAAGAGCTGCGAACCACTATCAAAATTGGACTGCCCAGAGAGGAGAGATATTGCTCTTGATTTTTCTTATAACTAGTGCCTTCCTCACTAAAACAGCTGAAGTGAAGAAATTTCCAGAAGGTAGTCTCGCAACACACAAGATTTTATTAATGTGGATAAGCCTGAACCATCCTTGATTTATCTTTATACCCTTAAATGTGTGGTTAGGGGTTTTTTTCTGCCTAATATTTTCAAACCGTTCAAGACTACCATCATCTGAAATTTGCTTCAAGGGGCAACTAAACTAGCAAGTCTTCAAGGTGGGTTTTTCACCAATTTGCATATAATGAAAAAGGGAAGGTAGTTTACCTTCATAGGAAACAAGGAAAGCCACAGCTAAGGCATATAGGACATGTAGAGGAAACTAAGTACTAACTCCCTAGGGGATTAGAAATGAAGGTAATTGGACTAGGCACAAGTTGGCAGTGTGCAAACTGTCAGGATTCAATTTTGCTTGCTATAATAGGACCTGTGGAGTATTACGGCACTTGGCCACTTTGAGTGTCCTGCTTTTACACCCCAGATGTGGTAGTTCTCAGACTTTCAAGGAGAGCTGCCAATGAAACACAGCTGACTCACAAGACCTTATTCCCAAAAGGTAAGGACGTACTACTTTTCCCTTTTAAGTTTAAGCAGCAAAATCGCTACTCCGAGGGTTTATAAAAATGTCACTCTAGTATTGTCAGAGCTGTGGAAACGGCACGTGACGTACGGTAGAACAATAAGGAAGCAAGCCTGCCACAGACTGTTTTTAGAAAATAGGGAGCAAGCCCCAGCTTTAAAATGATTTTAATGCCACATTTAGGAATCAGGACTTAGAGACTGCAGTATTTTAGTCTCCATTTAAAGTACGTATGTTACCAATTACTCCATTAGTCTCTAAAAGGAAGCACACAGATGTTTTCAGGTCCACCATCAGGTCAAGGTAAACTCAAAGTTAAGACTCCCCAGCAGTTGTGACAGCGGGAAGGCAACACAAACCACAAGAACTGAATTAAACCTCAAGCTTATCTGCAGGGAAAACAGGTTCAGAGTTCTTTACAGAATGCTTACTGCACTCCTTCAAACGTCATAAAAATGAGTGTTGAAAATGTGTGAGACCGTGTTTTTCTGTTAGACTTCCCCAAAAGATTTGAGCCTTCCTCATACCGCATGTTGTAAACCCAGACCACAGAATATTTTAACACTTTGGAAACAAATTCTGCACTACACCCGGTAAATAAAAAGACAAATACATATTTCATACATTTTATTTACAATTTTTGAATACCAGTCACATTTCAAAATCATTTATTAAAATGTAATCAAACCACTCTGTATTACACTAAATAGAAACTGTCTCCAGACAACACTCTCTTTCAAAAGTGGTTTTTCAGAGAACTCAAATCTCATGTTTCATCCTGGTCGCTATGGACAGCTAGGCAAATCCAATTAAAGGTACAGGTTTTTAGATATCTTTAAATACACTTAAGGGGAACACTGTGTAACCACCCTCCACATGCCCCAAATAACTTGACAGTACTGGAATCTGATGTGTTAAGTAATTCCAGTCATTAATAGAGACTGACAACATTTTAAATATAAAGAAAAGTGTCTGGAGAGAATGTCAAAGTTAAGCACCCTGAGCTAGAAAGAGAGCCTTTCCCAATTCCACCACCTTTAAATTTTAGTATTATAATATTTAAAATCCTAGGTGAAATTAGCAAAATAAAAAACCAACAACCTGGAAGAAGCAGGGCAGGGGGCAGGGCAAGAAAGAGTAAGTCAAGATGTTTACCTAGGGCTGAGATGTGAATTGTGATGTGTACCCTTTACGCTAAATAAATGACAAAAAGATCCAAAGCCCCTGGGCAAAAAGGTGCAATACAATCTAAATCACATTTATCCAGTTGACTTATTTCTGCAAATGTCTGGGCTGAATTTGGACCCTATTTGTTCTTTTTGCATCATATGCCTCTTGGGCGCCATGTTGGGATTGTACAGACTGCTGTGGTGCCTACAGACAGGGTGGATTGCTTCTTTCCCTGCCTTAATGAAACGGCTGTTCCAAAAAGTCAATCATACACACACATACACGCACACATGTACCCTTCTAATCTTAAATTCTTCATAACGAAGAGCACAACATCCTCCCCCTATCCAAAAATCTATCTCCTAGAAAAGAATGAGGAAGGGAGGAAATCCCACCCTTCATAACAAAAAACCTTTCCGGGTCTCATGAGAGGAGACCAGGCTTTCTGATTACATGACACAGAGAAATCCTTGTTTGTAAAACCTTTTTCCTTCTCCTGCAACCTCATTAATCTTCAATCACACCTTCTCTGCCTGCTTAAATGATCAATGCAGATTACCAAATTATGAATTACAAATTCAGTTACTTGAAGAGACAGGACTGCAGGGCAAATGTACAGCTTCTACTGCATAGTCACTGCCAGGCCGCCATGTTGCCTCTCTCATTTACGAGAGCTTGAAAAGCCATCACATTATCTTCCTAAACTGTTAGGATGGGGATGGAGAAGAGAGATCATCTCCTTCCTTCATATTTTTTGCTCTTTCAGACCTCCCAGCTTCCTGGTAGATGGAATAGTCAATTCCCTCTCCTTGCCTGTTTTTTAAACTCTACCCTACCATCGAATGAACCCAGTTCCCCCAGAACCTTTGCCCAGGCTCCTCACTTTCAGCCTAACCTTCACTCTCACTACCATCCCTTAAAATCTATTCTAAAAATCTATTTTCCATCCCCACATGCTTCGAACACCACAAGGTTAGAAGATGCCCCTCCTTTAATCCTACAAGCTTCATTTCCCATTTGATTTAGTTTCATCTTTCTCTTTGCCTAACTCTCTCTTAAACCACCATTGTGACAACTCATACCCTTATGTCCCACAGGAATGACACCTCCACTGCTAATCTTAAAATATTAGAGTCATCCACTGCCTTTTCCTATTCCCAATTTCTATAATCCATCATCATTTCTTCCCAATCACACTCCCCACTGGAACTCAATCCTTAGATGTTTTTCCTACCTCCTCCTTCCCTTCCCCATACCTAACCTGCAATCCTTAATCTGCAACCCCCGTAGTTCCTTGCTTTTTGCAGACCCTACAAAACGTTCCTGCTGCATTGTCACATTTTGCCATCTAGCCTTTCCATCTTATTTAATTGATAATTTCAACACTTTCCGTTTTCATTACAGCTTTCCTTTGGAAGATTATCTGGGGCAAAACAGCCAGACGTACCGGTAAATGACTGAGTCATCTTCCCTTTCCTGCCTAATGTGTCATGTCTACCTCTGGATAAAATATAAACCTGAGACCAGGGCCCGTGTGTATGTGTGTTTTGCAAACTACATAAATTTTAATCAGTCTATAGCCAATAGCCCAATACTATAGATAAATGTGGGGGGACCAATCAGCATGTGCCTACAATTCCTGTTTTCCCCTATACACGTGTCTTGTATTCCTTCTCCTTAGACGTCCTCCCGCAGGCCCGTCGTAGGCCTAGGCTAGATTTTTGCCTGACTCTCTCTCTCCACGCCCCATCGTTCCACAGCCAACTACCTTTTTTACCCCAGAGACGTGTCTCAGCTCTCTCCCCACCCGCGCAAACTCTCAGCTGCAAATCTCCTACACGCGCGAGCACGCACGCTCACACATACACACACACGTGTCGTCGTCGTCCCCCCACTTCTGTCCCTGCCTAGAAAGAGGGGTTTGGCCCTAGGGATGGGGAAGGAGGGAGGTTAGAGAGAGCGTATTCGGCGTAGAGTGTATAAAAACCTTGGCGACTTGCGCCTCGATCAGCGAGACGATGTCCTTGGCGAAGGGCACGTTCTCCTCGGCCAGGATGGTCAGCATGTTGATGTGCGGCTTGCTGTTGAACGTCAGGTCCTCGAGCGATGACTGGTAGTCGAGGCAGGCGTCCTCGCTGCCGCCGCCGCCGGCGGCCCCCTCGGCCGACGACGAGGTACTGCTGGCGCTGCTGCTGCTGCCGCCGCCGCCGCCCGACATCCTTCTCCGCAGGCTGGAACAGGCCGCGGCAAACGACCGACCCCCGCCGAGGAGAGAAAGAAGGATCGACAGACCACCCCTTCTCCTCCCGCCCCCGGCTGTCGTTGCAGTCGCTGCCGCCCTCCTGCCGGCCTCTTCTAGTTCATCGTCTGCTACGTCGCCGCTTTCTCGTCAAGACGGAGCTTTGCGGGCCGCCGCTGTGTTCTCGTCCAGCCGCTTGCCTCACAAAAACACCACGCACAAAATGGCGGCAGGGCTCCCGCGGCTGGCGAACACCTTCTTCCTCCAGTTCCAACCGTTGCGTCATGCGAAATTGTTCGGGGGCTGGGGGAGAAAGGGGCGGGACCTTAGGAAGCGCCTTTTGTTCGTTGGGCGCGCCTCCATTGGTTCACTCTTTTCCCAGCCGGTATTCTGATTGGACCATTCGGCCTCGCCTGCCTGTCCTTCTCAACCTCGCGTACGATTGGGCCCAGTTTCTGTTGCTCCTTTCCTGATTGAGCAGGGTGCACTGAGCTGGGATTGGTTGAGGGAGAATGCCGATTTTTGATTCGGCGTATCAGTTCAGTCCCGCCTCTCTTTATCTCTTCGATGTTTGGTTGGACCACCCGAATAAAGTCCCGCCTCTCTGTAGTAGTGTGACGTTAAGTGTAGCTTGGTCTCTACCCACCTTCCCTTTCACCAACACCCCTAAAACTACTTGGTGAAAAGCTGGGCAGGAGACCTAGTTTTCTATTGGCCCGTTGTTTTTCTCGACTGTTGCTATGGCAATGCAGGCCTTTTGGGCCTACCTGGGAAATCATGAACGGGACCAGGGGGAGAGAGAGCCTAGGTTCGATATCAGAAAGAACTACCAGCCATCACAATCCTAGGCGTGTCTCCTTGGAAGTAAATCCCATTCTGTTAAATGGGGTTTACTCCCAGTTAAGAGTAAACACTTGTCGCCTAGTTAGTGACGATTACAATTACTGACATCTGTTGAGGCTTTTCTAATAATATTTGTTGTTCAGTCGTTAAGTCGTGTCCGACCCTTCGTGATCCCATGAACCATATCCCGCCAGGCCTTCCTGTCCTCCACTATCTTCCTGAGTTCGCCCATTTTCATGTTTGTTGCATCCTAATAATATAGCATTGTTTAATTAATCCAACTGTTCACCTTGAAAATAAATGCAAATTTAAAGTAGGTCATTAATTAACATTTTGGCTGGTCATTTTTTTAAAATCCAAAAGTAATTCACAGATCAGTTGATCCATATTGTAAAAATCCCATTTCAAAAAAATGGAGCCATCAGCCTGCCTATGTAAACCGCCTTGATGACAAAATCCACCGTAGAGATCTGTTCCGGGCCATG
This sequence comes from Plestiodon gilberti rubricaudatus, assembly GCA_026170595.1. Taxonomy (NCBI): domain Eukaryota; kingdom Metazoa; phylum Chordata; class Lepidosauria; order Squamata; family Scincidae; genus Plestiodon; species Plestiodon gilberti. The sequence goes on from JANXHW010000003.1 coordinate 223,624,339, forward strand.
CTGCTGTGGCCCAGAGGTCTACTCGGGGAAGGGGATGTCGGTCCCCTTCCCCGGGAGTAAACTGGGGCAGGTCCAATCAATCGGCCTCCTTGGATTTCCGCCAGCTAAATACCGGTAGCTGGCAGAAGGAGGAGGAGGAGGCCATGTAAGGGCCGAGTCAGCCCGGCCTGGACGGGGATATGGCGGATGCCAACCCCGCCCCCTCCCAGACTGGCTTGGCCAATGGCTCCCCCTCGCCTCCCGGACTGCCCATGTGGCCAGCGCCAGAGCCTTACCTTCCTCCGCCGACCTTATGGTATGTTTGCAACGGCTTCCGGCGACGGAAAGCTCATTCCGTCGCCGGCAGTCTGCAGAGGATATGGCTGTGAGTCTGTGAGAAAGTTGGTATATACATATACAACGTATAGTAAATAAATATAAACATTGATAATTATACCTTATTGTCTGCAGACTAAATTCCTAGGGGAGTACACATATGGAATTTATAGAAAATCTATTTTAAAACTGTTTATAAACATGTAGGAAAATGTGTGTGTGTGTGTGTGTGTGTGTGTGTGTGTGTGTGTGTGTGTGTGTGTGTGTGTGTGTATCAGATACTTGTTTGATCATTTGATGGGCCATTTTAAGAAGCTTTAAAATAGGCTTTCAATAAATTCCACGTTTGTTCTGATTACCCACCCTGGGATCTTAGTTTGCAGAAAAGTAATAAATTATCTCAATTAAAATTATCTGTGAATTAGATTTATTTTGTAAAGTTCTCTGCTTCTTGTTATATTCATACGTTCTGGGAATCGGATACACCCCTTGAAAATACAAATGTGTTATTTCCCCCTAAGGACAAACGATTCTGTCATTGTGGCTTGTCATGTGATGAAACCTCCAGGAATACCTCCAACCAGACATGACAGCCTTTATTTAAAATTAAACCAAAACAAACTCTAATGACCTTTCCAAGACACACTGGAGAGCCACTTGGGACCCATTTTGAATTTGTACACACAACCATGGTCACTGATGTGTCCCTGCTAGATAATGTTACACCCCCTAGAATAGATAATGTCCTATCTATTCAATGCATTTTTTTTTAATTTCCTAGTTTTATAATTAATTTTTATTGAGCATTTTCACAATGCCAGGAGTTTGACGATCTGTGTTGCACTACTGAGCTTTATGTTTGAGCCCCATGGTCACCTCACAAATTGACAACTGAGTTTCAATAAAAACATGGCAATAGAGGTGTTTGCTTTTGTTGAATACGAGAGGATTATAGCCTGAGTCTTACTGAACACAATGGGTTGACTTCTGAGTAAAATAACACCATTTTCAAACACCTCTACTACTAGTGACAAGCAAAGGAGCTCAATGTGAGGCCTTTGCACAACAAGCAGTTGAAAGTGGACCCTGCCACAAGATGAATAAAAAATAGTGACTTTGTTGTTCGGATTGTCAACTGCCTAAAGCTATTCCTATTTCTCCCCCCCCCCCCCCAACATTATTGGAAGCCATCACAAAAGCGAAGAGGGCTGGGTCTCAAACAATGGCTCTGTTTAGGACTTTTCAGTTGATTGAACCTGCCTATTATTCCTACCTAGTCTACGTGGGGCCTTTTTTATGGTGGTGCCCAGCATGTGAAACTCCCTGCCATAGGAGATTCATTTGACCTCATCAGTTGCAGTATTCTGTTGTCATCTAAAAATGTGCTTCTTCCTGCAAAGCTGTAAATGTCTTGTGGATCATGTTCTCTCTCTCTCTCTCTCACATCTCATTTTAATACATATTTTGGATTCTTTTTATCGTGTTATTGTACCTTGCTCCACTTTGAGCCTCTCTGTAAAGAGGAGGAAACTGGGGTATACATTTTACAAATAAAGAAAATGAAATTATTCCCCACTCTCCCTACTTGCCTTCCTTGCCCAGCTCCAGCCTCTGGTCAGTTCTGCCATTACCACCCTTCTGCTCCTATTCCCTTGTACTGTAGTGAGGAGAAATCCCCCCTCATATATTTTTATGTCGTCCGCCAGACCCCCCCGAACCTATTGCTTTTTACCCCATCCAAATCGGTCCAAGAATTACGAAGATACAGCCCTTTTTGTCAAACCACACTTTAAATTCGGCTTTTCTCCGCTTTTCCCTGTGTTTGACAGCGGACACGCGTCCGCCACGCGCCTCCAGGAAGCGGCAGCAGCAACAATTCACACTATGCCTGTCTAATCCTATTAAACCCTCTTAAACTCACTGAACCGGCAAATCCTATTTCACGCTTCACCGAGTTCTGGGCGTTCAGCCAACTCCGGGAGACCGGCGTGTGTTGCTCATTACAGAACCAGGGAAGCCTTTTTACCTCATTTAACCCCTGCATCTGACAGCTCTTCCTCTCTTAAAGATACAGTATTTATTTCAACGAAAGTAGGTTTTCCTTGACATTTATGGCTGTTTCAGGGGTCCCTTGGGAGGTTATGTGTCCGGAACCTTACTAAGGTCGACGGGGCTTCTTCTAGGAGGGGGACCCACGCAGAATGGTCCCGATTCTGACACTTGGCCAGGGTCTGCCCAGGCTTGGTGAGCAAGCTCCTGGGAGCAGTACAATGGATTTGCAGCCGTTAAAACCCTCCGTTCGAGTCGGAGGATCCTCGTTGGGCAATCGAGAAGGCTTTGGGAATGGCGGAGGGTCAAGTCCCTCAACCCACCTTCGGCGAGATGACAAGAGGTTGAACGTAGTGAGCCCGGGGGGCTCCTCCTGCCATAGATCCGTACTGCAGGGAGTGGGGAGAAGCCATTTTACAAACACATAATCCATGCAAACCATCATTGCTCCCATTCTGTGTTGCTCTCAGATGGCTTCCTTCTACCTGGGAAGCTAGCTGGGGGGAAGGGGACCCATGGAAACTCCTGATCAGCCAGGAAGGCTTGGATTGCCCATTTCCTGATCTCAAAAACGTATCACTTGAACGACTTCTCTCTCCAGCAGTTCTCACGCCCCTCTTCCTGCTGCCTATCAATCACATGCATGCTTCACATTATCATTTCTTTAAGCCCAGCCTGTCTCTCTGTACCCGCTCTGATTCCATTTCCCCACCCATTATCCCCCAGCTGCCTGGTCTATCATGCAAATTCCCTGGGACTCTTCACACTGCTCCTTCCCAGGCTGGCTACAATTAATTCAAATGCTAATCTAATCACTTGCCCTGCTCTTCCTGACTGACAGCATGGACTCAGGCCTTCCCAATTGTATACCTGGAGCCAGGGGAGACGGAGACCTATTGTATTGGCACTTTTGCCTATCAATTTGGAAATTTAGTCTTTTGTGTCACCAAGCTACACAAAAGACTCCATTCATCCGATTCCGGAACACCTCACTCACCTGGGGAGGGGGAACTTAATCCTATTACCCTTGCCACTTGGCACCCATCCTCCCTCTCATTGGCTGTCCGGTCCCATCCCATTGGCCTCAGTTTGCACAAAGCACAACACTTCTCATTGGTTCCCTTAATAAAGTTTGTCTTTTATTGGCTAAATATTTCACATCTGCTGCTGCTGCTCTCATTGGTGCAAAGTTTCAATCCTCCATCTAATTGGCTGTATCGAAGTGCAACTTTTGGATCCTTCCTCCTGTTGGTCCCTCTTTATTATGTATTTCCCCAAGACAATGAATTCCATGATTCTGTATGTAAATAATGAAATGTATAAAAGCTTCTGTATTAATCATATATGTTACACTTTCTGTCTTATGATTGTGTCCTCGCTGGCTGAGTAAAAGATCTTTCTTTACAACGTTGGTTTTTGAGCTCTTTTGGCGCCTCTGCACCTAGCAGACTTTTTTTTTCTTCCCTTTTATTTCCTTTTTACTTTTGGGTACCCGCCCTGCCTCTGGGTCAGGTGCCTGCTCACCGAATCTCCCAAGCTGAAATCACTAGCACCCTTGGGTGCTTACAACAGTACCTCCAGCAACCTTGGATTCCTGCACCCCCAGCACTGACATCTGTGGGAGGCTTTTTCTTTTCTTTTTCTTTTTACTTTTCTTCAAAACAGGCTCTTCCTGTCGGCCAGGATGGAGTTGTTTCTGCAAAGCCTGACTCTTCCACATTGCTTAGCTTACAGTCACTGCTTCAGTACACGTCCTGCTGACATAAGGACTCATTTTTCTTCCAGGCTCATAATGAAGATGCAAGAATGACAGACCTCTCCTAACAATTTAAATATGTACCGCCAATCCTATCCAACTTTCCAGCACCTAATGCAGCCATGCCAACAGGGTGTGCGCTGCATCCTGCAGTGGGGGGGGGCAGTCACGGAGGCCTCCTTAAAGGAATGTTTGTTCCCTTACCTCGGGGCTGCATTGCAGCTGCATCGGTGCGGGATAGTTGGTTAGGATTGGGCCCTGGGAAAGCCCGGTACAGTACATAAAAACTGAAGGTTGGTATATTCCAAAATAGCACCGCTTCTCTGTGGACTGCCTCTGGTTTCTTTGAAGGAACAGACCCTCTGAACATGCATGCTTTGCCACCCCCTTCTTCCTTCAAATTACCTCCTCAGAACCCCCTTTTCTGCACAAGCGACAGTCTACCCCTTAATCTTCATTTGCAACTGCAACCAAGCTTGAAATACGTCAGTGCACCTTTGCATTGATCTCTTCTTACACTTGTCTCAGTGGATTTCCCCATTGTCTATTTTACATTGTAAGCTCCCTGGGGGCAGTGACCTGCCCATGAAACTCATAGGCACTGTGTTCCCTGAAGACATAGCTCAATAATTATTATCACTAGAAAAAGCAAGAGAAAAAGGAGAATTGTTTCAATTTTCTTTTTTTGGGGGGGGGGGATAGTTTTTAAGGGTTTGTTCACTTGATGCAAAAGTTTAAACCCTTCCTCACTTTCTTGAATGAATTCTCAGTAATCAAAGCAAACTGGAAAATGTTGCTCTTCATGACATTATCTCCCAAAGCTATCATCAAATTGCTGGAAACTTGCCTTTGTCTCAGAGCCTTTGACATACTCATTAATCCAATCGTAATACCGGTAATTTAAGAGCCTCCTCTCCCCCCCTCCCCGCTTTCCACCCCCTGCCCAGGATTTCAATCTGAATGATTGGGTCAGGTTCTAAGTAACTGAACATCACCCCCCCCTCCCCAGGTAATATTCCTAACCATAAAAAATGAAAGGAATACAGTGTATAAAAACAACAACAACCCCACAATATATCAAAAATATACAACCATTTATTCAGATTCCCAGAGTTCACTTCAAATTGTAGCTCAGATTCATTGAAGAAAGTGATCACATAACAGTTGCCTCAAACAACCACATGGTTTTCATAGCGCAAGCACACTGAAAAGGTAACCTTCACTCCTATCACTTGCATTGTTAACAGCTTCAAAAGTCATTGGACAACAGCTTATCTCTAATTTACAGCCCAGTTCAACCCTAGGCTTACCCTGACAGATCTCCTGGAAGCTCCGTTCTGCGCCACAGTCATGGCAGCGGGGGAGGGGGTCAGGGGAGGATTGGGGCAGGGAGTGGGCCAAACGGGGGCAGCTCAGGAGCGGTGTAGGTCTGAGAAGACCCATTGGAGGCCAGATGGCCTATGGGGAGGTAAATAACAAATATTTTTACTTACCTCCATTGGACTGTCTGGTCACCCCGACCATAGCATGCAGCGCATCCCCTGTCGGCAGTGCTGCACGCTATGGGCTGCTGGGGGATACTGTAGGGTTGGGCCATGAAGCGCATGCTTAGGAGAATTCAAGAAAGAACCTCATTCAAGAAATTTGTTGAAGACTGGATTTTGTTCCATCGAAGAATGTAAATGCCCAGACACATTAATACCATATAGATCCATAAATTTACCTGATTATCAGCCCAATCCTGTCTAGCAGGACGTGGCAGTGGACCTAAGGCACCCGCTGCATCCTAATCAGGATTGGGCCTGCCCCAGCACAGCCGGAGGCCTCCTCGGGGTAAAGGGACATTACCCTGAGTAACCCTGAGTAACCTGCCAGCCGCCCCGATGAGGCTGGTGCCACTGATCCCTCCCCATTCCCGGGCCCAGCTGAGTAATCCCCCCCCCAGAATGCTCCATTCCGCCCTCCCCACACCCATCTGCTGCCCAGCGGGGATTTATTTATTTATTTATTTAAGGAATTTGTAGCCCGCCTTTCTCCCGAGGGTGCTCAAGGCGGCTTACAACATATTAAAATACAAATAAATACATTAACACAATTAATTGAACACATTAAAATAATTAATTAAAACACTTAAGATTTACCTTCCTGCTGTGGTGATGCTCCATCCTGCAGCGCTGGGGAGCGACACAAGCCTCTCCACCAGTGCCACTTACTCTCTGGGTGCTTCAAACATTTTTTTATGGCACATTTGCAACACGGTCAGGCGGTCACTCTGCGGGTCTATTTCTAGACAGGATTGCACTGCAAGCCAACCATCTCATATCTTGGGGCCCAATCCTAACTCCCCCAGTGTTGATGCAGCCATGCCAACGGGGTCATGCTGCATCCTGGGGGGGGGGCAGTCACGGAGGCCTCTTCACGGTAAGAGAACATTTGTTCCCTCATCTCGGGGTAAGCCTCTGCTTTCCCAATGGGTCTCCTACTCCAGCTATTTTGCTGGCATAAGTCCAAGGAAAGTAAGGGAGAGGGAACGGGGAGAGGGTCTCAGCAAAAGTCACTGCCACCAGGATCCACCCCCTCTCCCTCGTTCCACTTTCCAGCCAGAAACTCCCCTGTTCCTCTCCCTCCCCACCCTTCCCACTGCGGCTTACCTATATGCTCCTGTGGGTAGCCAGTAGCGGCAGCGGGCTACAAACAGTGTCATTCCAAAATGGCTGCCGATGGGTGTTCACAGCATGCCACCATATGGCCATTTATAGTGTTGTGAGGAGAAACCCCCCCATATATTTTTATGTCGTCCGCCCCGACCCCCTGAACCTATTGCTTTTTACCCCATCCAAATCGGTCCAAGAATCACGAAGATACAGCCCATTTTGTTAAAGCGCATTAAAAAATTCGGCTTTTCTCCGCATTTGACAGCGGACACGCGTCTCTCAGGGCAAAAGTTCACGGACACGCGTCCGCCACGTGCCTCCAAAACCCCTCAGCAGCAGCAAAAGTTCACTCTGTGCCTTTCTAATCCCATTAGAACCTCTTAATTCACTGAACCGTTAAATCCTATTTCACGCTTCACCGAGTTCTGGGCGTTCAGCCAACTCTGGGACCGGCGTGTGCTGCGAGCCCGGGGAAAGCCCTTTTACCTTATTTAACCCCTGCATTTGACAGATCGCTCTCTCTTAAAGCTACAGCGTTTTATTTCAGCAAAAGTGGGTTTTTCAGGACATTTATGGCTGTTTCAGGGGTCCCTTGGGAGGTTATGTGTCCGGAACCTTACTAAAGTCCACGGGGCTTCTTCTAGGAAGGGGACCCACGCAGAATGGTCCCGATTCTGACACCTGGCAAGGGTCTGCCCAGGCTTGGTGAGCAAGCTCCTGGGAGCAGTACAGTGGATTTGCAGCCGGTAAAAAACCTCCGTTCGAGTCGGAGGATCCTCATTGGGCAATCGAGAAGGCTCCGGGAATGACGGGGGTTCAAGTCCCCCTACCCACCTTCGGCGAGATGACAAGAGGTTGAACGTAGTGAGCCCCAAGGGGGGCTCCTCCTGCCATAGATCCGTACTGCAGGGAGTGGGAAAAGCCATTTTACAAACACATAACCTAAGCAAACCATCATTGCTCCCATTCTGTGTCACTCCCAAATGGCCTCCACTACCTGGGAGGCTGGTTGGGGGGGGGGGGAAACCATGGGAACTCCTGAGCAGCCAGGAAGGCTTGGATTGCCCCATTTCCTGATCTCAAAACGTATCACTTGAATGACTTCTCTCTCCAGCAGTTCTCACGCCCCTCTTCCCACTGCCTATCAATCACATGTATGCCTCTCATTACCATTTCCTTGAGTCCAGCCTGTCTCTCTGTGCATGCTCTGACTCCATCTCCCCCACCCATTGTCCCCGGCTGCCTGGTCTGTCATGCAAATTCCTTTGGAACTCTTCACACCACTCCTTCCCGGGCTTGCTACAATTGATTCACATGCTAATCTAATCACTTGCCCTGCTCTTCCTGACTGACAGCACGTACCCAGACATCCCCAATTGTATACCTGGAACCAGGGGAGACAGGGACCTATTGTATTGGCACTTTTGCCCATCAATTTGGAAATTTAGTCTTTTGTGTTACCAAGCCTCACAAAAGACCCCATTCATCTGATTCCAGAACACCTCACTCACCTGGGAGGGGGGGAATTTAATCCCATTATCCCAGCCACCTGGCACCCCCTAACCTTCCTCCCATTGGTTGCCAAATCTCATCCTCACTGGTCCCAGTTTACACAAAGCACAACACTTCTCATTGGTTCTTTTAATAAAGTTTGTCTTTTATTGGCTAACTATTTCACATCTGCTGCTGCTGTTTTCATTGGTGCAAAGTTTCAATCCCCCATCTGATTGGCTGTATCAACGTGTAACTTCTTGGATCCTTTCTCCTGTTGGTTCTTCTCTATTATGTATTTCTCCAAAACAATGAATTCCATGATTCTGTATGTAAATAATGAAATGTATAAAAGCTTCTGTATTAATCATATATGTTACACTTTCTGTCTTACGATTGTGTCCTCGCTAGCTGAGTAAAGGTCCTTTCTTTTACAACGTTGGTTTTTGAGCTCTTTTTGGCGCCTCTGCACAGTGCAGACTTTTCCCTCCTTTTCTTTTTTTTTGCTTTTCTCTTTTGGGTACCCGCTCCTGCCTCTGGGTCAGGTGCCTGCTCACCGAATCTCCCGAGCTGAAATCACTAGCACCCTTGGGTGCTCACAACAATAGGCTTACCATAGTCCCGGAATCGAGTCGCGCTGCGGCCTAGAAAAGACACAAGCCGCTCCCAAGAGTGCACCGCAGTGGGCCAATGCAAGCCGCGGCTTCCGCAGCTTCCAGTAAACGAGGCGACCGCGTTGGCCCGCCACGGTGCACTCTTGGGAGCCGCTTGTGTCTTTTCTAGGCTGCAGCGCGACTCGATCCAGGGACTATGGTAAGCCTAGCCATTTATGACAGAAGAACCTCTGCTCTGCTATCATAACTGTCAGTTAGTTGGGATTGAGCTGATATACACCCAAAATGTACAAGTGAATTTTCACTTTTTATAAATTGTGTGCGCGTGAGTACTCTTACAGCACAATCCTAGGTGTGTCTACTTTGAGTTCAATGAGACTTACTCCCAGGTAAGTGTGTATAAGAGCCAGGATGGTGTAGTTGTTTGGGAGTCGGACTTAGACCTAGAAGATCCAGGTTCAAATCCCCGCTCAGCTACGAAGCTTCCTGGGTGACCTTGGGCCAGTCACTATCTCTTAGCCCCACGTACCTCACAGGGTTGTTGTGAGGACAAAAAGGAGGGGAGGAAATATGTACACCGCTCTGAGCTCCTTGGAAGAAGGGCGGTATAAAAATGTGAAAAATAAATAAATAAATATAAGATCAGATACTGATTTGCAAGACACAAAAATAAAGTTAGCAAAATGCAAAAATGTACCCTTTGCACCTGGAGAAAGGTGGGCATGCCTACAATCCAAGTCCATTCAAAGGATCGGTGCTGATTTATATCAAAGGATTCCAGCTCAAAGTGGTTGTTGCAGGATAACCATATGAAGCTTCCTGGTGATGAGTCAGAGTGCTGGTCTGTCAAGGCCAGTGTTGTCTACTGTGGCAGGAACTCAGCCAGAAATCTTCCCAGCCCTGCTGCTTGAGGTCCCATGATCAGAACTCCTGCCATCTTTTTTGTTTTTAAGAAGTAGCTGGGGGGGGGGGGGGAGTTTGGACCAGAGCTGTGGCATGGGTAGAGATATGGGGCTTTTGGTGTTATTTTTCTCAAAATTTCTTGATTAAAAACACATAGTGGTTATTCAACACAAATAGTGGTGCTATGTGTTTTTATTCCAATTTTTCATTTTTATAAATTTTTGCTTTTAAAGTGTTCATATAGACCAGGGGTTCTCAACCTGTGGTACGAGTACCCCTAGGGGTATGCGGACCAACGGCAGGGGGTACACCAGAGCCTGCCCCTTATCAGCATCAATCAGTAGTTAATTACTTGTTAATTAGAACTTAAATGCAATCCCCCTTGGCTGTCTGTCTGTCTGTCTGTCTGTCTGTCTGTCTGTCTGTCTGTCTGTCTGTCTCTCTCTCTCACACACACACACACACACACACACACACACACACACACACACACACACACACACACAGAGTTAAGTAAGACATTTTTCACATTTAAAATTGTTTTAGTACTTTTTTATTTAACAATTAATTAGCTAATTAATTGATTGATTAGTCCAATTAATTAGCAGGGGGAACTTCAGAAAATTGGACCATGATAGGGGGTACCCAGGGCTCCAAAGGTTGAGAACCCTTGGTCTAACCATCCCCTCCTGCCCAGCTGTTCCAATTCATATTACCTAGATGAGGGGTCGACAGACTTTTTCTTTAAAGGGGCTGGATGGGTTGCCAAGTCCCCGGAAGTGGCCTGCACGGAGCCTGACTTGGGAGGCCTGCCCAGTTTGCCGTGAGCCCAGGCAGGTGGCTCCACCATTCCTTGTCTGGCACGTGGCAATTTTGGTGGGAGGCAAAGTCTCCCAAGCCAAGCTCCGCATGGGCTGAAGTTCAGCTGGTGGGCTGGATCCAGTACGCGGACTCCTGGCCTAGACCAAGAAGCTTGGGTGGTCCTTGTGGAGCATATCAGTACAGTCAGATGGGCGGCATTGCTAGTTACAGGACCATCAGGCCAACAATGATGGAAAGGCAGACTCTCCTCTCTCTAGGTATTAGATTATAGCGGATAGCATACACCAGTGGTTCTCAAACATTTTAGTGCCGGGACCCACTTTTTAAAATGACACTCTTATCGGGTGATCTAGGTGATCTAGAAATAAATAAATAAATTTATTTAGCTGCTTGCAGGGTAATTAGCAGCTATCTTGCAAACTGCAGGAGCTCAGCTCTTTGAAGGGCAATTAGCAGCTATCTGATTCTTGAATAGCCTCAGGGCGTATGGCAATTAGTTTTCTGGTCTTTCCATCACCTGGGACCCACCAGAAATCAGGTCGCGACCCACAGTTTGAGAAACACTGGCATACACCATCTGAGCTTGTGAAAATGTGTACAGGCACACATCAGACTGTTGAGCCCTGTTGATCTGTGTCTGTTAATCAGTGTCCTGAAGCGAGAGCTCTCAGCTGGTTCCTGGGAACAAAGCAACCTGGGTTGTTCTTGTATTTTGTTGTCCTAATCATGTCTGAAACACATTGTGAAAGAGCAAATACACATGGGAGGGTTTGATGTTTCAATTGGCAGAACAGTCAGTGCAAAATCAGGGCAGTGCCTCATTCTCTACAACAGCACAAGGCCTGTTAGCAAGGGGCTGCTGTATAATGCAATGAAGGTCTTGTCCAGGCCTCTCTCACCCACTCCTCACGATGTGCCTGGGGCGAGTGAACTCTCACAGAGGGGTGACCTACATGCACTTAGCGCTGAATGTTTGCATGGTGGGTATACGCATACAACTGTGTGCATGTAGGGCTCTCTCCCGGTGACTAGGTGCCCTCCACCTGCCTGTGCGTACATGCCATGCAGTCATTCCAGTGAATGTGCACAGATTCGAGGTAGTGGATCCCTGCTGCTTTGATCCTCCTTGCCTTTGTATGCATCATCATCACTCACCCTGATTATGGTGTAAGAACAGGTCTTCTGACTGGCAGGTACAGGTGGCTCTGACCTTTAGGAAGCATTGTAGCCGGAATCAGGAGAAGCTTAGAATCCAGCACACGCCCACAGCCTCTACCTAGGAGGCAGGTAGTCATACATGTGACAACGTACGCTGCTAACATTGGTTATTACACACACACACACACACACACACACAAACACACACACACACCCTCTGCTGGACTTCAATACGTGTGACAAAGTATGCAAACATTAATTAGTCACACACACATCTGCCGAGCTTCAATCTGCATATTTCAACTGGCTTTAAGTCTCTTGTTTTAGGTTAGATGCACCAGCAGGGGATAAAGAACAGGTCTGTGCGGGGTTTGAGCCATAATTGTAGTCACCTGGCCTCCCCTCCTCACAGCTGAGCTCCCCTAGTGTGCCTTGTCAGTACACTCTGTCTCTCTTCTTCTCGAGACGACACAAGCGTTAGGTGCAGCATGAAGCGGCACCATGTGACATGTAGGACTCAGGCTCAGGGCTGCGTGGTGGCAACACCATCACGTCAAGCAAGGCAAAGCCCATTCACTTTATATGCCACGAGGGCATCCCTGCAATGGCACTGTACACAGGATGGGTCTGAAGCAACAACTCCTAACATCATTCTTACTGGACGAGGTGCTTGACACTCTTACAAGTTGTAGAAGAAGCCTGGTTTTCCACCATGCTCCATAGGGGTCCTCACTGGTGAAAGCCTGGTCACTCACTGTTTTTATAGGGGTTGTGTTTTCTCCAAGTCCAGTGCTTTAATCCTTCCCTGCATGAGCCGAACTCTTAGCTCTTTCCTCCTCTTGTGAAATACAGACTGTAGACAACCTTGACCTGTTTCTCTGCCCTCTCCCCTCAGCCTGGAGCACTGTCACCATCTCCAAGCTCTGCCGGGTGTCACATCCCAAAAGCTAGGGAGAGATTTCTGGTTGTTAGGAGACCATCTTCTTCTCTGATTAGCTACCATGGATGAAACAGCAACTGACCACCTTGGACCACTGGCAAATCATCAGCTCTGCAAAGGATGCTCTGTCCGTAGTGTCAGGACATGTGCCACATCCATGCCCACTCTTTCATGCTTTCGCTCCCCAAGAAGACTGACCAGACTCTTGACCTACTTCTTTAGATTTGTGCACTGACAGACAACCCTGGCTAGCCTTTAACAGGTTCTTCGGCTCAAGGCACTTTGAACTCCTGCAATACAAAACAAAGTCTATTATTAATGGGTTGTATTCAAACCCCACCTTCTGCTCATTCTAGCTTGCATTCATGCGCGCGGGGGGGGGGAGATATTGGTGATCCCCCTTCTCTCTCCAGCACACTCCACTCCCCCCTAAAATCCGCTCAGAGTTGGGGGACCCTCTGGAGCAGATTTTCCTGGGTGACCGGGGCTCGTAGTCTAACCTACCTCACACAGTTATTGAGGTTAAAATAGGAGAGAACCACTTATGCCACTCTGAGCTCCTTGGAGGACTGGTGGGATAAAATTGTATCTAATGGGAATAAATACCTTGAGTACTGTTTTGACAGACAGGTTCTCCCACAAAATAAAATCTTTGCAAAGCATCCAGCTATCACATAATAACAAACTCACACATACGGTAATAATGGCATATGCAGAACATGGTAGGAGACTCCACCCAAGAAGCAGTTTGTCACTGGTTGTCCCTCCGCAACCACACAAAGAGAACACCCTAAATCTCCAGAAGCTGTAGGCAACAGCCCAGCGCGACACTAGCTCTGGAGTACATAGGCAATTAAAATGCTCATGGCCAGCACAGAGAAAAGGAGCCAAGGGAACATGACGCAAGGAGCATTGTCTTTTGGGAAACGGAGAGGGCAAGCTTCCAACTGGGCACTGCTGAACACACTTTTGATATTCTGAGCTTTCAGACACTGGCGCAATTGTTTCACTTTGCATTTTTCTTAACCGAGGTATTGGAAGAAACAAAACAGTTCTGGATCTCTGTGTAAGCCATTGAAGTTTGGATGGTGTTTGCTTTTTCCTTGCAAAGATTATTATTATTCCTACTAGCATTTATCATCCAAAATGTGGAAGATATCTTAGCTAGAAGCAAGGTGCTGAAAGCGGATCTGAGTAACTGCTGGCTTTTATATATTTTTAAACAGTGGGGGAACAGCCATTGTTGTTTCTGTGTCCCAGTAGCTCTTGGTTCAGCCTGAAATGTTTTGCACCTAGCAATCTCTGCAAATTAAGGCTGCAGCAAGCCTACGCACACTTACTGGGGAGTAAGCCCCATTGACTGCAGTGGAACTCCCTGCAGAGTATATATGCACAGGATTGCAGCACATGGTTCAACGCTGCTGCATAATGAGGCGAAGGGGGCCTGCACTCACCTGTCCACTGCCCATCACTTGGTTTCAAAAAGGAGGGGATAGAGAAGCGCAAGAGAGTGGCAGGAAGATGCAGTAGCCAGCCATTCTGTCTTCTGCTCCACCCTCCTCATTTTCAAATCTGAGCAAAGCCATGCGGTGACGTGAGACCGCTGCTCTTGCAATTCCCAGCCAGGCGAGGGGGGGAGGGGCCTGGCTCCCTGCCTCAGGTGCCTGAAGATCTGGAGCTGCCCCTAGCATCATGGCTGCCCAACATGCCCCTTGTAAACTGGCCAGAGGCACCTTTTAAATGGTGCTTATTTGAGCAGGGGGAAAGCTACTGTCCCTACTCACCCCCATAGAATATATTTCCGGGGGTGGGGGCTGTTTGCTGGTGTTTCCAGTGTTGTTGTTTTTTCAGATGGTGAGGCTTTCTGGGGCAGGAAACCATCTCTCTCTGCTTCTGTCTGGAACGAGAACCTTCCCCTCAAAAACTAGTGTTCTAAGAGACGAACTGTGGACCGATTGTTGGGAGTCTGAATTTTTGAAACAATTGTTTACTGGGTAGAAGGATGAGTCAGATTGGCTATTGACCCGGATACATTTGTTTCTGAGTCAGTCAAGCCACAAACTGAAAAGGAAGGAAAACAAAAAAAATCTTAATCGTGGGGCACTCACTAAGTCATGTGGTATCTTAAAGATGAGCTAAGCTTTTGTGGACTACAATTCACTGCGTCAGATGCACGTAGGTGATGCATAGATTGTATGTAGTCTTATACCGCAGCTTTCAAATCATTGAAAGCTTATACAGTACTACGTCTTTTAAAACACCATGAGTTTGTTTCAGTGCAGTTCCCTGCATGTTTACTCAGAAGGAAGTCACATTAAGATAAGTGGAGCTTGCTCCCAGGCAAGGCACAGCCTTTGTTGTTTTGACAGGAATGCTGAATCCAGATAAAGCTGTTCAGAAAGCAGCAAACGTTCATGGCAGCCAAGAGCTTTGTGCAACAAACCAAATTCTGCTCCAAGAGAACTCAAAACTGCAACAGTAAAAACCGAATTCTGCTACCAGCATCTATTAAGTACATTAGCATAATTTATCTTATATTGAACAATGTATCCAGCTGTCACTGGGAAGGAATTAGGAGCAAGAGGGCTTGGCTCACTGAAAATCTGAGGCAGCCACCTCTCCGACTTTTAAGATCTCAGCAGGCATAGTTCACTACCAAGCATGGTTTTGTGACCCAAAGGGCTGGCAACCTGGGTCTTGTTTTCTTGTTTGTGAGAACGGAGATCCCCAGAGAGCTGAATTCTACACCCAGCAATACAACCTGTGCAATTGCGAAGTGCAGCATACGCAGGCCGTGTTGCGTTCACATATGAACTCCTGGGATCACTTCCAAAGGTCGTCTTGGCACCAACCCTTCTATTGGAATTGCCCAGCATGCTAAGCAAACTGCTAAAAATAAGGTGGTCATGTGAGGTCAGCTTGCTTCGTTTTCCTACGCAGCTGCTTGGTTGGGCATCACAGCTACGTTGCCAGGGTTGAGTCAGGAGGGCCTGGGCAGTCCCAGTTGAGTCAGGAACTCAACTGACAATCCCACTTCTGTCTATTGTGAGCTGCTGATTAAAACAGGGCTTACTTTTGAGAAAACATGGGGTCAGGTCAAAGTGCAAGATGAATGTTCACAAGGCTCTCCCATGACTGTGGTATCAGCAAACACATAGAGCTGAATTCATGCTTTTGTGAGGAAAGGTGGTATCTGCTTCGTCCAGCTGCCTGTGCTTCTGGATTTACACAAATTTACACAAATGCAGCAAACCCAGTGCTTGTTCTGACAGTATGTTAGGCACGGCAGCTTTGCAGAAGCCAAAAGCAGCTATGCTCAATATGGAGAACATGCAAAATCCAGACCATGGCAGGAATCTACTAACATGGCAGCAAATGCAATTCTTTTCTTTCTCGCTTAAGATTGCATGGCAGGCAATTGCTGGGTGAAATGCCAAGCCCTTCATAACTCCACCCAGGAGCACTGTAGCCTGAGTGGCCCAGGAGGCCAGTCACTAAACAAATGCCAAGGTGGTGAACAACCCTTGGTACTGACAATACCAATGAATCTCAGCAGCTGTTGTCCTCCAAACACTTAGATGAAAACTAAACTTTCTTCCAGCTGCACTCTCAATGGCACATGGGGCATGTGGCACTTGGGGCATCTGGAGTATTGTGTCCAGTTCTGGTCACCACACCTCAAAAAGGATCTAGTTGAATTGGAAAAGGTGCAGAAAAGAGCGACCAGAATGATTCGTGGGCTGGAGCACCTCCCTTACGAGGAAAGGCTACAGCGTCTGGGGCTTTTCAGCCTAGAAAAAAGGCGCCTGAGGGGGGACATGATTGAGACTTATAAAATTATGCATGGGATGGAGAGAGTGGATAGAGGGAAATTCTTCTCCCTCTCGCACAACACCAGAAGCAGGGGACATGCACTAAAATTGAGTGGAGGGAGAGTTAGAACAGAAAAGAAAATATTTCTTTACCCAGCATGTAATTCATCTGTGGAACTCCTTGCCACAGGATGTGGTGATGGCATCTGGCCTAGATGCCTTTAAAAGGGGTTTGGACAGATTCATGGAGGAAAAGACCATCACAGGTTACAAGCCATAAGCAACCTCCTGGTTTTTAGAAGTGGGTTTTCTCTGTGCCAGGTGCAAGGGAGTGGCGACTGGACACAGGTTATCTTGTTGTCTTGTGTGCTCCCTGAGGCATCTGGTGGGGCCACTGTGTGACACAGGAAGCTGGACTAGATGGGCTTTTGGCCTGATCCAGCAGGGCTCTTCTTATGTTCTTATATACCTAGACGTTGCAAGTCAAAGTAAGGAGAATGAGGCTAATATTGGACTGCTGCAGCAGAGAGGCTAAACATGACCTGACAAGTCCCTGTTCCAAAGCCCACCTCACCCATGAACTCGCTAGGCATCCTCAGCAAGTTGCAACTTTCCAGCCTCAGTCTGCCTCTGGCTGATAATACTGGCTTATCTTACAGGATCATTTCAATTAAACCTGAAAGAACAGTCATGAAGAGATTCTGAACACTGAAAACTGAATAACAGCAGCTAATCACGGGCA
Organism: Plestiodon gilberti rubricaudatus; assembly: GCA_026170595.1. Classification (NCBI taxonomy): domain Eukaryota; kingdom Metazoa; phylum Chordata; class Lepidosauria; order Squamata; family Scincidae; genus Plestiodon; species Plestiodon gilberti. The sequence goes on from JANXHW010000003.1 coordinate 223,641,595, forward strand.
GCATCCTGTTACCCTTCTTCCGGAGGAAGAAATTGTGAATGCTATCCCATGAGTTCAACCACAGCAGAGACATCTTCCGGGGCACGTGGATGCAAATCCACTTATTTCCATCAAAGGAATCTGAGCACATGTGTGCGCACACATGGAGAGCGAACATCTAGTAAAGTCAAAAGCTATACAGACTTCCCCCTAGGGCCGGCACAGGCCCCAGAAGGTGGCGCAAAGAATGCTCATGGCCCAAAATGTCTTCCTATCTATAGCTTAACTACGCCTGTGGTAGCGCTGTGTTCAGGGAGGGCATAGGTCAGTGGCTGAGTAGATTGTCTGAATACACAAAGTTCCAGGTTCAAGATCCAACATTTCCAAAAGGAGGTTCTTCAGTAGCAGAGCTGGAAAGAATGTTCCTTCAGTCCTGGAGAGTCATTGTAGATAATAGTAGGCTAGACAGACAACTCAGTGGAGCACAGCTCCACCGACATATACACTGGGGAGGGAACGTAGCTCACTGCTAACAGGTATGTTTTGCAGGTGGAAAGACCCAGCTTAGACTGGTTGAGGCTCATTGCCCAAACCCTGGAGTCACTGCCAGACTGTGCTCCCGCTACTTGAAGTATAAAGTAGCTTTATATGTTGATTTTTTTTTTCTTAAGACAGGCGCACAATAGTCTGAACACTCACCAAGTTATAAACTTTGTGAGGCGCGGATGGAAACAAAATTAAACCTAAATTAGCCCCACCCTGCAAAGCAGCCAGATCCACCTCCACTTAGTAAGCATCAATTCCCCTGCTTCTGTTCTTTCCAATGCTCACCACACACCGCTAGTGCTCTGTTTCCTGGAGTACATCGCACATAGGGGAACAGCACCATGGATCGGGGAGAAGTTTTGAGAGGACTCAGTGGCACTCGACTTCCTGCCTGAAATACCCCACATTATGACAGCACCTATCCTGATAATATGCTTAGAGAGCCTTGAGGTCAGTCTCTCTCTCTCACACACACACACACACACGGGGTAGTGGTGCGTGTGCATGCGTGCGCAGTCAGAACAGCTTGCACCCACGGTCACCCAGTGAATTCATAGCACAGGAAGAATTTGAAACAGGGACTTGACTTCCTAACATGCTGCTCAGATTCTTAGTTGCTGTAAACATCTCCTTTGCAAGAACAGACTTACTACAAACTTGCTTCACTAAACAAGGCAATATAAATTTGGAGTAACGGGGCCCATTTGAATAGTGATCTCCTTTGTAAACATACTGATTGTGCCTTCTTCCCTCTGAAAAAGATCACATTGCACGGGGTGCGGTCACTTTCCTCATGCAGAAGGGCAGTTTGTGGAAGGGCCCCTATGATTTCATCGTCGCACTGCTACTGATGCATTTTTGTGTCCTTGCAGTTTCTCTGAGAAATGAGATTAGTGTCTAAGACAGTATTGCTTTCTCCCCCTGCTGGATGAAAAGCAAATTCACGCACAAATCATACACCCCAATGCTATTAAGCAGCACAGGGCTAAATTTCTGCTAAGTCGCTTATGAACAATGAAGGACTTTCAAAGCGACAACTCTAGGTATGTACCAGTGGCAGCTTTGAAAAGAAGCTGCTTATTTAGGTTATCTCAGCGTTACACTCCTGTTGGGTAATTTGCATTATAGGGAGAGGTTTTCCAGGCCCATCAAAGTATCAGTGTGCTCCTTGGTGCTGAAAGACAGAAGATGAACATTAGTGCAGGGCCAGCAGCCTACTCAAACAGCCAAAATTACAAACAGATTCACTTTAAAGTTCTCTTCCCAGCTGAGTCATACATTCTGCATTTCCTGTACAAGTTATTAATGCCATTTAAATACATGAAGTGCATTTGCTTTCATTTTGGATGAAAATGGCAGTTCTTAAAACTTTACAGCTGATTGGATTATGCATTCTGGATTTACGCTTCCTTCTTTGCCTGTCAATACAAAATACAGTGACAGTCTCCCAATTTGAGTTCTACTTCTCCCCCTCCAAGGCAACGTCTTTAAATAGCTTGCAAGTCCTAAAGATACTGAACAGCCATGTACTTTGCCTCTATCTTGGGATGCCGTGAGAAACAGCTGCACTTGTTGAGAAATCACCTCCACTTAAAAACAGTCGCCAATCAATTTCAAAACACACAATTCTGCTGAGCATTCAGATGGAGACAGTGATGGGAACGCACTTGTCTTTGTAGCCATCTCTGCTTTGGCCGTTAGCCACTGTATGGTACCCTTCTAAATGCATTTGCACAGGGCCAAACTACAACCTGTACTCTACACATGTAAAAACCAGCAGATGGGCCGGTTTTGCATGTAAAGCCACTTTGAAAGTCAATTGGGAGTGAAGTAGCACGGAGAGGGACATTTAATCCTTTCCCCAACTCTGAATCACACTTCTTTCCCAGCAGACATGAGGTAAACTGCCCTTCAAACACATTTGAACCTGGGGGTGGAGAGATAAGAAGCCTCTTAGGGCAAGTGGACCAAAACATAGTTAAGCAGCTCCACCCAAAGCAGTCATTCACACAAAAGAAAGGGGGGGGGGAGAGAGAGAGATGTGCACAGTATGTAGTCATTCACTCCTGATCACCTCTCAAGCCTTTCTACTGCCTCTCTTGAAATTCAGCTTGCGCGGACCCCTTTTATAGATGTGCATCGTTGTGACTGCACTGCAATGTGAATCTGGATGTTCAGCAATGACATCACTGAACGTCCGCATTGCCACGCTCCGTGCTGTGTGGAGCTTGGCGGTGCACGACCACTTGGGCATGCACCTTAGAGGGAAAAGTGGACTCCAAGTGCTCTGGGCCAAGCCTGGCAAATCTGTGACATCAGAAGTAGAAGAACTTCATTTGTACCAGCTTCTTAAAGAAAGTTATCCCTCCTTTCATACATTATAAATTGAAATCAATAATGGGTTTTCAAATACTGTAATACTTTGGGTGCAACGTAGCGGATGTTTTTCTGAGTAAAGAATAGACAATCCCAACCATTTATAAAGTTAGATCGTACCAGGTGATCTCTAGAGAACTGTTGTAAAGATTATCCAGGGTATGGAAAATGCTTTCATAACACCTGAACCTTGTGGTTAAAGAATGTTGACGGTAGACTGTCCATGTGTCCTGCATTGCAATCCAGCCCTGTCATGTATTATAGGCAAATTTTACAATTCAGCCCTCATGCGAAGGACTAAGTCACACAGGCATAAAATAACTTTGTACAACAGACAAACATGGTGATCCGACTTAACTTTTGTGCTGGTGTAACCAGCGGCCTAGCGAGAACGGCAGGCCCCAGAACGGAAAAGGGATTCAAATCCCCTTTGAATTCCTCGTTTGGAGGGGATTTTAATCCCTTTTCCATTCTGGGGCCTCCCGTTCTCGCTGGTACGCTGGTTACACCAGCACAAAAGTTAAGTCGGATTGCGCTGAAAGTCATTTTTTATCGCAGCACTGTTTGCACACTCTTGCAAAGTCTGAAGAAGCAGCATTACTTACCGTCAAGTAAAAATCCCCCCCCCCCCCTAGAAACTGAAGCAAAGACTCTGGGAAAAATATATTAGGAAATTAAGACTGGAAACTGAGGATGTGTTGACACGTACAGATGCATAAGACTGAAAATGCACCCAATCTCACTGGAAGACTCCGCATAAGATCTCAGCTTGAGTGCCATTTACATCCTGGAGCTTTCAATGGTTGATGAAAGGAATCAAGACACTGTCTAGGAAAACAGAAACCCCCTCTCCTTTCATCAAAGCAACTGAAGATCTAGATTACTATCACATACTAGGGATTTAATCCTAAACACAATCACTTGGAAGACATACTAAGTCAGTATGTCAAAGACTACAGCCTTACAGCCCAGCCCCAAGTACACATAAAGCAAGCACCACTGAAACACATCCAAGTACACAGGGAACAAGAAAAAAAAAAGAGCTAGATGAGCTAAAGTTTACCCAGAAGCCATGCATTCCATCAACACAACTACGGAGTCTCTGCTTCTAAATTACTTCTTGATGAAATCTCATTTATCCACAAGCTATGCCGATGCTGTACTGAGTATTGAAAAAGTGGAGTGGGGCCCAGGGTTGAAGACATCTTATCTCAGCGCTGCGTTCTTTTGTCAAGTATGATTTACAGTACAGTACATAGCTCGTAAAACTGAAAGACAGTTCGTCACCTTTGAACACATTGTACCGTTTAATCAGCCGATTGCGCCCTCCAGAAGACCTGCCTTACTTTTATACCTGCAGGCTGCATAGTTTTGAACATGAGCTGTTCAGGGTGCTAAAATACTCCGGCCAGCCGCTGGTTTACACAACGGGGGCTCTGAAAAGGGAACGAAGGATTGGCCATACTTGGAAATGTTGCCCAAGCTCCAACAAAACACCTCTTGTCTCTGGGTTCTCCTTTGGGTCAGAACCTGCTCACATTCACCCCTGGTTACCCTTGTCCTTTCCACTTCAGCATTAGTCATCTTCCCTCTGATTTTAAACAGAGACTGTATGCTCCTCAAGGGCAAGATCTGAACTTTTGGGCTCATGTTACTCGGTAGTCGTGCATCAGGCACAGACAACACCACGTATAACAGGAGCAGCAGTAGCCTGCAATATCAGAGAAGCCCAGCGGTAGAGCAAACGTTGTGCATGTGCAACCCCATCTCTGCCGTCTCTCCCTAAAAGGGTACAAGGACTGGGAAAGATTTGCACCAGATTCCTTCTCAGTTAGCAGCTTGTGAAGGTGATACTGGGCCAGATTATCAGAATGGGCATAAGGCAGGTTCACAGGCCCAAGAAGTACTTTCTAATTCAATAACACTTTGGCTAAATTCAGTACAACTGGGAAATCTGTTATCTCAGAGAAGGGAAACAAAACGATAGGCCTGATTTCAGAATACTTACCACTTTTACCTAAGGAAGGCTTGCCGCTGCAGAGTTCCAAGGTCAGATTTAATTACAGTCTTAGAAACAGGATGTTCTCTCACCCAGAAAAGAACATCCTAACCTACTTAAGAGTCTAAAGCCCTCAATAAAACATTTTTGTAGGTGTTACAGATTGGCACAATATAGGAAAAAACAGAAGAAATAAACCTGGTTTGTAGAAGGAAGAGGAGTTCTTAAAAAAGCATATGTAATAGTTTTAATCTGGCTGTGATAAAACTACAGTGTATGTCACTTAAATTCTTGCTGGGTTAAGGGCCAAGCAGTGCACTCTCAGTGAGCTCTCAACTATGGCATGGAAGGATCAGAGATGGAAAGAAAACTTAGATCACTGGCATTTCTAAAGAGACAGCATTCAAGACAAATGTCGTTGCATTTCATGTTCTCTGCTCCGGTAGCTCCTGAAAGACAGCAAATCTACGATTTAAGTGTTGTGCATTTTGCAATCAGTCCTTATTTTTAGGCTCTTCTCCAGCCAGTCACCTCGATAGAGACATCTGTAAACCACAACAGCTTCCCAACTTTTTCAGACCATCAAGGGACCACGCATGACTCACTGGAATGTCTAAAGACGGCAAGTAACTTTGGAGTTGGATTTGTTCTGCGAACCTGCTTTCAGCACCATGCTAGGACCCCTTGATGGCTCAGAAACTGCATCAAGGGGACACACAGCGCAATCCTATCCAATTTACACCACTGGTGTAACCAGCGGGGCGGGGGGAGGGCAGGGGGGAGGCTTTGGAGGGGATTTGAATCCCCTTTCCGTTCTGGGGCCTCCCGTTCTCGCTGCACCGCTGGTTACACGGGTGGTGTAAGTTGGATAGGATTGTGCTGTAAGTCGGACTGAACTCAATGGAACTAACATGGATCAATGGAACTAACATGGATCAATGGATTTGATCAGGCTGCAGGTTGATTTATTTAGAGGGGTAACCATGGAAGATTTTGATAATGAACAATGTACAAGATAAGTGAAGAAACTAACTGGCTCAGCACATGCACAGTGTTATATCTGGAGGAGTAAACTATTAATGGTATCTAGTCCACCCCTTGCATAACATGTATTCAGGATTAACACAATGCAATGGGAGTGCACCCTTGCCCATTACACTGCTTGTACAAATAATCTAAGGATGTGCCTATGAATCTATATTGAGAAGTACAATAGTCGATTTTCTTCTCCCACAGACTCATAAGTGGGAATCGTAAGTAAACTTACTAGATATTAAAACCTATTGAAGGCAGTGGGACCTACTTCCACAGGCTGACCCCATTAACAGGCATTTATGTGCAGAAGTAATTCTTACCCACCATACCACAAGAGCAAACATTGAAACATGTAGTTGAATGAAATGCCTCCAAAACAAAAAGGTACAAGCCACCTGCCATCCACCCCATTTCTAGCCAACGTTGCCACTGGACACCATAACAGCTCTTTTAGAAGGATCAGCTTCATGGTTTCATTGTTGAAGTTTTGCTCCAGCCCGACCAGAAAGCCCTGCCATTTTTTTTCTTGAAGAAACTCTCACAAGCTACTTTGTAACATTCCTCAATAATAAATTATCTCCTCCTCCTCCACCACCACTCACTGCATGGGTTACATAAGGAACACTTGCCTTTTCTATGTTACACTGGTCTATTATACACACATACATATAGATAACATACGAGCAATATGGGAACTTTGAAATCTTGTAGTTCTAGGATTGTATAATGAATTTTGATCAAATCAGCACAAGATATACAGTACTTGCATATCTGATATACGTGCATTTTTGACATCACTTAAACTGGCAAAAGGAGGAATTTAGGCTGGAATCCTACGCAGATCTGTGCGCAAGAAAACTTCATTGAACTTTTGAGTAAAGAATGCAGAGAACTGCACTGTCAAGGTATGCGTTGGTTGGACAAGAACTGGCAGGAGACACAGGCCACCTGTACCTGAAAGTACTGGACTGCAGGTGACCACGTTGGTCCATTAGAAGAAAAAGGCACAATCCAAAGTAGGGTAGTGGGACCCGACCAGCCCCCTTAAAGTAACAAGGTAGCAAACAGCAAGCTTTTGAATCTATAGGATTTTTCAACAGGTTAGTTGATGGGCCGGGGGGGGGGGGGAGAGAAGAACCAGTGGGGATATGCTAGAGATTCCCCAACAGCACACCATTTGTAAATTCCATCTTCTTGTTTTACAGACCATTGGGGATTATCATGTCCCCAATATTCCTCCCCCACTTTTGCTTATCTAACCCGTTGAGGAATCCTATACAATTCAGAATCTTGTTCTTCGATGCCATTATCGAATCAAAAAAATGTGGATTTTTCTGCACCCAAAAGCAAACTTAAGAACTGCTACAACTCTACTATTATTCATCTGATGCCATCTCATATCATGCCTCTCACCGGAATGGTTTGAAAATACAGCCTATTTTCAAATCAATGGGACAAGTCATCTTGACTTTATATGAAAATGATTTTCAGGCTGTACAATGACAAAATACTGAAGACACATTGACAGCTGTAGGATATCTGGCCACTGAGGATATGGCTTCATTGCGCGTTAAGATGCCTCTAATCTCTGAACATTTATGTCATACTAAAGACATACCATGGCTAAGAGAAACAGGAAATCCTTGGTCAGAATTTCACCTCTGCCATGAACTCACTAGGTAGCCTTAGCCTGAATTGAAGAGGAATACAATAATTCTCACTTACCATAGGTTGCAACAACAACTACAAGATAAATCACTGTGAATGTGTTCTCAACACTTAAAAATACTATAAACGCCAAGTATTAATTAGGGTGTAAACTCACTGGGACTTATTTTTGAATAAATACACATCCATTAAGTCTTTAAAAAAAGCTGCAAGGCTGTTTTTTGTGATCTTGTCTTACACGGTAGCTATGTATTCCTCGTGGTGCTGAAGAGAGCCAAACAACAGCAAAATCTTATATTTTTAAGAAACAGGGGACAGGACGTCCATTGTTCTTTCTTAGTAGCCAACCCAATATCCATTTTGCACCCCACACCCTATTTTGCAAATCAAATTCCCTGCCCACGAGGTGTGGCTAGCACCACCCTTACCAATTGTTCTTCAGCCATATGACGTTCTTTTGATTTGCCCCTCCTTATTACACTGCTGCTGCTCCCCATTGATTTGTTTGTGTTTTATGTTATCTGTTTCTTGTAAGCGGCGTTGTTTCCTTAAAGAAAGGCAGGATGTAATTTTTTTTAAACAAAACAAATCTTTGGCACAACCCCTCTTAGTCCCTGCACCCTACTGTCACTAAGCCAAAGTACATGTCACAGAAACCGCTGTCTATTTCCTCCCCTCCCTCCGGCATGATTTAGAAGGGAAGCCGCGCAAAACAGGGACCTGTCCTCCCATTTTCGGTGCAGCTCCACACACACACGGATCGCAGTATGGAATACACGTGATGATAAACGAAGCCTGCACAAAGCCTCCTGCACTGCAGGCCGCCTGAAGAGCAGCTTCTGCTGGGCTGCAGACCGTCCGTGGGGGGGGGGGGTCTTTTCCAGCATGCATGCCCAACTTGGCCTCCTCTTCCTCCTCGCTCCTTCCTTCCACCCAGCCTGGCGAAGGGCTCCAGAGGCGGCAAGGGCTCGCTCGCCCCTCCGTGACCCTAGTCCCTAGGCCTTTCTTTCACGCTTGTTTCGCGCCGTCCTCACCATAAAGGGGCAATCACCGCACTCCCACCTCACCAGGCAGGCGCGGGACTTTCAGGGCGCCGGTGGCTCGAGCACGCCGCCCTACGGGATGCCCCGCAGTGCAGGGAGAAAGGGTCAGGCGCGCTCCCGCCGAGGGCTTCTATAGCAACACGGCCCTCCTCACCAGCCCCGGCGCGTACCCGCCCCTCAGTTGCTACGGTCGGGGGGGGGGAGGGAAACAATTACCAACGCACTACGAAGATGTTTGACCCTCACCCCCTCCCGCACTTCACCCGCCGCTAAGCAACGCGCCCTCTTCTCCCACCGAAGGACAGCCCGAAGCCGAACCCCACTTCCTTCCACACCCCTCTCCCCGCACCCACATTTCAGCCCAGCTCCTAGGACCACCTTCTTGTCCCAAAGGCGGCGGGCAGCAGTCTCCAAAACCGCCGCCGTCATCAACACCGCTGCCAATATGGCCGCTATGAGAGAAGCAGCTTCGGCTCTCGAAGGAGAAAGGCCCTCCCTCCGTCCCCGCCTTTGTGGGAGAGGCCTCTTCTGAGGCTGCGCCGCACAAAGCCGCATGGGAAGTGTAGTTTTTGTTGGACCTTTTCGACCACGGGCAGGGCGTATGGTAGGATTACACGGTGTAGATAGAACAACAATTCCCAGAAAGCAACGGGAAAAACTCCGAGAGGGCCAATGAGACGTTTCGGTCTTCCCTGCCTTTCTCTCCGAGCTAGAAGGATGATGTAATTGCCAAGCGAGCAAAGGGAGGTGCGCTTTCGCTGCGCTGCAATTCATTGTGCCATAATTCCGCTCCGTGTGCAGCCTCCTCCCCCTGCTGTTGCTGCTTCGAGCAACCAGGACAGCAGTAGCAGAAACAGCAGTGACTGAATCCCAAGCAAAAGGGGGCGGGAGTGGGTGGGTTGGCTGGCTGGCTGGCTGGTTGGTTGGTAGAAAAAAAGCCTACACAGTTTGCATCCCAAGGGAGCTGCTTGCAAGCATTGCCCCATGCCTGAGTGACTTGATTTTTCCACCCTTGGCTCTTGGTCTATGTTCTTTTGTAAAGGGCAGGGAGCAACAATCCCAAACCAGGTGAGTTGTGTGCGATCTTCCTCCCTCCCCTTCCTCTCCTCGTCAGTGTATTTTAATGATCAAACTTGCTTGCCTCTGAATCGGAAGCGTGCTATGGATTGTTGTGTGCGTCGGGGGGGAAGCTTTGTCTCCTTTAAAAAAAATGTTATTGTATTTCCCCCCTGTTTGGATGCAGTCACCCCAAACAGAGGAACGATGATCATTAGCATCATTAACTCTTAATTTATTAAGGATTTCCCCTCCTGAGCTGTGTGCAATCCTGTATTTTTCCTTCCTTATCCCTCCCCCCTTTTTGGGAGAGATTACATGTGCAAAATCCCCACAGAGACGGACTTGCCTGCAGAATGCTTATCAGAGAGTGTTTCTCCCTCCTGTTCCCTCCTCCTCCTTTTCTCTTTCCTCTCCTAGATGTTGGGATGTGTCTAGGGGGGATGAAGGAACTAATTGAGGTATTGATTAAAGCATAGTCGGGTGGGTAGGTGGGTTTGAATGAAGAGAATGATACTTTGAACAGTTGCTGGACAAATGAATGTGACTTAATGCAAGCTCTGAAGACTTGAGTGAGCTCCTTGCCCCTCACTCTTTCTGTACCCTTTTTGGATCAGATACAAGACTCTGTGTGTGTGTGTGTGTGTGTGTGTGTGTGTGTGTGTGTGTGTGTGTGTGTGTGTGTGTGTGTGTGTGTGTTCTCTTCTAAATGTCAGAAATGTTTTCTAAAAGAAATGTCTTTCCTTCTTTCTCTATCTTTTGCAAAAGATGACATAAGTAATAGTCACAGTGGTAGACTTGAGTAGTGTTAAATATGGGGATCAGCCTTGCATCTATGCTTTTGTCCATTTACTGAAAAGTAAGTCTCACTAAATTCAATGGGGCTTACTCCCAAGCAAGTGTGCATAAGGCTGCAGATTTAGGCTGTAATCCTAAACACATTTACTAGGGAGTACTTGTAAATGAACATAGGAATGCAGTGTTGTCTCCTAGCGCTCTTATGCACACTTACTCAGAAGCAAGACCATTGAATCACATGGGGCTTATTTCTGCCAGGTAAGCCTGTATAAGATTGGCTTGCAAGATGCACTGCAGCATTCTTATTCTATGAGGCTGCTGCAATCCTAAACACATTTTTGAGGAAATAAGTCTCATAGAACTCCTACTTCTGAGGAGACATACTTTGAATCCTGCTGTCACACTGTCTCCCCCCTCCCCATTTTTTGGGGACTCTTGCTAACGTGCTTGAAATAGGAATCTGTGTGTGTTTTCAGCTCTAAAAACTTCAGCTGCACACAACGACAAATTCCACTTGACAATATGCAAGTCATAAATTGTCACAGAAGTGACTGGACTGGTACAGTTTTGTCCTCTTGATGAACAACTCATCCAAATGCAATTGACCGGGATTGGTCACTGCACTGATGCTTGGAGAGATGGAGGGCCCTGGGAAAGTGACCAGAGATGCCTGATTGGTGAGGGAAAGGCAAACATTGACACAGCCAAGGCTCGGGACTGCTAGTTCTTTCTTCTGGCTTGGTTGGCCTGTTGAAACAGATCCCACTGGTCTTCCTCTCCTCTGGAATACAGTCCTGTGAAGCTGTTGTTTGCAGTCGAATCCTCTGCATATATGCGCAGAAGTAAGTTTCACAGAGTTCATTGGGACTGACTCCCAAGTAAGCATACATAGGATTGTAGTCGCAGGTCCCAATCTTGTACACACTTACCTGGGAGTAAGTCCATTTGAAATAAATGGAGCTGAGTAGACATACATAGGGCTGCACTGTTAGTTTTTCAGTCATGTCTCAGGGAGCCGGACAAATAAATTGCCGTCTTTTTAACAACTGGACAGTTGCATAATCTGTGTGTTCGGTTGGGCTGCATTTTAGATGAGGGACATAGTGGTTTGCCAATATCAAATGCAAAACCCTAAGTGTGGAGTCTTTTAGGTGGTAGACTCCCCCACCCTTCTCTCTTGCTCTTCCTTTTGCTGAAGAAGTCAGTGAAATTAGAAAAAAACAGAGACCTGTTTTTTTCTCACAACTTGCAGACTGTGCAGTGTAGTAAGAGGGTGAACTAGGAAGTCATCAAGAAGTCTTGCCTCGGCCGTGAATTCACTAGGGACAAAAATCAGTGGCCCTTGGCCTCAGCTCCCTGCAATGTGAAGATAACAAGATGTATTGATTAATAAATAAGAATAAAGTCCCAATTAAAGGTATTACCAGAACATGACTTTTGCATTTTTTCCTAAAGAAGCAAAGACAGCTGCCTACAATTTTAAGACATTTAACTTGTATGCCAGTGCTGCCACCCCAAGAACATGCCATGCAGGCAGACAAATGTTATCATGCCAGGAGGCTGTGCTTGTGGTCAGGAGCTTTCAAATATTATGCTCCCTGCGTGTGATGTTCGGCAGACAAAGGGCTTTCCCCCTGAACATCTGAATTGGCTCCGTGACCTATTGTTCTAGTGAACTCCATGAGACTGACTTCCAAATAAACACAATTAGGATCAAACTAAATGTGACAGAGAGATTTATGTCTTGCTTTTCCACCATCTCGGTCTCAAGGTGGCTTACAAGCAGCTTTGAATAAACATTGTTTTTGTTTCAGCAGGGGCAGGCTTCCACATGTAGTTCTTTCACCCAGATTCCCACTCTAGAGGGCCATGCTGGCTACAGTGGGACTCTGGCACCCTGATCCTAAAGGTGTTGACTTGAAAGAAGATCTCATTGGTTGCAATAGGAGGGGCCACACTTGAGTGACAGAGTACATATTTTAAATGTGTCAGATCCCATGATTAATCCTCAGCACCCCTTGCTAAAGGGTCTTTTTAATAATAATAATAATAATACCACCAGTATTTATATTTTGTTGTTGTTCAGTCGTTAAGTCGTGTCCAACCCTTCGTGATCCCATGAACCATATCCCGCCAGGCCTTCCTGTCCTCTACTATCTTCCTGAGTTCGCTCATTTTCATGTTCGTTGCATCGGTGATGCTGTCTAACCATCTCATCCTTTGCCTTCCCCTTCTCCTTTTGCCTTCAATCTTTCCCAGCATCAGAGTCTTCTCCAGAGAGTCCTCTCTTCGCATTAGGTGGCCAAAATATTTGAGTTTCAGCCTCAGTACCTGTCCTTCCAGGGAACAGTCAGGGTTGATTTCATTTAGGATTGACTGATTTGATCTCCTAGCAGTCCAAGGGACTCTCAGGAGTCTTCTCCAGCACCACAGTTCGAAAGCATCTATTCTTCGGCGCTCAGCCTTCCTTATGGTCCAACTCTCACAACCGTACATTGCTACTGGGAACACCATCGCCCTGACTATGCGAACTTTTGTTGGCATGGTGATATCTCTACTTTTTATTATGCTATCTAAATTTGCTATAGCTTTCCTTCCAAGGAGTAAGCGTCTTTGTAGCTTTGTGTAGGCTCATCATTTTGCCTTTCTTTCCCGACATGCCCCTGTCTGTAACTCTTGCTCTGGAGGTGGCTCCAGCTTTTGGAGGGCCCTGTGAAGGTTCTCCAATGGCGCACCCCCCCTCCCCCTGTGTTGGAAAGCATATGCGCATGCCAGTGACTGGGCAGGAACTGGGCAGTGGATGGGCACGAGTCCTCCTTCACGCTGCCTCCTACAACTGCAGAAGTGGTGGTGGTTAGGACTCTCCCCATTCCGCTGTCCTGTTCCTGGGTAGACTTTCCCAGCTGGGCAGTCTTGATGTTACAGGTGGTGCTGGTGCCAAGGAGGGCTCGCATTGCTGTGGCTGCATGCGCCTCACCACCTCCTGGTGAGCTTCCCCCTTGGACCCCGGCTGGTTTAGTGGGTGATGGTGCAGAGCAGTGGTAGCAACAGAGTGAGCTCTTTTGTCCATAGGTGTCATTTTACCGTTCCTGGATCTCCCTCTCCACCTCTACCCATGTTAGTGGGCAGGACATTTGAGATTTGGAAAATGGCCCCGGGGGAGGAAGAGGACAATCCAGTCCTGCCATTGCTACCTACTGCCTCCCAGTGAACCAATTGGGGGGGGGGGGGTCAAGGCTTACCATGCAATGGTGGGGAGCAGTCCTCCTCTCCTCAAGGGCTGGCTGGGCATAGTTGGGGGCCTTTGCATGTGTATGGACCCCCATCCTTTTGCCCCAGCAGTTTCCACCTATGGAGTCACCCTGTGTTTCTCTTTCAGCGTTACCACCCTACACCGCCTCAAAATGCTGCTGCTTCCCTAAATGTTTCTGCTTTGCTGCTAGGTGTGCCTGGAACGTCCTCCCAGGATACCTTGGTGCAGGGCTCCCCTTAGATGTGGTGCCATTGCGTAGTACACAGTCTGCACACCCGTACAGGGCAGCCCTGCCTTGTCGGTATCTCCTCTCGCCTCAAAACCTACCTTTTGCATGAAGCCTTTGGCTTCATCCCTGGTTCCTTCTTCCCCTCTGAAACAAAGCATACCAATCCCTTTCTTTCCCTGACTTCTTCCTTCCTGCTCTCTGTGGCTTCCCTAATTTTTGAAATCCAGACTGTAAGTTCCCCGGACAGGGACTTGTCCCGCTTATGCTGCTTTGTAAAGCGCCATATATGGGACCATATTAAAGAAAGACATGTACATTCAGGAATTACTTCTGAGTAAAAGTGCACTGGACGCTTGGAAGCACGTTGGAAATCAGTGAGACTTTGAACATAATGCAGAATTGAAGCATCATCTGGATTCACCGTCTAATCTGATCTATGTTTATCCAGAAGTACTGTACATGTCGTTGCATTCAGTGGGACTTAGTTTTGAGTACATAAGCTATGACTCTGTGTGTGTGTGTGCGTGTGTGTGTGTACTTTGCCTTAAGTGGCTTGTGGATGGCAGGCTAGGCATTGCATTGTGGCTGTTCTCACACAGTGCAATTCTCACTAACTTTAGATCGCAAACGTGCTGTAAGGCACGTTTGCGACAACTTGGGTGTAAGCGGCGCTGCTCACACCCCCGGCGGCTCGGACCTACGCTGGACGACCCAGGTAAGGCCTAGCCGCTCGGTGCAGGGATGGGACTTGCTTCTGAGTAAACATGTTATATGGTTGTGCTCTGAGTTCCTGCTCTACAAGGGGCTGGCTTGAATTGAATCCATGTGGTCTGTTCAAGATCTGCTCCAGCTGCCTCGCCTCTCTGCTGCTGCTGCTGCATAGATTTCTCCCTGCGCTTCCCTTGTGTAACTGACACGGTTTTGTCTTCTGGCAAACTTTCCTTGGAATCGCATTGCTGAGGGGCTGCGTGACATGAGTTCAGTATGAACAATGAACCCCCCTGTTCCTCTAGATCGGCACATTAGTAAACATTGACACAATGGCCAGGGAGCCAGTGTTGCGGTACGTCCCATTTGATATCATTTTTATCTTGCAAGTGCAGTTCCTGAGGGATAAAAATTCTTCAGCTCAATCTCCCTACGTTTATATTTTATCTGATCTCTCTTCCTTCCTCTCTTATTGTCACTTAAGAAGAGTAACAATAAAGCCACAGTCCAGGTCCCTTCTGTTTTCCACAGATTTCTTAATTCCCTTTGTGGCCTGGTATTGTATCCTCCTCCCCCCCCCCCTTTAGACAGGAGAAGGATAATGAAATATACAGTTTCCCATGTTAGCTCTAAAGTGGAAACCTTCCTTGGCTTGGAGTGACTTTTTTTTTTTTTTGGCTCTGAAGGACAAGCTTTGGAAGTGCTTCTTTGCAAAGTATGTGCTGGGGGCTTCCTTGGCGAATTGGCAATATGTGAGTTATGAGAAAACTATGTGAGGACTTTAGGAGAAAGGGTGTGTTGTAGTTGCAAATCCAAATATAGCACTTTGGGAGTGTATGCTATTGTTCGTATGCTTCTTAGAGTCATTTGTGTAACTGCAGCTATGTTTGTGTGTGTGAAATTTCTTTCTCTTGTCCCAAAGATTTGGAGTAGCTTACAGTGACCTTGTTTTTAAAGGCTGCAGTCTGTCTCTCTAGGCTGCAGTCCTCTGCACACTTGCTTGGGGTAAATGCCACTTAACAGGGCTTCACATGCCCTAGATTGGGCTGCAAATGGTGGGAAAATGCTACATTGCTGTGGTAGTACTTATTTTCCATTCACTCCAACGAGCAAAGGAGATGATACTTGGAGGGAGGGAGACTTTGGTATGTGCAACTGGTACAGATGTGCATCTGGATGCTCATCTGGGCTCCATTGCACTGGGTGGATCCATCCTTTCATGCAGATGTGCATTCCCATCTGGGCCCGGTATTTATTTCAGCTTGATTCAGAAACCGTTTAAGCTGGGCTGCTAGGATTTTAGCTAGTTTGCCCTATTGATGTTGATATATGACCAAACCCAGATGCTCTGGTGAAAATGATTTGCGGAGTGGCCTGTCAGCATTTCCGTTGCTAGCACTGTGGTAGCCTACAAGATGCCAGCATTTAAGACATTTGAGGAACATGTAAAAGAGATGGAAAGGGAGACCATGGAGAGTCCCAGTAATAAGCCACTCTGCTCTTTCTACAGAGTAGGATACAAGCAACTATCTTGACAATTAAGATAGCGGCATTTATGGTCATGGCTGGAAAAAATATCCCAGATGTCTGGTTGCCTGCACAGTTAAACTTTTAAATGCTTTATTTTTCTTCCCTGCACAGAACCAGCACCTCGATTTCTGTTGTTTAGAAATTTGTAACTTTTTTTCAGGCTATTCTAGCATTCTTACTCTTCTTGCGTCAGCTAGAGATCTAACATACCGGTATCAGTTGCTCCCCTTTCTTTGGGCAGGGTCTATACCAGGGGTGGCCAAACATGCTTAACATAAGAGCCACATACAATACACTTCAGATGTTTGAGAGCCACAGTATTTAAGAAGCATTTACATTCTTAAATATAATTACTCACCATGGACATTGAAACTTAAGTTTTCATCCAGTGGACTCTCAGTTTATACCTGGTAAATAATTATAAAGCTTGAAAATTTCTTATTTGCCTTTTATATTAAATGTGATGCAAAAAGGAGCTTAGCCAACATCTTTCCGAGAGCCGCACATTATATGTGAAAGAGCCACACGTGGCTCAGGAGCCACAATTTGGCCACCTGTGGTCTATACTTTGTATGTACAGGGTTCCAAATTCAGTCCCTGAGTCCCTCCAGTTAGGGAAAGACCCTTACCTGAAACTGCGGAGAGCATCGCCCATCAGCGTAGTATTTTATTTATTTATTTATTTATTTATTTTATTTTATTTTTCACATTTTTATACCGCCCTTCCTCAAGGAACTCAGAGTGGGGTACATATTTCCTCCCCTCCTTTTTGTCCTCACAACAACCCTGTGAGGTAGGTGGGGCTGAGAGATAGTGACTGGCCCAAGGTCACCCAGGAAGCTTCGTGGCTGAGCGGGGATTTGAACCTGGATCTTCCAGGTCTAAGTCTGACTCCCAAACCACTACACCATCCTGGTATGGTGGTATGTATGGTATATACACCATAGTAGGCAATATTGAGCTACAATATGGACCAATGGTCTGATTTGGTAGAAGGAAGCATCATATTCTGCATGGGGTAAGATGCCTAGAGTTACTAAGCTAGTCCTGTTTCAGAGGCGGCCCTTCTGCAGCTAGTATTCCAATTCTGGACCTATTTAATGGGTCTGAAAGATTTTTAGAAAGTCGTCCAGCCAGTAAGTTAAGAAGGGAGATACTCTTCCCAACAATACCTACTTGATTTGTGGAAAAGTTCTAAGATTGATTTGACTTGCAGAGAAGACTGTTGGGTGGTGTGGAAACATCTGGTGGAAGAGGACCAAGGTTCTAGCCCTGTCTGTTTTCTGGACCTGACAAACACATCAGCTAGGCGCCTTGCAAATGGGAAGTCAGCAGAAGTCTGCAGGATTTTGCGGTGGCCTTTTGTGGTGAATAAGGAGTCCTCTCTGTTGTGTTTCCTCCCTTGAAAGCAACCACTGAAATGGCAAAACCCTCTCTTTGCTGCAGCTTTAGGCTGTTGATGATCCTACGTAATTTTAGCCACAACTGGGGTTGCAGTCCATTTATTTGGGGGGCGCAATGTCAAAGTAAGTTATGACTAAAGTCTAATTTTGTCACTAACTGCTAGTGTCGAGTTGTAGGCGACAACGCCAAGAGTCCTACATGAGTACAGTACTGCCTGCAGAAATCCATGCAGGGAGGGAGTGTTTGAAACCAAGTCCTCTCTGACTCGTGCCTAAGCTGCAGTCCCTGAAGGGATGGGGAGGCAGCTGTAAGAGAGCCTTGTGTCAGATCTTGACAAGGGTCAGATTCCAGGCATTTGGGCTCCAGAACTTAAGGGAGATGACTATCAGGTGTGTGGTCCAGATTATCATAGCCAGGCAGGGGCAACTGCTCAGAGACTGTGTCTTTGCAACAGATGTTCAGAGTGAGGAGCAAGTTCTGAGGCTAAAGCTTTCTAAGACCTGGTGGCCCTTGGAGTAAGCTGACAATGCTGCAGTGGCGTAGCTAAGAGGGTGGCCCGGGGTCCCCGGACCCCGGGTGCCAGGCCTCTGGGAGTGGTGCCATAGGGGGTGCCATTTAATAATCATGAATTATTATTTATTGAATTATTTATGGAATTTATATCCCACCTTTCTCAGGCGCGGAGACGTGCGAGCGTAGGTGCCTGGCTGCCCGCCTCCAAGTGCTGCCCTGCTCTCAGCCAGTGTCATCCTGCAATTAGTCCCTCCTGACTGTCCCGCCTTCTAATTGCTGATTGGATTAAACATAAGTGCGCACCAATTGGCTGAAACCCCCTCTAATCCGATTGGTTAAAGCAGTAGCTCCGCATCCCCGCCCCTCAAAATCTTGGGCATGAAACAATTCTGATCGCGCCTGAACTCGGGGGAGCTCAGGTCTCCCGCGTTCAGATGCGATCACATAAAAATGGTGACTACATAGCTGCGCGAGCTCCTCACGCGTCTGGGACGTGCCGGAACTCGTGCTGTGTGGGTCGGGCTTAAGGCTGCAATCCTATACACACTTACCTGGGAGTAAGTCCAACTGAACTTAATGGGATTTCCTTCTGAGTAGACATGCATACAGTTGTGCTGCTCTGTGCTCAGTGTGTTACGAGCTCATTTAAAGTGGGCGACCAAGGACATGAAAAACCTGCAGAGAGCCATATTTTTTTGCATTCGCTTAGGAATCTAAGGTCCCTCCCCCTTTTTTTCCCTCTCCACTTCTCTGTTTCATCTTGCAGTAAACAAGCTATTCAATTAGTGACTTAATTGTAACTTTCTGGTAAAACATTTCTTTGGATCAACCAAAATTGCACCATGTTGTGAGCAACAAGCTTTTGAGTTCTGTGGAAGCCTTACATATTCAGCCTGCGATTCGCATGCTCCCCCTCCCTGCTCATCCTCTGTGCATGGGGTTGCCCTTGAAAAATGTTCGAGACCTTCAGCTAGAGCAAACTGTGGCAACTAGATTGTTAACTGACACTCGTTACTTGGAGCATGTTGCTCTGGTATTATCCAATATCTGATTTGCTCTGGGTGTCTGTCTGTTTCCATGTGCAAGTCATGGTGCTGGTTTTAACCTTTCAAATGCTGTAAAAGTCTTAATGCCAAGTTATCCTTACCCATACATTCCTCCTTGCATGCTCTGATCTACATCAGTGGTCTTTGTCCAAGTGCCTTTGCCAAATGAGATCCTGCAGAAACGTGCCAGGAGCAGAGCCTTTTCAGTGGTGGCACCAACTTTATGGAATGCCCTCCCCAAGGAAGCTCACCGTGCTTCTTCTTTAGGTGTCAAGTCAAGATGTGCCTTTTCTCATCAGTTCTTTTGAACTTAGCTGAATTGATTTATGGGCTCCTGATTTGTGGTGGGATTTTTTTTTTAATTTTTCAGAGCTGACATGTTTCTGTTCCTGCTGTTGTTTCTGTTAGCTGCTTTGGGTCGTTTTGGAACTGAGATAATGTGTTGAATTAAAAAGTCCAGACAAGTAGTCCAGCATCCTGCCTCCTGCAGCGTTCAACCCGACGCCTCTGAGAAGCCCACTGTTGCTCCAGATTAGAACATAGAAGTTCCATGTTGCCACATGGCTAATAGCTATGGGTAGACTTCTCTACCCTCCTCCAAACATTTGATTCTAAAGTGATATAGGATTATTATTGCTCAATATTTTTGCACTCCACTGTTCCTACAAGATCCCAGGGCAGCGTGTGTTTAGTTATGCCATGGACT
Organism: Plestiodon gilberti rubricaudatus; assembly: GCA_026170595.1. Lineage (NCBI taxonomy): Eukaryota > Metazoa > Chordata > Lepidosauria > Squamata > Scincidae > Plestiodon > Plestiodon gilberti. The sequence continues at coordinate 223,661,484 of JANXHW010000003.1, forward strand.
CTTCATAGCAAGCCTGTAAGAGAGAGACTAACTTGCCCAAGGGCACCCAGCATGTAGGGATTTGACTGGAGTCCAAGTCTGCACCCCACTGGCTGTCAGTATCATCAGAGTGAGCACTGAGCTCAGGGTAACTGAAAAAAAAAAGTGATACAAAGCATCTCCCACTCCAGAAACCCATTTTTAATCTTGACAGATCAGCAAGCAAAAACACCTGCATTCGTGAAGAGAGTGCGCCTCATGCAGGGTCATCTCTGCAGAACAGCATGTTGTGCACCGACGTGTTCAGAAGTTAAATAACCCGCCATGTACTCTGTCCTGTGTGCGACAGAATGGAGTGCCATCACAAGCGGCTGGCTAGAACAACAGCTACCGGTTTCCTTTCACTTCCCAGCCTGGCTATGGAGACAAGACACTCTCTGACATGTGAACCACAAAGCCTAATAGAGCCTGCTAGCCAGATTCTCTAACATTCATCAACAAAAATAGGGGCACATTTGTGATGTCCTGATTCTTGTACCAAGAATCATGGCTTGGATCCCCAGTGCTGAAGCACGTTGGGCTCTATTCCAGCTTCTGTCTGCTGTTAATTTACATTGCTACTGCCTGCCTTTTATTGCCCTGAAAGTGAGGTGAGTGTGTGTTCTCTGTGCTAGAAACATATAATTATACTGTGATAGGCACTGTGATAGGCTACCAGTAGTTCAAAACTTACTTCTGAAGTTGCAATGTGTGAAGAAGGCTGCTGCCAAACTGTGTGTTCCCTTCAACCCTGTGTGCTTGCTTTTGCTGCCTTAAATTGCAGCCACCTGTGTGTGAGAGAAAGGGGGGTGGGGGAGAGCTTTCTTCCCTGATCCAGATCTCCTTCCCTGCACCGGGCCTGCTAATGTTGGTACCAGTGGGAGCTTTCTTGGTGGGGAGAGAATAGCAGCTGTGGGGGGGGGGTTTGGACCACATCAGGGGGGAGTTAAAGCTTCCCCTTTGCTATGTTGCATTCCTAATCCTGATGGAGCTCAGCTACCATTTAAGGCCGAACGAGCTGGGTCAAACTGTTGTGTTTAACAGAATAGGTCTTACGGTCCCAAGAATTCATGCATGTGCTTTGACACCAGAGAAGATGCATCTGCCCTCCACTCTGAGATTTAACTTCTAGAGATTGTGGGGAGGGAGCCGAACTCTGAAGAATGAAAGCTCCAGCAACTCCTGCGACAGGTTTTAACAAGGCACCCCCCCCCAAACTAAAATAAATTTTTAAAAAATAGAGACAAAAGGGGGACAGTGAATTACCAGAAACGGGGAACGGAAAATAGAGACCGTCCTTAGTCTGTTGACTGGTAGCAGGTCTCCGGGGTTCAGACAGGGTCCCTTCCCACCCCTGCCGAGATATGCCAAGGATCCAACCTGGGGGCTTCATCCTTCAGGAAAAGCGGGTGCCCTGCACCTCGACCTTATTGGCAAACAGGGGCAGCAGTCTGCACGTTGACTGAGGTGTTTGGTGAGAGGGCGCATGGAGAGAAACGGTTCTGGGGCATTCCAGCAGAGAAGTGAAACTGAGGCCAGCAGCCAGCCTGTGTTCAGTTCTGGTACAAGTTGTGCTGTGTGACGCTTGCTTGCTCCGTGCTTCGGTCGCCTGTCTACAGGGGCATGCGGAGCATGCAAGGCTCTTGACAGTTGAGGGCAGGCTCCTAAGAGGACGCTCGTCAAGCCCCTGCTAGGGAGCTGCCTTCTGTGGCTGCAGGGTTTTTGTCTTTGGCTTTGTGTATCCCAAGTTTTTGTGGAGCCCTAGGAAGGACCAGTTTGGATTGGTGGAGCAGGGACAGCAGGCTCAAGATCGGAGCGGAATTGTTGGCTACTACTTGATGGTCTCTAGGCACTTAAGTGAAGCGGGTGATAGAGCAATCTGTGAATTCAGTCCCGTTAAAACGGGCGGCCCATCCATGAGGCTGACTAAGGTGGCCGCCTCAGGCAACAGAAGTGGGCACCCTCACAGACCCATCTGCCCACTCGCCTCTGCTGCTCCTCCCCTCCTGCCATTTGGATTGGAAAGAAAGAAGGGGAAGGAGCAGAAGAGGAAGTGGAAAGGAGAGTAGTGGACTAGAACATCTCACACGAGCCCAGCACTCTCCTCTCCTCTACACTTCCTCTTCCCTCTCCAGTCCAGAGAGTGTTAAGAGCAGAGACTGATGCAAGGGGAAACCAGCCACGAGGCTGACTTTTAAGTGCTTGCCTTGAGCACTGGACTGGGGGAGGAGGCAGCATGCTGGCGGGAAGTGTCATCTTGCACCCTGTGCTGACCCGCCACCTAACCACTATCCCCTCCTCTGCGCTTGCTTTCTGTAGAAAGCAAGCAAGACGTGGAGGGTGGCTTACCTTCTCCTCCGGCGCCACTGCTAAGAATATCACGGCTGCAGAGCTGGAAGAGAGGGGAGTGGTCTTTGTGATCCTGTTCCCAATGGTGGTCTTGAAGATGTGCTAATGACAGAGGAGATAAGGAGGGGCCATGCGCAGTCGTGTGCATAGAAGAATGGGGTGGCAGGCACCAGGAGGTTTGGGGCTGGCCCTGCCTGTTCATAACATTCAAGATGGAGTAAAATCCTGTTCCTTCTCTCTTAGCTGTCCTGTACCTCTGGTGTTTCTGCTGCTGCTGCTGCTTTTTTAAAGTACAGTATTCGAAACTTTTGTCCTTGCTGTCACAACTGTGACTCTATCCATGCTTCAGCAGAGCAAATCTGTGGAGTAACGTTGCATTGTTCGCGCGCGCGCGCGCGTGCGTGTGTGTGTGTGTGTGTGTGTGTGTTTAACAGAACATGTGGTGGGCTGCATTTTTTAAATTAAGATTTCTTGCTTGAGTGCTGTTGTGAAGCTTTAACAGCAGAAACAAGAAGCTTACTTAGCGGAACTGAATGCACCCGCAGTGGTTCTTGTAGCAATTTTTGCAGGGTCCGTAGTCCTGTAGGAACCCATCTTGGTGACATTTTTGATACATCAGCTTTGAGGTAAAAGTGGTTCCAAGATTGGCACACCAACACTGCAGGTTAATTACATGCTGGGAAACAGCAGACATACCCCCAGGGAACTATCTCATCCCCATTGTCTCTTCAGGCCTAGTACACTTCCTGGAGAGACTAACATCTGATAAACGTTCCCCTGATCTGATGGCCATGAATAAATGTCCCTGTCCTGGTAGTCTGTCCTTGTCCTTGAGTAATTAACAAGTCCCTGGAAGACATGGCTTCAGAACTAGCTGAGCTCCCTTATTGGCTGGACCCAAATGGGCAAGTGGTACTAATCCCTGGCCCCAATTGACCAAGAATCCCAAGCAAAATTTCACTCTTAAAGTATTATTTTGGGGAATCAGAAATAACCCTCTCTAGGGAGATGGTGTCTGTCATGATGACACACCACCACCCAGCCCTGGCCAAATGAGGAAACCGCAGGCAGGAGAGCAAAACAAACGAACAAACCACCATGCACCAATAGGCCAGAATGGGAGATATACTGTATTATAGGGGTGGCCAAACTTGATTAATGTAAGAGCCGCGTACGATAAACGTCAGATGTTTGAGAGCCACAATATTTAAGAAGCATTTAAATTCTTAAATATATTTACTCACCGTGAACATTTAAACTTACGTTTTAATCCAGTGGACTCTCAGTTTATATCTGGTAAATAATTATAAAGCTTGAAAATTTCTTATTGACCTTTTATATTAATTGTGTTGCAAAAAAGGAGCTCAGCCAACATATTTCTGAAAGCCGCACATTATACATCAAAGAGCCGCGTGTGTGGCTCAAGAGCCGTTGACCCTTGTAAAGCTTGAGTCTTGCTTCTTCACTGGTCTGAGCAACTAGAAGGCCTGCTTTTGCTAAGAGGCAGTGCAGTACAGTGGTTGGACTGTCAGACTAGGAGCAGGGAGCCCCAGCTCCAAATCCACACTCAGCCATGAAGCTCAGTGAATGACCTTGAGCGGGTCATTTGTCTATCATCTAGGGTTGTACTGAGGACCACGTGAAGGGGGGTAGGAAGAACTTTGTATGCTAGCCTGAGCTTCTTGGTGGAGGGACAGGATGAAAATGGAACTGCTATTGATACGTGTAGACTGTCTTTGCATTTGCATTCCTCCACTTCTGCCTCACCCCGTCTTTGACCTCACAGTAGCCAGGTCTGATACTGTAGCTGGCCGTGGCCCAGCCTAAGATTTTGTCCACAGTCTTGAGGGTGCCAATTTGGCTTGGTGTTCGTTTCTGCCGGTTTTTAAAAGTGGGTTTCTTGGAGATCTTACAAACACAGTGCAAAGTGTGGACTGTGGGATAAGTCCTGTAATTTGCTGCCTGATTGATTGTCGCTCTGCAGCAAATAGTTGCCGTTGCTTTCAAAGTCCATATTCTGATTAAAATGTGTGTGCATTTTCACCAGTCTGGCCCTGCAGGATTTGGAGGAATAGTCAGGACTGTGGTGAGGAAAGAGGGGGAGGAGGGCAGCACAAGCATTGTGATTCCAGATGTTCTCCACCCTTATGCTGCATTTTTTCCCTCCTGCAGTAGGCAAATCTAAAGGCGGGACAAGGAAAATTGACAGTTCTCAGTTTTGACCCGTGAAACGCCTGGAGAGTGCAGACCCCCCCCCCCCCCCGGTTCTTGCAGCAGCTCTCCGGCCCAGGCTTTGATTCTCTGCTCTCCAGGGTTGCATTTAGCGGCCTCTGCAGAAACCTCCCGTGGTTCAGCTCTGTGAAATGATCAGCACAGCAGGCTGGTCTCCCCTGCTCAGTGCTGAGGCCAGGACGGGGCCGGGGTGGGGGTGGACAAAGTCATTGCATTTAAAGCACAGATAGAGAAGGAAAGAAAGCATTCTGTTGAGAAGTGGGGGAAACTGTGGGAGAAAGGCGAATGAATGAATAATAAACCTGTATAAATCACCTTTTTTGGAGTGCTTCCCAGGCATACAGTCTGGATCCCATCTCAAGGATCCTTACAACAGCCTTGTAAGGCAGGGCAGTATTATTACTCATATATGCAGCAGGTAGGCTACTGCCTGGGACTGGTCAGAGGGAACAACATGCCCAATCCCAAGACAACGGCAGTGACTGTGGGTATCCTTGAAGCCCAACGTGACTTTTGAACGTGGGCAGCTGAAGGAATGTCTTCTCCTGCGTGACCCTGCCCAAACATGAAGCTCCTCCTCAGAGAGCGTTCTTCGTCATCCCCCTCCCCACCTTTGCAGGTGATGTCAGGGCGGGAGGGATGAGTAGGGATCGGGCCTATTTGATTGTGGCATCCTCCGGGTTATGACGTGTTCTCGCCAGGGCGTTTCACCTGGCACCAAGCCTGTTTTCCTGTTGGAGCCAGGTGAATACCCTTCTATCCACCTTGGCCTTTTAGATCTTCTGGCATTTGTTTCTTTTAGGCCTGGGGAGGTTTGTCTTCTCTTTTCTTCTGCTTTTGGTGTGGCTGTTTTTTGTTTGTTTGCAAAACTCCTGTTGATATCGCTTGTTCTTATATTTTAACGATGTAAGTTGCTTTGAAAGTCTTTTAAACTGAAAGACCATTAATAACTATATATAGATATGGGGATGAGAAAGTGAACCCTTTTCTGGGTGCTTGGTCCTCTGCATAATCAGTGAGTGATAGAGACGTGGTCATGTTGCAGTAGCAGCCCTGTCCCTTGCTGTGTGTGTGTTCATTGCAGGGGCAGCAGCAGGACTTGGTATACTGCCTGATGCTGTGCTATAAGACACCCCCCCCCAAAACCCGTACAGTGTTGCTCGTGCATTTGTGATAGTGCATTTGCGCAGTCCCTGTAAATGAAAGGGGAAGTTCTGCCCTTCCAGGTTTGACGGTAGCACACAAGGAGCCTGGTAAAGAGGGGAAGGATTATTTATTTATTTATTTACAGTATTTTTCTCCCGCCTTTCTCTCCGAAGGGACCCAAGGCGAATCTGCTTCTCCCTCAAGTGAGTGGGAAGCAAATCACTGCAGCTTGTATCAGCTGTGGATTGGAGGGAGCCTGCCTCATTCTCATTTCTCTCTCTCTCCACATGTGGTGTGAGCCCCTATACTATCATCATCTAGACCAGCATTCATAACTACGTCTTGCGGCAGCTTGGCAAAAGGCAGGAGACTCTCGGGAGCAAGAACGCAGCTTCTAAGAAGCCGCGTTGGAGTGGGATTGTTTGTTTTTTTAAAAAGAAAAAAGAAAAAACAAACTACACGCATGGTAGCTGGACCCCAGTATCTGCGCCCCATGGATATTGGGGTCCAGCACTGATCACGATTTACTCACCCAAGGGGGCCTCTGGAGGTCTCTTCTCCTTTGCAGAGGCCTCTACAAGCCTCTCTGACGGGATTTAAACTGACTTCCGGTCACATTGAAAGTCACTTTAAATCCCGTCGGCTTTCAAGGGCCCGCAGAGACTTCTGCAGGCCTGCACAATGGAGAATGGACCTCCAGAGGCCCCTCCGGGAACAGTTTTTTTCGGAAACTGCAACTAGTGCAGAATGCGGCTGCCCGGGTGGTTGCTGGGGCTTGTTGGTTCGACTCAGTCGGACCGTTGCTTCGGCGGCTACACTGGCTGCCGGTTCATTTCCGGGCACAATTCAAAGTGCTAGTTTTGACTTTTAAAGCCCTTAACAGCTCGGGTCCAGGGTATTTGAGGGACCGCCTCCTTCCTTATAATCCGACCCGTACTCTGAGGTCATCAGGGGGGGCCCTGTTAACCATGCCGCCATTGAAGGAGGTGAGGGGGATGGCGGCGCGGAATAGGGCCTTCTCGGCAGTGGCGCCCCAATTATGAAATTCCCTCCCCCTGGAATTAAGAACGGCTCCCTCCTTAGAGACCTTTCGGCGGGGCCTTAAGACATTTTTATTTAGGTTGGCATTCAATGTCTGACATGGTGGGCTGGCTTTTTAACAAATGGCTTTTAACAAATGTAAATGTAGGTGACCCACTGGGGCTGTTTATTTTAATTGTTTTAATTACTTGTTTTTAACAGAGGCGTCGCTCTGGTAGGGGCGGGGCTGTAAGTTTTGCTCGGTCGGAGTCCCGTTTACCGAACGAGCAGGAGGCGGCCCCACCCCCTCACCGTCAGAGCCATTCCCCTGCGGAGAAAGCTCGGACTCCGACCGAGCAAAACTTACAGCCCCGCCCCTACCGGAGCGACGCCTCTGGTTTTTAATCATTTTTAATGTATATATGTATTTTAACGTTTTTATCTGTAAGCCGCCTTGATTGCCCTTGTTGGGAGAAAGGCGGGGTAGAAATTCTTTAAATAATAAATAAATATCTAGCACCAAACAGCTGATTGACACTATGCAAATGCATAGTGCCGATTAGCTGTTCGGCACTAGATAAGTGGGGGGTGGGGTGCCTGGGAGGTGCTAGAAGAGGTTTTTTCCCCCCGCCCCCCTTTTAGCTACGCCACTGTTCTCTACTCATCCCTGGGTAGTTGGCTTTTGGCTCACCAAGAGATCTCTTGCCAGTTGGGCAAAGTCCTTCCCCTGATCCAGATGAGAACATAAGAACATAGAAGTTTTTTTTTTTTTAAATTTAAGAATAACAATTGTCCAGTGGTCACCGGCCCCTAAATCCAGCCCTGGATGGAAAACATAACTTGATTTTGATAGAGGGAGATGAGATCTTATGCTGTGGCGTTTTTATTTTCCATTCCTGTGTTTCCAGCACTGTGGGTTCTTGTCAGCTTCTTCTGATTATTCAGCAATATTGTCCCATTACAGCATAAACTTGATTTCAGCACAATCTTTTCAGCCTCAGGGTTTCCACATGCTGTGAAGCACATGACATTTGATTGCATGTTCCTTGCATCTGTGGGTTTTTTTTTGTTTTTCAGAACAGGCTGTAGCTATTGAATTTCAAGCCGTCCTTCATGAAGTCAAACAGATCAGGGGACAGGAAGCAAGAGGCGAGGTGCAAATGCTATGGAGAGGAGCGGTTTTGTTCTGGTATGCAGAGAGGTTTCAAACCCTCTGCCTTCAGCAGGCCCAAGGGGCACATGAGCCAGCCACCCTGCTGTATCTAAGCAGGGCTACGTCTAGCCATTGTCTGTATGAGTGACTACCTGGGTACCCCATGCACACCCCTTTGAGCTCCATCATCGAAGAAAGGCAGGCTATAAGTGTAATCAATAAGTTGATCCACATCACAGAATCGTTGCCAGTCGGCTGTACCAGGGAAGCCTTGTGTGTTGCAGATGGTTCAGGCAGGGCACTGGGCTGGCTTGTGCTTAAGGGCTTTCCTGTGGCTCAGTGTGAACTTGCAGTGCCCCCAGATCTCCCCCATGGCTGCACATTGCAAGTGAACACCGGGCAGGTTCTTTTGAAAGCCACTCTGGTAGAGAATTAATTAACAACCCAATCCTACCCTTCTCCACACGCAGAAAGGGGATCCCTTTCCCTTCCAAAGCCTCCCGTTCTGCCCGCTCCCACTGGCTGCACCAGTGGGGGAGAAGGATAGGATTTGGCTGTAATTGTATTTTTATTTTACCTTTCCACCAGCCTGCTCATACATCGTCGTTCTCACCCCCCATTTTGTCCTTGCAGCATCTATGTGAGGTCGTTCTTTGGTTTACATAAGAACATCAGAAGAGCCCTGCTGGATCAGGCCAAAGGCCCACCTAGTTCAGCATCCTGTATCTCACAGTGGCCCCCCCAGATGCCTCAGGGAGCACTTAAGACAACAAGATACCTGTATCCTGTTGTCACTCCCCTGCACCTGGCACAGAGAAAACCTACTCGTACAACCAGGAGGGTTTTTTATGGCTTGTAACCTGTGATGGTCTTTTCCTCCATGAATCTATTCAATCCCCTTTTAAAGGCATCCAGGCCAGGAGCCATCACCACATCCTGTGGCAAGGAGTTCCACAGATGAATTACACGCTGGGTGAAGAAATATTTTCTTTTGGCCGTTCTAACTCCCCCTCCACTCAATTTTAGTGCCTATCCCCTGGTTCTGGTGTTGTGCGAGAGGGAGAAGAACTTCCCTCTATCCACTCTCTCCATCCCATGCATAATTTTATACATCTCAATCATGTTTCCCCCTCAGGCACCTTTTTTCTAGACTGAAGAGCCCCAAATGCTGTAGCCTTTCCTCATAAGGGAGGTGCCCCAGCCCACTAATCATTTTGGTCGCTCTTCTCTGCACCTTTTCCCATTCAACTACCGGTATATCCTTTGAGGTGGGGTGACCAGACCAGAGGTATACAGACTGGACCAGATCAGTTTCCTTTATTTAATGCATTTTGTACCCTGCTTTCCCACAAATTCTCGCAGGAAAAATCAAAGATGAAAAGCAGAAGTATAAATGTAAATACTGGCTTGGATCCAGAAAACCTCTTCTGCTCATGGAAGGGCGTCTCTGACTTGGTGTAAGAGCCTTGTATGAGGAAAGTAACCTCCAGTCCAGAGATGTTCTTCAGTGTCCACAGTGAAGAACAACTGAAGACCATCTGGATTGAAGGTCACTTTCGATGGCCCACTTGAGTCTATGTGCTACTACTACACACAGTAGTCTCTCTCTTCCTTAGAGCCATTTGATCATTTAATTTTGTCTGTATATCGCTTTGTGAACATTTTGTTGAAAAGCGGTATATAAATACTGTTAATAATAATAATAATAATAATAATAATAATAATATTCCTCATGTTTCTCATACTGGCGTAACCCACAGCACTGTCCTTGATACGTTGTGTTGCTGAGCTGCAAGATGTCTTTCTCTTGTGTGAGAGTTCACAAAACGGCTCTCGTATATTGTCTTTTGCTGCTCTCAGTCCCTTGGATCCAAGCCAATATAAACCAGCAAACTATTTAAACAACAAAATTGAAACAGCAGTAAAGAAGCAATCTTAAAAGCATCAGGCAGAGATAACAGAATCCTGAGTTTAAAGTCCTGGGCAAGTGAAAGCATTCAACACTCCGCAGAATGAGCAGCAGGTGCTCAGTTTTGGGGATGGCATTCCAGAGCCAGGATGCCACTGTGAAAGTGAAGCGGGGGGAGCAGGGCCTCTGAAAGGGGGGGTTAAGCGGGTAATTTGTACCCGGGCCCAGGGTGAAAAATGGGTCAAAAGGGGGCCCCAGGAGCCAAATTCATAGGTAGGGAAGGGGCCCAAAAGAAACTTTGTACCCCCTGATAAAATTCCTCTGAATGGCCCTGGGGGGGGAGCGATTTGCCTGTGGTCACCCAGTGAGCTTTGTGGCTGAATTGGGGTTTGAACCTCATTTTCCCCAGTTCTCACCCAAACATTCTTCTCTGGTACCCCAGGAATTGGCTCACGAGCAGTTCGTATCAGGGAGTATTCCTATTTTTGTGAATTCGGGGACAGGTCCCTTCATCGCCTGCTTGTGGGCTTCCTAGAGGCAGCTGGTGGGCCACTATGGATGACATTTAGTCAGATCCTGCAGGGCTTTTTTCTTATGTTCTTTGTGTTTGCCCTTAATGTGTAGCAATATCAGATCTTCTGATATGCCTTGTTAGCTTATTCTGAAGCTTCAGTATCAATAATTAAAGGTAGGGAAAATGTGTTTCATTTCTCTTGAATGGCCTCAGAGTCTACTCTGCATGGAAGCCCTAAAGGAGGGATATGAGCAGCTTGTTTAGTGCTCGGGGATGCCTTCAGCACTTGCTAAGTACCAGAGGGCTTCTTATCTACCCCTGGGGCATGTTTGAATACTGTACTTGAATTTTTGAATATTGTACTGCACTTGAATGGGAGCGTATGAAAGAAACACGTCGGTGCTGGTGACTCTTTACCCATGTTCCAAATGTTTCTTTACCATCTGGTTTTCAGCTTCTCCTCCAAGTTGCATGGGGTGGGGTTGTAGGTAGTTTGTCTTTCTGTTTGTTTTGTAATTTTGTGTTGTAGTATGATTGATTTTAATAAAAAAAACTCATTAAAAAACTCATAGTGTAGAGCACATGCTTGGCATGCAAATGGTCCCAGAATCAATGCCTGGCAACACCAGATACGGCTCTCCTGAAACCTTGGAGAGCCACTGCCATAGCATAGCCCAGGGTTTCTCCAAGTTCTCCCCATGAGTAGGACAAACAGGAGCTGATGGGATGGCATTTGTGGGAGTGCCGGGGGGGGGGGAATGTTGTGGCCCCGGGTGACAGCCGCGGTCTCCTTGCGAGGAGGAGCCGCGGCGGGATTTTCGTGCTCTGAAGCTGTTTTTGGGCCTACCCACCACCACCCCTGCCCTGAGTCCTGGAAGGCTTGAAATGAAGCATTCTGGGAGTGCAGGGGGTGGGGCGATGATGCAAAATTCATCATCGCCCCCCCTCCCCCTGTTGGGTCAGGCTAGCTACACAACTTGCTGCAGGGCCTCCAATCTGTATTAGGGCTGTGGCACTGGTGGTGTGGGGGGGGGGGTTTGAATCATTTCCCCGGCACCTCAGTTCTGATGAAAATCCCAAACAGCTGCTACTTTTTTGTTTATTTGTATCCCACCTTTTCCGGCAAAGCTTCCCCCAAATGATAGCAACCTCACTTGCCTTTCTCCCCCCGGGGGCCACAGATTGGCTCTTGGCAGCTGCCTCTTCTTCCTCCTCGCACAGCAGCTCTAGGCAGCAGCAAAGGCTGGGGAAGATGACAGTGGTCTTTGCCCCAGGCCAGCAGTTCTGGCAGCTGCCGGGGCGTGATGCAAACAGCTCCCCAGGAAAATAGCCACAGGAAGAACCTGGCAGTGGCTAGGAGCCTGGCTTCTCCTCCTTTGGGCTGCAGATCTAAGGTTGCTGCTGCTGCTGCCTCAACTTCCTAGCGAAGGAAAGCTGCTATCCTTGCGCCTAGTTTGGGCTTGAGTAAAACAGATGGGACATGGGAGGAAGAGAGGCGGAAAATGACACAGAATTAACAATAGATTCAACTCCAAGATGGAGTTAAAGGAAAGCCTCCCTGCTGAAAAGGCTGAACACAATGGCTTTGGAACTGCACGTGTTCTTTGCATTCCTATCTCTTTGATGGTGCAATCTCGGGTTTATATTGTGAGAAGTCATTAATCTCTTTTCTCTGGAGAGTGAGAGACAGCGAAAGAGCCAGACTGCATTTCGTCTCCAAGTCGGAGACTACAGAGGGAGTAGCTGCTATCTCAATGTTTATAAGTTAATGGCTAGACTAGACCCTGCGAGGAGGTCTGATTGCAGGCGTCTCATCTCCATTGTCCTTGTATGTGAAAGTGTCTCAAGTCTAAGCAGCATCTAGATATGACCGACCTTCTCCTTGCTCTTGATAAAGCTCCTGTTCAGATAAAATGGTATCTGTGTTTTGACAAAGGAAGATATTGTTGGTGATGGACTCTGACTGCAAGAAAATGTAGACAGAAGGACTACGGAATCTTTGCAGGATTAGGATCCTCAAATGCTGGATGGGTGGCTGGGCAGGGACCAAGGCTGTAAAAAAAAATCTGCATATAGGTAACCCAGATACCTGGTTGTCGGACAAGCTTGGAAGCTCTAAGCCCTGTGCAGCCAGAAAAGATACCACACCGTTGAACGGAAACAGCTGGAGAAGTTGGGTTCTGTGCAAATAGAACATTTATTGTAAAAATCCCTATGGGGGTTTAGAAAAGCCTGCCTGTGTAAACCGCCTTGAATAAAATCCGAGGAGAAATCTGACTACATAGAAAGGCAGTATATAAATGCAGATATTATTATTATGCACGAAGAATATCTGAACTCCTCTTCCTGAATAAATAATGCAAATTGGCAATCAATTTTATTTATTTTTTATTTATTCACAAATGACACCTGTCATATGGCCCAGGTGGTATACAAAGCAAAGAATAATACAGATCAATAACCCAAAACTACACTGCAAGCTGCAGATAAAAACAAGCCGACATAACTGAGCTGATAAAAACAATGTAAAAGGCCTTGCGAAAGAGACGGTTTCAGCATCCATCTAAAAACGGACAAAGAGGTTGCATTGGGAAGAGTGTTCTAAAGTAGCGGCCACCACCAAGAAGGCGCTGTCTCTGGTGGCCGCCAGATGGAGTTCTCCTAAAAGCAGGCTAAGGAGCAGAGAGCAAAACGAAGAGAAATTATGCAGAGCTGTGCTGTGATTTGAACTAGTTTGCATAATTTCATCTACTTATGCGTAGGGCAAGGAGCTATGCAATGTGACAAAGCCTTCCCCAACTATTTGAAACCTTAGGCCCAGCTCAAACATACAAAAACCCATGTGGAAGTGGGCATTTCCCACAGAATACGACCACGTTTGGATGCAAAACCTATATGTGATTTTTTTTTTTTGCCATGGAATATCCAAGTACCTCTCTTTCCATCTTTTTCACCTCTTAATTGGTGAGTTTGGAGTCTTCCTCATGGGTGTTTGAATACCGTATTGTCCCGAGTATAAGACGCACCTGATTATAAGACGCACCCTTAAAGTTTGGCGCTATTAAAAAAATTAAATCAAATCACTGGCATTAAATTGCAACAGCCTGATTATAAGACGCACCCCTAGTTTAAAAACTTAAATTAGGAGAAAAAAGTGAGTCTTATACTCAGACCAATACGGTATATGGTTCAATCGCATGCTGCAATTGACTAAACAGCAAAACGAAGCCCATAAGAGCTGATACTGCTTTAAACATGATGTGCCGTTTGGCTCTCTTAAGACTGCAGTTCTGTATGCACTTGTCTGCGAGTAAATCCCTTTGAGCTCACTGAGATTTACTTCCAAGTAGGCGTGCATGTGATCCAATTGTTAGTACTCATTATGGCAAGGGAGGAGGTGTGGGTTGGTTGTGGCTGTGCTTCATGTTGTGTCCCTTTGGACACAACATGGACTGAGGCCTGAGCTGGCCCTGCTGCAGCAGCGTTCTAGAGCAGCATTCTCTGGCTGCTCTGACTGTGAAAGAGTGGCTCATCCTGGTGTGGTGGTGGTTGTGTGTGTGTGTGTTTGTGTTTTAAAGGGTGTGTTTTTGGCTTTGCTTCCTTTGTGAAAGGGGCGATGATTGTAGTCTTCACCTGGCTATCTCTCCTAGGTATTGAGCAGGAGTTTTTTTTCTCTTCTTCCCTGTGGTTTTGTGCTGCGTCTGGAAATGACTCCTTGGCCAAAAAAGCCATTCAGGGGAGTTGTCTGGCAAAACTCTCTTCTAAGCGAGGGAGCAGCAACTCTGCAAGAGCAGGGGGGAGGTTGGGAGATACAGTCCACCCAGAGGTTCCTGCGACTCTCTGCAGCAGCAGTTTGTCATCCAGATGTTGCTGGTCATTTTGACATCTGTTTAATAAAAAATAAATCCTATTCTGCCTTTGCATCATGCTGCAGAGCATTTAAAGTACTTCATATCATGCAGTCTTGGTACTTTTCTAGGGCTGTCTGTCTGTCTGTCTGTCACCCATTTACAGGAAACTTACCCAGTTAGTCATATGAGTTCAAGTTGATAAGTCCAATGATTAATTGTACTATTGGCATCATTTGCAAAGGACACTTTCTTTGTGTTGAGACAGTGCTTGCATGATGCCTCTTTTTTGCATAGGAGGGAATGCCTCTTGCAGTTTTAGAATTACTTGTTTTTAGGGAGAATATTTTAAAAAACTCAATTTGCTGCCTGTTTAATTGGGGCACCTTTTTAGTCAATTAAAATACAGGGCATCTCAGGAAAATATTCACACACTTCATAGTGTCAAATTTATTATGCTTTAATTCACACATATACTATAATACTATAATTCACACCTATACTGCATATGGCAGGGGTGGCCAAACATGCTTAATGTAAGAGCCCTATACGATAAACTTCAGATGTTTGAGAGCCACAATATTTAAGAAGCATTAAAATTCTTAAATTATATTTACTCACCATGAACATTAAACTTATGTTTTAATCCAGTGGACTCTCCGATTATACCTGGTAAATCATTATAAAGCTTGAAAACGTCTTATTTACCTTTTACTGTATATTAAATTGTGATGCAAAAAGGAGCTCAGCTAACATCTTTCCAAGAGCCGCACATTGTACGTCAAAGAGCCGCATGTTGTGGCTCAGTTTGGCCATCCCTGGCAAATGGTGTACATACACAGAAGCAGTTGCTTGACCAGCTAATTAGTTAGTTAATGAATTAGAGACCCAGTGCTCAAAATGTTCCCCACTGGCGTCTGTGTTCCCCACTGGCGCTAACATTGTTGACAAAGAGATCTACAGACATCCACCAACATGTATGCAGGGAGGGTTCCCCACATCCCTTCAATTGCTTCCCTAGATGTTCCGAGTGTTGCAGGTTTTCTACAAGGAAGTATGTATGAATTAGAGCTCATTAAAATGTGTGTACGTTTTTTGGGAGGCAGCCCGTATTTTTAATTGATTAGTTGATGAGTGAGTTAGATTGAGCACTTCAGCCCTCCTAATAATTGCCCTTGCTTATCAAGCAAATCGGCGCTATTCCCTTATTGCATTTCAGCAGGGTGGAGCGGGGCTGAGCCCTCCCAACTTTGCCTGAGGCAAGCAGGGGAACAACCGATTGGAAGACTGATGTATGTCAAAGCACTGCCGTGTGACCTTCAGCTGGGCCGAGAGCAATGGGGAAAACATGGTCTGGGTGCTGTGTTAGTTACAGACTGTATGTCATTTTTGGTTTTTGTGGCAAAGCGATGGGGCCAAAGAGAGGTAGCCGTGTGAGCCCGTTGCAGCAGAAATGGCATCGTCTTGTTGCGCCTTCACCAGTTTATTTCACCACAAGCAGTTCTGCCAGAGAAACGTGATCTTTCACTGGAAAGCACTGTTTGCCCAAAGTTCTGCTGGCTTTCCCCACAATGCATTCCTTAAGCTGTGTCGCTTTTGGCAACGTTTCTTCTCTCTTCCTCCCCTCCCCCAAGTTTTACACTCCTCTCTCCTTTCAAGGGCCTTGGGGTGCATCGTGGCGAAGGACACGCTCTGACCCTGGCTTTTCGCCACAGTGCCTGTTCTGGCTGACCGACAGCCCGGCTGCTTTCGTAACTCCTCCTCTTTGCGTTGCTGTTCCTGGGCAGTTATTCTATACGGCTTGCAACCTGGCGCAGAAGGGAAGTGTTGATTCATTCCCTGTACATGCTTAGGATGCAAAAAAGACACTTGGTTTCTTTGTCGAGACAGTATCCTGGAGAAAATGTGCCCCTAACAACTCTGAAAATGCTTTGAGTGTGCTTTTTGTGTGATGCTGGTATACCTTAGCACTGGGAGAACAGGCAGGCAGGCAGGCAGGGTGGTGGTGCAATTGTACCCCACTAGTTGCCGATAGAAGCCAAATATCCAGTCTCCTGTCAGCTGCTTGCTCCTGTTGAACTAAAGAAATAGGTCAGTGATAGCAATCAAAGGGCTATAAAAACAGGAAAATGTTTCTTTTGTATGCACAAAATTTGATGTCTGAGAAGAAGTGTGTGTGTAAATTTTTAAAGGATGCTTCTAGTCGTTATGACTGTCAGTGTGAGCTAATGAAATCATAGAAGCTGGGCTGGGGCAAGAGAGGGTCTGAACTGACTGATTTTCAGCAATCAGTGGGAAGAGTTTTGGTGCTTTTTATTGCTCTTGGCCTTCCCCATCAGTAGTGAAAGCCGAACTAATGATAATGATAATAATAATAATAATAATAATAATAATAATAATTATTATTATTATTATTATTAACAGTATTTACATGCCGCTTTTCAACAAAAAGTTCACAAAGCGGTTTACAGACAAAATCAAATGATTAAATGGCTCCCTGTCCCAAAAGGGCTCACAGTCTAAAAAAGATGCAGAACACCACCAGCAAACAGCCACCAGAAAGACACTCTGCTGGAGTGAAAGGGGGGCAGCAGTTACTCTCTCCCTGCTAAATATAAGAGGAGCACCAACTGAAAAAGTGCCTCTTGCCCAGGATAGCAGGGGATGCAGAATAGGAGATGCAGAAAATTATGCAGAATAGCAACGGTATGATAAGGTGCATAATTCAGGCTTCAGACTTTGGCTTCCTGGCATTGGGTTTCTTTGGTGCAGAATCTTTAATGAAGTACTGTACAGTATACAAAGCACCCTAATATTTTATTTTTCAGTAACTCTAACTGGGTAATTAGGGGTGCATATATAATTAAAGTAACTTGGTCTTGGTTAATAATGGAATGCAAATGGAAGTTAGGATATGAGATATAGAGCTGATAAATAAGGAGGATAGGTCTAGTTAGATGTTCATCAGTAGACTAATCTTCCACTCTCTTTTGATTGATGGGCTGGACTGAAACTCCAGGTCTAATGTCCTTGGCTTGAATATTATATAATAATAATGGGTGCTGCTGGTGTATGTGTACCCGACTATTATTGTCAGTTTCGTACAATAGGTAATGGCTGATTATTTCTGTATTTAACCTGTTATGGGACATGGATTGTATCTTTCCTGGATAATAATGATGGAATATCGCAATTTCTCTTTTTTTTCCTCGTGATTAATTTCAAACCATGAAAATATAATATAATTATGGGTATAAAGGTGAACAGTATGAAGGTTCTCTTAAATGCTGATAGATGAATGTAAAATGACTAAAGGGAGTACGTTTTGTCTGGCTTGAGGATGCCACTGTATAACTGCTTATTCTTGACTGGGACTGAATTGGTACTATAATAGTTTTCCTTCCCCCACCCCCCTATCTTAGTAATAAAATGAAATAAAAACTATACAAAGTCCTGCTAATAGGATTGATGTTTCTATAGCTTTAATTTATCTATTTTTTTAAAAAAAAATATTGTTATACAGTTCTATTTCACCTTGTCTCCGAAGAACACAAGGCAGCGTATATGGTCACTCCCCCAATTTATTCTTACAACAATCCTATGAGAAAGTTAAGGCTGAAAGGCAGCGAAGGCGACCTGTGAGCTTCATGGCTGAGTGGGAATTTAAGCCTGGGCTTCCTTGCTCCTAGTCAGTCAGGCGCTTTAACCACTACACCACACTCTCTCTCAAGTCTCTGAGCTTGTTCAGACATTATTTCTAGGCAAAAATCAGATAGAATCTCGGTTTCATGTGTACATATGTGCACCTAAAAAGGTAAAGGTATCCCCTGACAAGTCCAGTCGTGTCCGACTCTAGGGTGTGGTGCTCATCTCCATTTCAAAGCCGAAGAGCCAGCGTTGTCCAAAGACGCCTCCGTGGTCATGTGGCCGGCATGACTCTCCTTGCCGCAGCGCGTAGCATGCAGCTGGAGCACGGAGCGCTGTTTACCTTCCCGCAAGCGGTACCTATTTATCTACTCGCATTGACATGCTTTGGAACTGCTAGGTTGGCAGGAGCTAGCCAAACAACGAGCGCTCACCCCGTTGCAGGAATCGAACTGCTGACCTTTCGATCGACAGCTTATGGTTCAGCAGTTTAACCCGCTGTTCGGATGACACAAATGGTTCCTTACGTTGCTCAAATCCAGCCTTGCCGTCCATCTGCAGTGCACAGGAATGTCGGACCCAGGCCAAAGGGTCTTTGGCTTGTTTTTTTTTTTACCCGGAGCCTCTGGCCAATTGTGGACAGTTTAGCAACCTTCAGTCCACATTCCAATGGCAGGCAAGGCATGATCTGCAGCAACCAGAAAAGATTCCAATAAATGTGGAGGCTCCAGAGACTTAGAATTTCTCCCTTCTTATGCTTCCCCTCCCTCTTTCAGAATGTATTTGGCTCCCTTTTGCCTTCAGCTTCCAGTAGGCTTGCTTATTAGAGCCAGGCTTGTGTTTTTTGTAATTATCTCTTTTCTTCCTCGTATTTTTCCTTCGAGCAGCTTTTCCTTGTCTCAGCTTGGATGGAACTGAGGTTCCTCCTTATCTCTGTTGCTTTGACACATTGCAGCGACCGGCCGAGGAGACACTGCACAGTCATGCACATGGAAGTGGGGGGGGGGGGGTTGAAGATCTTCAGGCGAATGACTGATGACACAGTCACATTTTGCAAGGGAGATACGTTTGATGCATCTGTACTGTTGCCTGGTGTGGTGAAGGCTGCAAAATATGAAGGGGAAACATGTGGTTGTACGCTGCGGAGCTCTGGCCAGTGGTGACTCCTCGGTGCACATCGACTACATGCCTTCATGTTTAGGAGCAGACTGTATCTCCCCTTCACACATCATGGTGAATGCTGTTGCAGATATGACTGTAAAAGCAAAACAGCACGTTTGTCACACGAATCAGCTTTTTGAAAGCAGGTATACGACATGACCCACAAAGACAAAGATAACCCATGCAGCTTCGTGGCTTGCTGGATGTTTGACGTTCCCCTCGCTAGCCAGCGTTGACCTTGTAGGGCAGCATTCTTGAACACCAGCTTGAGGACTCAGCACCAGGGACATTTGCTGTACAGTATATCAAATCAGTCAATCCTAAATGAAATCAACCCTGACTGTTCCCTGGAAGGACAGGTACTGAGGCTGAAGCTCAAATATTTTGGCCACCTAATGCGAAGAGAGGACTCTCTGGAGAAGACTCTGATGCTGGGAAAGATGGAAGGCAAAAGGAGAAGGGGAAGGCAAAGGATGAGATGGTTAGACAGCATCACGGATGCAACGAACATTTATTTATTTATTTATTTAAAAAAATTATATCGCTCATGAAAATGAGCGAACTCAGGAAGATAGTGGAGGACAGGAAGGCCTGGCGGGATGTGGTTCATGGGATCACGAAGGGTCGGACACGACTTAACGACGGAACAACAACAAAATCTTGTGTGAAAGAGTAACTGGAGCTCATCCGAGCTGCTGCCCCCTCTACATGTTGAATTCACATCCTGAGTTTAGAGGAGGAAAACCAAAGGCATTATTCCAAGCCACTCCGTGGCTTGGGTACAGTTGAACGGAAACATTGAACGAAATCCAAGAGGCATTCGCTGAGGTTTTGTAAGGTTTTATACCTCAAGCACTCTGAGGGACTCGACATAAGCCAGACGCTATAATTTGGCACCATTGCCAAGAAGAACCAGCCAGCGAGAGGCTGTGTGGATGGGGCTAAAGTCCTGTTGTTGACACATTTCGATCACTGAGTTCCCTCGAAAATGGGTGTGGTGGCAGATGTTTACATTGGCACAACTCTGTGTCTGTCCCCCCACACGGGCAAAGAGCACTGCCACATGAGTGGAGCTTGGCTATCAGCCTTCTCAAGGTTCATATACGGGACCCTGAGAGCACAATCCTACCTAACTATTAGGCAGGTGGCCCAGTTATTGGATCCTATCCCCGTTCCGGGCCACTCTGCTGCGGCCCGGAGGTCTACTTGGGGGAATGGGCCTCCTTGGATTTCCGCCAGCTGAATTGCTGGCGGACGTCAGAGGAGGCCGTGTAACGGCCGCGCCGGTCGGTCGGAGATGGGGATATGGCGGATGCCATCCCAGTCCCCTTCCGGGCCGGCACGGTCAATAGCCCCCCTCCCTCGCCAGCCGGACCACCCATGCGGCCAGCAGCCCTTACTCTAGAGTCATCGCAAACGTGCTTGCTTGCTCCGCCGCCCTATAGTTGGGCAGGATTGCGCTGTGAATCTATGAAACTGTGTTATGCCAAGTCAGAGCAGCGGTCTGTCTGGCCTGCTATTGTCTACTTGGGTTGTCAGCCATTCTCCAGTATCTTTCCCCCCCCCCCCCCCCGGTTGAATACAGTGTCCACCTTTTTTGCTGCGGCTATATCAGCGGGGGGGGGGAGGAAGGATAGGACTGGACTGTTAATGATTGTTCGTTTTTTATCATTATTTTGTGAGCCACCTTGATATTAATTTGGATGAGGCGGAATATAAATCTCTAACAGCGCAATCCGACTTAACGTTTTTGCCGGTGTAACCATCAGCCCAGTGAGAACGGGAGGCCCCAGAACGGAAAAGGGATTCAAATTCCCTTTGAATTCCTCTTTTGGAGAGGACTTGAATCCCTCTTCCGTTCTGGGGCCTCCCGTTCTCGCTGGACCGATGGTTACACCGGCAAAAAAGTTAAGTCGGATTGCGATGTTAAACGAATAAGTGTGATCCAGCCCGTTGTGTTGGCTTTGCCAAAAGACTTCCTCACTCTGGGCGTTTCCAGTGAAAAGGATGCCTAATATCAGAGCTCTGCTGTAGCCCTTGGAGAGCTGCAGTCAGCGGTACTCTTGACGTTTCAATGCTCTGACCTGGTGGGAAGCGGCTTCATAGGTGGGTTTAACAGCCCTTGCAGCAAGGTGCCAATGCTGCAGCGACCTTTGTCCTGAATACCTGGAGGAGCAAAGTCCGTCAGTGATGAAATAGGTCACTGGTTCTCCCAACTCATCTCCTTCGTATTTGCTTCTGGTCCTGTGATATTCGTGGATTCTTGAGCGTTGAATTGACAAACTGCTTTACTAACTAGCCGAAGTTCTTCAGACAAACACCCTTTTGGATGATTTGATTCATTTGAAGTTTTGTTTTTCTCCTTTTTTCTTTTCCTTGCAGCTGTGTCAATGAGTATGGAAGATTATGACTTTCTCTTCAAAATAGTTTTAATTGGGAACGCTGGCGTGGGGAAGACTTGCTTAGTCCGACGCTTCACTCAGGTAAGGTGGGCTTTTTGGTCAATGCGGCTCTTAACCCCAGGCCTTTTTAGATGCTCCTGAAGTTGTACCAAGTGTGGTGTCCATGCACCAGATGCGTATGTGTGACAGGGTGAATTGGAAGAGGGAGCTCGGGTCTACGAGGGCCTGGGAGGAGGGGGGAGGGATATGATCTGTATATGAAGGGTGTCTATACAGCTGCGCAAGGGGAAGAAGGTTTCTAGGTAAGCCCCCGACTGACCACCGCCTCCCCTGCCAAATTTTACTGTCCCCTACATTTTCAAAAGTGTCTTGAAGAAAGTTTTGCAATAATGCAGTTCATTAAAATCTGGCATATCCACACTGTCATTTTTAGGCTGAAGTGGCACCCAGCAATGAAAAGTCCCATCACGTTCTACCAGAATGCTGATGTCGAGTTTACACAGAGTCCTGAATCAACAGAGGGGCTCCCGTTCATTTGAACTGAGCTGAATCGAGCCTTGAAAAGCATCACAGAAAGGACCCCCGTAGCCTGATTTCTTCCCAACTGGTGGTCCAACTTGCATTCACAATCTTGGCGTGCCTAAACGTAGTATCGTGTATTAACAACACAGCTGTCTCAGTTACAGGGCTGTGACTTTCTATGTTTTTTGTGGTCATTGCGCCTCTGACACAAAGAGATTTCCCTACACTAACAACATATTCCTCCCCATTTTAACCTTGTTCCAGGAAATATCACAAATGCAGCTTTCAAATATAATCACTGCTCCCTCCCCCCTGCAAAGGAGACTGTGGAGAGCTAGCATGACAGCCAGTAGGGTTCGAATCGGTCACCTCCTTGATGTACTAGTTTTCTGAGTACGAGGAGATTTTATGTCGAATTGCTCTCAAAGGTGTTTTCCTCCCAGCACTCTGAAATGGGACAAATTCCAAGAAGGCTGTATTGCCAGGGGTTGTGTTCTGCCCCTCCCCCCACATTCCATGGAGGTGTCAGGCCACCAAATGGTTTTCATTTGTGTGAAAGCACTGCCAAATAGCTGGTGTACAATCCGCCACCTCCTGAAATGTCTTTGAAATAGGCAGTGACAAGCCAGTCACCTTCACCACTTACCAGTTGGCACATCATCAACACATTGACGTGAACAGGCCCCAGTTGGCCGGTGGTATCACCTGGGCCATTGGTCTGACTCTGCTCCACGTCTAGAGCTGCTTTTGTGAAACCCTCACTGTACCCTCTTCCTCACTGGCAGAAAAGAAACAATCGTAGGTTTCCTCTTCCCCATTTCATGGTAAAAAGAGGTTGAAAGGAAGGGGTGCTATTGAATTTTCTTTGCTCCTGGATGGAAAGGAAGCTTTCCTGAAGATTATGCAATACGCTGATTATGCAATACGCTGAACACACACACACACACACACACACACACACACACACACACACACACACACACACACACACACACACACACCCCTCTCTTTCCCTGACTGCGGGCATGCTGCCATGGGCACTAGAATTGAGCCAAATCCACAACACTCTCTCTCTCTCTCACACACGCACACCCATGAAAAAAAGAACTTTGTAAAACTCTGCAACTGCTTTTGCCCCCTCCTCAGCCTTCTGGTACCTCTGCTGGTGGTCAGCAAGCTTAGCTCGATGTCTCTCAAGACTGGCAGTGGAGTATTTGTGGAGCCGTTGTGGAACAGAGATGCTTGCTACTGATGCTTGCTCTGCTCTGCTCTGCGCAACCAACGGCAACAGAAGATTCCACAGAGCATCATAAACCGCTCAGTCCCTTTGTGAGTCGGTGGCATTAGGTTGACATCTCCAAAGGATTTGTGCTTCGCCCCCCCCCCCCCCAGGAAGCATAAATCTTTCTTGTTGTGTCCATGTTATTTAGGCCTCTCTGTATAGGGAGAGGTCACACCCACACATTTTAACAAGACTCAGGAAATGTTTGGGCTGCTGCCCTCTGATAACTTCACGGCAACGGCTGTGCTTGCTCCGCTGGGCTTCTTGTGAGTGCTGCCAGCTGGAATTTGCACGTTCTGGTCTTCCAGTGCCTGGGAAAAAAAAAAGAACAATGGATTCTGATTCTTTTGAGGAAATAGTTTCTCTCATTCAGCTGAGGAAGCATGCTATGAAGGAGGGTAAAGAATGACATCCACAGTCTGTTGCCTAGGAGGAGAGGTCAGAAATGCTTGGCTTTCATCGTCTTGTGGGATGCACGATGGTGTGATCTTTCGTTTTACGCTGCTTTGGGGCCAAAGCCCCCCCCCCAAGGCAGCATCCCTTTGTTGAAGGCACTCAGTTGTGCATTAAAAAAAAAAAGCCCAGTGGCAAAGAATAGTTTTCGCCATCCACTGAAAAGAGAAGAGGACGGGGGCTTGGTGCACCTTTCATGAATGGGAATCATTCTAGAGCTTCGGTGCTGCTGTAGAAAAGGCCCCGACTCATGTAATCGCCAAACTGGCCTCAGACAATGGCCTGGCGCCGAGGGCAGAGCCTCTTCTGAGATCTCGGTGTGTAGGCAAGATCCTGCGTGAGCAGGCAGTCCTTCCGAGGCGATGGAATCGAGCCAGTTAGGGCTTAGAAGTCACTTAGGGCCCAATCCTACGCTTTCCCTTGCCGTAGCGTGCAGCGGTGCCAAAACGGGCTACGCTGCATGCTGTGGTGGTGGGGGCCTGATTGGGAGGCATGGGAAGGGAAAGGGAAAATATTTTCCCTTACCCCTCCATAAGCCTCTCAACCCCAATGGGGTCTTGTCGGCTTGCTCTGGAGGGGATAGTATCGGGTGCAAGTGGCCTGTGCTGGGTGCCACCTCTGAAACGCTCCAGGCCCTCCCCCCGTTTTATGCCCCATTGCACCCACCCTGCTGACTTACCCGCTTTGACGGGCCTTCTTCTCCATGCTGCTATGCGCAGGGCCTCCGCGGCATCTCCAGCGGTGATCCGGAAGCACACAGCTATGCATGCTTCCAGATCGCCATTTGCAATGGCTGTAAAGTGCATTCTGCTGTAGTGCTAGCACAGTAGTTCTGGTGGCGGCAATGCCGCCTAAGATTGGGCCGTCAGGGGCTTTGAAGCAACCCAGAGCAGCCCACAAGAGAGGAGTGTATACTTGTCAGGTGATCTATGGGCTGCAGGGACTGCTCTGCACTTGGGACTCTGTCTCAGGGAAAAGACGGGGGCTGGAGGCTGGCAGTGCAGGATACTAGCGGGTGCCAGGACCGCATGTAGTTTGGGAGCCCACAGCCAGTGCTGCTAACTGTGGGGCACAGGGGGACTCTGGGGTTTTCTCCCACTTTGCATGGGACCTGTGCTGCTTCTGAATGGGCCAGACCCCGTCACAAAGGAGGAGACGTTTCTGAGGCCTCCGGGGCACTCTGTGCACACGGCTGCACCTACCTGCCCATTGGTCCCACACCCAACAGTGAAAGTGCCCTCCTAAGAGCACCTTCCTCGCATTATACTGAAGAGCTGCTGGTGGCTGCCTTGATTTTTAAACAAAATACTTGCAGAAAATCCAGGACAAATTCACTTCCAGTCTTGCAGGAAGAAAAGAGGCGCAGGAGGAGACGTGAACGGATGTAGAGTCACTCCTGGGGGATCTAGCAGCAGAGAGGGAGTCCTCGATTTGTACCTGTGGCAGAGGGAAAGGGTTAAAGCAATGGTCCCTCCACCCCACCACGATTGGGCCCCTATGCAGATGATAGTGGACAAAGGGGAGGGAACATTTTAATGTAACATGTAATTTGAATGCGAAGGACCTCTAGGCTTACTATCATGGTATGGTCATCTTTGTTCTTAACTTTCTAACTAATGAGCAAGGTTTTTCCATCACTATCGATCAGGCAGTGCTTCGTCCTGGAAAACAGCCTACACAACATGCTGAAACTCGGGCAGGCTTGATGTCCTGCCTGCCATGCCTGTTCCTCCCTCACATGAGTCGTATTTTTAGGGGTTCCCTCTGGGCTTCACGCATAAGACTTCCACAGTAGCCAGGAAGATGGACTCAAGGACTCTCACAAACATGAGTGAAACATCAACTATCAACCGCTTCTTGCACCAGAAATGCTCCCTGAATAATCTTTTCTTTTCTCTTTGCAAGGGTCTCTTTCCCCCAGGGCAAGGAGCCACCATTGGGGTTGACTTTATGATTAAGACGGTGGAGATAAAAGGTGAAAAAGTAAAGGTAAGGCCCTTGCTTGATTGCTCGGTTCACTTGCATTTTATGTACAACAGATCTGAACATATGAAGCTGCCTTATGCTGTTCCCTCTAGGAGGTCAGTGTTGTCTACACCGATTCCCACTGGCTCTCCACGGAAGGGAGAGCTCCCTCTGGCCTCTGGGAGGTTGCCCCCCTGCAGCCTCCCACCGGCCTGGCTCCAGTCATTGGCCAGAGAAGGAGCAGCTGCAGATGGCTGGCTTGCTGTCCCCCTCCCAGCCAGACCAAACTCTGCTTCCTCCAACGGTCAGCTGACCAGGGACGCCAGGCTTGAGAGGAAGCACCCTTGTCTAAGAATACAACGTGCATTTTTCAGCTGTTTCAGTGTGCTTAGATTGTTTTATTGTTAGCTGCCTTGAGGCACAGGGAGAAAGTGGCTTCTAAATCCAAAGATAACAACAGGGATCTTTTCCAGACCTACCTGGAAATGCTAGTGATTAAACTGGCGCCTTCAGCATCTAATACAGACGCTTCACCCCTGAAGTACGACATTCTCCTTCTCTGTTCAAATCCTCTAACACAGCGGTTCTCAAAGTTCTCCCCGTGAGGCGCGGAGAACTTTGTTTGCCGGGGCAGAGCCAGCGGCGGCGGCGATCTGGGGGATGGCCGAAACCGCCCCTGGAATCGCCCCCGCTGCACTTACCGGGGCTTGGGGGAGTTTCAGGGAAGCCTGGGTGACCCTCTGCAGGCCTCCCCAATCTTCAGATCGCCGCAAAATGGCAATCTCCGGGTGCTTCCGGTTTTCACGAAAACTGGAAGTACCCAAAGATCGCCGTTTTGCGGCGATCTGAAGATTGGGGAGGCCTGCAGAGGGTCACCCAGGCTTCCCTGAAACTCCCCCAAGCCCCGGTAAGTGCAGCGGGGGTGATTTCGGGCAATTTTGCGGCGGTGGTGATCCCCCGGATTGCCGCCGCCATGCTGTCCCCGCCCCTTAAGGGGGCAGGGGACAGCTAAAGTTCTCAATGGTAGGTCACGACCCACAGTTTGAGAACCGCTACTCTTAACATGTCCAGGAAACGCCTGTCATTTTGAGGTTTGATTTTGCACATCCCCTTTGGGGCAGGTGGTTGCTGGTCCTCTCTGGTCGACGTCCATTTCACGGCACTGGCAGGTCGATGTTATGCACCCTGTGGGTCGCTGGGTGGGTCCCTCGTTGGGAGCCCTGCTGAAAGCCCCACACTAAGTTTCCCCACCTCCCCGTACACTGCTTTTCTTCCAGCTTTGCCCTGAGATCAGGTTTTCCAGCCAAGTGAGGAAACGCAGCTTGGAATGTGCTTGCAGAGGAAAAGCAAAAGGGCAGGAAAGGGGCTGCCCCTTCTGTGCAAATTGCCCCTTCCTTGTCCTTACTTTGTGCGTCAGGAATCCAGTGTTTGCCATGGAAGTTCTGCCTGTGGTCTTGAGCTGGTGATTTCCCAGTGTGGAGTTCGTCAGCTGAGGCTCAAGCTGGGGCCTCTGTGGCTAACACACAACTCCCCACTAAGTACCTGTGAAGGTAGAAGGGCTGGGGTGTACAACTCTTTCAATAATGACTATCAGACAGTCTGGAGAGTGCAGTGTGGATGGTTGCCCGAGCAGGGCAAGCTCAGATTGCCTTGAGTCACTGGGGTTACTGACCGTAATGAAACCGGCAGGAGTGTCCAATCGCGCCCCCAAATCAGTTGACACTCAAAGGAGCCTTGGGAATCTTTCTGCCCATTCAGCTTGAATTTCTGCCTCGGATAATCCAAGGGCTCGCTGACCTTGTTTGTATGGGAAAGCAAACGTTGATGGGAGAGAAGAAGATGGAGGGGAGTTAATTGAAAACATCGGGTCTGCAGGTTTCAGGGAGCTACTTGTTTTTAAAAACAGGGTGACATTAAAATAAGCATGCTCACTAAAAACAGGGCCACCATTTGAAAATAAAACATGAAGCAGGAGACTGTAGGTTTAGTTTTTGTAGATTTGTAGTACTGGGCGGGATTTCAAAAGTCATGTCTCCTGGAGGTGACAAGTTGAATTCACTACCACAGGATGTGGTGATGGCCACATCAGGGTTTAGATAGTTTTAAAAGTTATCAACAGCTATTAGCCCGGGTGACTACATAGAACTTCCAGCTTCTGAGGCAGTGTACCTTTGAACACCAGATGTGAGATGAACAAGAGGGGAGTGCTATTGTTTTTGTGCCCTGCAGCCCACTGCAGAGACTGGTCCCTGTTCAAAACAGATTGCATGTAGAAATTGACCTTGGTCTGATCCGTGAGGGCTCTTCTGAGGTTCCCTCCGTTTCCAATATTCTTGGGGAAATGGGCAGTTTGTGGGCATCTTAGGAGGCAAGATGATGTCTTCCTGGCAGAACAGCAGAAATTATCCTCTTGTCATCAGCCACAGGCTCTCATTGGCTTTTCTGCAAAGCTGGGTGTTTGTGTGTGATTTTTGAAGGAGGAAAGCACCTGTTGCCTCCTTTTTGGCAGGAACAAGAAGAGCAGGCTGATCTTTGACCCTTGTAAAAGTGAACTGCTGAACTCCGTGCCCCAGTCTGCAGCACATGGAAATTGTAGCTGCTGCTGCTGCTGCTGCTGCTGCTGCTGCTGCTGCTGCTGCTGCTTCACCATCATCACCATCATCATATACCATTAACAAAAAGTAGTTCACAAAGTGGTTTACGTGGCAAAATAAATCAAATGGTTTTTATTAATTCAGTGCTGTTTCAAAAGTGAATAAGAACTGTTACTCCACCCAGATGGAAGAATTACATTGGCAGCAGAGGGCAGGGGAAAAAAATCACACACACACAAATTACAAAATGTTGCATCCAAATAAGTTCAGATGAAATCAGCACGGACCCAAATCCCTCCCGTTTTAAAAGCCTCAGAGATGACCAAGGTCTTGACTGGATGCTTGCGGGATGCTTGTGTCGGCGCCTTGTGAAGCTGCCTGGGGCTGGAGTTGCACAGGTCCCCTCTGTGGCCCCCCCACCTCCTATCCGACGGCAGGGGCACCTGGAGCAGGCCCTCTGAACCTGAAAATAAAGACCAGGCATTTGTCTCTTAAGTAAATCTTTAAATAGCTTTAAGTTGGTTCATGTCTTCATTTTAAACTGATGGACCATTGCAGCCCCAAAACAGGCCAAAGTGCAGAAGAATAACACGAATACAGGTGTCTGCTCTTGAGCGATCTGGAGCTGAAAAAAATGTACAGATTAATTCCTTCTGTCTCCCCGCCCCCCCCCCCCCCGCCCTGTGGCCTGCCTGCCTTTGCTCTGCTAGTTTGACTGCTGTGGTTCCAGGGTGCGTGACATTTATGGAGCTTCCCGTTTGTGCTCTAATGCTGGCATTAGGATTCTGCAGCAGAAAGGCTGCCGTTCCCTATCGCTGATGGGAAAAATGATAAATATCGCATGCATATTTCCAGACTTGGCTGCTTCTGAGGAGAGTCACCTGGTGTGTCATCTCAACTTCGTGCCTAGAATGTAGATCTCTAAATGCAGAGGGGGGGAAAATCGCAAAGAAGACCACAGGGGCATAATAGCGGTTGATACCATTATGAAAGATGGAGGGAGAAAGAGAGGAATATTTTTTTCCTCCCTCTCTCCTAAGAGCAGAACTTGGATCATGCAATGAAATTGATTGGCGTGGGGTTCAGGGCTGACAAAAGGAAGTATGTCACACATCACGCAATTCAGAATCGCAGTGAATTGCTTCAGAATGTTCACGTCTTGTTGTGAACTGCTGAGAGGACCACAAGGTGTCGGAAAAAGGGGGGGTATCAATTTAAATGGAAATAGGCGAACGTACGGGATGGAGTTCTCTTCCAGGGGGTATGGTGAAGGCCACTAGCTTAGATGATTTCCTTGAAGTATACGTCTGTGATAGCTACATGGATCCTTCATGCAGAGAGACAGGAAATCCTTGAATGCCAAATAGTGGAGGCATTGAAACAGGAGGCCTGTCTACTGTTGAAACAGGAGGAGAGCTAGATGGCCATTTGATCTGATCCAGCAAGGCTCTCTGGATGTTCTGGGGTTCATTGAATTTAGTTCAAAGAACTAAATTATGAATGGGATGGAGAGAGTGGATAGAGGGAAGTTCTTCTCCCTCTCGCATAACACCAGAACCAGGGGACATGTACTAAAATTGAGTGGAGGGAGAATTGGAACGGACAAAGAAAAATATTTATTTACCCAGCATGTAATTCATCTGTGGAACTCCTTGCAACAGGATGTGGTGATGGCACCTGGCCTAGATGCCTTTTAAAAGGGGTTTGGACAGATTCATGGAGGAAAAGACCATCACAGGTTACAAGCCATAAGCAACCTCCTGGCTTTAGAAGTAGGTTCTCTCTGTGCCAGGTGCAGGGGAGTGACAACAGGAAACAGGTATCTTGTTGTCTCGTGTGCTCCCTGAGGCATCTGGTGGGGCCACTGTGAGATACAGGAAGCGGGACTAGATGGGCCTTTGGCCTGATCCAGCAAGGCTCTTCTGCTGTTCTTATGTCAGGATACATGTGAAAGACATGCATGCCATCTCTTTTCAAGTTAGGGAAGGGCCGCAGCATCTGCAGTGGTCCAGCAGATGCTTTGCAAGTAGAAGGTGTGGTGTTCCAACTCCTGGCTTCTCCAGTTTAGAAAGGACCAGGTAACAGGTGCTGGGGAAAGCCTTTCCCTGGATAGCTGCTTCCAGTGAGAGCAGGCATTGCTGGGCAAGCTGGACCAATGGTTTGACTTGGTTTATAAGACAGCTTCGTATGTGCGGTTTGGGATTCATTCTTGGGAGGCTCATCTCGGTCAAAGAGATGTTAAAAAATCTGGTTACGAATGTTGCACTAACACAGCCATTCTCTCCCTCTCCTCCCGCTTGACTTTCTCTCCTCCCTTCACACACACAAAGCTGCAGATCTGGGACACAGCAGGGCAAGAGAGATTCCGGTCCATTACGCAGAGTTACTATCGCAGTGCCAATGCGTTAATACTGACCTATGACATCACCTGTGAAGAGTCGTTCCGATGCCTCCCGGAGTGGCTGCGGGAGATCGAGCAGTATGCCAGCAACAAGGTCATCACCGTCCTGGTGGGTAAGTGTCATCATTGGGGCCTGTTTGGCCAAGGGAGGCCTTGCTAGCAAACCGGCAGAAATAAAGACCGAAGCAGCGACGGAGGAAAGCATTTTGGAGAGCGGAGAGAGAGAGGTGGCAACATGTCTCCCTTAGACAGAAGCATTTCCACTGAGCCTGCCGTTCGCCGTTGCTGCTTCATGGCCAGGATCACCTCGTCGGGTCTCATGGGCCAAATCCACCCCCTCCCAGTGCCATTTGATTCCGCTCCCAGGGGCTCTACCAGATTTGAATGGTCTCGTGCAAATGTTGCACACAAACAGCTTCCCTCGTAAGGCATTGTTCAATGGTTTGAGCCTTGTTCTCAAAGGCGATGTGTGTGAGAGAGATTCCATGTTGCAAGGTTATGTCTCGCTCTTGGGTTCTGTATGGACAGCCCCAGCCATGCCAAGGTATCAGAGGGCCTTGACCATCGAGGTGGCAAAGCACATTTCCGGGTCCTGAATCGGAGTTTGGAGAGTAGAGATTTCCCCCTGCCCCCAGATGCTAGAGGTTTCTGCTTTCTTAAATGTTGATGCTGCCTTTCCACCAGTGTGGCTTACAGCAACAATAAGGTCATCTCATAAGACACTTGTGCCATCAATATCTCACAACAACAACAACAAAAACAATAAAGCCCCTACAGAGTTATTAGTATGATTCCCCCCCCCCCCACACACACACACTGCTACTACTAAAACAACCGCATTAGTGTGCCTGGATCTTTACAAAGAAATGTAACCCGGACAGAAGCATTGGTGAGAACAGGCGCCAAAATAAAGTAATGTAAAATAATCTTTTGGGGATTTTTACCTTATTTTCTCAGGAAAACGTGTTTGTCTCAGAACTGGGGGGGGGGGATTCCCTCACCCAAAATCAGATCCTCAGTAACGTCCCCGTCTCTGCTTGAGATGTAGCCACTTTGGCTGTTGGCTGCCATTCCACTAAAGCCACAAGGATGACGCCGATTACCATTTGGTATTCTAGCGCTTCGGTGCATTCGCTTTGAGAATCTGATATCCCGGCCTCGCTTCTGTGGGATTTGGTCCAGGAACTCTTTAGGCAGCCTGAAGAGGCCATCTGGGGAAAAGGATTCGTCAGCCGAATTTGGCTTCACACACTTTTCCTCTTTCATTGATGCATAAATTGCAAATAGGAAAAAATTCTGAGGGATGGTCTGGTGCGTGCTGGTTATTTAGCCTTTTAGCCCTGCCTGTTTTGCAAAAAGCAGGTTTATTGGTAGGATTTATGGACCCCAGAGCCCATCTTTCTCCCAAGTCACTTTATTTACGAAAAAATTCAATGTCTCACTTTTTCTTTGTAAAACAAAATCTGGGCAGCTAACAAAAATATTTTTTTAATATTAATTAAATTAAAGAACTAAATCAGCCAATCAAAAACAAAAAGGCAAAGCCAAAAAACCAAACTTCCCCAAAAAATTATGAGGCAACAATTTAACAGTCATGCATTGCTGAAGCCTGGCAAAATGCACCCCTGCACCCCTACCTATGCTCCCCCTGCCCTAGAAAACAAGAGGATATAAGCAGGAATGTGTCTTTATCATGATTGTTCAGGAGCAGAGAATAATTGCCGACAGTGGTAATCGGCACTGAATTCAGCTATGGGCAATGCCTGGCTGGAGGTGGAGTTTCAGTGCTCTGCATAGTTCCCCATGATGATGATGATTTTATTTTTCTAGTACCAAAAATGTCCTTGGCGCTTTCCATAGAGTGATATTCCTAGGACAACTAGGATTAAACCCACCCCAAATCGTAAAACGTTGTAAAGGAAATAATGCAAAGTTTTCTAGTTTACATAATTTATGCAGGTTGCAGAACTCGCTTTCCCTGGCACAAACGTTGATTTAATTTTAGCCCGGAGCACAGCCTTGATGAAGAACTGCCCAGCAGAGGCAGACTAATGGGTCCCTCTAGCCTGGCTGTTGGAGGCCCTCTGTGGCACCATGCTTTTCCAGTCCTGCTGCGTTCCTTGCATTGGAGATTCTGCTGACTGAACTGCTCAGGATCTTATGCAAGCAGAAGACTCCTACTGCTGAGCCCCAGCCTTTGCTCAAAGAGAGATGCAGAAACTAGACTCCTTACCTTTGATCCCTGTCAAATCACACGTCTAAGTGCAACCATCTCCAGGGGTTCTTACAGAACAAAAACGTGGGAAACCATCCAAGTCCAATTGACTTTAAATACACAGTTGTCATCCTCTCCCCAACAGTGATTTGGATGCAGAGAAACCCACATGCATTGGAAAGGGGTTTCTATGCAGGCATGGGGAGATTTGCTGTCCAGCCGCAGCCCCTTAGATCACATATAGTCCTGCTGCAGGGAACCCCCAACCTTGGGGGGGGGGAGGGCTGCCACCAGAAAAGAAAAGCCATCCATGAGTCAAGGCAACTTTGTGGTTCTCTGGTGCCAGCCAATAATAGTAATTTGACGATAATGCAATGATTGAGATTGTAATTGTCCCCTGAAGGGAAAAAAACTCAGTGATTTTTAGTATAAAAAAATCAACAGAAAACCCTTTCATTCATTCATTCATCTTGCTGATATTAAAAGTGCCCATTAGTGCTCAATTAAAGTGAACTGCTGTGCTTGTTGGGATTGCTCCAGTAATAAATGGACGAGGCAATATATTGCTGAATTCATAATGTGGAGGTGGGGAGAGAGAGGAGAAAATAAGCACTGGGAAGTTGCTGTTCTTACAACAGTATTTTTTTTTTAAAAAAAGGTTACACCAGAATGAAAGGTAAGAAAAAACAGTGGCTTCTTAAAATTGTCCAATCCTATGCCTGTTTTCACAGAACTCTGTCCCTCTAAGTTTAAGAACATAAGAAGAGCCCTGCTGGATCAGGCCAAAGGCCCATCTAGTCCAGCTTCCTGTATCACACAGTGGCCCCACCAGATGCCTCAGGGAGCACACAGCCAACATGATAACCTGTTTCCCGTTGTCACTCCCTTGCACCAGGCAGAGAAAACCTACTTCTAAAGCCAGGAGGTTGCTTATGGCTTGTAACCTGTGATGGTCTTTTCCTCCATGAATCTGTCCAAACCCCTTTGAAAGGCATCTAGATATTTGCTGGTCTGAGACCCAGTGAGGGCAGCTGGCCAGGCAGACTGGCTTCTCATAGGCTCTGTGCTTGCGGTCTAATGATAATGAAACTGCTGGTGGTGGGAAAAGAAAATTGGAGATATACAAACAATGGACAGCAGCAGCTAGCAGGGTTTTTCTGTTTGTTTGTTTTTGCACAACAGCTTCTGAGCAGCAGTAACCTGAGCACTAAGCCTGGGGCAGTTTCAGGGGTAGTTTCCCGGAAGTTTCCCATTCTTAACTTGCTGTAATGCCAGTTCCCGGGGGGGGGGGGGGCAGGAACAGAACTGAGAGCCTGGCTGGGAGCATAAGTGACAAAGACCTGGAACTGTGGTGCTGAGATGTCTCCAAGAAGACGTGGTGCTATTGTACAAACTATCTGTGCAATTGGGACGATCCCTGTGTGTCATGCGCAGAGGTTAAAAACAGTTTCCTTTTCTGTTTGTGTGAAGCCGATTAGAATTCAAACTATAGGTTTCCCTCTAAGTTCCCATTTAAGTTTTTTTAAAAAAAGGTGTGAGAGGGCAGTTTGGTTTGCAATTCCTTCCAAGATGGCCAACAGAAAGGGGGAGGAGCTAAGCAGCCCCCAAGGGTCCATAAAGGCAAGTGTGGGAAGCTGGAGTTGGAGCTGCAACTCTGAGCTAAATCATTGAGCTGTATCACTGCTGAATCGTGTTGCTGAGCTCTTGAGAGGAAGATTGCTATCCTTGTCAAGAAACCCGGTTTCATTTGAGGAGCTGCACTGTCTCTACTTCAGTCCTGCCCTAACTCCTGGCAGGGTGCCAAGTTACCAGAAGGGAGGGTCCCTAATTCCTCGAGGCTCGCAGAGAGTGAGGCCCTGGCCAGCTAGGGAGTGGTGGCAGTGGAAGACTGACTGGATGGGGGGCAGCGCCAATGTCCCAGGTCAGGACCCTAGGGGAGCCACAGGCCATAGAACTGATGCTAGCTGTCACAGCTGGCCTCGGACAGTTGTCCTGGCGAAACAGCGTCACAGGCCAACATGGTACGCTGTATGGCCTTCAAATTGGAAGTTCCAGGGTCAAACTCATCTCTACTCCTTTTATATATGCAGGGAATAAGATTGATTTAGCTGACAAAAGAGAAGTCTCTCAGCAAAGAGCAGCAGAATTCTCTGAAGCTCAAGACATGTATTACCTGGAGACCTCAGCGAAAGAATCGGATAACGTGGAAAAGCTGTTTCTGGACTTAGCTTGCCGGCTGATCAGCGAAGCCAAGCAGAACACGCTGGTGAACAATGTGGAGTCCCCGTTACCTGGCGAAGGGAAAAGTATCAGCTATTTGACTTGCTGTAATTTCAACTGATGCCGGAGAGGCCCCAAGGGTTAGGACTGTTTCTTCTGGCCGAGGCCTGTCTCGAGGGAGGCGATTCCTGCTGCCTTGACCCAGTCTGACTGGTGGATATGGTCTGGTTCCTGATCTTGAAGCATGGCAGCCTGGCCGCTTCGCCTGCAGGGTCAGCGTAGCAGAATATAACCTGGTTTCATCTCCCCCTCCCCCTGCCTTTGTCATCTGGAGGCGGTTAGGATGCAACGGAGTGCTGAGAGCATCCCAGGACAAACATGGGGCCATCGTTGTACTTCGTGGAAGCAACTAGGAAGGCTTCTCTTGGAAATGTTGAATAATGCAGGATCTCTCTTGCACCACATGTTTTGGATTTTTAAGTAAGAAAATTGAAATGCACATTAACCATTAGGGAGCTGTTGTGGGCTACCGGCGAAGCAAATACCTGTATATAGATTGTGGCCCAAAGCATTGGGTTTTAGGGCACAACTCAACGACGTATGTGCGTGAATGTGTGTGCGTGTGTGTGTGCGAGTGTTTCATTTTTTAAATAAGTGTTACCATCTTCCCTGTTCAGGCACTTTCATCAACATGGGATTTAAAAATAGAGATGCCAATACGTTGAAACCAACTATAATGAAGATTGGCTTTTGCAGTTCCCCAGGGTAAATTTTAGATGTAGTCCGTTACTGCCCGCTCTGTTCTGTGCAGAACTTGTACAGAAATTGTTCACTAATAAGCACTGATTGTGTGTGTGTGTGTGTGTGTGTGTGTATATATATATATATATATATATATATATATATATATATATATATATATATATATAAAGGTCTTTCTGTGGGTACAAGCAATGTGCTCGTTGACTGGGTGCATTTCATGTGGATTTAAATTTTGTCTTTTAGATGAGAGGAGGTTTTAGTTTATTGAAGAGGAGTATTAAGAATCCTCTGGGAACTTGGCCTGATCCAAGAAATGGTCCAAGGTGCAGTGCGGCTTCCAGTTAAACCCAGTATTTTCCCACTGTTCTGCCATTTTGTGGAACTCCCATTCTCACTTTCTCTTCCCCCTCAGAAGTGACTGAATAAAAGGTGTGTTTTAAAAAAAAATTAAATGGTTAATTATTTCAGTAGTTCATAGAAATAGCTTCAGGAACAAACAGCCTGTTGGAATGCTGAATATCTGCTATTACAGGCAGCACACAGGGTCATCTGTTTATAGGAATATTGTAACATCGATGACTGAGATTTATGGACATCCAGTATAGCCACATAGTCACTTAAGCTTGGGCGTCATGAGTGGTCTGCTCTGCTAAAGACCATGTATGAGAGCTCTGTTAGTTTAAATGTTGCAAGCTCCTCTAAGGAAGATCTTACAGATGGGAGTTAAGGCGCAAGAACAGTCCAGTTAAGAGCTGCCCCAAAATAACACCACCATCAGCCAGTGTAAAGGTTTGACACTAGGATGTGCTTTTGAATATCAGCCCCCCCACGGGGTTTGAATTTGTGGAAATATTTCTTGTTGGGGAACAAATGCATAATTTTGGAAGGTTTTATAAGCATAGAAAGAACCCAACAGCTCGGAATGTATTTAGTCAGGCTGCTGTGATCATCTTGCAAAGCCATGGCTTTGAGGAGCTGTTCTGAGTTGTGGTGTCCAAAAAGGCCCTCTCTTCTAATGTTGTCGCTTGCAGCCTTGTGATGGCAGTTCCCCTCATTTTCCCCACTGCTCTCTCTTGAGCTTGTGTGTGTGCGTGCATGGGTGTGCAACTGTTGGCTCGGGCAATTCCTTTAATCCAAAGTATCCAAGCTGGAAGCAGCATGGAATGTGTCCTGCCCTCATCTCCATCCGTCATTACACCTTTAGTGCCCTGCTCGAAAGAACGCACTGGGTTTTACACTCTTGACGCTAACGAGGAACGCATCATCGCCGATGGTTTCTGGTGTGGACGTGCTTGCTCTGAAAGGGAGGCTGAACTGTCTGGGTTGCTGCAGAACCACAACGGAGTGCAACGTTTGAGTATGAATTTGCTGGTTATTCTGGATTTAGTATTAATCCAGCAAAGAAGGGGTGCAATGGGAGGCCAAAGGGCAACGCAGCCGGGCCCAGCTGGACCAGCCCCTAGCGGAAGAGGGATGTGCAAAAGCACAAATGGGAGGCAGCACCCTGTGGATTGGGCAGTGGTGCATCTACCTTTTGTTTCAATAGGGCTTGCACTGGGCAAGGTCGGGGGGGGGGGGGTCCAGTGTGTGTGTCCAGTCACTACAGGCAGTCCCTTTTGCATTAAAACAAAGCTGCTAAAGTTCCAGCCTTTTTGAGAATAAAGCTGACATGAAAAAAAAAAGTCTCTTTTCCCGGTAAATTTTTCTTGACTTTGAAACAACTTCCAGAGGGGTCGCTGTGTTCAGAGTAGCAGCAAAAATGACCGAGTCTTGTGGCACCTTTTGAATACCAACCATTTCCTTCGGCGGAAGCTTTTCTGACCACAGCCCGCTTCACTGGATGGACAAATTGTTATCTTCATGGGCAAGGATATACAGCACAGGGGTGTAGGAAAGGAGAAAAAAAGAAAATGGAATCGACAGACGACTTGGTTTTCAATTTCCCTCTATATCTGTGTGTGAGAGAGACCACCTAGGAAGAATTTCATTTCACACATCTGATGAAGTAGTAGACTTATAACTCACGAAACTTCTGCTACAAGCAGGGCCCTCCCGTCCCTGAAGTAAATGATGCAGTTTGCATTTGGGGTGGGGGGGAGCAAACAGGTAGTGACCAGACTCCCAGCGCCTCCCTCCCACTCTGTTGCTCTTTACTTAAAGCAGGAAACACGAAGCATGCTGGCATCGCTCCAAGCAAGCTCCCCATTTCTTGCTATTCTTAAAGCTTTGGCTCCCTCACCTTGCTCCAGAGCCCAGTGGAGGAATGCAAGAAGGCTGTAGGGGGGCCAAATTGCTGCACTCAGGAGGACCGGAACACAGCCCTCTCACGCCTTCCTCCACGCGTGAGGAAGCAGGAAATGTGTTGCTAGGAGTTCATCCCAGCACACTCCACATCTCCTCTTTTGATTCAAGAACCCATGCAGGGAAGGAGCCAGTAAAGAGCCTGTAGGCTGGGGGGGGGGGCAGCACTAGTGGGCTGTCTCAGCCCCAATAATAGCTTCAGCCAGCCTTGACTTCAGCATCCAGGAGTTCAATTAAACTAGTTTGCTCTCTAGTGGGGATGGCAAGAAGAGAAGGAGTGCCAAGGACCTGGCAGATCTCAATCTATGGGTGAGGTGGGCTGCGTTCTAAGGCCAACATACTAATTTTCTGTGTTCATCTGATATTTTTGTATGAAGAAGTAGTTAATCAGGTGAGCCCTCATTTGCAGACTAGCCCGTGGTACGTCACAAACCAGGACTGGCCCAAGCCCTCCCGACATCTAAGGTGGCATGCCAAATCCTCCCCCTTACCCAATAATGTGCCACCCTCTGCTCCTCCCACTCTCCAATGCTCTAGCTCAACACTCTCCTCCCCTCCACACTTCCTCTTCCTCTCTGTTGCCCTCTTCCTTTTCCAATCCAGGGAGGGGAAGGAGGAGGACCAGTGAAGACAAGTAGGTGGACAGAGATGGGCACCCCCATCAATCTGATGCCTGAGGAGACTCCTTCAGTTGGCCTCATGGATGGGCCGGCCCTGGCTCAGATGCAGGTTTTTACCACCTTACGGAGAACTAGGCTTACAAGTAACTGAAAAGAGCAACAGTAAAACTTATACTGTAATTAACAGTGGGCAAAGAATCAAAGCAACCAAGATATACCATTGAGAAAGAAAAGAGATGCTTTTTTTTATGCCAGACCACATGTGTGGGAGATCTGCATTTTGATCCTGACTTTAGAAAAGAAAAACCTTTTAAAAAGCTACTGTGTGAGACTGCAAGTTTGACTGAAGCAGCGGCTTTGCGGATGGGGGGTTTAAACCCCCCTTTTTTTGCATGTTGCTTCCCTCCCGGCTGCTGGGGGGGAAAGACCAGCACGTACAGCTACCTGTATTCTTCTCCAGTGGGATGAACAGCAATTTGGCAAAGGAGAACATTAAATGCATGTGTCTGCTTGAATGTAAAAATATACCACCCCTATGCCGGAGATGCCATATAATTGGCCCTAAGGCTGACAGAGGTTGCTGAAGGGAGTTGCATGCAAAAGGGGCCACAAGAGGCACATCTGGACAAGAAATCGCACCAGGGACCAGAAATTAGAAAGACTATTGCCATTCATTGAACGGAAGGACTAAGAAGAATAGAGGAAGCAACGTAGATAGGCAAGACCACAAATGCCTACAGTCCCCAAGCGACTTCACTGACGCACGAGATTGCAACTCAGCTTGCATTTATATTTGTATGCCCAGCTTGCATTTCATGCGCTTAACCAGCATGCTGCTGCAGCTCTTACAAGATCCTAGCCCTCATGACAACCAGAAAGGGAGAGCTTGAAGGCCGCTGTGATGCTCAGTGCTTGCCAGGCAGGGTAGCGGTACAATTTGTACAGCTGTGGGCCCATTATCTGTGAGGAGCTTTGGGAGGGGGTCTGTGATGTCCCAGCACCACACTGGTGAGCCACCACACTTGCTCCTAAGCACCAAATTCTGCATTTGCAGAGAATGCTAATTTTGCAAACATTCTGAGTAGTTATTGGAAGTCTTTTCTGGAAATATTTGACTGCCAAGAGCCCCTTCAGGCCCTCGCATTATAAGCAAGCAGTGCATTGTGAAAAAGGCATCCATTTTTAACCATACCCATCAGACAACTCAATCAGCAATGTATTGTTCCAGACCATGGAGCCTGTGCTTTCCTTTAATAAAACAACATGGTATTCCAGATGTTGCTTTTCATTTCCCACAGCTGCACACCAAGGCCAAACTACTTCTTTGCAGAAGAGCGCAGCCACAGTCCCTCCCAACATATTAGCAGAAGTGCTTTTTGCTGGACTTTTCAAAGGAGCTCCCCCCCCCCCCGACTTTGCACAGAAACGCCTACCTTGCAATACAACGTTCTGGGACCCTGGGTGGTGTACAGGCAACCTTATGCACTCAGTTTCATCTCCAACAAACAGCTCCTTATAGCAACATTTGTACTCGGGCACATCAAGCACTGGTAGTGCGTAGCCTTACCACCACGATTGTGCTTCACAGGGATGTTTGACGAGGAGAGGTAAGAGGGCTCGCTCCTGTAGAGAGAAACCATGTTCAACTTGCACAAGCGTTCCATCTCTATCCAAGAATGGATACAGGGATATCACTACTGCAATGCGGTGGGTGCAGTATAAATGCTATTTACTTTTCACATTTTGCAATGCATTTATAAAACATACGATGCTGCCTTTGACTGACTCAGGCTATTGGTCCATCTAGCTCTGTATTGGCTAGAGCAAGGGTGGCCAGCCTTTCAACATGAATGCTCCTGGCCCTTAAATTGTTGCATAGGTGAGGGCATTTCAGCAGGTGCAACTGCTGTAGCAGCATCAGCAGCACTGGCAGCTGCCAAGTTTCTGTCCTCTATACAACTCTTAAGAACACAGAGGCCCTCATGGTGGAAAGTTGGCCACGCCTGGGCTAGAGTAACAGGCAGCAGCTCTACAGGTTTCAGACAGGGACTGTGTCTCAGCTGCTCCCTTTAGATGGAAATGCATGCAAAGCATGTGCTCTATCCCCCCCCCCCCCATGTCCTTCCTCTAAAGAAGGTGCGTTTTGTCTCCAACCTCAATGATGCCCATTTCCCTCCAGAGCAAGTAGCACAGAGAGGGGGATGGTGATCCAGACTGGAACCACAATGGGGGTAAAGAGCACCCATTATGTACTTGATGGACCATGGAGTTTGGGCCTGAAGTCGAGTGCAGGAGGATGCACAGTGCCTGCCCCATCTTCCAAGGTGCAAAGAGCACAACAGTTTCTCATATTTGAGCACAGCAATACCTGGACTTTTGTCGCTTTGCTCTTTTGGCCATTTGTAGCTTGTCGGTCTCTGTGCATCACTTTTGCTTAGAGGGAATTCAGCTTTTTGAAGATGAAGGTGGGTTTGCAGGTGATTTGCACTGGTTTCCGAATGCATACAGAGTGGTCCTATATTGGATCCTTCCCTAGATAAGCTAGCTAGGAAACACTGCAAGTCAAGCAGGGGTAGGGAGCCAGCAGCAATAAAACAGGATGCTGCCATAAGTCCAGCAATCCTCAGATCAGTTATACTTCAGGAATCCCACCGAAATCAAAACAATTATTTTGGAGTAATTGGTGTAGCGATTGTAACCTCAGTATCTGGGGAACTGCATCGTTAATCAAAGCCTAAGGACCCACTAGCTCTTGGTGATGAAATTAACTTCAAAAAGGAGGAGCATGAAATTCTGAATGCCAAGACAGATAGCAAAAGACCACCCAGTTCATCCACTGATCTTGAGCAACATTGGCCAGTGATATTTCTGTTTCTGGCTGTCTGCAAGATCAGTAGTTTGGTGTAGCTGACAGCTAGATCTTCCGATGTGTCTCTGGTTGGCTAAACTGCGACAATGGAAGAGAGTGGTTTGCAGACAAGGGCTTTCTAAGCAATTCCTGATAGACTTTACAGAGGAGCAGGCCTGGAGATCCTTGGAACCACTGACCTCTTGGTCAACTCCTTGCTTAGATGACCAACAACGTCCCTTTAAACAGGCTTCTTTAACATAGACTAACTACTGCTGCTCTGATTTTCACCTGGCTCTTCTGCCAAGTGTGTTTCTATTGGATTATTGCCGCTTTTTTCGTTATGATGTTGGTTGTCCTTAATGTAATACAACTGTATGGCAGCATAAGCTTTAATATTAATTAATTTTTAATATTTAATTAATTGTTTTAATATGTTTATTTGTATTTTAATATGTTGTAAGCCGCCTTGAGTGCCCTCGGGAGAAAGGCGGGCTACAAATTCCTAAAATAAAAAAATAAAAAAATATTAAAAATAAAATTAAAGCCTAGGGAAATATGGGCTGGTTTTCCTGGAATGAGACTTTCAGGCTGCAGTCCTACACACACTTACCTAGGAGTATACTCTATTCAACACAGTGAGATTTGGGTCTAGGGGCACACAACAGAATCAGGTGGCAGATGGACCGGGGGAGATCACACTTTGAATGCTTGCCAATGTTACACGCTCCCTGCAACAAGAAAACGGCTGTAAGAGAGCAAGGATACAATCTTTCTCCCTGATGCGCTAGTGCTCCATTTGCATGGAGTTCATTTATGCAGGGAAGCATTCAAAAAAAGAACCGCCCCCTGCAGTCTGAAGAGGTGGGGCCCATTCTACCGCCTCATTCCAAGTCATGTGTAGTCACCAGGTCCCACTACCACAACCTCCAAATCAGAAATGGACGCATACAGGATCAGGCTGCATCATGAAAACTCTCGTGCTGAAAGGATTCACACTCCAGTCCTTTGAACAGACACACTTCTGACACAGGACAGAATCTCTTTTGCCCAAGCAGTTAGCAGATGCCACCCGAGTGTCAGCTAAGGGCTAGGGTGGTGGTAGCTACCAGCGCCGGACTCGAGAGTGAAATCTGCTCGCAGAATCTTGCATGCAAGTGTGTGGCCGTCTCTCCTCGAAGCAGTTCTAGGAGTGACGGGCGCATCAGGCAACACAGCATCTCTATCTCTGGGTCATTGCTATTAAAAAAAGCCCACAAGCGGAGGCAAAGTGTTAATTTATTTTCTAGGGAAAAGTCCTTTAATGCTCAAGGGATCTGCAGGTAAGCATAATTCATGGTTGAAAAGGGCCAAGAGGAGGAGGAGGAACAATACAATGCAAGTGTAGCTCTTTGGTTTTTTTTTCTTCTTCTCAGTAGCTCTTCCCTATCCCACAGTCACGTTAGAAATAAATTATGGAAAACATATCAAAGGCTCAGAATGTGACTTAAAGGTCATATTTCAAAAACAGAAATTCAGGAGGGATGGATCCGATAAGACAGGTTCTGTGCTGGGAGGGGGACTGCTATCTGCAAACAATTCGGGAGACCAACTTACTGCATTGGGCACAGAGTCAGAAACCTGGTTCAACCAGTTGACATTTGCAAGCACGCAGGAGGCAGGAGAGGCATCTGTCTGGTGTCTGGGGTCAGCGGCGTCTTCATGAATGAGCCTGGTTCCAATGGGAGCCTCGACTGGCTGCTGTTTTTTAGGAGTTGACACTGTCTCACACCCAGATCCATTTTTTGAAAGAAGAAACTTTTCCCCCATGATTTGGTAGCCAGCAAAGTCCCTTGCTAGAACCCTCCTCCTCAACCTAAACACTTTGGTCTCCGAGGGAGGAATCCATTCCTCGCTGTCATTTTCAAACAACTTCTGCGCAGGGCTGCCATTGGTCAAGAACTGCACCTGGTCCTCCACATCACCAGCAGTCCAGCATGCATTGCTCACTCTTCTGGGCTGCAGAAACGTGCCAAAACACCGTCTTCTGGAGGAGAGTTTCAAGGCAGGCCAGGGTCTCCGACACCTGGCATTGATCCAAGACAATTTATTCAGTGGCAAATCACTGAGAATGGATTCACGTCCCCTGGGGAGCGGTTTGGTAAAGGGGGTGGACTGGGAATAAGGCACAAAGTCAGAGGTCCCTGCGAGGCTGCCTTCTGACTTGGCTCCTGAACCAGCCAGTGGAGTGCTTGTTTTTTGGTCAGAAGCAGCATGCGAGGATAATCCACATGGGGACGTGTTCCAGCGAGCGTCCAGCTCACTTGGCAACAATTCAGCTCCGAGAGGCTTTTCAGTCAGTGCACCCTCCTGCTCCGAGAGGGCCTGGCCTGCTTCTAAGGCTCCTAGAGCAACTCCCACCCCTCTGGCACTAGAATCAAAGAGATCAGCAGAAGCATCGTAACTGCCCTGGGGGGCATCGGAATAGCTCTGGAGCAGACTGCTGGCGTGCCTCCCACTGTGATCGTGCCCTGGCACCTCTGGGAGCGGCTCGCCACTTCTCTCATGAATGGCACCTGATTTTTCATGCGACGCCGAGGCGAAACCCTCTTTCTGGGCGTCTGCAAGATC
This sequence comes from Plestiodon gilberti rubricaudatus, assembly GCA_026170595.1. NCBI lineage: Eukaryota > Metazoa > Chordata > Lepidosauria > Squamata > Scincidae > Plestiodon > Plestiodon gilberti. The sequence continues at coordinate 223,705,674 of JANXHW010000003.1, forward strand.
AGTAGTTTGGCGTAGCTGACAGCTAGAGTTTCCGATGTGTCTCAGGTTGGCTAAACTGCTACCACGTTTACAACGGAAGAGAGTGGTTTGCAGGCAAGGGCTGCCTAAGCAATTCCTGATAGACTTTGCAGAGGAGCAGGCCTGGAGATCCTTGGAACTACTGGCCTCTTGGTCAACTCCTTGATTAGATGACCAACAACGTCCCTTTGAAGGAGGGGGAATTCCACATGGGGAGGGCCAAGGGAAGAGGACTGAATTCTCGTTGGGGAGATACCCCCATCTTTCCTTTCCTGTAAGAGACAAAGAGCTATGGGAGGCTTCCTGTTGAGATTCGCTGCCACCGAGGGAGGACAGGTTAAGCCGACAAGGAAGACGGTCTTCTTCCCACACTTCCACCTCCTCAGCTGGCTTCTGCAACTTCTCATCCGGTTGTCCAGTCAAGAAATTGCCTCGGAAGACGCCTGGCTTGGGAGAGGACTGGTTAAGGTGCCCATGGAATTCATGAGGCCCCTTCCTGGGGCAACGTCCCCAGGCTTTAGCCCCTGGTGGCGACTCTGCAGCTTTGTTGCTTTCAAGTTTGGCAATGAATTCATTTAGACTTTCAGAAGATGGCAGCTCATCCCCAAACCAAGGGGCTTCTGGAGAGTTTCCCCCAGCTCCAATATGACTGGAGGCGGCAACCAGGGGGCCAAAGGAAGAGCCTTGCTTCTGGCAAGGCAAAGAACTCCATGATTTTTCTGGACCACAGCTATGTCGGAGACTAATTTTGCAAGGAGGACCTTTCTCCTCGAATTCTAACAGGCTTCCCAGTGAGCAACACTCCTTTCTCCTTAAAGAGGACTGGCTCTCTGATTCTCTCCTTGCAGGGAAGTTCTCACACCAAGTCGAGAAGGGATGGGCTGGCTTATCTTGCTGTACATTTTGGTTAATTCCAGCCAGATGATGGCTCTGGGAGCTGTGGCTTGATAGGCTGTATGAAGGAACCAGACGAGCTTCCCATTTTTGCTTCTCATAGGCCGTCTGGCTTGGCCTTCGAGCTACAGGATCCTCAGCTGTTCCCTCCGAAGTGGACGAGGAAGTCAGTCCAAACGACTGAGGCCAAAGACTCGAAAGGCCATCAATGCCACCAGATGGCGCTGCACCCGAGAGGGCAGGGCCCTGCAAGCAGCTGTGATCAAAGCTTGGTTGGTCCAGTGCCACGAAGAGGCTGCCAGGGGGCCCAAAGCCTGCAGGACTGTGCCCAAAGGGAGCACCCTGGTGCTGCTGGAGGTATTGGATAACTGTGCAGCCCAGGAGCCCAGGGTTTGGCACAAACATCTGACAGGCTGTGAGAGCTCTGGGGCGCCTGCCAGCTTGGCAGTCATTTTGCAGAGAGCTGGCATCCTTGTGCTTCACAGAACCCTGTAAGGAAACAAACCATATTTCAGCAGAAGCTATGCCTTAGAGAGGAAGCTATTGCTATTCTCTGCCCCTGAATCAGCCAAACCCAGCGCAGATGCAAAATCAAGTCAGGTTTGCCATCTAGCCAAGTCAGTATGTCATCTGTGGCTGTGCAGGGAAGGGCCCCCATTTGGAGATCTCTAGGGTTGAGGTTGGGATCCCCTGCATGCAAAGAAGGTGCTCTACAAAAGGGGCTAAAGGGCCTCCCCAGATGACATGCTTCAAACATTTCAACTTTTGGAAGAACTTGGGAAGCAGTAGAGATGGCCAAGAAACAAGGAGGACTGTTGCTGTGTACGAGGTGAAGCCCAACAGTCCTTTCCCTCCCCATCTCCAGATCAGGACAGTCACATGCTCTGAGAAAAAGCTGAGTTTGGGGGAACATGATCGTTTTGGAGATTATCCAACACAGATGCAATAAGATGGCTATTGACTGTTACAAAGGTGCGGGTGCATTTGCCTCTATCCTACAGGATTGCGTTGGATCCTGTTCCTGTCTGCTGGAGTGAGGAGTCAAGCTGGCTGGCTGGGGCTGCAGTCAGAGCCACTCAAGACGGCCACAGGTGAAACGTATTAGGAAGCCAGGTGCAGAAAACAGCAAGGTTAGAAAGCGGTCAGGACATGAGAATGACCCCTTTGTACAGGGGCAGCCTGCCATTCTCATCCATGAATCGGTGTTGCTCCTTAGAATTCCTGGCACAAAAGGCGCCCACAGTCACAGGAGGTCTCTGCAAACTGGCAGCCAGCCTGGTGCCCCTTATGGGGGTGGAAGGGCAGGGTAGAAACCACCAACTTAAAGAGAAGGGGTTTAATCGCAGGTATTGGATTTTTCTGCCTCTCCTGAGAAGCGTGCTTTTGATGGAAGGAAGAGTGTAACTGCTTAAAGGAGTTGTTTATGGCACACGTTGACTTCTAGCAGCTGGAACGGGAGGTTCGCTGCTGTCTCCTGGGAGTGCCAGAATGCTGCAAGTGTACCGTTTGTTCACACCTTGCAGGCTGGGAAATTCAAGACACCCTTCCAGGAACTGCCTGTATGTTCTGGCTTGGAACTCCTAAGGCCGTGTTTCTCAAACTGTGGGTTGCGACCTGATTTCTGGTGGGTCCCAGGTGATGGAAAGATCAGATTACATAAGAACATAAGAAGAGTCCTGCTGGATCAGGCCAAAGGCCCATCTAGTCCAGCTTCCTGTATCACACAGTGGCCCCACCAGATGCCTCAGGGAGCACACAAGACAACAAGATACCTGTGTCCAGTCGCCACTCCCTTGCACCTGGCAAGTAATTGCCACAAACAATTCCTGAAGCCATTCAAAAATCAGATGGCTGCTAATTGCCCTTCAAAGAGCTGAGCTCCTGCAGTTTGCAAGATAAGCTGCTAATTACCCTGCAAACAGCTGAACTCTTTACTTGTAAATAAATATATTTATTTCTAGATCACTTTTTTTAAATCTTGTAAAGTTAGGTGGGTCCCGATAGAGTGTCGTTTTAAAAAAATCTGACCAATCCCCTTTTAAAGGCATTCAGGCCTGGTGCCATCACCACATCCTGTGGCAAGGAGCTCCACAGATACCCTTGGCCTTCTCTAGTAGGGATCTTCTGATTTTCAAATCACGGTTTCATGTAGTGGCTGGCTGCTGAACCCTTGCCATGGTTTTGGTATTTAGACATAGATTAAAATATCTAAATAGACACTATTAAAAGTGTTATGTCTGAATGAGGCCTAGTTGTGGAGCACCAAGTATTTATCTACATGAACTGAAGGTGCTGGACAGCTTTCGAGACATAGAACAGGTAAGCAAAAGTTCGTAATTGGATCCAGATCATACAACCTTGACAGTTATCCAGCATTTTTTGTCAATTATTTTTCACATTTTTATACCACCCTTCCTCCAAGGAGCTCAGGGTGGTGTACATGGTTCCTGCCTTCCTTTTGTCCTCACAATACCCCTGTGAGGTAGTCGAGGCTGAGAGACAGCCCAAGGTCACCCAGAAAGCTTCATGGCTGAGCGGGGATTTGAACCTGGAATTCCCGAGTCCGGGTCCAACACCAGACCCACACCACCATCCTGGCTCTAAATTAACTGGCAATGGGAATGGACAGGCTAATGGCACAAAAACCCGCACGCCCAGGAACACAAGTTGGAGCCAGCAAAAGAAGACTATGTTGCCTTGCTCGGGCTCTGCATTCTTTAAAACACAACACATCCAGCTGGGGACACGTTACCTTCACTCCAAAGACAAATTTCTTCCCGATGAAACAAGTTTCAACTGCTTCAGCTACTGCACCTGAAGACGCAGCCCTGTCTGGTTCTCCTGCTTCTTGGTTCCGTTCCTCAATATACCTTGAAGAAGAAGAGTAGGGAAAGTTAACCGAGAGGAGCAGAGCAACTAACAAAAGATCTGAGATGAAGGTCAGGCAGACAGGTTGCTGCTATTAAAAAAAACCCAAACCAACGCTGCTTTTCAACCAAGTTCACAAAGCAGGTTACGTAGCACAATACATTTTAAAACAGGATTCCCTGTCCCTCACAAAGGGCTCACAATCTAAAGAGACACGAAGAATTTCTGTAAGCTGCTGGGTAACACACTGGAGTGAGTCAAGACTAAATCAAATCAGCAAATGCACTCGCATTCCAGCAGCTAGGATGTCACTTCACATTGTAAATATATTCTCAAGTTGAAAGTGTGCCTTGCAGTCGTTTGTTCCACGTGCCAGGAAAGCCAAACATCCGTCTTGCTCAGATGTCAGCGTCTCCCTCGAGTTCCGCAAACCCAGACATCACAGCAAAGGTTGATACATCCAGTGTTCCAGGCTTACAGTGCACGTTAAGGCAAAAGATTCCCTCCCTCACTTCCAGCTACCCCACCTCTGCTCCTGTATTGATAGTCATACAGCCATTTTAAGGCACTGATCCTTGCAAGGCAAATTGTTATAACCACTAGAATGGGAAGTCTTTGGCGACTCGGCCATGTGGGATGTTACATGACACCACACCAGAAATCTCTTGTGCTTGCAGCGGTGAAGACTTGGCTGTTGATTGGTTGCACTGGTTCAATGGCAGGGACCCTTCCAACAAATCAGGGAACAAGGCTGCCAGCGACCAAAGAGCCATAGTAGAGCTGGGACTTGATTCTCATATGGGCCCTATGGAAGTTGCAGCCTTTGGGAAGGTGACGGTCTAGGAAGAGGCCCTGGAATAAGGCTGGGGTGAGCATTCAAATCAGGAGTGCCCGACGAGGAGAACAAATCTGCTCAAACACTTGCAAAACTAAGCTGGGTGCAGCCCACCTTCAGCAGCCCCCTCCCCTCAATTCTGCTTGAAAAGACCCAAAGGTTGCCACTACATGCTTTGCCCTCGGCAAAAACCTTGACCTTGGGGAAGGGGGAGGAAGTAGCAGGTGGTGGCAACAATGAGTCTCCTGCTCCAAGCAACCCCTTCTCCACGATAATACCGTATTGGTCTAAGACTCACTTTTTTCTCCTAATTTATGTTTTTAAACTAAGGGTGCGTCTTATAATCAGGCTGTTGCAATTTAATGCCAGTGATTTAATTAATTTTTTTAATAGCACCAAACTTTAAGGGTGCGTCTTATACTCGGAACAATACGGTATTTTGCCTTGAGGAAGAGGAGGCAGTAGCCACACCCATTGGAGCTTCTGGAGGGTTTGTCTGAAATGCTCAAAAATCCCTGGTCGCTTCAAGACAAGAGGCAGCCTGCTTGCCCATCTCCACACCAGCCGGCGGGGAAACTAAGGAGCAGAGCGCCCAGGGAAGGAAAGGGGCAAAGCAAGCAGTAGAAACAGATGCAGGAGTCCGAGGGAAGGGCCAGGAGAGGAGGGCCACAGCTCGGTGGTAGAGCATATCGATACGTTATACAGGGTGTCTACACGTGATTGGAGCGGTTTCACGATTTTATTGTAGGTTTATTATTTGACATACGATCACAAAATTTTACAATAACGTAACGCACAAAGTTTTGGGGGGGCATATTACAGGTGCTCGATATGCACCCCTTGAGTGAATCATCAACTCTGTAATCAGGTCCCTCCCACATGCGAGTTAGCATGTCTCTATCAATGCGAGCAAAGGCACTGATGATGCGAGCCCGCAGTTCTGGTAGATCGGCTGGTAAAGGCGACACAAGCACCGAGTCTTTCACATAACCCCACACGAAATAACCCCCTGCGATTTAAGTTGAAACGTGTCGTCGCACTGTTGTCACAGATTGACTAGCGTGAAATTCGTGGACAGCAAATGCTTTCTCGCTGTTTGAAGCCATCTTACAGACTAAAAAAAAAATTACTGCTGTCTCACAGCCGCTAGCAGCGCCCAAAGCAAACTTTGAGCAATGCGTGTCTTGTAACATCCAACTTGCGCGGCACATCGCTAATATTACAGCCATTTTAAAAAAATCACAAAACCGCTCCAATCATTAGTAGACACCCTGTATCTACGGACTGCCCACAACCAAAAGTATCTGGGTGAATACGTTCGTAGGTTATCACGACGCGACCAAATCTCCGAATTAAAAATCCGCATATTGCCGGGTAAACTCCGTAGTGTATAAGACTTTTTTATTTAAATAAACAAGATGTTAAAACAAACTTTACGTTTCACCCCAAACATCTGGGGCATATCAGAAATTAAACAGTCACTTGAGGAACACCTAGTTATACTCAACCCCCCCCCCCAGGAACCCAGATGTAATTACTACCGCTGTCAGCCCGCAACGCTGTCTCCACTGATTAATGCGTTCCAAAGTGAAGTATCCTCCCCTAATTGAAACATTCCGGCACAACTAACAAACAGCAATTGAACGTTCCCCCCAAAAACTTATCAGTTCTAGGAAGCAACCACACTGACCGTCCGCATAATCAGCTTTCTGCACCAAAATTTTCCAAATTGCACATGTTCAAAATGATATCATACAACTGAACAATATTATGTGGTGGGGACGATGACACGAACACCTATATTTGTTACTCGTTGGCACATTTTCTTGGCAAAGAACTTGGATTTAATTAAATGCAGAGACTGAAAATAGGGAGCATTATCAGGATTTATTTATTTTTAAAGCAGAAGGTAAGAGTTGGGAAATATTTTTCAAGCTCACCCAGTGAGCCCCAATCTCAACAGGGTATTTGAACCAGGCTCCCATATCCAAGCCCAGTACCCTTTCCCGCAGAAATATACAGTCCTTGTTGAAGGTCCACACAGTTTATAGTGGTACAGATTTAATTGCCCCTATTAATACATACCAGCTTGGTATCCAAGCAGCAAAATGAGCTGCAAATGTTTTAGAGATATAATTAAATTTGCATGCGGACTGGCATGTGTGTGTGTGTGGGGGGGGGGGGGGGGAGAGCTGGCCCACGCATTTCAACAGAACAAAAGATGTTGCAAGCTTTACCTTTGCAGGCCCTTTGCTGTGACTCCAAAGTAAGCATCTAAACAGCTTCCAAATACCGTCACATTGAAGACATCATGAGCCTCAGCTACTTCCAGGGAGAGTCGATATCTGTAGTTTGCGTCTTTGGCATCACCGGAGTGGCCACACCTCAGGCAACTGTACCTGTTGAAAGGCAAGAAGATGAAGTGGTTTGCGATGAAGTGGATACTGGGGTCCATCTATCAAGTGCGTGGTGTGTTTTTTTTGCTGTTTAAAACAACACCCCTAGAGACCCTAACTATGCCACTGATGGCTACTTCCCAGATTTCAGCTTGTCACATTCAACAAACAGGGCAGATTGGTTGCTTCCAGCAACTAGACCAAGCAAATTTAGCTGCTAGTAACAAATTTAGGCCAGCGGGTTAAACCGCTGAACCATAAGCTGTCGATCGAAAGGTCGGCAGTTCGATTCCCGCGACGGGGTGAGCGCTCGTTGCTTGGCCAGCTCCTGCCAACCTAGCAGTTCCAAAGCATGTCAAAGCGAGTAGATAAATAGGTACCGCTTACGGGAAGGTAAACAGCGCTCCGTGTTCCAGCCGCATGCTACGCGCTGCGGCAAGGAGAGTCATGCCGGCCACATGACCACGGAGGCGTCTTCGGACAACGCTGGCTCTTCGGCTTTGAAATGGAGATGAGCACCACACCCTAGAGTCGGACACGACTGGACTTAATTGTCAGGGGATACCTTTACCTTTACCAAATTTAGCAAGAGAATCTTGCAGGTAACTACTATGAAGCCATCTTCTACAATGTGCAAAAGGACAAGTTTGGTGAACTCTTATCTTGAATTAAAATATTTTAAAAAATTAATAATGATGTCTGCTAAGAAGCGAGTTTCACCAAGTCCCAGGAGAGTTACTCCCAATCTGTTTAGGGTGGCTACCTTAGGGAAAAAAAAACAAATGATAAAATCAGAAGGGAAAGAGAGATCCATGTTTGGGGGGTTTAAACATGAGAGCTTTGGATCCAAATGTTGGATCAACTCTGGATGGACAGAGGAGGTTGGGGTTAGTTCAGCAATGCCTGCTAAAGAGATTTGCTTATTTTTGCTAAAGAGATTTGCTTATTTCAACAGGCTGTTGATCCAATCGGCAGAAGACTTTGTTCTGTCTGTCTCTTCCGTCTCCTGCTGTTTTTAGTGCTTATGTCATCTGCTGCTCCTTATTCTGTTTATTTTTGATTGTTAAAAAATATTTATATCCAACCTTTCTATTTTTGAAATAAACACCCAAGGCAGGTCAGATCAAAATTAAAACAAATCGTTGTCGTAACCTTTGCGGATGGAACCAAAATCAGCAGGCAAGGTGACGAGGGCAACCTTACTTGCCCAAGCTTGTGATGCTGTGTTGATACAAAGCACTGCTGTGGCCCCAATAGGTGCAAGCCCGACAGTGTACATTGCGCAGAGAGGTGTTGTCTTTCTGAAAGGCCAGGGCCGAATCTCCACTATCAGGGCTGTAACCCTTGTGCACAGTAGGATAGCTTCATGTGAATTCAATACGCAAATTACCTATTGCCCTAGAGATCTAGCTGCTGTGGTTGCTCTTGAGGCGAACCACTTCACCCCCACTTTTGATCCACAGCAAAACCCATTTCATTTTGAGGCTTCCCCCCACCAAGGAAGTTAAGCGCGCCATTAGTGAAGTCCTAGATCAGGGGTACTCAACCTTTGGAGGCCCGGGTACGCCCTATCACGGTCCAATTTTCTGAAGTACCCCCTGCTAATTAATTCGATCAATCAATCAATCAATCAATCAATCAATTAGGTAATTAATGTTACATAAAAAGTACTAAAACTATTTTAAATGTGAAAAAATGTCTTATTTAACTGTGTATGTGTGTGTGTGTGGGGGGGAAGAGACATATGCAAGGATCTCTTTTTTTTCTCCAAGTCACACTTTCCAAAATCAGCTCCTCCCTCCCCCCACCCCACCAAAGTACATTTTCCAAAGTACAAAAATAAGCCCAAAACCAAAATCAGAGAGACAGAAGGGCTCTGAAAATAATTACAATTTAAAATCCATGTTAATTAACACTTAATTAGCTGCTGATGGGGCAGATAAGGGGCAGGGCTTGGCATACCCCCAGCAAGAGGTCTGCGTACCCCTAGGGGTACCCGTACCACAGGTTGAGAACCCCTGTCCTAGATGGTCGTGTGGACATCTGCTCCCTCAACTATACCCTTATCTGAGCCTGTCAGACTTAACCAAGATGATCTATGCATTGGTGACATCCAGGATAGATTACTGCAATGACTTTTATGTGGGGCTGCCCTTGACGACCATTTGGAAACTACAGTTAGTACAAAATGTGGCCGCACAAATAGTGATTGGGGCCAGGTGATTTGACTCTGTCAGGCTTCTGCTTTTCTAACGGTAGTGGGTGCCAGTCTGTTTCAAGGTGCAATTCAAGGTGCTAGTATTAGCCTTTAAAGCCCTACACGGCTTAGAGCCAGGGTAACGGAAGGGCCCCCAAATGAGATAGACCATGGGTGCTGCTGTTAGTTGAAGCTCATTTGGCAGTGATGCAGGAGAGGGGTTTTTTTCATCAAGGCGCCACAGCTGTGGAATTCCCTCCCTCAAATCGAGAACCACCGCCTCCCTATAGGGAGAATTGTGGAGAATTCCACAACTTTGGGGCCACAACAGAAAAGGCCCTTTGGCCAAAGCTACCGAGAGCTTTTGGAGTTATTGGCTTTGCTTTAGAGTGGACTTAGAGTGGACTTACCTCTTTGAATCCAATAACAGTCTGGAAAGACAGTTTTGACATGAAGGATAGACAAAGTTGGAGTTCTGGATGGAAATGACCGAGGCAACAAGGAGCCCTCTCCTGCCATTCATGTGCTTCCAGAGTTCATCGCCAAGAGACAACACAGCTCGCTACGTTTACGAACTCGGCTGTTCCCAGTCACCCAGAAGAGACGTCAAAAAGATTTTCAGGGTCACTTTGGCACCATGGAAAAAAAAAAAGAGGGATTTATAGTGAATATCGGCAGTGAACACAGTCATAGACACATAGACAGATCAGTCTTTGCAAACATGCTTTCACACACACACACACACACACACACACACACACACACACACACACACACACACTTCGACAACTGCAGGCGTTGCTGTGCATGTTATCGCTATGGGGAAAGACACCAAGGACATTCTGCCAACACCTGTTTTCTGAAATGAAGGGCATTACAACTGACTGAGAAGGGGACATCAACACGTATATTTTGAAAAACTGACCTGTTCTAAGCCAGGAATTCCCAAACTGTGCGCCATCAGAGACCTACTGGTTTGCTACAAGAAAAAAATTAACGAACTAATTAGAGGGCCTGAGGAGCTCAAGCTACCCACCGACAGAGGCAGCTGCTCCCTACAGCCAGGGAGGGGGAGTAGCTCTGTGGCGTTGCATGCAGAAGGGGGCTGGTTCAAACTCGGGCATCTCCAGGCAGGGCTGGGACAGATCCTTTTCGGAAACCCTGAAAAACGGTATGCTGCCAGAGAGCATAGGCAACCATAGGTGGGGCTGGGCCAGTATGTGGCAGCTTCATATGCTCCAGGCATCTTCTCTCCCCGCACATACAAATCTTCATGAACAAATGGCTCTGGGCTGGCCTCCATCAAAGGCATAATTCTTACGACGACATCTCCAATAAATGAAACTTTCAGAATGCAAGAAGGCAGACTCCCTTCTTAATCCAGAAAAAAAGGCATCCTGGGAAAAACCAGAAGTTTGGGTCACACAGTACGAAAAGAGTTAAAGATACGCAATGGGGCACCTTGCCAAAAAGATTGATTACGGGCGTATTTACTCATCCACAAAGCTTGTGAGTGCGTCAGCACCCCATGGGCAGGAACAGAACGCCTGATCAGCACCTGCCTGCCCGAGTTGCAAGAGAAAACAGTTGGGTTAGGAAACAGCCTCAGTGCTGCAATAAAACGTGGAAGACACAAGACTTGGACTTAATAACTACTGTACGAACATTTTCATCGCTCCTCAGGGTAAGTTACGTTTTTAACCTCATTGCTGCACCGACTCATCAGACAAGCTTGAGAATAATGCCCACTCTGCACCTGTGCCAGGCAGCTGTACTTTGGAAAGCAAAGACATTAGCCAGAGGCAGGGCCGGCTCATGCATGAGGCCAGCTGAAGTGGCTGCCTCAGGCAGCAGATTGGTGGGGGGTGCCCATCAGGCAGGGCGGGGCAGTACTTGACACACCGCATCACGATTTCTTGGGCCAGCCCTGACCAGAGGAGCCCCTACTCTAATTCGCTCGTCTCCTTTCCACCAGTTCCTACTTCTGTACGTTCCAGACTTTCCACCCATCTTTTTTCCTCGTTTTTCATAGCGGTAGCCATTTTAGTTAACGAGAGTCGGTGCAGTGTACAGGTTAAGAGACAGACCTGAAAATCAAGACTTCCCCAGTTGAGATCTCTCCTCTACTACGAGCTCATTAGGTGGCCCTAGGTAGCCTGCTCCCCAGCCGCAATACACTGTACAGGGTTTTTGTAAAGATTACAACAGGACAATAATACATGTGAAAGGCTCGAAGAACACTCAGAAGTGCTATACAATTGCCAGGTACACAGTCTCTCGGTACCGGAGGCAGTGAGTCAAATGCTGACCTCCCCTTACCTGGTGATGTGCCAGCCTCTGCTTCTCTCCCTCTGGACTGGAAAAGAAAGGGGGACAGAGCAAAAGAGGAAGGGGGGAGGAGAGCAGAGGGCACTCTAGCCCCCCACTCTCTTCTCTTTCACACTTCTTCTTCTTCCTTATCCAGTCTAGGGACTGCGAGTGAGTGGCCAGAAGAGAGGACCCCCTAATAACCGGCTGCCCTAGGTGACCACCTCATTCATTCGGCCCCACAGATGGGCTAGCCCTGGCTAAGTCTTTGTATTAGTCTGTAGCATCAAAAACACCCACCGAGGATTTCGTGAGGAGACTATTCTGTGCATCTTGCTGGTGCGGGCTCTGGCCCCCAAAAACTGATGCTGCCATACTTTTATGGTTCTTTAAGGTGGCACAAGTCTCTTTACATCCGTTCATTCTGCTTTTACAACTCTCCCACCCATCTTTCCCTTCCTCCCAACTTTTCCTCCATCCAACCTGCACAGGGTTTCCAGTAGCCAGACCATTAACATCAAAGCAGACTTGCTGAAGTCAGAAAAGGGATTGCAGTCTTAATACATTCTGAAGAACCACAATCATCCATTTTGCTTCCTGACACTTAACTGGGACCCTGCCCTGAAAGTCCAATATTGAGCACCCCCTAGCGGACTAATCACTTTAAAACTCCTTATAACCGTCGCATACACAGAGGGCTGCGGCTCAACGGACTGCATGCAGAAGTTACCATGGGACCAAGTCTGATGTGATGTGAAAGAGCAGAAGTCAAATTAATTTTAACGCTACAGGAATAAGTTCTATTCTAGAAGAACCTCTGGTTCAAGCAAGCACCTGCTCAGCTCAGCCTGATTCTTGTGGGATAGTTGTCATATCTCAGCTTCACTGCAAGGGAATCCCAATGCACCTTAGTGCTCATAGCCATGTGACAGGTCACCTTCGTAATGTTGCATTCATTAATACCGAATACAGGGAAGTGAGAGACTTATCAGGAATCAGTGGGCATGATGAGGCAACAACACATGAGAAGGGAACATTGCTGGGTGTGATCCAATGCCTTCAACAAGCTACCTTGGTGGTTTTAATGTTTTGGGCTCTTTGATTCAGGGGCTCTTTTAATTTTCTTTAAAGTTATTTTAAGCAAGAAACAGGCCATGCTTAGGAGTGCTGGACTTTGTTCCTAGAGCCTTGGGTTCAAATCCCCACACTGGGTCTCACCATTTCCCAGCCTGATCCCAGAGGGGGACAATCACAAACACTCCCCCTTTCCCAGGAACTTGAAACAGCAACGGGGGGGGGGGGGGGAGAGATGCTACCCTGGGATGAATTGAGGCTATTGCTTTCCCCACCATAAGAAATATATGCGAGCCACCACTTAAAGGTGCCTCTTTTTATCTAGTTATCCCATTCCCACTGTTGCTTCAACAGTGTTCAAAAGATAGACTACCCTCGCGCATGGAAGTTCTATTTAACCATTAGTTATTTGATAGACCTCCACACGTGTGTGTCCAATTCCTTAAAACAAAACCAGACAGACGGAAGAGGAAAAGTTATAGGAAGCGGGAACGGGGCTGGGACTAATCAAGGGAGAGAAGCCAAACAGACTCACCAACTTTATCTCAAAGTAGCCCCCAGGAGAGTATTCAACTGGTACACGACAGACTCCACCCACGCCCCCTCCCCATAAGGAAGTGACGACACCAGCCCCCTCCTCCTCACGAACCAATCAGCACACGCAATCGCACCCTGACGAGCAGGAGGGGCAAAGGGATAAAGGAGCTGCAGCAACAACCCATCGCTGAGCATATAGACTATGAATGTATAGACTCGCACAAGGGTCTCACTTCCGGGGGTGTCTCTTTAACTTGCAGTCCTATATGCCCGATTATCTGGGAGTAGCCGTCATTGAACAAAATGGGACTGACTTCGGAGTTCACACGCACAGGATTGGGCTCCATGATGATCCCCCCTCCTTTCCCCCTCTCTAGAAGACCCCATTTGGCAGAATTGAGCACTGCCTATAGAAATCAATGGAAAAACTCTGGATTTTAGGGGGGCAGCTGTGATGGGGCAGTGTGTGTGTCTGCCTCGAAGCAAAAGGCAGGGGCGGAGACGGACATTCATACTCTTCCTTTCTCAGGTCCCGTTTCATGTGAAATCCCCTCCCCTCGACAATTGAGAACGGGATCCGAGGGGGCAAATGAACGAGAAATGGATGACGTTTTGCTACAACCTGAAGGCTGTTTTGTATGGAGGATTGTGTGTGTGTGTGTGTGTGTGTGTGTGTGTGTGTGTGTGTGTGTGTGTGAGAGAGAGAGAGAGAGAGAATCCACTCCAGCCCCATTTTGAACGCAATGAGACTGCTGAGGTGACGTGCACAGGACTGCATCGTGCATTTGCAGTGGCATTGAAAGGGCAATTTTAAAAATGTTTAAAAACTTAAAAAAAAAAAACACCAACAACTCCAAAGCAACCCACACATTTTTCACAGGAAATAAGACATGAGTAGGAAGAAGAGCGTGAAATTCAGACGTTGCTGCTGTATTTCCTTTCGGGGTGGCCCACTCGCACCTCCCCTAAAATCTGGGACATTATGGGCAGTTATCACATCCGCACTGAGAATAGTACGGGGGGGGAAACCGTCAAAAGGAACCAGCCACTTCCATCCTCATACAAATAGCCGTGTGGCTCCTCTAGTCATTTCTTATCTCTATGGGAGAGAAATAAATAAACCTCAACAACTGAGAGCAATTGACAAAATGCATTTTTCCCGCCTCAAATAAAGCAACCAATTGCTGCTCAGGCCCCACCTACGCCATATCCATGACTAGCCAATCAGAGCGCCTTCGTTTTAACCTCAGGCCCGTCCATGTTCTGTGCTCATACCCACGCCCTCATTCTCATCAAACGCGTCCCTTGCTTCCTCTCAGCCAATCAGAGAAAGGGCCGAGGGTACATCCGCCTCCCCAAGTGATTACTCCGTGGTCAATCACAGTCTCTCGTCAGCCAATCACCTAAGAGCGCCGCCCTCTTTGGGTGGATAGGAACAGCGCCTGTTCTTCTCTCGACTACCTTTCCCGGCCATGGGCGGGGTCAAGCGGAGTATCACACCCTCCTCCCCCGCCCTCCCCAAATTTAGGTATAAAAGGGGGAGAGGCGCGGCAGTAGTGGCGGTGTTGAAATGATGGAGCGAGGAGGGAGCGGTGAAGGGCGCTGCTGGTACAGCTATTGGCGGGTGATCCTTGTTCTCTTCCTAGCTGGTGCTGCTAGCTGTGCTCCGGGCTTCTTGGGTCGCTCTCCGCTCCGGCTGGCGTCCCGCCCGGATCCTGCTGCCCCCATTTTTAGCCCCCGCGCTTACCGCACCTGCTACTTAGCCCAGAAGGTAAGATGAGCGAGGGGATTCATCTTGAGCCCCCACGTTGACCCAAAACACCGAGCGCGTTCTCGCTGATGGACCGATATCCTCCTCATGTATAAACTTGTGTCTTCTCCTGGAGTCCTGCAGCACATCCCGTGGCGGTGAGTTCCGCAGGATTGACACATCTGTCGGAACTTCGCTGCCGCTACCGTACCCTTCTTAAGGTCGCCTCTTAACGCAAGTTAGAATGGCCTTCAGTTTAGGTTTGGGTTTTTTTGTTTGTTAGTAATGTTCTGCCTTGGGGGATTGTTCTTTGCTCTGTAAGCTGTCTCCGGTTGCCTCTGTGGTAAGAAAGGTGCATCATGCAAGTGCTTCAACATAAACAAACGGCAAGAAGGGTGGGTAGTAGTAGGGGTATGTTAGACTCTGCGTGGACGAATCTCCTGACTTAGTCAGATGTTTAGGAAAGCCCCAAACTGTGAGAGCAACAGGTTTTTTTACAACTGGTTTCTAGAGAAACTGCCGCAAGTATGGAGTTTATTTTTGATTGTCCATTCCTAGACTACTTTAGAAGTGTTGTCCTTATCCCCAACTGGAGTCTAATGTCACCCAGAGTTCTCCTTATCCTTGTTACTCCCCTGTCCCCTCTAGCTGTTTGTGCTTGTAAATTTCTAGGACCCTGATTGACTAGAGTTCCTGCTTGTTGATTAACCATTTCCTCCCAGCCCACAGGTATACACATTTAACTCCTGTTGCGTATATACACCCTTGGGTAAAAATGCCTTAAAGGAGAAAGCTAAAAGGCAGATTACCTGTTGCTAGAACTTCCTTTTGTTTGCAACAGCACTGAAAAGTAATGTAGGTGTCTCCTGCTTAAGGATGGGGGATCCCCATCGTAAAGTGAATCTGTCATTAAGCGGGTCTTGATGTGCTTTGAAGTTTAGCACTGTGCTTAGACCCAGCCTTAAAACATCCAAGCTCTTATCTTGCCCATTAGCTGTTCAGCTTTATATAAGGGCTTTGAAGTTCAGCACTGGGGCTTTAATCACAGCCCTGAACTTCAAAGCCCTTATCTAAAGCAAAAGAGCTGGGGATTTAAAAAGATGCACCTTTAAAATCCTTTGCTCTCTTACTGGGGACCTCTGTCATATATCTGGATTGTCGTTAAGCCAGTGTTTCCCAAACTGTGACCCACTTGGTGGGTCATGACCTGATTTCTGATGGTGATGGAAAGATCAGATAAGTGCCACAAGCCCTGAAGCTATTCAAAAATCAGATAGCTGCTAATTGCCCTTCAAAGACCTGAGCCCTTGCAGTTTGCAAGCAGTTTGCAGGTTTGTGTAAATATAGGGAGGTAAATGTCTTTTTTGGTATGTGTTTTCCCAAGTACCTCAATGACCGGTAGTGGGGGCAGGTGAAGGCTGGGTCACATAACTAGTCCCCCTAAGGCCTTGAGGCTATTTATTAGGGTTGCCTCATTACGAGAAATGGATTGAGTTTTTTGCAAACAAATAAAATATTACTTGTAAATATATTCTTTCTAGATCAGGGGACCCCAACCCCTGGTCCGCGGCCTGGTACTGGTCCGTGGCCCATTCGGGACCAGGCCGCCCAGACAGAAGCATCGTTGGGGTTGGGGTGGTGGGCCCCAGGGCAGGGGCCGGACGTGGTGGCGAAGGGGCTTACTTACCTCTGCGATGCACTGCCTCCGCTTCGGCCATCTTGCTGTTCAGTCCTCCCGCCCGACCTGGAGCTTGAACAGCTCCAAAATAGCTACTAAACCAAGGGGGGGGCATGATTGGAGCCGCGCTGGCCGTGTGCAGCTGACATCACCCCCGGGTTACGTGGGGGCGTGGCGTCTGCGGCCCCCCGGTCCATGAAAAAAAATCCACGGAGACACGTGCATTTTCCACAGAGACAGCTGGTGGACTACTGTGAAGTCCACAAGCAGGCAAGAAAGGTGTGGTTCTCCCCTGCAATTGGCCTTCAGAGGCGTTCTGCCACTGAACGTGGAGGTAGTGTTTAGCCATCATGTCTAGTAGCCATTGAGCGGCGATCCATCCTCTGTGACTTTGTCCAATTCCCTTGTAAAGCCATCCAAGATAGTGGCCATGAGCACACCTTGTGGCAATGACTTCTTCAGGCCAATTATGCACCATGTGAAAAAAAATCCTCCTTTGTCTGTCCGGAATCTCCTGCCAGTCTCTTTCATTGGGTGACCCCCAGATCCTAGTGTTGACTGCAGTTAACTGGCTGGTGCATCAAGTCCAGTTTGGAAATGTAGTTTGAGAGAAGGAGGGGAGGGGCAAGCTTCTCTCTCTCCATAGCATGCATAATTGTATAAGTTTCAATCATGTTCTCCTGTAATCACCTTTTTTTTAGCTAAAAAGCCTCGAACATTGTAGGCTTTCCTTGAAGGGAGGACATTCCACCCCTCTGATCACTTTAGCTGCCCTCTTAGTACCTCTTCCTGCTGTGAAGTATCCTCTTTTAGATGTAGTGACCAGCACCGTGAACAATATTCCAAATGTTGCAGGCAGTACCATAGGTTTAGGTAGGGGCAATATAATGGCAGTTTATTCAATTCCTTTTCTTAAAGTTTTATTTATTTAAATAATTTGTATCCCGCCTTTCTCCCAGCAAGGGCACTCAAGGCAGCTTACAACATTAAAATAAACATGTACATAAAATAAGTAAAAACAAATAATTAAAACAATTAAAATAAACAACCCCAGTGGGTCACCTGTATTTACATTTGTTAAAAGCCATTTGTTAAAAAGCCACCATGTCAGACATCGAAAGCTAACCTAAATAAAAACGTCTTAAGGCCCCGCCGAAAGGTCTCTAAAGAGGGAGCCGTTCTTAATTCCAGGGGGAGGGAATTCCACAATTGGGGCGCCACAGCCGAGAAGGCCCTATTCCGCGCCGCCATCCTCCTCACCTCCGTCAATGGCGGCGCGGTTAACAGGCCCCCCCCGATGACCTCAGATTACGGGTACGGATTATAGGGAAGGAGGCGGTCCCTCAAATACCCTGGACCCCTAGCATGAAACTTGGCTTCTTCCAAGCTGCTGCACTCCGGGCTGACTCCAGAGAAGGACCCAGACATTTTTTGACCGGGGGCCCGACCTTTCCTCCCCCCCATAAAACTGTCATAACCCCGGTCATAAAACTGTCAAAATTAGGTTTTGGTTTTAATAAAGCAGGTTTTTTGGGGGGGTTCTGGGGTTTTTTAGGGTGAAAAACAAACATTTGGGGGGTGCCCCATATCACCTTCACCTTCATGCACTGAATGCTAAGTGGGACAGAACAGTGAAAACAAAAGGAAGCAGCGGGGGCGGCAGATGGAACCCCCCCCGGAAAAAAACAAAAAAAGCCTAAAACAAAAACGGAACTTAAGGGGTCCTGCGCCCTTTCCCCTGCCTCAGCGCCCTGGGCCCCAGGGCCCCCCCTTGAAGATGCCTCTGGCTGACTCTTTTATTGAGCAATGCACCCCAAGGTTCCTTTCCTGGTTTGTCACCAATGGCTCAGACCACATCAGTGTACATGTGAGGGTGGCTGGTTTGTGACGTTGTCCCAGAATGCATCAGTACACTAATTGACATTGAATTGCATTTGCCATTGACTTTTCCCAGTGTGGAGAGGTTCTTTATTGGAGCCCTCTGTAATCTGCTTTTATTTTTAAGTAAATAAAAAAGTGAGTAGCCTGCTACCTCAGCCTGCCTGCAGCCTTGCTGTTTACCCCTAACTGGAGATCATTTATGAACAAAAATGTGGTGGTCCAATATAGATCCTTGGGAGACCCCATTTGTTCCCTCCCCTGTGGATATGGCCCATTTATTCCTACTGTCTGCTTCCTCTTAACCAAATAACAACCCATAAAAGGATGTGCACTCTTATGCCATTCTCGTTAACTCGAGGACCTTTAAGGGACTTTGGGCTTTCAAAAAGCTTTTGACATGTCAACTGGATAGGTTGTATCATCTGCTTGACACTGGAAAGAACTTTAGAAGGTTAGTGAGAAACCATGCTGTTTCATTTTCAGCAAGGCTTGTTTTATGTGCTTAATCATCTTATCTTGTGCTTTTTTTTACCAGTTTACCTAGAATAGATATTATTAAGCTGACCTATGTAATTCCCTGGATTCCCCCTGGATCCCTTAAGTGTTGGCTACATTCACTTCTCTGCAAGAAACATGCAGTATATTTTTGTTACAAGCAGAGGCGTAGTAACGTAGGGGGCCCTGATGTACAGGGCCCCAGGCGAGCTTCCGGGGGGGGGACGCTCTCCTCAGACTCAAAAGCTGGAGCGCAGCGCCTGCCCGCAGCCATAACGGGCCGGCAGCACTCCAGCTTTTGAGTCTGAGGAGAGCAACAGCGTCTAGGCAACGCGCGCCCAGACCCTGTGGCTGTGGGCGCGCGCTGTGCGCGTTGCCTAGACGACGAGGACGCTCTCCTCAGACTCAAAAGCTGGAGCGCCGCCCGCCCATTATGGCTGCGGGCGGGCGCCGCGCTCCAGCTTTCGAGCGACAGCGTCGTTTGACGTCATGCGACGTCACACGTCACGTGATGTCCGGGGGGCGCTTGGCCAGCCCCTGCCCTCCTAGCCCCAGGCGGCAGGAGGGCTGAAGATGCCACTGGTTACAAGAGTACAATTAACATTTGAGTTAAGAACTCTGGGCCCAGATGTCATCCACCTAGGTGATTTGTTGTTGTTTTACATTTGTTAAATATGTTCTTGACCCTTAAACTTTTCTGTTTGATTCAATTCTTCATACTCCCTCCCTGGTGTCTGCCTTGTGTCTTCTGTAGTGAAGACAAATGCAAAGAATTCATTCAGCTTCTCTGCAATCTCCATACCCTCTTTAAGTTTATTGTATTCCCTTAACTGTTCAGCTGCCTCCTTTGCAGCTTGGTTCTCAAATGGTCATATCTACTGTCTTCCCTTTTAATGAAAATTGTTCTGCCTGGAAACAACTTGCCCTTGCTCTTGTTCTGGAGAAAAAGCATGACTTTTGCTTTCTGAAGCAGAAGTGAAAGCAGAAGTCAGAAGCAGAACCGAAAACAAGCCACACGGGATGGAAGTAAATTGAATTCAATTGCATTGCATGTGAAAGGGATGGGCTTGCAACATTGTAAAGAAGTGTCAGTTTTTTAAATCTCCTGTCTTGCTCTGTTGATTCAAGGTGGCTAACAACCCCAATCTTTTTGTTGCGTTTTTAATGAGAAACAAAAGACACCAGTTAGGGATCATGGTAAAGACTAAGCCTAATACTGGGAGTATACCTCTTGTGTATATAATGTGTATTTGCAAATACAGAATTAACCAGTTGGACTATATCCTTGTTCAGAAAGTATGGCAAACCAATGAGACACTTGTGTTGAAATCAGTTGTTTAAACTGGATACTTTTTTTTTATTGGTGGCTTTCAGTTGTCTTGATCTGAATTAATTCTCTGTGCCTACCAGCAGAGGGGGAAGTTGGGATCACTCAAATTCCTTTTTGCTTTGCAGTTTAAAGCAGTGGTGAATCTTTGTTCGCTACCCCTCAAATTGCAATCCATGTCCAGTGTTGGTGGTTGGGTGGCACCTTTAATGTTGGGACTGGTTGAACATGTGTATATACCCGACTGATCAGTTTCAGGAATTTTCCTGGCTGTGTTTCAGACTTCTGTACAGTTGTTGGGTGGCACCTTTAATGTTGGGACTGGTTGAACATGTGTATATACCCGACTGATCAGTTTCAGGAATTTTCCTGGCTGTGTTTCAGGCTTATGTACAGTTGTATCAACCAGACTTATCCTCAGCCATGTGTGATGGTTTTTTTTTAAAAAAATATTTATAGAGTGCTATTGGTGTGCATGGCACACTAAAATAAAATATGGGTTCCTAACATCTCTAAAAGAAGCAAGGGACAGGAGTAGTGCCAAGGTAATGGGTCTTAACACTATGTGATTTCATGGACTTGTGCTAAGGGCCTCCCCACCTCATCCTCAGAGGTGCTGCAATTCTATACATCCCTAGGAGTAAGTCCTATTGAACTCAGTGGGGTTTGCTTCTAAGTAAAGGCTGATCTACACCGCACTTCTCCCGGGCGCGTGCAGCATGTGCGGAGCAGTGTGGTTGCCTTTTTAGCCGATCGCCATGGAACACGGGAGAGCTGCACTCTCCTGTGTTCCATAGTGATTGGCCGTGGACCATGCTCATGATTTTGAGAGGGTGGGATGCAGAGCTAATTGTTCAACCATTGGGATGAGAGGGGGTTTTCACCCAATCAGTGTTGAGCTTTATTAGGAGGCGGGACAATCAGGAGGGACTATTTGCGTTGAAGTAACTGGTGGAGCCCAGGGCAGCGTTTTGGGTGGGACATCCTGTCCCCTATGCTTGCGTGTCTCCCAACGCAAGCGCAATGCAACCGAGGTAGGTGTAGATCGGCCTTAATCATGCCTAGGATTGCACCGTGAGAAAAGCAAAGTGATCAGAATCTGGCCTTGAAGTTAGTGATTCACATGTCCTTGTGCTTCACATGTCCTTGTGCAACACTTGAACTAACATTTCAGAATGCATGTAGTGGATTGTGGAATGTGGGATCTGTGTCGGTCTGTGGGTAGGACCATAACTTGGTATGCTGTACCAAGTGTATGTTGCCTTCTGGCATCTCCAGTGAGGGCTGGAAGAGAACCAGTACCAGTCGGAGCAGACATTGCTGGGCTGGGTAGGCAACTATCTGGCTTGGTATAAGGCAGCTTATGCATACAATATACAGTATGTTCAGTCTTCTGCATATGGAAAGCTTTCATGTCCTCTGAAACACTCCAGTGCATATGCACAAGAGCATGGCTTGGGACTGTACCAAGGACTCCTTGAAAGTCAAGGCTTGGTGTTTAAATACTGTCCATCTGCCCTAGGGTGATCTAACCACTGCTTGAAAGGAACTGGGATAGCAACCTCTTCCCACAGCTGATAATTACATGTGTCTGCAGTATCAGTCTGTAGGAGGTGTTGAAAATGGAGTGCAAATGATTGAAGATTGGAACAAATGATGACTGAAGACTACCTGGCAAGCATAATAATGGGATTGGCCTGCCACAGGATGACTTTAATTTTAAAAAGGTGGTGGTGGGAGGGAGAGCGACAAGGCAAAGAAGACCCCTGCTAACTGGGCAAGAGGCACTTTTTCAATTGGTGCTCCTCTTATATTTAGAAGGGGGAGAATAACTGCCCCCCCTTCACCCCAGCAGAGTGTCTTTTCTGGTGGCTGTTTGCTGGTGGTGTTTCTGCATCTTTTTTAGGTTGTGAGCCCTTTTGGGACAGGGAGCCATTTAATCATTTGATTTTGTCTGTAAACCGCTTTGTGAACTTTTTGTTAAAGCAGTATATAAATACTGTTGATGATAATAATAATAATACTAAATTCATTGAGGATAGTTCCTGACTACCCTCAATTGGCCGTACTGCCTAATGGAACCTCTGTTTGGAGTCTGTATGCCACTGAATGTCAGTTGCTGGAGAGCAATAGCGGAGCAGTGATTGCCTTTATTTTTTAATAATAACAATAAACCAGTATTTATATACCACCCTTTCTTTGGTCATCGGAGTTCTCCTCCGACTTTAATTCAAAGACGGTTTACATGGGCAGGCTTTCTAAACCCCAAGGGTTTTGTTTTTTTACAATGCAATGTTCTAATCTTTAGTAGAACCCTTCATTCTAGAAGTTTTTCACAGTCCAGCTCTCTCTCTCTCTGGCGTTCGCCTCACCACGCTTCAGCTGGCAGGCAACCTTAACTCACTCAAGTCAAGTGCAGCTGCAGTTTCCCTCCCCCACAGAGGCTCTGCAAGCTTATCAACTCAGTGTGCTGGCAGCTCTGCAACTGACAGACACTTCCTGCCGTCTCGAACTTCCATCCTTCAGATCTTCAGGCATATTTGAGATGGTCGCTCTACCAACTGAGCCAGATGTATTCACTGCTTGTGGGCTTTCCAGAGGCATCTGGTGAATTCTGTGAGATGTTGAGCTACATGGACCTTTGTTCGGACTCTGCAGGGCTCTTGAGGAATAAGCTTTCAGTTGGCTTTCAGGCCCTGCTGAATTGGACCATTCTTAGGATTGTGCCACCTATTCCAGCATCCTGTTTGGCACAGTGGCCAGAGACCTCCCTTTCTCTGGCCCTCTTGCCACTTTCTGCTCCATACTGCCTCTGAACGTGGGGATTCCAGTGGCTAACAACTATCCTGATAACCTCTTCCAAATCTAACCCTGCTTTCTTAGGCCCTCTAAGCTTGCGCCATCGCCACACCCTGTGGCAACAAACTGCACAACTAAATTGCATGTATTAACGTACATTTGTTTGTCTTGAATCTACCACTCAGTTTTGCCAAGTGACTTGAGTTCTCTTAGAGGGAGGGAAAAATTTCTCTCTGCACAATGGGTAACTTTATAAACCTTTGTTTTTTTTTCTCCAAAAGCCCTGGCTGCTTTCCCTTTTGATGCTCTTTGCCGTTTTCTACCTCTGCAATATCCTGGATGGGGTGACCTAATAATTATACAGTGGTGTTGCATGTTGAGAGAAGGAAATGGCTCAAAATCAAGAATCTATTCTAACGATACAGGGAGCTGCCTAGTTTTCTTGCCATGCCACCACCTCAATGAGGCAACTCGGAGTAGGCGTTTCCACTTGTGTGGAGTGTAACTTGCAAAGGCATCTGCTTGTGGGCTTTGGTAATGCTTGACTGCTTTGAGACTGGGTTTGGTTGCTCTGTCTTATCTACACCACTTTGCATGCTTTTACTTGAAAAGAAGAAATATCTGGAACAGGACATCAAACTAAACCCTAGGTTGCAGGCCTTTAATTGGTGCCAAGCAGAAGGCTGCACCAGTGCAAACGGGCAAGCTTCCCTGGGAGGAGCATTCTACTGATAAGGTACCACTGCTTAAAAGCCCTATCACAGGTCACCCCCTTCCTTGCCTCTGCTGGCAGGGGAATCTGCAAGTGGTCATTGAAGGACTTTATTGCTTGGGCAGGCTCCTATGAGAGCAGGTGATTCTTAAGGTATCCTAGTCCCAAGCACATAGGGCAGTGGTTCCCAAACTGGGAGGCGTGGCTCCCAGGGGAGCCGCGGAAACCAGCCCGGGGAGCCGCGGAGTGCCACGGAATCCTCTTGGAAAACAGTGCAATGCCATTTGGCAGGCATCAACATAATGTAATGGGGAGCCGTTGCCAATGGTCAAGGGAGCCGCAGGTCAAAAAAGTTTGGGAAACACTGACATAGGGCTTTGATTTTACCTTTAAACACAGGTTGGTAGCAAAACGGGTTGGAAGCCAGTTAAAACTGGCAAGCTGTTCTATAGGTGCCAGGTTAGTGGATAAACTTGCATCTTATTTTGTACTGTTTAAAGCAGCATTTCTCAAACTGTGGGTTGGGAACCACTTGGTGGGTTGCGACCTCATTTCTTGTGGGTCCCGCAGAGCCTCCAGTGAAAACACAGGTGATGGAAAGATCAGATAACTAATTGCCTCAAGCTCTGAGGCTATTCAAAAATCAGATAGCTGCTAATTGCTCTTCAAATAGCTGAGATCCTGCCGCTTGCAAGCTTGTGTGAATATAGGGAGATAAATGTTTGAGCATATAACTAAGCCCCTTGAGGCTATTCATTAGGGCTGCCTCATTAGGAGAAATGGATTGAGGTTTTTTTTGCAAATAAATAAATAAATACTGTACTTGTAAGTAAATATTTCTAGATCACCTTTTTTAAAGTGGTAAAGCTAGGTGTGTCCCAATAGTGTCATTTTATAAAGTGGGTCCCAGTGCCCACCTGAACTGTCTGAAGGCAGCCTCCCTACAATGTATTGCAGTAGCTCAAGCAGGGCACTACCAGAACATGGACTACAGTGGTTAGTTGTCGGCTCTTGAGCTGTCCCTTACTGACCTTAAGCAACTGCTGTCCTGAAAGAAGACTAATGTTTGTAAAAAAGGTAAAGGTGACCCCTGACAATTAAGTCCAGTCGTGTCAGACTCTAGGGCAGCTGTGGGGAACCTCCGGCCCCAGGGCTGGATCAGGCCCCCGAGGCCATCCGGTCCGACCCCCGGAGAGATTGCTGGGAGGCCGCCCAACCGGCCCCTGGAGGCTCCGCCGGGTCCACGCATCGCCTCCGTAGGCCGGGAGAGGGCCTTTACATGTCCTTCCCAGCCACCGCCTCGACCCCTTCTCACCAGGCCGTTGGCCATTTCGCACATGCGTACCACGCTGATGAGGGCAAGCTCTTGCCCTCATCGGCATGGTACGCCGGAGGTGACGTGCGGACCCGGCGGCGGCTTCGGACAGTGAGTGCGGAGCCTCCGGAGGCCGATGGGGGGGGCGGGGGCAAAATTAAATAAATAAATAAAAATGGTGCACGGCCTTATGGCCGGCCCTCAAGCAAATTTCTAATATTTAAAACGGCCCTCGCCAGGGAAAAGGTTCCCCGTCCCTGCTCTAGGGTGTGATTTGTTGTTCAGTTGTTAAGTCGTGTCCGACCCTTCGTGATCCCATGAACCATATCCCGCCAGGCCTTCCTGTCCTCCACTAACTTCCTGAGTTCGCTCATTTTCATGTTTGTTGCATCTGTGATGCTGTCTAACCATCTCATCCTTGGCCTTCCCCTTCTCCTTTTGCCTTCAATCTTTCCCAGCATCAGAGTCTTCTCCAGAGAGTCCTCTCTTCGCATTAGGTGGCCAAAATATTTGAGTTTCAGCCTCGTTACCTGTCCTTCCAGGTACTGGAAGCCCCTTCGCCACGACAAGGCAATGATCCATGAAGGGGTTAGGGTGTGGTGCTCATCCCCATTTCAAAGCCGAAGAGCCAGCGTTGTCCGAAGACGCCTCCGTGGTCATGTGGCCGGCATGACTCTCCTTGCCGCAGCGCGTAGCATGCAGCTGGAACACGGAGCACTGTTTACCCTCCCGCATGCGGTACCTATTTATCTACTTGCATTAACATGCTTTGGAACTGCTAGGTTGGCAGGAGCTTGCCAATCAACGAGAGCTCACCCCATCGCATATTTGAGCTGCCGACCTTTCGATCAACAGCTCATGGTAAGTAAGTATTAAAGGTGTGGTCCTGTATATCCCATGGACCAATTACTGTATCTTCAAGTTATAAATTATTGGGAATATAAAATAGAGCTGCTGAACTTCTCTACCGTCATTCATAGACAAGTGGTTCCAAAGTAGAAGACTAGTTGGCTCTAGAAGAGCATAGCTAATGTGATTGCGTACTAGACTTATAGATTAATTTAATGGAAGCTATTATGTCTTACAGTGATTAGATTGAAATGTAATAGCTGTTCAGCAGTAAAATATTAAGAATCTCTGAAGCAGCTCTATCAATGACACAATCAAAAAATGGAAGCTAGCTTAAAAAACACCTACTTCTGCTTCATTGACTACGCAAAAGCCTTTGATTGTGTGGATCACAACAAACTGTGGCAAATTCTTAGAGATGGGGGTACCAAACCACCTTACCTGTCTCCTGAGAAACCTGTATGCAGGTCAAGAAGCAACAGTTCGGACCAGCCATGGAACAACCGACTGGTTCAAAATTGGGAAGGGAGTACGGCAAGGCTGTATATTGTCACCCTGCCTATTTAACTTATATGCAGAGTACATTATGAGAAATGCAGGGCTGAATGAATCGCAAGCCGGAATCAAGATTGCCGGGAGAAATATCAACAACCTCAGATATGCAGACGATACCACCCTAATGGCAGAAAGTGAAGAAGAACTAAAGAGCCTCTTGATGAGGGTGAAAGAAGAGAGTGCAAAAGTTGGCTTGAAACTCAACATTAATAAAACTAAGATCATGGCATCTGGGCCCATCAATTCCTGGCAAATAGAAGGGGCAGAAATGGAAGCAGTAACAGATTTTACTTTTCTTGGCTCCAAGATCACTGCAGATGGAGACAGCATCCATGAAATTAAAAGACGCTTACTCCTCTGAAGGAAAGCTATGGCAAACTTAGACAGCATATTAAAAAGCAGAGATATCACCATGCCAACAAAAGTTCGCATAGTCAGGGCGATGGTGTTCCCAGTAGCAATGTATGGTTGTGAGAGTTGGACCATAAGGAAGGCTGAGCGCCGAAGAATAGATGCTTTTGAACTGTGGTGCTGGAGAAGACTCCTGAGAGTCCCTTGGACTGCTAGGAGATCAAATCAGTCAATCCTAAATGAAATCAACCCTGACTGTTCCCTGGAAGGACAGATACTAAGGCTGAAACTGAAATATTTTGGCCACCTAATGCAAAGAGAGGACTCTCTGGAGAAGACTCTGATGCTGGGAAAGATTGAAGGCAAAAGGAGAAGGGGAAGGCAAAGGATGAGATGGTTAGACAGCATCACCGATGCAACGAACATGAAAATGAGCGAACTCAGGAAGATAGTGGAGGACAGGAAGGCCTGGCGGGATATGGTTCATGGGATCACGAAGGGTCGGACACGACTTAACGACTGAACAACAACAAAGCTTAAAAAAAAAACTAAAGCAATTGGGAGATCTTGTAAAACAGGAACTAAAAGAACAAATGTAACTTTAAAAAGTTTTCACCTGGTGCTGAAAATAACCAGGTCAGTGCCAGGAGATCATTCCTTAACCAGTGCGCCACTGAGGGATGCCCCCTTGTGTTGCCACCCACCTAACCTTGTACGAGGGAGGTCTTTGAAAGTCTTGATGTACAGAGAGGCAAGCAATCCCTCGGGTATCCTGGCCCTAAGCTGTGTATGAATTTAGGTATAAGTATCGCACACTGAATTGGGCCACTTGTGGGGGGGGGACAGTGACATCTTCTCAAATGGAAGATCACTGGTCTGTGTGTGGACCTTCAGAGCTCAAACCAACTAGAGCAGGAGTTCTCATCTGCTTCATTGGGACTACAATTTGATTGTTCCTTCCAACTTATGGGCAGGTTGCAACAATGCCTCAAGTACTTCCCTTGGCCTTTCCCCTTCTGCACTCCCACCTTGAGTGCACAAAGGGGGACGTTCTTATTTGCACAAACTCAGGTAGTTTGTGCAGATGAGAATTAAAGCAGATCTTCTATGCTGCCTGACGGCTGCGCTCCAAAAAATGTCATCACAATGAAACAATGTACAATGATTAAAGTTCCTGGTTTCCTCCTTTGCCTCTGATCACCAAGGAGAAAAATAGACGCCTATGATGAAATATTAAAGCAAGTTCCATGTTTTGGCTTGGGCTGGTGAAGGAGAGCCCTGCACGTGAAAAGCTGGATGTGACTGGACTGGAAGGAAGTGTCTGCTTGAAGTTCGTGGCCTTGATCTTCTCCTAGGCTGTCCACAAATGGACATGACAGTGAGCTTCGACTGCTTGTCTTGTTGTAATGTCTGTCCTTGAACACTTGATAAAAATAGCTCTAGTCTAGTCTGATACCTGCTAGCTGGATCATTTGCTGGTTAATAGATGCTGCCTGGCTGTGGAACGGAGAAGCAGCATGTGCAGTATCGCTTGCTGGGAGTTGTTTTGAAAGATTTCTAATTGGTGCTTCTCTGGCTTCATATGCAGAAGCAATTATGTGGAGTTGCATAAGCAGTCTTGCCTTATAGCTGGTGGAACTTCTGGCTCCGAGAAGCTTAACACTGAAGAGCCCGCCCAACAATGCAGTGTGACAGCTTCTACACTATTCTTGGCAACTGCAAGGGTAGTTGGAATTTCATCATCTGTTCCCAAGAGTATCAGTAGTGGCACACAAGCATCCCTCAAGCAACATTACCATCTCCCCTAAGAGATGTTGCTGCAGGAGAATTGGATCTGTGCTAGAGCATGCACCCTGTGTAAGTATGTGGTTTGACTCGCAGAACTCCTTATAGCAGTTTCTGTGAACCTAGTGGGCCCTTAAGGGGCTCCCCACAATTTATTGAAAATATACATAGATATCCTGCCTCCTAGTACTCAAGGTAGCTTATGATGAGCTTAAACAATAAACCACAGAATAGAAAGCAAAAGCTTAAGATAAGTCCAAGCTAGAGAAATTGCACTATAGAAGCTTGTGTGAAAAGCCACGTCTTTAACAGGCTCCTAAAGTTGAGTGGTGAGCAATGGGACATCTTTGTAATTCCATTTTTAGAGGAAAAATACATTTAAAAACACTATACAAACTATTGAAACGCTTTAAACTATATAATCTAAGCAGTATGTGTTCAAGAAAATTACAAGGAGAAACTAATATCTGTCTTTTCAAAAGGGGAAAATAAAAAGAGAAAAGGAAATGTATTTTCAATCTCTTTTATTGCATATGTCACATGCTATATGTTTAGGAGAGGCTTTCAGCTATCCTTGAATATATCCATTTGTAGTTTGTAAGCCATTTGCTCAAAAGTTAAAGTCAAAAGGTCTTCAATCCATGGACTAATAGCAGGGGGCCCTTCTCCTTCCAATTTTGCAACATCTGTCTTTTAGCTACCATAAGGGCAGAATCCATTTCTGCTGAGCAAAGGGACATGGTGAGGGCTGTCCACAGTCCCAAAGGCTGTGTTTCTCACTGCTACCCACCTTGCCTCATATTGCAAGGATGCTCGGAGCAAAGCCTTTAAAGAAGGGTTTAATAAGACAAGTTGATACGGGAGCAGATGGTCCTCCGAGCAAGGTGGTGGTGATGGCATCCCCGAAAAGTGGGGAAGCAACATGCATTTGGGTGGGGGTGGAGTAGACTTTGTCATACATATTAGTAGATTTCTGAAAGAAAAATGGTCATTTCACACCAAGGTTCTCACCCTAAAGAGACTGAAGTGAGTCAATGGGGAACTGCTCTGTGTAATGAAGCTTTTATAAAATCAAGAATAAGTACTTTGTCTTTGAGTTACTGTACTTAGGTTGGGAATGGCAGCCAGAAGCTTAGTTTCGTGTGTGTGTGTGTGTGTGTGGGGGGGGGGATTGTGCGTTCTCTGGTGCCACATATGCCCCTGTGGTGGGCTTTGAGGAGTAATTGCTGCAGCAGCAGTTGGGAATTTGCTCTTTCCTAGTGTCTCCCTCTTTGTTTTTTCAGGAAGAATGGGACCGTTTCCATTAGGGGGCAAGGGAAGCCTTTCTGGCCGACGTATCTTCACTCTGTATGTTCCTCTTTTGCAGTGGCTCTTAATGTAATCCTTGCTGCTTTGTACAATCCTTAATGTAATGCTAGCTGCTTTGCTCTCTTGGGCTGGATAATAAATTGTTGTGGGCTGCCTCAAAATTTCCCATTTTGACTGGGAAATGAAACCTAAATAAAATGGGCAGTGCGGTGAACAAATGTCTCTTCGATCCCTTTACCAGGCTGTTCTGCTGGGTGGCATAGTGATCAAGTGAATGCCTTTGACCTGCAGTGGCCAAGAGAATCCAACAACATACTAATTGAAAGCTCTGGAACAGAAGGGCTTCCATTCCCTTGCAGTTGCTCTCTCTCTCCAAGAGGTAGGCTTACCATAGTCCTGGATCCGGCTGGGACAATCCCGGTTCAGGAGCCCAAATCCCGGGCTCCCGGTCGGTCTCCTGTTTGTCCCAGTCGTCCAGGAGTGCCCCCGCGTTTGTCTTCATCTTCTTTGTTCCCTCGCACTGGAAGCACTCGGAAAGCGTCAGAGTTCAAAGTCCCCGCCCCTGGTGATGTCATGATCCCAGACCATGCCCCCAGTGATGTCACTGTAGCCCCCCTGCATCGGGGGAAATCTGGTAAGCCTACCAAGAGGGGCCTGGGTGGGATTGTCTCCAGTGTGTGTGTATGGGTGGGATTGTCTCCTGTGTGTGTGTGTATTTTTAAGTAGCAACTGTCGCAGGCAGCTAACCTGAGTTACTCACTCAAGGCCAGTTCTGAGACCTCCTAATCTCGGTGAGGATCCAGCGAGTGGCAAAAAGCTGGAAGTGAAAACAATAGCCTTTGAACAACTAGGAAAGTGTGGAAGTGCTTGTTTTCGCAGTGAAACCTTATTTTTATACACTGAACTGCAGGTCACAGTGCAGACCATACTCCGAAGGATATGTGGAGATGAAGGAGCTTCCTGCTTAATTTGCTGCTTTTTCCTCTCCAAGGCAGTCCTTAATTGGCAATAACAGTCCTTGACAAACCCACTCTCAACACATGGATTTTTCATCTCCCTCTCTGCCTTCCCCCAGCATGACTAAATATTGATTTGAGTTACTATATTTTTAATTGGCAGCTTCTTCAGAACTGCATCTCCCTCAAACATGGGGTGGGACACATGGTGTTGCCCCACTTCATTTTTGCTACATTAAATTGGTACTGACTCGCATAAGGTTAACCACTAACCAGATTGGAATCCAGAGCAGAGTATTAAAATACGTTTGTTTGCACGGTCCAGAATCTAAATGGTGACTAACACTATGAATAAAACAGTACAAACTACCGGTCCAATGCATCAAGCAATGCAGAAAAAATGCAACTGATAATAACTGAGCAAAACATTGTTATCCAACTTGAAGGCCTCTAGAAACAGAATCATTTTTTAACATGATGAAGCACCATCCAAAATTAGTATCTTGCAGCAAGGAGTTCCAGAGGCTGAATGCCATACCGGCATAAGCACTGTCCGATCATATGTTACTGCTGGTGGTGGGATGCAACTGCCCTGCCAATCTGAGCAGATGGGCTGGTGTGGGACAAAAGTACTTGTCACAGACCATTGAGAGGGCCTTAAAGGTGATCACCAGCACTTTGAATTGGGCTTGGATACAAGACTGGTGTAGTAGACAAGCACTGTGTTCTTGACACAATAGCCCTTCAACTCTATTATGTTGTGCTGGTTCCAAGCACTTCTTAAAAGTGGCCTGTGCTCAGAGCTTGCTGCTATTATAGTCTGAATGGTAAGTGGCCAGCTCCACTTTCTGCAGTAAATGGTACAACTAGAAATGCTTTCTGGATTGTACCAGGCTACCATTTGCTTGATGGGATACTTCTCCAGTGTCCACATAATACACCAGTTTTGAGAGGCCACAATGGTTTAGCTGTTTCTGTGCCATTTAAAAACCCCTCCCCGGTCTACCCACGTGGTTAACCTATTATGATAGTGATCCCTGGAGGAAAAAAATCTGTTCTGGGCAGGGTTTCCCCCTTTTCTCAACTCCCTGCAAAGGAGGAAGTGGTAGGCACCAAGCTGTTTAGCTTTGTTTGGAACACAGACATTACTTAAGGGAGATGGAACTGCCTTGCCCCTCCCTATCCAGAAATGTGGTCCCTGCTAAATCCACCCCACTCTGCAACTGAGGAGGCTTTCGGAACGGAGCATGGCTTAGTAGGGAACGTGCATGCTTCACTTGTTGGTGTACAGAGCCCGGTATTGCCATTAACTAATTGCTAAGGCACACACTGAGGCTGTAGAAACTAGCTGCCAGCCTGTCCCATTCTAGGCTAGATGGACTAGTGAGTGGGCTATTGGCAAAACTTGTCTCGTCTCCTGCGGTTATAAGGTCACGTGGTTTCTTCCTTCTGGTTTAAATGCAAAAGATTCTTGATCCAGTGTGGTACTGTGGGTTGCCAGTTGAGCTGGCATATAAACACATTCTAACAGTGGTAACTTCCATAATCCTCTTCTTATTTTATGTATTTACAATATTTCTATCCTGCCTTTCTCCCTGAAGTGACCCAAGGCGGCTTACAACAGAGAAAAATACAATACCAAAAAAATACATACATGGTTAGTTTCAAAACAATACCCCCCCCCCTTTCCTTAAATCTAAGTAGGTGGTATATCTTGAACATTTCAGGATATCAACCTTGTAGTAGCCTACAGGAAACGTGCCCAAAGGTTTGGGCATCCATTGTTGATTTAGGAGGTCAGTCCCCACTGCAGACTTCTCTCTGCGAGGTGCTCTTTGTTGTTCCAGATTGTACCTTCCCCACCACAAAGTGCTTACTAGGCACGGCCAATTACCAGTGTTCACAAATGGCCGAATTGTCCTTCAGGCAGCAGTGCTCTTCAACTTTAAATTTACACTCTGTATCCATGGCGCTCCTTCAAGTGACAAACACGGTAGCGCTTCAGGGGCACATTAACTGATGGCGGGTGCAGCGAGAGGTATCGCCTGAAAATCTGCAGACCAAGGACAACTCTCCTGGGTAATGATTAACAATCCAGAATAAAGGCCTCTCTTTTTCTGTTACATATTAAATGGATGTTGAGCTGTCGGGCTGTTCCTTCAGAAATGCTGACAAAGATAACACTGGTGAGGGCCCACTTTCCTGGGCTGCACAGGAGATAGCGGTAACGTTTACATAGATTGGGTTTGGGAGGTGCTAGCCACAGAACTATCACATTCATGTGGGTGGGTCATTTTTAAACAGTGTTGCAGCTGCGCAAGAGGCTTATGGGTAGGCTTACCATCGTCCTGGAATCTGCTTCGGCCTAGAGCGGACCCAAGCCGCTCCCAAGGGTGCACTGTGGCTGCCCAGTGGACTTCTGGCTTCCGGAACTTCCGGTCAACGATGTGACAGAAGCTGGAACCCTATTGGGCAGCCGCAGTGCACCCTTGGGAGTGGCTCAGGTCTGCTCTAGCCCGAAGCCAGTGTCTATTCCGGGATGATGGTAAGCCTACTTATGGGTATATGGCTCTTGTATGGTCACCAACTTCAACCAGCACTATTCAACTAGATAAGTGTTTTATATTTGATTAAAAACAAAACCATTTGAATGCATGATGTGCTCATTTCCCACTTCCCTCAGCAGTGGGTCGTTCCAAGGCTACATCAGTAGTTGGATTCTGGCTTACCTTACAGGAGAGATCACTAAAGGCTTGTGATCTCTTGGTGGTAATTGCCTAATTTACAAATATATAGGCTGAGCATTGGATGGAGGTGTGTAACGAATGGTCCACTCCTGCAAGCAACAGCAGGCTATATTCCCAGTCGATAGCTCTGTACCCTAGAACTGGCTCTTCCCTCTGCGTCTATTCTGGGGTCACATGGACGTCTTCCAAACAACCGTGTGTGGAGCTATTAACTATTAACCGTCTTTTCTCCATTCCAGGCCCGGCTGCCTCCTTCATGCCTCAGATTCCAACTTTATACCGAGTCAGACCTTTTGGTGCACCTAGCTCAGGACCGTATTGTCTATGCTGACTGGCAGTGGCTGTTCAGGGGTTCATATGGGTCTTTCCAGGCCGACCTGGAGATGTTGGCAGCATGCTGCAGGAATGCTCTCTACCCCTGAGCTGTGGGTTCCCCCCCCCCCCAGTAATCGCACTTAAGTCCTGCGCAGGCACAGATCACAGCAAGCTGCTCTGTGGACTACAATGGTATAGCAAAGCTCCAAGTACCAACCCTTGGGCAAAATGTTCTGTTGCAGCTGAGTTCTTCACAGATGAATCTTTCAACTGAACAGTGTTCCAATGAACATGGAAAAACTTCAGTTACTAATTGGTTTGTTGTATAATGGAAGGGCTCCAGGATGGTTGTTATAGCACTCAAAGGCAGGAGAGTAATCAATTTGCTGGATAAGACGTCCCTGATTTAGACTCTTATCTTCTGTGTCTGATACACACAGAAGCTGTACTGCTTACCAAGTTAAAACCTACTTGTGGTTAGCCTAGAACTGTAACTTTTTTCACTCCTCCATGGGAATGCCCACCCAAGCACCTATTTCTGATGACGTTGCATGGACGCAGGACAGACACCGGTGTAACCCCCCTCAGACACTTCACATGCACAGTTCAGATGCAGAACGGACACCGGCGCAGGGGGCATTCAGACAGCCTGTGCGCTGGCGGAGTTGCGCCAGCATCCGTTCCACGTCCGAACTGCGCAGTTGAAGTGTCCGAGGGGGGTTACACTGGCTTCCGTCGGCGTACGGCAAGTTACACTAGCATAAGTGCTCTTACACTGGGGGAATCTACTGTTAGCCAAAATGCCTTTGTTACTTTGGGGAATAGCTTAAATATAGCACTTTGCCATGTTCTGGGATCTTTACCTGTGTATACCAGAGTCCAGCTTCACAGAATTCCGTTTTAAATAATATTGAGAACACACGTGGTTACTTTCCAATATTTACTAAATAATTCAAGCAGAATCATACACAAAATACAATCACACACATTATACAGATCTAGGAACCTAGGTACAGAGATTTAGCAGGGTTCTTGCTAGAGTTCACCTTGGCTTGCAATGCTGTAGCATTGAATGAAAAGTAGGACTAGCAGTCTGTAGGAATGACCGAGAAGTCAAATTAAGAGTGGGGGATAGGAGGAGAAGGGGGGGAATAAAATGATTCTAAGGTTCTGAACAAGCTGGGTTCAGGAACCAAATCAGTGACTAACTGAGGGGTAATGGAAAGAGAAGGGAGGGGGGTTGCAAGAGAGAGGGGGAATAGGAGGGGGGAAGGGAAAACAAGTTAGAGCAGAGGGAGCTCACCACTACCAATCCGAAGGGCAGGAGTAAGAAGGGAAGAGGAAGGCCTCCCGGTCTGTTCCTGCCTTTTATAGCGAACAGAGCACATGGGCAAGAGAAGGGGAAGATCCCTAGGTACACAGAAAAACAGGAAACGGGTCCTAGAAGGGACACCTCAGTGCACCTCTGGGTAAAACAGACAAGTGGGGGGGAGGGTGAGGAGATCTGTCTTGATCGTCCAGTACTTAAGAGACAAAAGCAAAGGCTAGAATGATTCATCTCAGGTAGCACTGTATTGTATTGTCTTGGAAGATATTTAGCATCACGGGGGGGGGGGGGAATGCAGAGTAGATTCTGTGAGAGCTTTTTGGCCACATGGAGGCTGCTCAGGTTTTTCAGCTTGGACACATGTTAAAATGGAGTCAGGCAGCTGGTCAGGTTTTTCCCTCATGCTTCTTGGGGAGACCTTTCTTCAGCATGGCTCATGGTACAGGAACACAAGCGGCAGGACCCTCGCATTGTATCATAGTCCAGTCCAGTCTGGCACATGTTTCATCCAAAGTCATAGCTCACAGGTCATTAGCATTCAGAGTCTCTTTGGCACATTCTCATTTTAAAATCACTGGGTAACACTACTGTTACACCAGTGCAAGAGTTACACAGGATTGCGCCCTTAGTCTGTTACTATACTCCACCGTTCTGCACTGAAGTGCACTTATAAGGCAGCTTATGTTCAAAATAAAGTGATACGCATGCACACTCAACTATAAATTGGCAGTGGGACCAAAACAGTTCTGTGGCACTTTCACGGCCAACACAAATGGTGTGACGAACTTTTGTAAGAAGTTCAAGAAGACTTTGGCCACAACTTTATATATACCACAGTGTATTTGTTGGCCGGGATATGGTTCATGGGATCACGAAGGGTCGGACACGACTTAACGACTGAACAACAACAACAAGGTGCCGCAGAATTCTTTTGTCATTTAAGGTACAGTAATTCTGTTTGTCTGGTGTAGGTCAATAAAAGGACACAGCAAGCCTTGCAAATGCCCCCAAGTTACTAGTCTACAAAAAAAATCAGTACCTTGGCTGCCCACAATATCAATCCAGACCGATTTGGAAGGTTTTTAAAAAAAAAATTTGTTTTTTTGAATGTTTTAAGCTTTGGGTTCTACTCCCAAACTTCTTATTCTCGTGTATTTCCTGTTGGGCTAAACCTGTGGTGGTGGAATTGGAATACGGCTACCGGGCAGCAAAGGTCTTCCTAATGTCCCTACCAACTTAAGTGGCTGCTGGTTGATTTTTTCCTTTTAAAAAATTGTGTTTCCTATAAAAACGAGACTTGAAAATGCTTGGCTTGTTGGCATGGGGCTTGAAAACTACAGAAGGATATCCTGTGGCTTCCCTCACCCTTTTCACAGGGAGAAAATAATGCAGACAGGATATGGCCTTTCCCCCCTTCTCTATGGATCATTGCAGGACGGCATGAATCCTTCCTTGGAGCCTTTTCCCAGGATCAGAGAATGGTGCGTCAGCCGTATATATTTTCTTCCTAGTGTGGTATTCCCAAGTTCCAATAAAGCAGCTCTTTATTGTCCCCACAATCTACACAGACAGACTGTCTGTCTGTCTGTCTGTCTGTCTGTCTGTCTGTGTAGTCTCCTGTCACCCCCTCCCTATTTTTTTAAAAAAAGAACTGGATGAGTGCTCCAGCACTGGTATTGCACAACAGGGGGATAATGCAACCTTTAAGGAAATGAAATGGGTGAACAAAATAGAGTGGGGGGGGGGATAACTTTGCCATTGTTGGTTTGCAAGTTCTTTTTAGTGCCTGGGATAGATCAAGTGACTGCACAACCATTAAAGAAGTGTTGAATTTTCTAAAATCTAACTGCACGTTCACTAAAGCTAGGCAAGCAGGGGTAAGTAAGGGCGAATTATTGCTCTACACAGATGATGTCTGAGAACATCCAGGGGGTGCCTGTGGTGAAAATCCTTTATTCTCCCCCCTATCTATATTGGACTGTCCTATCACCTTGGAAGGCCAGCGGGTGGCGCAGTGGGTTAAACCGCTGAACCATGAGCTGTCGATCGAAAGGTCGGCAGTTCGAATCCGCGACGGGGTGAGCTCTTGTTGCTTGGCCAGCTCCTGCCAACCTAGCAGTTCCAAAGCATGTTAATGCGAGTAGATAAATAGATACTGCTTGCAGGAAGGTAAACAGCGCTCCGTGTTCCAGCCGCATGCTACACGCTGCGGCAAGGAGAGTCATGCCGGCCACATGACCACGGAGGCGTCTTCGGACAACACTGGCTCTTTGGCTTTGAAATGGGGATGAGTACCACACCCTAGAGTCGGACACAACTGGACTTAATTGTCAGGGGTCACCTTTACCTTTATCACCTTGGAAGGCTCCTGTGTGGACAGCATCCTGCAGGGGCTGCTGAGCCATTTGAATGCAGTAGCCCTATTTGGCTGTTGCTTTTTGCTTGTCCTCCTTCTCCTCCTCTCTAACTGACTCCTAACAAGGAACTTGGTTTCAAGAAGGTGTTTGCAAACTCTGGTCAGCATTATATGTGATTATGGTTGATGCAGATATAATCTTCACAGGTGATTCAGGCCATTGGGAGAGGGTAGGGGCATTTCCCTGAAAGAGGCTGAGGAGGAATATATTGGTGTTTCCCAAACCTTTTCGATTTGCGGCTCCCTTGACCATTGGCAACTATTAGCTGCAACTCCCCATTACCTGATGTTGATGCCTGCCAATTGGCATTGCACTGTTTTCCGAGAGGATTCCATGGCACTCCGCAGCTCCCCTGGCTGGTTTCCGCGGCTCCCCTGGGAGCTACGCCTCCCAGTTTGGGAACCACTGGAGTATATGATATGCATTTCTTGATGCAGGTTTGCAATAGCTTATCTGGCTATAAGAATTGCCTACAGGTAACCTTAGAGGATGGTGTAGTGGTTTGGGAGTCAGACCTAGACCTGGAAGATCCAGGTTCAAATCCCTGCTCAGCCACGAAGGGAGGGGAGGAAATATGTACACCACTCTGAGCTCCTTGGAGGAAGGGCAGTATAAAAATGTGAAAATAAATAAATACATTTGGTGAACCAGAGAAAAAAGTTGATTTGGTAATTTCCTTCATGTTTGGTGGAATTGCTCTTTGTTCAAGAAATACTAGTGGAAAATAAGAATTTTATTGGGGAACAAATCCTAAGATGCTCAATTCAACCAGGCCAACTATTTTTGTTTACGGATACCAGTACATTGATAATGCTAGAGAACACGTTTTTATACAGGTTGAGTATCCCGAATCCGGACTGCTTGGGACCAAAAGGTTGTCTAGATTTTGGATTTGTCTGGATTTCAGAATATTTGCATAAACATAATAAGATCTCTTGGACGGGACCCAAATCTAAACACAAAATTCATTTGTCTCATATACACCTTATACGCATAGCCTGAAGGTAATTTTATACATTTTTAAAAATAATATTGTGCCCCAGCATGCCGTGCGTTATGCCAGCCATGTGCTGGAAATTTTTTTTTTTAAATCATAGTCCAAAAAGTCTATTTCGGATGTCCGGATAAGGGGTAATCAACCTGTGTATAGTCACTGCTGCTGGAGTTGTTTATACTTAAATAGTGACAGATATGAAAAAATGGCTCCAGAGAAAGTAGGACTTTGATCTTGTGCCAAACTACCTGCGAAGTAAAGAAAAAGACAAGGATGGGACAAGTTTATTACCGTATTTTTCGCTCCATAAGACCCACTCCCCCCCCCCAAAAATAGGGGGAAAATAGTGTGCATTTTATGGAGCGAATAAAACAAAATGTAAAGAAAAAATACTTACCGGGGCTTCGGGGAGGCCTGCACAGTCTCGCGCAGGCCTCTCCGATCTTCATTTCGGCAAAAAACAGCCATTTTCGGCCATTTCGGGTTTTCGTGAAAACCCCAAATGTCCGGAAATGGCCGTTTTTTTGCCGAAATGAAGATCGGGGAGGCCTGCAGAGGCTCGCACAGCCCCCCCCCCCGAAGCCCTGGTAAGTATTTTTTTCTTTACATTTTTTATTATTATTATTATTATTATTATTAAAAAAAACATTTTCCCTATTTTTTGCTCCATAGGATGCATGCGTCCTATGGTCCGATGCGTCCTATGGAGCGAAAATACGGTAATAATTGGAATCCTTTTTACAAATGTAGAAAGAGAAACCATTTTCTTCCAATGTACAAGCTTATTTTATGACACTATTTTGACATCATTTAAGTTGTAGCTGCCTGCTTCTGTTTCTTGCTAGATACTTTCTTCTTGAATTAAAAACGATTATTTCCATGCTGTTTTGCAACACATGACTGACAAGTACATAGAGGCGAATGGACTAGTGAATGAATTTTGTGAATATAGTACTTTTTGGATTTCTTTGCAAAGTTGCCTTGATCTATCAAGCTTGGATGACTGAATAACCTCTGCTAAAGTATCTAGTACAGTTCGCTCTTCCTCATGGGAATCCAGTCTGAGATGCCTGGACCTGATAAGTGGGTGGGCAGATCCTTAAAGTCAAACCACTTCTTCTACCCAACTGCTCTTCTTTGTAACCCTTCTGAAAATTGTGCATTTGTAGACTACATTTGTTGTGTTGACTACATTTGTTGTGTATTTGTCGAGGTGGACTTCTCAGTCTTAACCAAAGGGCTTCTAATGATTGCCTTTGATAAGAAGGTTTTGGACTGTGCAACAGCTCCATCTACTGTTTCCCCTCCTTGCCTCTGATCTTCTTTGCTCAGCATATTTATCTCCGTCTCTACAGGCTGCAAAAGGTTCTCTGCACTTGTGAATTTCACTAGAGGAAATGTCTTGAGGAATCGTTTCATTACAGACCTAGCCATCATGTGGGCAGTGATTAGGTTTTCCATTTTACCTGCTTTCCATATCATGGGCTTTCTGCTCTGTGTCGCTACAGGTTGACCATTTTGGCTTTTTGGAAGACCGCACATACCAGCAGCGCTACCTCATCGCAGACCAGCACTGGAAGAGTGATGTGGGGTCTATGCTCTTCTACACTGGCAATGAAGGAGACATCACCTGGTTTGCTAATAATACAGTACGTAGGGCTCTGGCTTCTCACTCTTCCCCAAATCTGCTACAATCCAATACAGCACCCTCCTTTTATTTCTTCCTGGTCTTTGAATGATCTTTATTCCCTGCCAGGGCTTTATGTGGAATGTGGCTGAAGAGCTTGATGCCCTCTTGGTATTCGCTGAACACAGATACTACGGGGAGTCCCTGCCCTTTGGAAACAAAACCTACACTGTAAGTATTTTCTCCCATTCAGATATCCACTGATTCTGTAGAGATGAAATTACCGTATTGTCCTGAGTATAGACCACACTCTTTAAATTTTTTAAAAATAGCACCAAACTTTAAGGGTGCGGCTTATAATCAGGAGCGGCCTATACTCAGGACTATACGGTATCTGTTCCACTGGTTCTGTAGAGGTTAAATTATAGAGGACAACTGGGGACATGGAGGATGTTGTTGGATCGTTGTGTAAGAGAAACTGGGGGGGAGAGAGGAGGATCGGCGTATGTGGCGTGCCACAGTTCATCATAGTGGCCCAGCGACTTCTCTCATAGCTCTGCTACGTTGAGTATGACAGTTTTCCACCACATGGCATTTCAAGGTGTTACTTTAGTATAAGTGAGCATTGTCCTGCCCGCTTATGGCAGAGCTCCTTCCTGTGACATAGCGCTGCATCATGCCAGGTATTCATGTGGCTGGATACCGGACGTGGTCACGTCAGACATAGTCGTCCTCCTCTTCAGCAGAAGCCTCTGGCTGTGGGAGAGACAGTGTGAAATGGAGGCTCAGGGAAGAGCTAATTGCCTATTACTGTACATCCTGTGAGCATACAGTGGATACAGGAAGTGCTGAACTGCTCCCCACATCGCTGTTTCCAGTACCTTCTTCCTCATGAGTTCTGGGGGAACAGAGTGACGCCTCCACTTCCTGGTGGGAGAGGCCACGAGTCTCACTGTTCCATACAAACGCTCTACAATCTAATTTCAGGATGCGAAGCATCTGAATTACCTGACATCGGAGCAAGCTCTGGCAGACTTTGCAGTACTCATTCAGCACCTGAAGGCAACGATCCCCGGAGCCCAAAACACTCCTGTTATTGCCATAGGAGGATCTTACGGAGGGATGCTTGCTGCCTGGTTTCGGATGAAATATCCCCATGTAGTAGTTGGGTGAGTGTAAAGCAAGGTGGGTGCTGAAAAGCAGTGCTGTCAAATACAGTGCATGATGGAGACTTCCTGGAAAGAACTGGCTACTGTGGTGGGTAACTACTAAGAAATTGGCTATGGTTCTGCTTTCTCATTAAGCTAACATATGGACAATGTGGACAATGCACTCCTGATCCAAGAACAAGCAACTTTGGGCTTTGGAGAACCAACAAGTGCTTGAAGAATCCAGTGGGTGCAGAGCCAATCCAAAGGTTGGGTTAGACAATACACAGATTGGGTAACTGAGGCCTGCGTCTTTTTTTCCCTTTTTAATGTAAATAGTCATGATCTTGCTCTGATCCAGATCAGAACTGCAGGGAAAGAAGGATTTTAACCTTTCGTCCCTCCCATAGTCCCAGTCTGTATTGGGGCTCTGTACATCTGCTGTCCATATTAGAAGAAACACAACTGTGCAAGCCTCAGTGATGCAAATCTGCATGTCAGCAGGGCCCTCTAAGATCGGGGGGGGGGCTGGGGAGGGCATCATTAGTGGGTCCCCCAAAGCCTGGAATAACCAGGGCATTTATTTATTTTTATTTTTTATTTACAATATTTTTACCCTGCCTTTCCCCCCGAAGGGACCCAAGGCAGCTTACAACATGAAAAGAATACAATACAAAAAGTACAATACAAAAATACTGTAACCACTTTTTAAAACAATAAAAACAGTTAACGAAAACGAATAAAAACAGCATCTAAAAATCGATAAAAGTGATCACTATTACAATTAAAACAAGAGCATAAGAACAGCAGCACCCTACCTGTACCAGCAGGATGTTAAAAAAAAAAAAAAAGGCAAGGACTCAGAAGGCTTCTTTGAACAAGAACGTTTTCAGGCCTTGCCGGAAAGTCTCAAGGAGGGAGCAGTTTGTAAGTCAAAAGGGAAGGAATTCCATAAGGTTGGTGCCACTACTGAGAAGGCCCTATTTCTGGCCGCTGCCCCTCGCACCTCCCTGGGCGACGGTATACGCAAAAGGGCCTTCTCTGATGACCTAAGGAGATGAGCCGGACTATATAGAAGTAGGCGGTCTCTCAAATATCCTGGCCCCCGAATCAGGCATGCAAACTGGGCATTCTCTTGTGCTAATCTGACTACCTTAGGTTCTTCAGTCAAATGAAGGCCCATTTCACTGCCCTTGCAAATGCTTGACTTAGGCACAGGGCTGGCGCCAGAAGGTGGCAAAGATATTAGACTTGTTTGCTATTGTGTTGAGCCTGCACTGACTTCCTAATGCTCCCTGTGCACTAGGGCATGTCATGGTCTGTGATGCCCCAAACAGCTTACATACCTTTAGATGGCTCTTCGTCCTGTATGATTATCTCCGTCTAAGGCTGATGTATGGCTAAGGCTAAGTCCCATATGATTATCTCCGTCTAAGTGACTCTGTGTGATGGTGAAGTTTCAACACTGGGTGTGTAAAGGCAGCTTGGACAGGTGCTTCCTTCTTTTTGATTACCAACTCTGGTCCTCTGGGATAGGGTCGCCTAGCAACCTAAACACTTCAGTAGCACCAGCTATTGTCATGATTCCTTTTCAGATCTGATACAAGGGCCAAGTTCTCACTGAAGACGTAAACTTGTGCCTGTGCCATGAGCACCCCTCTCCTGAGAAACCCCCCCACTCGCCCATAAAAGACAGCTCTCTCTAGATGCCGAGGCGGAGCAGAAAGCAGCCTGTCTCATTCCCAGGTCAGAATACCAGAACTCAGTATCACACATGGCCTTCCCCTTCAGACGTAAATTGGAGTCCCATGCCTGCCTGGTATCGCCAGAGAACAATCCTTGACCCAAACTAGCTCACCCCTGGTCATTGGTCCAGTTTGCTCACCTGACTTGGGAACAGAAAATATGAACACACGCGCACGCACACGCGCACACGTCCTTTTCTTGCACTCGTACTCCTGGTCTGAGGGCAGGGAAAATTACAATGCATTTGGAGAAGGCAGGATAGAAGTTGAAGAAACCCGGCCTTTAACCTGCAGCCTTCTTGGATCTGGAACCCACCTTTTTTCCAATCCCAACTTGCAATATGGGGTCCACTTGAATATTACTAAACGTATGTCCTCCTCTAGTCCTCTCCCTTTTCTTTTATTTCCCTTTTCTAAATTAAAAAAAAAAAAACTCCTGAAAAATGATGTTTGTTAGACTGGCCACAACTTGGCCACAAATTTCTGGATCAAGACCAGCAAATGAAACAGTTTGGGGGAAGTTGTTAATAACCAGTGGCGTAGCTAAGGGGGATGGGCTGGGGAAGGTGCTGTGCCCTAGGCACTACACCTCGGGGGGGGTGGTGCCAGAAGCTTCTTCTAGTACCCCCTACTTATCTAGCGCCATACAGCTGATCAGTGATATGCAGTTACATAGTGCCAATCAGCTGTTTGGTGCTAGATAAGCACCTGGGGAAACTCTGTGTGTGTGTGTGTGTGTGCGCCAGAAGCCTCTTCTAGCACCCCCCTGGAATTTCCCCTGTTCCCACAAAAACTCACCTGGGGGGTCCTCCGGAAGTCCATTCTTTGTGCAGGCCTTCAGAGGCCTCCGCAGGCATCTACAATGGGATGTAAAGTGACTTCTGGTTTGACTGCGGGGTGTGGATATTGGGGTCCAGCTACCACGCACATAGTGGGTTTTTTGTATTTTTAAAAACAGCTTCCCATGGGGGGACGACGACGACAGCACAGCTAGGGCCCTGGGTGTCTGGCCCCCCTAGCTACATCACTGTTAATAACCTTGCTTTTTTTCTGCAGCATTTGCACTTGTGGGCTGTTGCAGAATGATTGAAAATCCAGCCTTCCATTTGCAATCAGACAGGCACATAGCTACAATTGGGCTTGGCTGGGCAGTAGTACCATTGGGCTCCTCTGTTCCTAGAACTGTCTCCTCATTGGCTATTCTACTTGATCAGACTGTAACTTGGAAATTTGGGCACCTGATTTGGTCTGTTTTCCTCTTTTATCATGGCTATTAGATTGTAAGCCTTCAGATGGGACCTGTATGTTTCCGATCTACGTGCAGTACCTAGAAGATCTTAGGCTCATTATCCTAATATGCATGAGAAACAGAGGCTAAAAGAGCAACTGGCTTCTGGAAGTTGTGGGCAACTCATGGCTGAGGCGAGATTTGAATTCAGGTCAAAAGCTGGGCACCCTTTTTCTCCACAGGTATTTGATTAGACCACCTTACTAACCCATTTTGTCTTTTCTGCCTCTTTTCACAGAGCTCTTGCGGCTTCAGCCCCAATCTGGCAGTTTGACAACCTGGTTCCCTGTGGCACATTTT
Organism: Plestiodon gilberti rubricaudatus; assembly: GCA_026170595.1. Classification (NCBI taxonomy): domain Eukaryota; kingdom Metazoa; phylum Chordata; class Lepidosauria; order Squamata; family Scincidae; genus Plestiodon; species Plestiodon gilberti. Next base: position 223,750,469 of record JANXHW010000003.1, read on the forward strand.
ACCGGATAGTGACACAAGACTTTGAAAAGAGTGGGACGCACTGCTCAGAAAGCATCAGGAATTCCTGGGCGGCAATTAACCGTCTTGCTTCCACAAGTAGGCAGCTCACAAGCAGACTGTATATTAAACCTGCCAGAATTACGTGAGACGTTTTGTCTCTTGGCCTCGGTGGCATCCTTGTTGTGCTCTAGTTTTAATACTAGATAATCTGTTTAGTTCTAGACCAGGGGTTGTCAACCTTTGGAGACCTGGGTACCCCCTATCACCCCCTATCACCCGGGTACCCCTATCCAATTTTCTGAAGTACCCCCTGCTAATTAACTGCTAATTAATTGGATTAATCAATTAATTAATTAGGTAATTAATCATTAAATAAAAAGTACTAAACAATTGAAAAAATGTCTTTAACTCTGTGTGTGTGTGTGTGTGTGTGTGTGTGTGTGTGTGTGTGAGTGACACAGAGACATGCAAGGATCTCTTTTCTCCAAGTCACACTTCCCAAAATCAGCTCCTCCCTCCCCCACCCCACCAAAGTACGTTTTCCAAAGTACAAAAATAAGCCCTAAACCAAAATTGGAGAGATAGAAGGGCTCCGAAAATAATTACAATTTAAAATCCATGTTAATTAACAATTAGCTGCTGACGGGGCAGATAAGGGGCAGGGCTTGGCGTACCCCAGCAAGAGGTCTGCATACCCCTAGGGGTACCCGTACCACAGGTTGAGAACCCCTGTTCTAGACTCTAGATAACACTGGTCTACAATTTTTTTTTTCCTGTCCTGGACTTTTGCAGCTGTTTTAGACTAATTTCAGGGTGCTGATTCCAAATTTGATCTCAGATTTGCTCTGTCACATCTCGTTTTTATGCTATCGGCATACCCCATTTTCATTGATTTTTACCCAAAATTAACTCTTTGTCACTTATGATTGCAAGTTGTTGCGAGTCAGTGACTGCTTTAGTGTTAAAATATGGTGCTGTATTTTTAGGATAGTGTGTTTATAATATTTTATGTAGATATCCACATTTATTTAATATTTTCCTTCTGCAGGGTGTGATCTAACAATGGCTACAACAGGGGTTCTCAAACTGTGGTACGGGTACCCCTAGGGGTATGCGGACCTCTTGCTGGGGGTATGCCAAGCCCTGCCCCTTATCTGCTCCATCAGCAGCTAATTAAGTGTTAATTAACATGGATTTTAAATTGTAATTACCGTATTGCCCCAAGTATAGGACGCTCCTGATTATAAGCCGCACTCTTAAAGTTTAGCGCTATTTTTTAAAAAATACATTTTTAACTTTTTTTAACTTAAAGAAAATATACACATTAGTAGAATAGTAAAACAGTACAACTTTAGTACAGTTAAAGGCATAGGCACCCTGTCCCTTATTGAATCTGGGCACCCTAGTATAAGTAGCCTTCCCAGATCCAAAGGGGGACAGAGTGCCTACCTTTAACCTTTGGAATTTGCGCAGGTGCAGCTTGTTGCATCCTTCCATGATGATGAGCTGCACCTGCCCAAATTTCAGTGGTTAACAGCACAATCCTATGCATGTCTACTCAGAAGTAGGTCCTATTGCATTCAATGGGGCTTACTCCCAGGAAGGTGTGCATAGGATTGCAGCCTAAAGGCTGGCACTCTGTCCCCCTTTGGATATGATAAGCCTATGCAGGAGTTCTTGCTCTCAACTTTCAAACTGCAGGATCAATAAATATCTTAGTTTCCACAGAGTCCTGGGGCTGGAACTTAAGGGTTAATTTTTCAAATGCCTCTAAGGCTAGAGGTTGCTACAGAGATCCTGGCCATTTAGCAAGTGATTAAGAGCTGAATACAGAGCTTTTGAAGTTTAAAAAAAGAAAAAGCGTTTTACCTTTGAAAGAGACTTGGAGAGGCTTGAAAAAGGGACGCTTTGCAGAAAACTCTAGGCAGAAAACGCTAGACTTTGATTGTAGGTCGCACCCCTACTTTAAAGACTTGCCTTAGGGGACAAAAGTGAGTCTTATACTCAGGTCAATATGGTATTTTCGGAGCCCTTCTGTCTCTCTGATTTTGGTTTTGGGCTTATTTTTGTACTTTGGAAAATGTACTTTGGTGGGGTGGGGGGAGGGAGGAGCTGATTTTGGGAAGTGTGACTTGGAGAAAAAAAGAGATCCTTGCGTCTGTCTGTCTGTCTGTCTGTCTGTCTCTCTCTCTCTCTCTCTCTCTCACACACACACACACACACACACACACACACACACACACACACACACACACACACACAGAGTTAAATAAGACATTTTTTCACATTTAAAATTGTTAGTACTTTTTACTTAACAATTAATTAGCTAACTAATTGATTAATCCAATTAATTAGCAGTTAATTAGCAGGGGGTACTTCAGAAAATTGGACCGTGATAAGGGGGTACCTGGTCAACACACTTTTTCTGGCATAAGGTATTCCAATGGTTTTAAGGTCATTTTGGGGCGCTGATTCCAAATCTGGCATCAGGTTTGGCATCATGAAAATGGGGTATGCCGATGGCATAAAAACGAGATGTGATAGAGCAAATCTGAGATCAGATTTGGAATCAACGCCCCAAAATTACCTTAAAACCATTGGAAAACCTTATGCCAGAAAAAATGTGTAGACCATTGTAATCTAAGACTCTAGCATATAAATTGAACCAGCCAGTAGGAAAGCACTTAGTTTGCATTCCACTTAAAGCCTTTTGGGAACAGTCTGGGGGGGGGGAGATAAGGGGTGGTTTTGTTGCACAAGAATCTCTTCTGTTCACTGTCAATTATGTTTCTCTTTTCAGTAAGAAATCAGGGACTATTTAAGAGAGAACTACTCAATTAATGTCACCCTAACTGGGATGTAAATGCTAGAAAGGGATTATATATTTAGATTTGGCAGAGGTTTTTTGTTTTTTGTTTTTGTATGAGAGCCCTGCGAGTCTGTGCCTTATCAGCTGAGTCGGTGTCGGGAGTTTAAATGTAAAAAACTAAAAGCTGATGCCGACTTGCAGCTGATAAGACACAGCAATCCGCGTACCCCCCCCCCCCCGCCTGTTGGTTCATATAACCCCCGGGGTACGCGTACCACAGGTTGAGAACCCCTGCTCTAGAGGATCATCTCTCCTACAAAAATGTAGGGGTTACAGCTTGGAGGTGGAGCACCTGTTTTGCATGCAGGACAGGTGTCGGGTTTAAACCCCAGCATCTTCAGTTTACAGAACCTCAGATAGCAGGGCTGGGACAGGCCTCTTCCTGACACCTGGAGTATCATAGTGGGTGTTTGCTGGGTTTGTTACTCTCAGCGTTGACATCCCCACATGACAATATAGGACCCCTTGCCCAGAATGAGATATCTTGCCACCTCCTGGTTTACTTTTTATCATTTATTGAAAATATTTTTTCTTAGGCTGATGTTGGGCTCACCTTTTGCTGGGTTTATGCTCGTGCTTTGGAACCCCTGTGGTTCTGCGATGATATCTTGTTTGCCACTTGTGATTTTTTTTGTGGCGTCTGTGTTCTGGCTGATATTTTTTTAAAATCTTAGTTATGATTCACTTTTGTAGTGCTTTGCAGCTCTTTTTGATTTGTTCTGAATTTCTGGTTTTATTTTTATCTATTAAAAGATTTATATCCCTCGGCTTTCCATGATTGTATTTCCTGTTTTTAATCCTTGTGAGCCACCTTGAGTGTATTTTTTAGTTTTAGTTTTATTGGGAGAGTGGAACAAAAATTGGCGAATTAAACTCTTGGGGGCAACACAATGGCCTGACTTGGTATAAAGCTGCTTCGTATGACCACCGTACTCCAGTACATTCATGGGCTTCCACCCTGTATTCAACTGGGAAGAACTAACTCCGTGCTAATTGTGCGTTTATTCTCTTCCTCTCCAGAGGATGGCTTGCGCTGGCTCTCGTGTGCATTTCACCTATGCAAGCCGCTGAAAACTGCGACGGATGCTGGGTCCTTCAAAGAGTGGCTAAGGGAGACATGGGTTAACTTGGCAATGGTTGACTACCCATATAAGGCGGACTTTTTGCAGCCTCTCCCTGCCTGGCCTATTCAGGTAACTGAACCAAAGTGTTTCTCTCTATACTAGTTGCTGCTTTTGCTAGGCCTCGCTAGCAGAGCCAACCATGAAGGCACGTGCGAAGCAGAAAACAGCCAAGGATTCTATCATGGAAAAGTTCTCCGCCTCTTCCAGTTGACTTGGAGGCTTCACAGTGTTCTTCCTTTATAAAAGAAAATATTTCTTCACCCAGCGTGTAATTCATCTATGGAACTCCTTGCCACGGGATGTGGTGATGGCGCCTGGCCTAGATGCCTTTAAAAGGGGGTTGGATAGATTCATGGAGGAAAAGACCATCACAGGTTACAAGCCATAAGCAACCTCCTGGCTTTAGAAGTAGGTTTTCTCTGTGCCAGGTGCAAGGGAGTGACAACAGTAAACGGGTTGTCTTGTTGGCTGTGTGCTCTCGGAGGCATCTGGTGGGGCCACTGTAAGACTAGCTGGGCCTTTGGACTGATCCAGCAAGTCTCTTCTTACCGAGATTGAGCTGTGCTTTTCATGTCTTGATGATTACTTTTTTTTTAGATATAGGAACCTTTATTGGCATAAAAACAAACATAACATATAACTCTTAACACAACACATAATATTTATATTACAAACATCTAAAACAAACAAAACTACAAACACGACAAAATTACAGTTTAGGGAATACTGTCAGCTTTACGTGCTATAATGATTGTGTTAACAAAGGCTGCCGATCTTTCCATTACATCATCCATCTCCGATATTGATGATTACTTGAGGAGCCCTCATAGTAGCTGACAAATTCCATAAAAAATGTTAACAACAAGCAAACGTGAAAAAATGACAAGAGCACCAGTAACAGATCTTTAAAAAAAAATAGCGGCAAACCCCATAGCCACAAATGCAGGTTGTAGCTTTCATGCTGGAAGGTATGTTTAATACACAACTTTTAATTGACCTAGGAAGACAAGTGGAGAGGGGACTAGCCGAATTACTAGCGGCAAGTTGTTCCAAAAACCTGGGTGCCAATACTGAGAAGGCCCTGTCCCTTGGGCCTACTCACTCTGCCTTGGATGGAGGCAGGGCATAAGGGCCCTCATGGAAGACCAAAGTGTGCAGGTCGATGTGGGCAGAGGTGATCCTTCAGGTACCATTAGTAGTTGGATTATAGAGCCAGCGGGTGGCGCAGTGGGTTAAACCACTGAACCATGAGCTGTTGATCGAAAGGTCGGCAGTTCGAATCCGTGCGACGGCTCCTGCCAACCTAGCAGTTTGAAAGCAAGAAATTGCAAGTAGATTAATAGGTACCGGGTCAGCGGGACGGTAACAGCGTTCCATGAGCCTCGGTGTTGAGTCATGCTGGCCACATGACCATGGAAACGTCTTCGGACAGTGCTGGCTCTTCGGCTTTGAAATGGAGATGAGCACCGCTCCCTAGAATCTGACACGACTGGACTCAATTGTCAAGGGATACCTTTACCTTTACTAGTTGGATTATGGGCATCTGTGGATTGAGACCACGTGTGTACGTGCGTGTGCTTTAACCTTGGCTCCTGCCATGGTTTTGATCATCAGGGAGCCTTGATCCATCTCCTATTTTCAACTTATTCATAAATGACCTGGAGTTGGGGATAGGCAGTGAGATGGCCAAGTTTGCAGATGACACTAAACTTTTCCGGGTGGTGAAGACCAGCAGGGATTGTGAAGAGCTCCAGAAGGATCTCTCCAAACTGGGAGAATGGGCAGCAAACTGGCAGATGCGCTTCAATGCAAAGTGATGCACATTGGGGCAAGAAACCAAAATTTCACATATACGCTCATGGGTTCTGAGTTGTCTGTGACGGATCAAGAGAGAGATCTTGGGGTGCTGGTGGACAGATCGATGAAAGTGTCGACCCAGTGTGCGGCGGCTGTGAAGAAGGCCAATTCCATGCTCGGGATCATTAAAAAAGGAATTGAGAATAAAACGGCCAATATCATTCTGCCTTTGTACAAATCGATGGTAAGGCCACATCTGGAGTATTGTGTCCAGTTCTGGTCACCACACCTCAAAAAGGATATAGTTGAATTGGAAAAAGTTCAGAAAAGAGCGACCAGATTGATTCGTGGGCTGGAGCACATCCCTTTATGAGGAAAGGCTACAGCATCTGGGGCTTTTCAGTCTAGAAAAAAGGCGCCTGAGGGGGGACATGATTGAGACGTATAAAATTATGCATGGGATGGAGAGAGTGGATAGAGGGAAATTCTTCTCCCTCTCGCACAACACCAGAACCAGGGGACATGCACTCAAATTGAGTGGAGGGAGAGTTAGAACAGACAAAAGAAAATATTTCTTTACCCAGCGTGTAATTCATCTGTGGAACTCCTTGCCACAGGATGTGGTGATGGCATCTGGCCTAGATGCCTTTAAAAGGGGTTTGGACAGATTCATGGAGGAAAAGACCATCACAGGTTACAAGCCATAAGCAACCTCCTGGTTTTAGGAGTGGGTTTTCTCTGTGCCAGGTGCAAGGGAGTGACAACGGGAAACAGGTTATCTTGTTGTCTTGTGCTCCCTGGGGCAGCTCCCTGGGGCATCTGGTGGGGCCACTGTGTGATACAGGAAGCTGGACTAGATGGGCTTTTGGCCTGATCCAGCAGGGCTTTTCTTATGTTCTTATGTTCTTATTTACTCTGGGGAAAACACTGCCATTGGGAGACCCTGGTGAAGGGTTAGGTCCTGGTCTACGATGCCATGGTCCTACGATGGCCCCAATCCAGTGGCTATGAACTAAAGAACCACTAAGCCTAACAATGACTTAAATACTGTGTGTCATTTGGCCCTCAAAGGCCATCTTCTTGCCCTCTTCTCTTGTTTTGTGTCTCCATATCTTGCCTCTTATTGCTTGCTTTTAAGGCCTGTTACAGTCCCCATGTGGTTTTGTGGTTGGAAACCGTCGGGGGTTCCTTGAGAGCCTTTGACAAGACACTTCAGTCTAGCAATGCCCAAAACCGAGATGGTTTCCTCCTCCTTTTGTCTCGACTCCCTCTTTTCAAATGTATGCAGCCTCTCTGGGTGGCGCAAGGCATTTCAGTTGCCTCTTTCGCCCCCTCCCCCTTTTTTGAAATGGAGAGGTTTCACTGACACAACTAATGTGATTAGCCTCTGACTGAGAGTGAGAGCTGTATTGAGAGCTTAGGGGGACGAATCCCTTCCAATAGCTGAATGTATCTGCTTAATCCTTTTCTGTAATGGGGGCAGATGGTCCCCTCTGGGAAGAGGAGGCTTCCCTCTGCTCCCAATCCCACCTCTCCCTGCTGCTTGCCATAGAGGTGGCCGCATTGCATCCTCTTTTTGGCCACTTTTTAACTCCCGAATGGCACATCTGTGCTAAGCAAAGGAGCTTTCGAGAGCCCCTTGATCTTCCAGTTGAAGCTGCTTACTGTGCTAGAAAAGGCTAGAAGTCATCTTAATGAGTGATTTTTTTTCCCCTTTACGGTTGGTCATGCAGTGCTCAAAGTGATCCAGCTCCTGCCGAGGATTGGCTCCACCACACTCCTGCCCTTTAGCCCCCTCACGGATGAGAGCCTCGAGGGGGAGGGAGGCAGGAAGCTGTCCGTTGGGTCCAAAGCCCACGTAGGTTGATAAGTCTTCAGCATGTGCAGCCAGCTGGAGTTCAGGCACACCTGACCTCTCCAGCCATAAGACTGGAGAAACACGTTGGTGTCTTTTGTTTTAAAAGGGAAGCAAAGATTCAGGATTCTTAGCTGGCACCCAATACCGCTGCACTGAATTGGAGCTGAATGGAATCAAGTGGATTGTCTCCATATCTGTGGGGAAAGGGGGACAGACCAGTCACTGAAGCCCTTTCAACCTTTTTTTGAGGAAAACTGCTGAGGAGTTGCAGATTAGGGCTGCAATCCTATATGCGTTTACCTGGGGGCAAGTCCCACTGAATGCAATGGGGCTTACTTCTGAGAAGACCTGTATAGGATTTGGGCTGTAGGCTGCGTAGGGAAATGGCTTTATCAGCTGCTGAACTGCAATTACATACAGGAAACTAAGAACATCAAAATGACTCCAATAAAGCCAAAGGTCCATCTAGGGTTCCCAACCTGTGGTACTAGTACCACCAGTGGTACTTCAGCCGACTGCTGGTAGTACTTGGACCAGTGGAATCCTGCTCCAATGCAGAGCTTTTGGTGGCACATTTTTTGCTCCCCAGAGGCTCCTGCCTTTGGCCGAGCCTCTCGGGAACGCTGAGAAGGGCCCTTCCACCTGCACAGAGTCTCCTACCTGTGTTTTCTGGTCTCCCAAAAGCTGGAAGTAACTGGCAATGATGTCATCTCCAGTCACTTCTGATGGTACTCAGAAGGAGAGTGGTGCCAGAGGTGATATTCGGCCGGGAAGGGGTTGGGAACCTCTCATCTAGCTTTGCTTGCTGAGAATACCATCATGGCCCCATCCCCTGATTCTTAAAAGCTGGATAGAGGCACCCATTCTGCATCTGATACATGGAAGGTATCCTCTTGGTACATCCTCTTGGAAGGATGGTGCAGATAACGACAGCACCCTCGTCGCCCTCAAGCAATTATTAGGCCATCTGTATGGGTTCAGTGTTTAATCTGCATCCGCAACCCTGTAGACGGTATCTTCTGTCTGCAGGCCTGGTCTAATACTGACGTCTCATCTCTCTTTGGACTTGACAAGCTCTTCTTTCTGTCTTTCTGCAGGCATTGTGCAAATACTTGAAAGATCCCAAACTGCCAGACAAATTGTTGCTACAGAATATTTATCAGGCAGCAAACGTCTACTACAACTACACAGGACATACGTCGTGCCTTAACTTGACTCAGACTGCCACAAAAAGCCTTGGGATACAAGGCTGGACTTATCAGGTACATGTGCCACCCTTACCCGCCTCCCCCACAATGCTGTGGCAGAACCTGGAACACGGAAGGTGTGACTTTTGGTTTTTGGACATACCTGTGCATTATTTTTGTCTCTAGCCTAACCAGCTGCTAGACCCCAAGTTGCACTGTCAGCATGTAGTTCTCTAATCCAGCAGTTCTCAAAGTCCCCACCGCCAACGATTCACCTTTTGTAGCTTCTCCCCTGTTGCAACCTACTGGGACAGCCTCTAGGAGGCGTCCGCAGGCCTCAAAGGCTTCCCAACGAGACCTGAAGTCATGTTGGCAAAACCGGAAGTGACATTTCCGGTTTCACCAACGCGACTTCTGATCGCGTTGGGAGGCTATTCTGAGGCCTAGGGACGCCTCCTAGAGGCTGTCCTGGTAGGTTGCAACAGGGGAGCAGCTACCGTGATCTCTGGGTCACTTCCGGAGGCCTGCGGAGGCTGGTCTGGCATGATGGGGGAGCAGCTGTAGAAGGTGAGTCACGACCCAGAAATGGCCTCCATTTGGTTCCAAATTGGAGCCAAATGGAGACGTGGGTGGGTGGGTGGGCCCAGCTAGTGACCTACCTTGGCATCCGGACGCAATCCTCCAAGTGTGTCGCGACCCACAGTGTGAGAAGCCCTGCTCTAATGCCAATGCTCTTTGGGACCTCCTGCTTGTCTGATTTATTATTGAACTACCTGTCCTTACTGCTTTAATGATCATGGCTTCAGAGGCGTCGCTACATCCCCGGGGGGGGGGGCAGTTGTCATGACACCCCTCTGTAACGTCACAACCTCCCGGGGCGTGACGTCGCAAGCCCTGACCCTTTTGGCTGTGCATCGAAAATTCATTCCCCTGGCAATTTTTTTGCCTGCTTTTAGGCTGAAAGTGGCCTGGGCGGGCAAATCCTGTTGCCACGAACGGCCCAAAAGCTGCTCTGTCTGTGTGTGTGTGTGTGTGTGTGTGTGTGTGTGTGTGTGTGTGTGTGTGTGTGTGTGCGCATTTTGAAACGCCGCTGCTGAATCTGGTGGCAAATGCACGCACACCTCGCCCGCCCCCCCATGATGCCTCTGCATGACTTTGTCCTAAGGGAGTCCTGGGAGTTGTAGTTTAGCAGAGATCAGCACTATATTAAAACAGAATTCAAGAGAACATATGAAGCTGCTTTATACTGAGTCAGGCCCTTGATCCACCTGGCTCAGAATTGTCCACACTGACTGGCAGCACCTCTCCAGGGTTTTAGACAAGTCTTGACCAGCCCTACCTGGAGATGCCAGTGATTGAACTTGGGACGTTATGCAGGCAAACTGTGTGCTCTGCCACTGAGCTACGATTCTTCCCTAATGCCCTATACAGGAGATGTACAGAGAGACATGTGCAGGGAGCTCCCATCAGAATTCTCTTGCCCACAGAGCTATCGCTCTTGTGTAGCCCTTGTAGGATATGCAAAACCCTTTGCATACAAGACCCCTGTAAGCAGACCAGCATTTCCATAATGGTAGGGGGTAAGAGAAAGTTGAGAGAAACTGCAGACCAATAGACAATGGTGTGAGTTTGTGGACGAGGTGTGATTTGAGTCTGGGAGTAGGCTCAATTCAAGGTTCGAGTGTTGCCCTTTTAAAGCCCTCTGCAGCCTTGTCCCAGACCCTCTCAAGAATCTCCTCTGTAGCCCCTCATGTGAGCCTGCCTGTGGCTCTTCTACTGGTCTGTGGAATGAGGCTGAAGTCCTATGGTAAAGCACCTCTTTTGCATGCAGAAAGTCCCAGGTTCAATTCCTGGCGTCTGCAGCTTAGGCTGAAACCCTGGAGACTGCACACAGTCAGTACAAAGTCAGTACAATGCAGGCTATGTAGATCAATGGTCTGACTCAGCAGAAGGCCGTTTCTAACGATGGCACATTTTCAAATGTCCTCTGATGTCAGATGCACAGGCACTGGGCATGAGAGAGAGAGGGGGGGGAGGGAGTTAGTTTAGTTTAGTTAGTTAGTTAGTTAGTTAAGAAGAGCCTTGCTGGATCAGGCCAAAGGCCCATCTAGTGCAGCTTCCTGTATCTCACAGTGGCCCCACCAGATGCCTCAGGGAGCACACGAGACAACAAGATAACCTGTTTCCCGTTGACATTCCCTTGCACCTGGCACAGAGAAAACCCACTTCTAAAACCAGGAGGTTGCTTATGGCTTGTAACCTGTGATGGTCTTTTCCTCCCTGAATCTGTCCAAACCCCTTTTAAAGGCATCTAGGCCAGGTGCCATCACCACATCCTGTGGCAAGGAGTTCCACAGATGAATTACACGCTGGGTAAAGAAATATTTTCTTTTGTCCGTTCCAGCTCTCCCTCCACTCAATTTGAGTGCATGTCCCCTGGTTCTGGTGTTGTGCGAGAGGGAGAAGAACTTCCCTCTATTCACTCTCTCCATTCCATGCATAATTTTGGGTACTGTAAGCGTTGGGTACCGTAAGCGTTGCTCCTCCACTGCTCACTTCTAGGCCAGCAGCACGAAAGGCCCTGCTTCAGAGGACTTTCCTAGACGATTGTACTTTGGAAGGCCACCAAATGATGTCATGTTTTAATGATGTCTTTTTGTTTAGACTATTTTGTTGTTCAGTGTTAATTTTATTGTTGCATTATCGGCCAGTAAAACATCACTGCGAGCGAGCGATACTTCTATACAGAGCAGGTTGTCTGGGGAACTGAACTTGCTGTTTCTCTCTGTGCACGTCTCCCCAAGGCTTGCACCGAAATGGTGATGCCCATGTGTTCAGACGGTATCCACGACATGTTTGAGCCTCAGAAATGGGACTTCCATGCATACTCGGACGAGTGCTTCAAGGCCTATAAAGTGAGACCTCGTCCATCTTGGATCCCCACTTGCTATGGAGGGAAAAATATTAGTTCTCACACCAACATCATCTTCAGGTGAGCTGCTGACACTTTTTGAGTTATGGGTCCCAGGCGGAGCAGGTACGTGCATTTTGTTCCCCTTTCGTGTGGGGTTTGGGGTGGTTCTTGTGGAGCAACTCGGAAGTCTTCCCGGTGATGTTCCTCACCAGCAGAAGCTGTGCTAATAGTCGCACCTCTGCATTGTTTGTTAAAGCGAAGCAGTGGGAATCCTCGCGTCTCTGGCAAACGAGTAAACGGCGCACTTGGGAGCACAGCGCCGCTTTCTGCGGTTCTGCATGGGGGTAAGGAGAGCACCTATCAGGCATATGTGGTAGGGGGAAACATAACAAGAAAGAAGAGCTCTTCTGGATCAGGCCAAATGTCCATTTAGTCCAGCATCCTCTTTGGCACAGTGGCCAACCAGATGACTTTGGGAAGCCCACAAGCAAGGCATGGAGGTAATGACCTTTCTGTGTTGGTTCCCCCCCCCCCCCCAGTATTATACTGTTTGTGAACCTGAGGGTTTCATTTAGCTACCATAACTAATAGCCACTGATAGACCCATTTTCCTCCATGGATTTGTCTAATCCCCTTAGAATAAAGGAGATGTATGCTCTTGTTGATGAGTTTCCTTGCGTTTTAAACTCTGTGAGGCAGGGATGAAGTTAAAAGGGAGCCAGGTAGTGATGGCTCTTGAACCTAGACCCTACCGCACGAAAACGACCGTCTCTGGGCTGCTCTGGTTCATTCTGGCAAAAGGAGGTCAGCAGAGACGTTTCTACGGGAAGGGCGGTACTGTAAGTTGTGCCCCGTCCTAGTCCCAGTTTACAACCAGGAACGAGGTGGCCCTGCCCCCTCGCCATCGGGGCCATTCCGTTGCCTTCACCACACGGAATGGCTCCAATGGCGAGGGGGCGGGGCCTCCTCATTCCTGGTTGTAAATGGGGACTAGGACGGGGCGCAACTTACAATACCGCCCCTACCATAGAAACGCCTCTGGGCAGGTCGGAGGGGAGTGCCTTCTCCTTTCCGTAACACCAGTATGGTGGCGAACTGGTGATGTAATTTAGGCTGTTCCTAATTTGTCGGTGTGCCGCTCATTCCTTTTCTTTTTTTCCCTTCCAGCAACGGTGGACTTGACCCTTGGTCTGGGGGCGGAGTCACCCGGAACATCACAAACTCTCTCATTGCCATTGTGATCCCGGAAGGTGCGCATCACTTGGACTTGCGCTCCAACAGCCCTTACGATCCCACCTCGGTGTTGCAAGCCCGGCTCTTGGAAGTTCACTACATGAAAACGTGGCTGGCCAAGTTCCGCCCCAACCAGTGCTAAAAATAACTGGAATGACTGGGATTTGTGCGGTTGCTCTTTTTCCTATTGATTTTTGTGGGGAAGTTCATCAATCATCTTCTTGGCTTGCTTGACAAGCGCTTTCCCCCCCCCCCCTCTTTCTCTTTCCCAACCCAAGTACTCCATTTTGCCCATTCAGCTGTACTAATGATCCCTTGAGGCAGCTGTTGGAAGACAATTAGCAGGGGTAGCAAACCTAAACCGGCAGTGTGCAGAACCACAGGAAATGATGTTTTCCTTGCTGCTTCTGTAGCCTTTTGCCAGGTTGCAAACAGCAGTGTCGGGATTTAAGAGCACCTCCCCCACCCCCTCGTGCTACTCTAGAGTCGCATCAGTATCTTCCTGCACAGGAATCCCAGGGGCCCCTGTATGTGACACTTGGTTGGGCGCCAGAGCCTACAACGGAGAGTGGGAACTTTGTCTCCAGCCACCCTTGGCTTGGGTGTGGGAAGCTTGACTCAGCAACGATAATTTATGGAATTTGTGACTGCAAGATGTGGCAACAGCCACGGACTTGTTTGGCCTTTACAAGGGGATTTAGACAAATTCATGGTATCTTAGTGGTTATTGACCATGGTAGTTAAATGGGACTCTACAGTTAGAGGCAGTAGACTTCTGAATATCAGCTGCTAGGAGCCAAAACAATGGCAGAGGGCTATTGCCCTCCACGTAGCCCCCCCCCCCCCCCGGGCAGGTTAAGAAGGCATCTGTGTAAAAACAGCATAATGGAGAAGATGGATCCTTGGTCTCATCCAACAGGGCACTTGACGTTAAGCCAGCTACAAAGCTGGTCACATCTCTGCCAGGTTATACAGAGGCAGCCAGGATTAAATAGTCTCCTGTCAATCTATATTTTTGAGAGCTGGATGCACTTAAGCCCTGGAACCCGTTTCCCAAAATCAGGGGTTCCCTGCATTTGCTCATCCAATCTGCAGGGAGCACTTGCAGGTGGTGTTTTTGTTGTTTATCTCCACCAGACACTTTTTATTTCTCTGGAGTTCACCTTGGAATTGGTCTGGGTTTAGCCAGCAGCAGAACCCGATAATACACAGCAAACCTGGGATTCCCAACTTCATGTTTGCAACTTTTTTATTTAACGTTTATAGGAACAAAAAGCTAGGTGGAGATGAACAGTCAGGTAAACTTTGTATTTGCCTATCATGGCTGTCTTAGGCTAACCCAAGTTTGTGTGTGTGTGTGTGTGGGGGGGGGGGTTATGTTTTTGTGCCCTCCTTATTTTCTTATGCCTGCCTGTCACAAAAGCTGATCATCTGTTGGGCAAGTCCGTTTCCCACTGAGGGTTTGGCCGTCAACCATTTGCCTCAGCAGCTGGACAGATGTGCCACTTTTTCTCAATGTGAGGAAACTCTGCATTTACCCGAGTCTTAGCTTTCATGTGTTTTGTTCTGCCTGAACACCACAGGCATGGAAAACTCCTAATAATGTGGTGGGGGTGGGGGAGAAAGCCACCCACAATCTGGGAACCGCCGTCTCAGAAAATCACAATTCAGCAATAGAGGAAACTAGTAGACACACATGTAGGTTTTCATGGCTCGTTACTATACACAAGGAGACAATGTTTATGGGATTTCCAGCCGTTATATCCCTACACCTAAAGAAATAAATAAGAGAAATAAGGAGATAGAACTAGAAAGGTCAGAAAATAAAGAACGCAAATGGTTGTCCTTGCCTTTTGTGCATGGGCTCACTGACAAAATTGCCTATGTGTTTAGACAACACAATGTAAGAACGATATTTCTGCCCACAACAAAAATAGAACAATTATTAGGGAACCCCAAGGATAGGAGACCTGAGCTATCCAATCCAGGTGTTTACAAAATTCCTTGTGGGGGGTGTCATGGTGCTTACATAGGAAACACCAAGAGACCGATTAAAACTAGGATACAGGAACATCTACGGGCTGTCAAAAATGGACAAGAGGAGAAATCCGCGGTAGCTGCACACGCTGCAGCAACAGGACATGAGATCAACTTTTAAAATACACGGTCCTTGTTTAACGAGTCAAGAAACAGGCAGCGTTTAAACCTTGAGGCTATTTCAATTGCTCAAAGACAACCCAAATTTCTTCTGAACCGCCAGCAAGAATTAACATACATTAACAAAATTTGGCTTCCTTCTTTAAATAAGTCTTTCAAGCAGCAGAATGAACCAGGGAAGCGGAGCGCAAAAGAAAGGTTACTGCCGGTCATCCAGGAACCTGCGGCTCCTGCTCCCAATTAAACAATCAGTGTTCACCGCACTCCTAATGTTCGTCTCCTATAAGTACCTGGTGTCCTCAGGACTAGGTTAGAAACACCGATCAGCACGTTGCTGAGTTCTCTACCTGCTTTTGAAAAAATCCCGAGTGCCTGGGAAGAAACGTCAAGCAAAGAAGATCTAAGGCTTTTTTACCGCTTCGTCTGACTTGGGTAATTCATTTCGGTTGCCCGCATTTGTATTCATCGCAGTAGGACCAAGAAAAGGAATTTCTACAGACAAGTATAAGAATACTCTTTATTTCTTCAATTTAAAAGAGCTGTCACACATGGCTGGAAATCCCATAAACATTGTCTCCTTGTGTAAAGTAGTAGACAGTTGGATAAAAAGCAAGCACAACCGCATTTGTTTGCACTGGAGAGTCATCTGGTGGTACAGACCTGTTGGGACTATACCACTTTGAGGCCAAAATAGATGAGAAGCTGGGAGATGCCTAGTCAGTCTCCTGATAGTTTTCTCTCTGCTGAAATGTTTCCCTATGGATGGGAAAGCAACTGGGAGAGGGATTTGTTTTGACTGGCAAAACAGCCTTTGGGGACAGAGTAAGTGCTCCCTTGCAAGCTGCTAATGTGAGCAGATTCTCAATCGCCACAGCTCTATTTCAGATATATGGGACCGAGAAGCTTCCAACATTCAGAATGAAACTATAAATCGCTATTCTGTTGGGAATGCAATACAGTGGAAAGTTCGCAGAATTCCAAAGACAGGTATTGTCCTACCGCTGCAGGCCAATGACTCTGTGGAACAGTGAGCTCATTTTGGGTATAGTAACTTTAGGCTGCAATCCTATGCACACTTACCTGGGAGTAAGTCCCATTAAACTCAATGAGGCTTTCTTCTGCGTAGACATGTATAGGATTATAGTTTTTCAGCTATAATGCCAAGCTGCTTTCGACAGTCTTGCACAACCAGTGACTCCTTGTGTTTTGCTGCAGTTCCAACTTAAATCACATAATTGCCTTTGCAAGGTCATTTTTAAATACAGTACAGCGTTCGTATCCTCCTGGCTTGTTTTATTTTGAGCCACTTAACCATTTTATGGAAATGAAGGGCAATTCTAGATCTATATAACATTCCTTGGAATGGAGGTCTGTTTAGCTGATGGAGCTCCTGTAAGCCTTGGCCAGCGTTTCAGAGGAGGTTGGTTTGAACAGGGAGCCATTATTGCAATCCTTTTGCCTTCTGAAGTGGTGGTAGCGCGCTTTATGAATTTAGAGCCCCAGGACCATTCGCAAAAGATTCCTAAAACCTCTTACCAGAAAGGGGGTTCGCTTTGTCTTGGCTGGGTTAGGGATAATGTTGACGCTCTCTCCTTTTTTTGTGACATTACATTTTCCTGTCTTCTCAAACCAGTCAGCAGATATAACCTAGAACGGGTTCTCAACCCCTTCCCAGCCAAGTACCACCTCTGGTGCTGCTCTCCTGCTCCGTACCACCGGAAGTGACTGGCGATGACATCACCAATTCTGGGTTCTTAGGTTTTCAGAGGCTAGAAAACATCGGAAGGAGGCTCTGGACAGGTGGGAGGGTCCTTCTCAGCGTTCCCGAGAGGCTCGGCCAAAAGCAGGAGCCTCTTGGGAGCGAAAAACACACTGCCGAAAACACCATATCAGAGCAGGGTTCTGGTGGTCCAAGTACCACCAGCAGTTGGCCAAAGTACCACTGGTGGGTACTACCCTGTTTCTCTGAAAATAAGACCTGCCCTGAAAATAAGACATAGCATGATTTTTAAAGGGTTCTGCTAAATTTAAGACATACCCCAAAAATAAGACCTACCAGTAGTTTGGAGCTCACCTGCCAATACTCGCCTGCTCTATTGCTGGACATGAGAGATTGGGCTAATGGTTCTACAGGCAATGGAGTCGCAAGAAATTCAGGCTGGAATGCGGGGTTTGGAGAGTTATGATGATGATCCAGAAGAATATGACATGATTGCATTTGGATAAATGTAAATTGTTGTACTGGTACATTAAAAAAAATAAGACATCCCCTGAAAATAAGACCTACTGCGGTTTTTTGAGCCAAAACTAATATATGACCTGGTCTTATTTTTGGGGAAACAGGGTAGTACCACTGGTTGAGAATCCCTGACCTGGAAACTTTTGTAGAGGTCGGGGAATATCAGCTGACCTCTTCTAGCCTATTGTGGCAAAGAAGCTGCCTTGGTTGCTGGCTGGCCTCCCAGAGCCAGGTGGTGGCACCCAGGCTGAATCCCTGCCTGTCATCCCTCTTGGTCCCCACTTCAAAGCCGGTTGTGGGTTCTCGCTCCTGAGAGCATGCAGTTTAAGGACACTGAATACCTGGATCCGGCTGCACATTCAGTGCTTGCCTGCAGTTGGCCATAATGAAACCCAGGGAGGGTCCCTTCACACAGTCTACAAGCCAGATTTCTGCATCCCATGGAGGAATCCAGAGAAATGCTGAATGTGGAGAGGCAATTCTGAGTATAAACCCATTTTCAGGGTTGGGCTCTAAGAGTTTCGCGTTTGACATCTTCCTGTCTGCGAATGCCAGAAAGCCTTGCATGGTGTTGCGTAACATAACACGTGATGTTGTTAGATGCATAGTTTGCTGTTGCAGGTTTATTTTCTTTTTTTGAAAATAGCTCCTGTGTGGGGAGGGGGGATCAGGGTTCAGACTGTGGGATGGAGGGGCGTTTAATCCTTTCCCCTGCGGTTCTAACAAAACTCTCCCTCCCCAGCAGCTATTTGCCCAGTGAGGAAGCTGCAAGTGGCTCCCTGAGCCAATAGCTGCTTCAGGGGGAGGAGGCCCAAAGGGACTGAGCCTGGTTCTCCAAAGCCCCCAATTCAGACTTCTCTGCCGTAAGCTAGCTTGGTGGTCTTGGGCAAACCTCTCTCCCTGACTCGGCACTCAGTCTGCAATATGGAGATTCTAATACTGGCCTTAGGATTGCAAGAGAATATATCTGCGATGCGCATTGAACACACTGAAGCTCTCTATAAATGCTAAGCGGGCTAGAAAGGCTGCACCACGTGAAAGAATCCCATGATTATGAAAAAAAATCCCTTTCTCCTGAAGGGAAAAATTGGTCTCTTTTTGAACTGAGAAAAGACTGGGCAGAATTATGACACTTTTACACTTCAAAATCAAGTATTCAGAACATGTGTTGCCTTGTTCTTCATGGAAACCATGACACCCAAACTATTTTCCTTGTGCGTGTCTTTTTTTTTTCTTCTGAGTAGGAGTTGCTGAAAGTGTGAACTAAATTACTGAGAAGTGATGCTCCTTTCCAAAAGGCAGCCCCCCCCCCATCCTTATAATTCTTGTCTAACTCTTCCATGGGCCAGTGGTGGTCCTTGGCCTTTAGAAGGTAGTACCGATCTCCATGCATCTTCCTTAAGGTTCATTCATGTGTCTATAACAGCGCAGTTCTATGCATGTCAACTCAGAAGTAGGTTCCACTGAGTTCAGTGAGACCTATTCTCAGGTAAGTGCATAGGATTGCCGCCTAAGACTGAGCGGTGAGCCAGGGCTGCTCCAGTTCTCAGCCGTGAATACGTCCTCTTGGCCTCAGTCTTCCCCAGCTGCAATATGGCATAATACTTTACAGGGTTGTTGTAAGGACAACATCAAAATAATATGTCTGTCAAGTCCTTTACACACTCAGGAAGTTTCATTCAAATGTTAAGAATTTTCATTATTGCAGAAAAGAAAACTAGTAGTTTGAAAACTGCCAGTGAGTTGAGCCAAACCCAAAATGGTTCAAAGTGGGTTTTTTTTTTTTCAGTGAACTGAGCCTGAACCTTGGTTGCCTTTATTGTGAACCCAACTCCAAACACAAAACACTAAACACAAAAAGTACTAAATGGTTCAAAATAAATGGCCCAATTGGGCACGGAGCTTGCAAGTGTACAATTTTCCTGTTTTGTTTTTATCCTGTTCTTTCCATTTTGCCTGTAAAATCCTTCACAAAAATTCAGAAATAAACAGTTTAACCGTGCAGTCCTATGTATGGCTACATAGAAGTAAGTCCCATTGAGTTCTCAGGTAAGTGTGTATAGGTTTACAGCCTGAAATCCTATTTTTATTGTCCCTTGTTTGCTGGAATATGTTGTCACTTGTGGGAGTGAAAATATAAAATGAAGAATCTCAGAGTTCTTTTTTGATACCTAGCAATAACCAAGAACTGCGACTCTTGTCTTGCACATGGGAAGTTGAAGGTGAAATGTGTACAATAAAAATGTATGGTGATCTTGGAAGGAAAAAAAGTATTTTAATAAAAATAGAAGACTAGTATTCTTTTATACAATAACCTATATACCACTTTAAATGTGTCTGCAACACTTCACATACTAGGGAATCACACATGCATAATGATAAACAGCTTAGCACTATGTGCAGGAAAAGCACCAAGGCTTGATCTTGCATGGGCCTCCCATCTTTCACGCCTGAGGGGAGAGGATTTAAATTGTCCACTATTGCTTTAGAATAAACAACATTTTCCCTTAGCACAGTTTGTTCACAAACTAGGATCAAACTAGTCTCATGCTTCTGCATGATCCGGAGTGGACATGAAGTGAGTGTAAAGATTTCAGGAATCGTGTTCTGGAGAGCCGCAAGGGAACCAAAGTGAGACAGCAGAAGACCAGAGAAATGGTGG